>OY804581.1:89225763-90425763 GCA_963680875.1 Bathymodiolus brooksi | reverse complement strand
GTATTTCTCCACTTGTAATAATCAAATATTCAAATACCAGTGGATTACAGTATTTTCTACTACCAGTGGATTACAGTATTTCTACTACCAGTGGATTACAGTATTTCTACTACCAGTGGATTACAGTATTTCTGCTACTAGTGGATTACAGTATTTCTCCACTTGTAATAATCAAATATTCAAATACCAGTGGATTACAGTATATTCTACTACCAGTGGATTACAGTATTTCTACTACCAGTGGATTACAGTATTTTCTGCTACCAGTGGATTACAGTATTTTTACTACCAGTGGATTACAGTATTTCTTCTACCAGTGGATTACAGTATTTTCTACTACCAGTGGATTACAGTATTTCTACTACCAGTGGATTACAGTATTTTCTGCTACCAGTGGATTACAGTATTTTTACTACCAGTGGATTACAGTATTTTTACTACCAGTGGATTACAGTATTTCTGCTACCAGTGGATTACAGTATTTCTACTACCAGTGGATTACAGTATTTCTCCACTTGTAATAATCAAATATTCAAATGTTAACTATCTTGAGTGAAGAAATCTCGTAATCCACTGGTAGCAAAAGGAGAATCTATATATGTCCATGTCTGCTTCAGTCTTGATGATAAATGTATTAGAACTTACCTTAATACTCTCTGAATATTTAGGTAATCCTTTCATGTTGATTCTGCTGACTAATAATCCAAATAATTCATTAATATATGTAAATATTAGTTTATATCACTAATTTAAACACAAATTATTTGTATTTATCCATTATTGATTCCAAAATTTATTTGCTTTGCCTTTTTTTCCCAATAATCCACAAAATGTTTTCAATTCAACTTCTAAGCGAAATAACACAATTTTTACAAAAAGCACAGGATAATAAATTATTGCAGAAAAAAAAATGTTTAGAACTTCTATTGATGAATCAACTGGTCTTCAATATTCTATCTGTATACAAACATCACTCAATAAACACACTTTACACTTTACAACCTTCCCCATGCTGGTATTCAACTTTTAATTTCTATTTACACCTTTACAAATGAGTAGCTACTGTTATGGTGTCCTACATTTAGCATATGGTCAGTTTCTACTGACCACAAATGAACCAATGATGTAATCTGATATTAAACCTATTGATTGAACTAATTGTTTTCTGCCTGTTGACTGACCACTAGGGGAATTCCCCATCAATCAGCTGATTCATTCATAAAAATCAATTTCATCAACAGTGTGTCTCAAGGATAGGTTATAATGTCTTGTAATGAATGATTCAGGCACATCCTATATTTCGAAATTTATATTTATCAAACAAGTTGTCCTGTACTGATTCAGCAAACACTTCTGTTGCACATGTACTTAATAAAATATTTTATTGAATAATTAAACACAGTCAGATATAATGTGTAATCCAGATTAATTTGATATCTGCACAAATTCTTGTAAAAGTGCAAAAAAACGTGTTCACATAACATCAATTTATTAAAAGTCTGATATCTTCCAAATGTAGAAATACAGATCAAAGTTGATTTTCGAGTTTCTTGTATTTATTGTTGTTTGAAGTCACACATCAATAAATCCAGAGATTGAAAACGAAATCAAAAGAATAGTCACAAACACATCAAAGTGGATAACGAGATACATACTACGGAAAATCGAAAATTGAGAGAGAGAAAAAAACAACAAAAATATTCAAGAACAACCTGTCATGTAAAGAGAAGTTACTCATTTAACAAAAGTACTGCCATTATACAAATACCATGGAAACAAAATAAGAACAAGAATAAGTCTGATGGTCACAAGGATGGGCTAGTTAGACATGAAACAACTGTTACTTGGCAAAACTAAACATACTTCAAAACATTCCACCACAAAAAACATATCCAGCAAATCATTCTACCAAATTCTTAATATAACAACCTCCACGACTAAGTACTAACATAATATTTAGTGTTCTTCTTGATGCAGTTTTTCTGTAATAAAGCAAAAACTTTACAAATATTACATATCTCATATGTTCCATAAAACCCATACTACAATGGTTTATATAGACTTGTGAAGTATTATGTTGTGTTTGATGGTTAATTTAACGAGAGGAGAAGGAAAGCTGGGTAGTAATGAAGACAGAATGTTCAATAATTAGGAAACTCTGAAAATAGAAAATAGTGCCAATTTATTTGTTAATTACAACATCTATAAGATGATGATATAATCATCGTAAGAATTTATCACAAGCAAATATTACCAATAGATTGATCAAATAGAGCTAAAGGTTTCCATTCTTGAGTCATATTGATAATGAACCATTTTTTAGCACTCACTAAGTATCGAGAGGATTCAATTTTTTTGGGAGATTTACAAATAAAGGGAAATAACTCAATAACACCTGCAATCATTGGTTCCACCATTTCCCAGCAAATACCTATTTCTATAGGGTTCATTTTTTGGAGATTTACATCTAAAGGGAAATAACTCAATGACACCTGTAGTCATTGGTTCTACCATTTTCTTACAAATTGTTATCTTATTTTTAATGACTTTATTTTCATTTAATTAATAGTTTGTGGGGCATTGCCATAATTAGAAATACAAAATGTAGATCCTTTCTTAAGACAGGATGCCTTAAAAAATCCAAATTAATCTACTTATTTCCTGTTTATCAAATATTCAATCAAAGACCGCATTCAGTGGCATAATGATAAGTGTACTCGCCTCGAGGGCAGTAGATTGTAGGTTCAAGCCTGGGTCAGATAAAAAATAGCACAATCAAAATCTAACTAAGCCTGTTAGTCTAGCACAAAGCAGACATGACATCATCATTTCATTGAAAGACAATTTGTTCTCACCATGATATATAGAGCAAATGTATGTTAAACAACAATCACTTACTTATTCATTCAATTCTTCATATTAACCCTCTGCAGAAAAAATCAATATGGAAATTTTGCTTAGGTTGAATAAAGGCCATTTTCAACAACATTTTAGATGTATAATGGCAGTCAATGAGATTAGAGTATTAAGGGTTAACAATAGGCCTAATTGTGGATAAAACCGTAGCTCTGTAGTCTTTTTTCTTTTGATATGGTTCCACAGCTAACAATAGACACTTGGAGAACTCTATTATAGAAGGCTGTATCATACACCCTGCCACAGGTGGGATATATTTTAGAAAGTGGATCATTTTGGGAAAAAAATACACCAGTTCAATCAATGGTTCCGAGTCTTGATTTTTGTTATCGAACATGTTAGGCACGTTCACACTATGATGATCATTGAAAACACCAATATAATGCCAAGAAGACAACCTTCATATCATAGAGCATTAAAGTCAGTCTCGGCTAAAAATGTAGTGTAGACTTAAAATTCAGCTATTTACATAAGTCAGGGGTGGTATATGTAACTATAAATCTCTCAATATAGTCTTACTTTGTCTTTATCTTCATCTCAACCAAAGGACATGATTGAGTACGACCCTGATAGGCAGACATGATGATGATACAGTTAGACCCCCAACTGGCAGACATAATACAGTAAGGCCTCTATATGGCCCCCATTGGATGAGAAACAAGAAAGATAAAAGAATGATTCACTTACATTTTTTTCCTTAATTACCACAGAAATATCAATAATAGGTAACAAATGTAAAAAATTGTGTTTTCATTACTTATGATGTCATGACGATGTCAAAGACAGGATGTCATGGCAACCTGTACTACATTCACACTGATTTACAAATTGACAACTTTCGTGCCTATTGCAAAAGTTTGGGAAAGATAGAGCACATCTGTGTTTCACATTTTTTTCTTTCTTTTATATAAATGCTTTCAAGCTTTATTATTATTACAATTGTAAACATTTAGGCAGAAAACATTCTATTTCTACAAAGCTGTGCTGATGTAAAATTAGGTACAATCAAAATGAAGATTTTTCTGAGTACATGCAGTAATAGTATTATTGAATTTTTATAACTAAATACTCCTGAAAACAAGATATTACAAAAACCATTTATATTTCAAACAATATAATTATTATCAAAACTAAGGTTCTCCTCCCTCAGACATAGGTGACCAAAGCCGATTTTGGAAATCCTATTTAGGCCCATTGGTTTACTTGCTTGCAAAACTTTAAATTATTTAGCTTTCTAACCTTTCGATTTTGAGAGTACTTGATGAAGGTTATTCCAGAAATGTGGCATGCACACTAAATTTTATATCTATGTTCTTAT
Source organism: Bathymodiolus brooksi (assembly GCA_963680875.1). Lineage (NCBI taxonomy): Eukaryota > Metazoa > Mollusca > Bivalvia > Mytilida > Modiolidae > Bathymodiolus > Bathymodiolus brooksi. The sequence goes on along the minus strand of OY804581.1, from coordinate 90,421,529 downwards.
TAACCCTCCAAAATCTTCTGAGGGTCTGAGTGGCTGAATGTGGCATGCACACTAAATTTTATACCTATGTTTTTATTAACCCTCCAAAATCTTCTGAGGGTCTAAGTGGCTAAATGGTTAAGGTCATTGACATTCTGACAACAAGCTTAATACTACTGACGTGAATCTTCACCCAGATACCAACAACTAGTGTTAAGGTTTGCATACACCTATAGTGATCTACCCATATCCAGGGGTTTAACCAATCAGAAATTATCACTGTCAAAGCTCTCCTCCCACATAATTTCTGGGAATTAATTCAATGGTTTCACATATAATAATTTTCGAATATGTTTCCCATAGGGTCTCATGTTAGCCTGTACTGCATTGACAGCCATCTTGAATTTTCGATCCACACAAATCAATCAATGATTACTCATGCACAGTTTGGTCCATTCAAGTTTATAATACCTGAGAGACTAGAGGCTCAGCACTGAGAGGAGCCTGTGTCACTCACCTTTCATTCTGCTTTGAGGAAACTTAATACAGAACCTTCCATAGGTGCTTCCCACCAAATATCGGTTCATTTTGGCAAAGCAGTTTCAGAGAAGAAGATTTTTAGAAATCGACCAATCTAAAACAAGAATTGCCTGTGGCAGCCATATTTGCTAATGGATCAAAACAAAATGAGCAATCCCTATAGAGGACCTTCAATAGATGCTTCTTACCAAGTTTCATATCATTTGGCCAAGCGGTTTCAGAGGAAAAGCTGTTTTAGAAATCGACCACTAAGAAACAAGAATTGCCTATGACGACCATGTTTGTTAACGGATCAAAACGGAATAAGCAATTCCCATAGAGGACCTTCCATAGACCAGGCTTCGGTCCATTTCGCCAAGTTGTTTCAGAGTAGAAGATTTTTAGAAATCGACCAATCAGAAACAAGAATTGCCTGTGGTGGCCAGGTTTGTTAATGGTTTGGGACAAAATGAGCAATCTTTCTACAGAACCTTCCATGGATGCTTCCTACCAAGTTTCAGTTCATTCTAGCAAAGCGGTTTCAGAGGATAAGATTTTTAGAAATCGACCAATTAGAAACAAGAATTGCCTATGGCAGCCATATTTGTTAATGGATCAGGACGAAATGAGCAATATTTATAGAGGACCTCCCATAGATGCATCCTACCAAGTTTCAGTTCATTTGGCAAAGCGTTTTCAGAGGAGAAGATTTTTTAGAAATCAACCAATCAGAAACAAGAATGGTCTATGGTGGCCATGTTTGTTAACGGATCGAGACGAAATGAGCAATCTTTATAGAAGGACCTGCCATAGATGATTCCTACCAAGTTTCGGTTCATTTGGCCAGGCGGTTTCAGAGAAGATTTTTAAAAATCGGCCAATCAGAAACAAGAATTGCCTATGGTGGCCATGTTTGTTGATGGATCGAGACAAAATGAGCAAACTTTAGAGAGGACCTTCCATAGATGCTTCCTACCAAGTTTCACTTCATTTGGCTGAGAGGTTTCAGAGGAGAGATTAAAATGTGAAAAGTTAAAGGACGACGGATGCCAAGTGATGGCAAAAGCTCACATTGCCTTTGGCAAGGTGAGCTAAAAAAATATGCTATTCATTTTCCCATATGGTCCTATGTCAAATTATGTCTTGTGTTGGCAGTCATATTGGATCAACAAAAAAACTACAAATTTTGTAGAAGGTCATGTAAGAAACTTTCCTATCATGTAACAATTCCATCTCACATTTGATTTTACTAGGAAGATGAAGATTATCGAAAATTTGGCCAATCAGAAAGCATAATTATCCTAGAAACCATGATGAATTTCTTAATGAAATGGTTATGACAATTAATGTTATATAAGGTTCACCCAATAAGCATTTCAGTCAAGTTTGGTTCTATTGCAACAGTGATTTTATAGAAAAAGATTGAAATGTGAAATCTACTGGACACAGATGACAGGCTAAAAATGACTGACACAAAGTTAAGAAAATACTCCACATGGCCCTTTTGGCCAGGTGAATCAAAAAAATCAAAATTGATTAACAACCTACCTTTTTAGTAACTTGTATTCGTCTAGCTGACGAATCTTTTTTCACAAATTTCAACATTTTCTCCAAAACTTCTATAAAAGTTCCCATTCTACATACCACATGACTGTCTTATACATTAAATATCCTTTTTTTCAAGTCATTCTATATATTCTTATATCATTGGTAATAATTTTCAATTAATAAAAATCATGATTCGTAAAATAAAACATCAAATCCATTCATAACAAATATTATTTGCTTATATCTCAACTTAATACCACCAAGTTATCAAGTCAAAAGTCAAAGAAACGATGTCTTGTGTGTAACATTTAAATATATTCCTAATTCCCTTCATTTTAATAATGACTCTATTATGGCTCCAGATTTTAGTTGCATTTGGTTTTTATTTTATAGTTCCTGTCAAAATCTGAAAATCACATAATTCTTCATATAAATTAGTCAATATCATTGCGCTTTTTTGCATTTTTACAAATTTTCCGACTTTTTACAAATTTTCTATCATAAATAATTACTAATAGAGAGAAAATGACCGATATAAAAATGACAAAATAAGGACAGGAAAAACATGCATCACGTCTTTTAATTGAATCAGTAAGATGATTTACAGAAGGAAATTGCTTCGTTAATATTGTTCTTAGCTCTACTGTGTCCACTGCACGCTAAAGCTATTTGCAGCACCGTTGTCAATTTAGAACAATTATGGATATTTTGTCAACTGGAGTTTGCCGTTAATCAACAGATGAATCATCAAGTGTTGTAATTCTTAAGATTCCACAGCGATCTGTTTCTCCAGCGAAAAACTAAAGGCAAAAAATTAAATAAAAATTTAAAAACCAACATAATATGACCCAAAAATATTGATTACAACTGGTAGTAATTATTTCGGCAGATTTCTGAAATTAACAAAAATTTTAAAAATATCCTCATCCTTAATCATTCCTTAAGATGTCCATAGTATTTATCATAACACAAATTTCAGTTTGTCTGTTCATCTTGTAAAGCAGGCTTCACCTAGTGGAGAAGAAAAGATATGAACAACACAGTAACAAATTGAAATGTTTTAATTTTTCTACTTAAAAAGGAAAAAAAAATCTTAAATCGACAAGTCAACTCTGACATGCTCATCAATGATATTATGGTAAATTAAAGTTTGTTTTTGCCCGCAAAAACGTATGTCTCCCCCCGTCCCACAAACTGTAGTCAAAGGTAAAAAATCTATTTAGGTAACAAATAAAATTAAGCTTCAATGAATAACAAAAAAAAATGTTTTTAATTCATAAAACACAAAAAAAAATTGATCAAAAGTGCTAAAGCAAGGGCTACAGGTACTATTCCATATTGTCATGGCAAAGTTCCCCATTCCAGAAAATTGCTCAGCCTATGTTCCAATGATTTTAAAGGAGTTTTGTTCTTCTAAAATCAATGGATTTTTTCAGGGAAATAGTGACTCTTGTACATATATATATATATACAAGTTTCAGTAAGGGATATTACACTAGAGTGTTTGCAAATAACAGTGTCCACTTAAGATGAGTAATACCTGAATATATTTATAAAATGATTCTACTGAAGTTGTTGCATATCTACAGAAATATATGTCATATCATGGTAGCTGTAATAAATTGGCACTACACCAGCTTGTTGAGCATTCAAATGTCGAGTGTAAATATGATCTAGACACATCAGTTTACGAGTAGTAGAAGATTTTATATTCTGTTCAAAAGCAGAAAATGTTCGTGTGATTACATCATCTTTTCTGGATAAAAGGTCCACATTGAAATCGCCCATGACTATTTGTGGAATGCCAGGTGTCAAGTCTTTCAAGAGAAGATTTAGCGCATCACAGAAATATTTCACTGGTAGATCTGGTGGTCTGTAAATATTGATAACGAAGATCTGAAGAGATTTGACATGCACAGCGACACATTCTATTCCATATTTGATCGTAGTATATTTTTGTTCAAAGGGGCATAACTCCCACAAAATTCAGGAGATCAAAATTTCCTGGTAATACACACAACCACATTTTGTGTCCTTACTACCTACCAAGTTTCATGAAATTCTGTTCAGTAGTTTCAGAGGAGTTGCCCTGACAAGCTGCTTCAGTAGTATATTTCGGGAATTTTTTAAGTTCAAAGGGGCATAACTCCCACAAAATTCAGGAGATCAAAATTTCCTGGTAATATGCACAACTACATGTGATGCCTTACTACCTACCAAGTTTCATGAAATTCTGTTCAGTAGTTTCAAAGGAGTTGTGCTGACAAGCTGCTTCAGAAGTATATTTCGGGAAATTTCTAAGTTCAAAGGGACATAACTCCCACAAAATTCAGGCGATCAAAATTTCCTGGTAATATGCACAACTACATATGGTGTCCTTACTACCTACCAAGTTTCATGAAATTCTGTTCAGTAGTTTCAGAGGAGTTGTGCTGACAAACTGTGTGACGGACAGACAGACATTTGACAGACGGACAGGACAAAAACAATATGCATTTTTCCATGAGGTATGATTGTACTATTATTAAAAATTGATGAAGAAAATATCATAATAAATTAGACCAGAAAAAAAAATTTCCATATAAAATCAATCATTTTCGTCCTTATCTTATTTATCTGATTTTTTCTAAGACTTAAGGGGCATCAAACCAGGATGGATATACTTGTCACTTGTCAACCAAATCAATCTAATCAAATCAATAAATTATTCACTTTATTAATGGAAATTAAACTTGATCAATCGGCCATTGTTATATCTTGACAGATGTCCAGTATTGTATATCTATTATTGACCATAGAATGTCCACAGGGCAAGATATGGAGAATTATAAGGCAGTCGTAGATTAATTCATAATGACTTTCTCTTAAGAAGGGATATGTAACTGTCATTACCATTCTTAAGCCATTCAACAACTTTACACAGTATCAGAGCTAACACTGTACAAAGTTCACAAAAACAAGTTTGTTAAAAAATTGAGTCCATAAAATATGGATGTCAGCACTTCCAGCTTAAGTAAACAGGAACATAACTCTAGATCGGAAAAAGAGGTAAAGTCAGAAATAGAGATTGGCCTTCCTTTTACAGTCCCTCACCAAGTGTATAAATTTCAGATGATTTGCTAAAGAGACGATTCAAAAACAAAACAATTTTTTTACACGACAACCACAGACCGTAGTTTCATTACCCTAAATCGTAGAAAATACTGAGAAACCGTATTTGTAAACAGCTCTGCATTGGGCGAAAACCAAATGTGGTACATACAGATGTACATACAGACAGGGGTAAAACTTGATACCTCCCCATGCCTAGTGGTGGAAGCATAAAAAAACCTCCAGGATCAAATATGAATTTTAAATGGTCTTGATATTGGTCATGTCAATAAGCCATATTTCTTTTGGTTATTGTGCCATAGAAAAGATTTAAACTAATTAATAGCTTTCACTATAGGATAGCAGGACACATTTTAAAGACAAATCATAATGTGTACACACTTTTCCATATTATTTCAGATATCATAGTTCAATTGTTTGGGGTGAGAGTTTGTACATTTTTCAAATTATAATACCTCCCTGCTTTTACTTGGCCCAGGGAATTATAATTCTCTGCTTGGCCAGAATCTTAGTGCCTGAAAGAGCATCTGCTAATACATAAATATATGACATGGGCATCTTGCTGACAGTCCCTGACAATCTTCTAAATAACTAAGAATGGGGAATAGTGAATAAACATATTGAAAGGCTGAAGTACTGACAACCTAATTTAGATTCTAATTTGAGAACAACAACATCAAATGATGGCCATGTCAATACTCAGTGATGTAGTGACCAGCAGCTGTGTCCTCAATATTGACCTCTGTATAATAATACAACAGTAATGAGTTGTATTAACTTTTTATTACTGGGTGAATCATCCAATACTACAGTCAAATGTTTGTTAGGCCACTTTTGTGCATGACAATTTTTACTCTTTTATCATTAGGTTGTCAGTAAAATGAAATTTATTAATTGTTTCATTCATTTCAATTCTTTTTACTGCTTCTTATTCTAAATCCCTAAGGGAACCTTAGAGTGGTATTGAAATAGAACATATTTTCTTAGCTGCTGGGTAAAATCCCCTCCAAAAAGGGTTGTTCGCTGAATTTGAGGGACTAATCATATATTCAACTTGCACATAGGATATGACACATGCTTATTGTATGGAGAATGTCATGTTCCTTTCATATAAAATACAATTTCTAGCAGCTTCTAATAAGCAACAGTTTGGTAGGAGTGGTCATTGGTGTTACTGTTATAAGTTGTCATTGGTGGCCCATTGCAGGGCAAACATTTTCAATAGTATCCATTCTCTCTCTCTCTCTCTTTCTTGTGACAATCAAAAATATATCCATAGGTCTATCACAGAGTCACCTTTTACTTGTGTGATTAACTGTTTATAAATTAATTTTAGAGTCACATGTCATTTTATACGTGTTTTGATTGGTTTGAAAAGTTGAGGTTATTTTCATATGTACTGAATCTGAAAATAGACGTCATTCTCAAGGCGTCGCATGCTGTTGTCATCAGGCGATTTTCTTTAAATGAGGCACCTTTGGGATTATCTAAATTTATTTCCGATTATTTGCCTTTTTTTGAAAAATAAATATATTTTTCAATATCATAACAAAAAGTTTGAATTAATTTATAAGGATTGATCGAAATTAGCAGGTTACGCAAGGGTGTGTACAACCTGATTGAGGTTATTTCTTCATGAACCGAACAAAAATTGTGATCAATCCTTAAATAAACATCTTTATATTATATACATCTACTGATGGTCAAGGTTGTTTGGATATGAAAAAATGACTGAGTGCTGTGACTCAATTGAGTGCAAATGTGAAAATCAGCTGTTGTAAGAATAAAATAAAGGATCAAACAATCTGCTTTACCCTAGGTAAAGTACCATCTATACAAACAAAGATATAATATGTCAATTCCTTAGAAAAATGGTTCTACCATAATAATACTTTCTCTAAAACTGTGGAAGCACAGATGGAAGGAGAGAGAAAAACCAGTATATCCTAACTGATGTATAGAGAGATGTAAACTGTACCAAGTAATTTGTCAGCCTTGGTGATTTTACAGGATACAATATTGGAGCAATTGTATGTAATTCACAACTGACAAATTAATACCAGTATTTTGTCACGAGGTACATTTAACCTGAACTGTAAGTACATGTAAACTAGTACATGTATAAAATCCTTCAGAATGGATGTACATGTATATAATAATATGAAAGACTTACCTGGTATTTTCTTCAACATCTGAACTATTTTATTTTTGAAATCTTACCTGTAAATGAAAAAAAAAAAAATATATATATATATATATATAAATCAACATAATCAAAGGGAGATAACTCTAAAATTAATTCAAGAGATTATAGTGTAAATGTTGGTATTTCATACTCCCTATATTGTAATAGATTATACAGGTAGATGAACAAATCTATGAATGAAAAGCAATGTTAACTCCACAATAGAAATTTCTAAAAATTAAGGCTTATGCTTTTAATTTTAGTTTATTTTGATATTTGACTTTAACAAGATGCCTTGATGGCTGAGTGGTTCAGATCATTGACCTCTGACCACAAGCCTTACTCCACTGATGTGGGTTAGCTCTCAGACACTCATCTAAAGTGCTAAGGTTTCCATATGCCTACCCATGGCCTGTTTTATCTGTTAGTTCCTTATAAGTATCAAATGGAGGATATATCATATAGTGGATTGTACTTATAATACACCAAAACAACCAAATCTATTTCATTACCAGTACTTTTTAATTGTAATATATGTAGAGGGCACCTGCTTACAAATTACATGATATCTATCAACTTGTAGTTACTACCATTGACACATGTGTTTTACAGTATATCACAATCAGTATTACTATTTTTTTAAATGGCTAATTTTTATCAAAGCAATGTTTTCTATATCATTTCCTTCCTTTCATGGTCCATTGGTATATGGGTAATTTTATGAAGTGAGACAGGCAGTTAAAATATGGATAGGAATATTTTACTATTCATTTGAATCAATCAAATACTGGTACAAAAAGGATATGGATGTAAATGAACATGAAAGAATATCCAATGTTGCACTTAAAAACAAATTAAAGTAAAAAAAACAGGGCTTTTTTTTGCTGTTTGACATTTCAGTCACAGTATGTTGGTACTTGTACCCAGTATGTTGGTACTTGTACCTTTCAGTCACAGTATGTTGGTACTTGTACCTTTCAGTCACAGTATGTTGGTACTTGTACCTTTCAGTCACAGTATGTTGGTACTTGTACCTTTCAGTCACAGTATGTTGGTACTTGTACCTTTCAGTCACAGTATGTTGGTACTTGTACCCAGTATGTTGGTACTTGTACCTTTCAGTCACAGTATGTTGGTACTTGTACCTTTCAGTCACAGTATGTTGGTACTTGTACCTTTCAGTCACAGTATGTTGGTACTTGTACCTTTCAGTCACAGTATGTTGGTACTTGTACCTTTCAGTCACAGTATGTTGGTACTTGTACCTTTCAGTCACAGTATGTTGGTACTTGTACCTTTCAGTCACAGTATGTTGGTACTTGTACCTTTCAGTCACAGTATGTTGGTACTTGTACCTTTCAGTCACAGTATGTTGGTACTTGTACCTTTCAGTCACAGTATGTTGGTACTTGTACCTTTCAGTCACAGTATGTTGGTACTTGTACCTTTCAGTCACAGTATGTTGGTACTTGTACCTTTCAGTCACAGTATGTTGGTACTTGTACCTTTCAGTCACAGTATGTTGGTACTTGTACCTTTCAGTCACAGTATGTTGGTACTTGTACCTTTCAGTCACAGTATGTTGGTACTTGTACCTTTCAGTCACAGTATGTTGGTACTTGTACCTTTCAGTCACAGTATGTTGGTACTTGTACCTTTCAGTCACAGTATGTTGGTACTTGTACCTTTCAGTCACAGTATGTTGGTACTTGTACCTTTCAGTCACAGTATGTTGGTACTTGTACCTTTCAGTCACAGTATGTTGGTACTTGTACCTTTCAGTCACAGTATGTTGGTACTTGTACCTTTCAGTCACAGTATGTTGGTACTTGTACCCAGTATGTTGGTACTTGTACCTTTCAGTCACAGTATGTTGGTACTTGTACCAGAACATATCAATGTTTCAGCTAGACTTTGAAATCTTCAGGACAATTGCCAGTTTTATCAAAATTTCTTCAGGACATTCTTTAATAATTAAGTTAATTTTCATAAAGTTCTTCAGGACAATTTGAGAAATAGGTGGGAAAATGTCCTGAGACAGGTGCCTAGCTGAATCACTGACATATGTCAAACTCTGATACATGTAAGCTTTAAATTAGAAAGGACACTGGTATATGAAAGGATTTGGAGATTTTTTTCACAGATTTAAAAAAAAAATTGTTATTACACAACTTTATCATATTTCTCAAAGTGTAATGTCTATAAATACAGTAATTGATTGATTTCAAAACATTTGAAAAATCTAAATTGGCTTAAATTTCAAAGTTAACAAATTTAATTGAGATTGATGGGGCATAAATATTTTGTGATCAGTTACTGCTTTCCAATGCTCTAAAATCTTTGATGTTCATCTAAAACTAAACCATGCAATCAAAACTGAAGCTTGATGAGTAATCAAATGTATTTTAAACTGTGTTTTATCTACAAGGATAACCTTAACAGTAAACATGATAAAAGTTTTAATATTTGTATGTTAGAGAATCAATATGAAAATGACAAGTCAATAAATATATTAGAAATCGTGAAAACATAGTTACGAAAATTAGATTTGAAATTCCCGAAAGCATACAAACATTGTCACGATTATTTGATTTGAAATTCAATCTGACATGTTATATTTACATGACATTTGATTTTTATGCCTTTTTTTGTGTTTTATTTTTACTTAATAGTTAGTCAATACATCATAGCTTTAATCTTCACAATAAATAATAAAAATTTCTAGCAGGATTCAGATTTCTGTCATTCTCAAATATCAATTTTCAATATAATGAACAATAAAAATAGCCTTGCTGGAAACATTGTTTTCTGAGGTGTATTAAGCATTGTAGGAGTGAAGCCTTATAAGTCCATTTATTACAATGTTTTAATGAAAAAAAAACTGAGATTCCTCAAAAAATATATCAGTCCTTTTTACCTAAAAATTTAAAAATGAGAGCATTGTATGAGAAATATTGAATTGTGTGCATTAATTAAAGATTTTATCCAGTAACTAATGTTTAATATTTTATGATTCTAGGAAGATAAGCAGAGGTTCTATGGAGTCTGAAATAACCATTAAGCTTAGGTGCACAATTTCAATATGCATTTACATACAAAATAATGACAATACATTGAATTCTCTAATTAATTTTCAAGGATCTGGGTTGAAAACTGGGAGGAGTTTATTACAACATATACTCTAGTATCCTTTTTTCCATCAAACCTGCCATTTATCATACTATAATCTGGTTGGCATTCTGAACCAGGTCATAAACTTGTTCATTCACAAGATACTGTTGAAGCATTGTTTTGTGTATAAAAGTCTTAATAACATACAGGAATGATGTATGGAAAATCTATATGGTAATAAAAAAAAAACGAAAAAAAATTGTTTTCTTTTTAGTTACAATATTTTAAATGGCTATTCACATATCATCCATAGTTCTAATGGTTTTCTTATTGCTTAGGGAGAGGCTGGCCCTGTTGCCTTCCATATATACATTTTATCAATACTCAAATCTTAATTAATGCATAATAGATGTTATTCTAATTTAAACAGCCATCGATCCTTTTTGTAACAATACTGATTGATATCATCTATATAATATGTCCATTACATATACAGTTAAACTTGCCCATGCGGTCTCCTCTATTAAGCAGTCACCTGTATTAAAAGATTACCTTTTTCTAGTTCTGTCATAGAAAATTTTCTATGAATTGAACCTCTATTAAAAGGTCACCTGTCTTATAAGGCTACTTTTCCTTTGTACCAAAGGTGACCTCTTAATACAGTTTTGACTGTATATACTTCAGTGTGTACAATGTAATTACTTTTCACAAACACTGTATTTGATACCCAAATTAGCAGGGCCTTGGTGGCGTAGCGGTTAAGTCTGACTACAAGGGTTTGCCTAAAAATTATGACATGGGTTCTTACCTAGAAACCACCTCAAGTTTTGTGTTTTCAAGCAAAGAAGACACCTGGGTCTTAAAACAAGCCAGGGCATTGGTCACCCATCATTAATATGTTTTTCTGATTGGTTCACCAGGCATTGCCCGAATGCCTGTATAGCCAGTCTGTCTTTGGTTTTAAAAACCTATCCAAGGCCAGGGGTTTCCATTGTCAGTTTGTTTTATATGTCTGCAAGCTTTCTGTCCCAAACAAGTCTAGTAAACATGGTATAGCTGAAACATTGCTGGAAGTGACCATGAATACCAAATAACATAACCCAATGAACCTAAAATCACCTTTACCAATAATTTTTTTATGTTGTAAAAAATATTCAATTTCAATTCCGACTGTAACTGACACTTTTAGCAGAGAAAAATGCCTAATTTGATATTTCCCGTTGAAGCAGTCAAGAGTTTTGCTGATCAAAGCAGGATCTTTGAGAAGCTTTATTGATTTACCCATCATGCATTTGATTGAAATTCAATTTACAATCATACAATTTATACATGAAATTAAGCAGAAAATTCTGTTGAAATTTTCATCATTGATTAAAGAAATCTTGTTTAGCGGAAACTACTACAATCAACAGAAGCACGGAGGAATCAGCAGTTCTATACTTATCATTGAAATTTAGATGTTTAATTGGCTATTTTCACTGTAAGATTAGTGTACTTGTAATAAATTTTATATTTACAATTGTGGCAAGAATACAAACAAAACACTTTTACAAACTTTTATAAAAATTGACGAGCAACTTTCAGTCTGAACCAGTTTAAACAGGATTTAAACTTTTGTCTTACAATTGAGCTACCTCAGCATTCCTGAAAAAGGTTTCTTACCTAAGAAAACTTAAAATGAAACATAATATCTTCCCAGAATGCAACTGAATTTGGAGTTCATTTATAAAATTAATTTGACTGTAGAATAAATAACACTACATTTTTAAAAATTGCTATAGCTAGTCTATATAAAATTGAAATGCAGTCTGCTTGCCACTCCAAAATCTTCCAGCCCCAATGTTTATTTTCCCCAGTGTCATATGGTATTTTAAACCCCCTGGTAAATTGACCCCGGGGTCAATTTTCATCTATGGTATATTGACCCTCCTTATTGAAAACTGACCCCCCCTCCCTGTATGGTAAATTGAACTTCCATGGTATTTTGACCCACCCTCATTTCTAATCAATAGATAGGCAGGGGGGTCAAAATACAATGGGTAGGGGGTTTGATATACCATGGGTAGGGGGGTCAAAATACCATGGGTAGGGGGGCCGATATACCATGGGTAGAGGGGGTCAAAATACCATGGATAGGGGGGTCAAAATACCATGTGTATGGGGGTCGATATACCATGGGTAGGGGGGTCAAAATACCATGGGTAAGTGGGTCAATATACCATGGGTAGGGGGGCCTTATTATTGAAAACATCACTAAATCTAATTCCTTTATAAAGATATAAAATACAAATATAATTTAATCTGTAAATGTATAATGTTTCTTAACGTTGCTTTTGTGGAAGCTAATATTTGTTATCACTGTTTCTATGGGGGATATTGCTCAAAAAGCAATTTTAAGTTGTAGTCGGAAATTAATAGGCTAAAATTATGTTTGAAAAATATCTATTTGCACGTTAAGGTCATGATGTTTAACACCACTTTCAACAATATTTCAGTTATATCATGGCAGCCAGTTTTTTTGGTGGAGGAAACCGGAGAAAACCACCGACCTGTCACAAATCACAAGCTATAGATTTTCTTTTAGTCTTTTAGAGTTTGAGGTTTCACAAAGGAAAAGGCATGTTGTTGCAGTTTGTTATTTGGTTTTATTATCATTCATTGTGGTGAACTTATTAATTTCATTAAAAAAAACCACAAGAAGCAGAAGTTATGGTCATTTCACAACAGCAATTTGTACCAGTAGTTATTATAATGGAAAGTTGTTTGTTAGTTTGTCAGTAAGTCACCACTTCAAAATCATGCAAGTTAATAACAAAAATTTACTGTTCTCAAGGTGGGGCTAATTTTTGTTTTTTCGATAAATACAATGAATTACTTCAACTTATATGACACAACAGCATACCTGTTAATTGTCTTAGAAGCTATTTTATTTCATTGCAAGTATTTCCAGTATTTTTTCAAGAGTTATCTCCCCTGTTTGCTAAAATTTTAATGCATTCTTTATACAAATATCAACCTCATGTACCAAAAAAAAACTGTGATATTTGAAAATCAATTGATGATCTAGATTTGTTACGATCTTCTATGGAATTTAAATTTTTTCCATATGTGACATATTGCTTTGTAAGATTGTTTGAATGAATAGTACCTATATAAAAAAAATATGTATTTCAATGAATTTCTTACAAATCTAATATTGCCATTTTATTCATAGAATTGAAATAATATATATGATAGATCAGAATTATAGTATTGATGTTTCCTATATCAGTCGTAAAAATATCAGGTGAAAAATCGGTAAGATAAAACTCATTAATAATAACCAACTTATTAGGCTTTAGCTAACTAATGATATCTCGTTTAAAACATTTCAACAATTGAATCATACAAGTGTTATAATTGATTGTATTTCCTTATTTTCATGAAAAACCCAGGAAATATTACATTAAATAAGATGTATCTCTTCTCACATCACTGACCCCACGAGATGTTATAACCCCTGATAGGAAACATGAGCAGATCATAGAACACTAGAGAAACTCTCAAAGACCACTTTAGATTTAATGTATCGTCATGGTAATGTGCAAAAGTTATGTAAATCCTTGTTGTAAATTGATGAAAAATACATTAGGTCAGTGCATTGGAACAGCTTTGTGATTTACATCAATTTATACAATGTAGATGGCTGTTCAAATTAAGACAATGAGACGCCATAAATCGTTTAAAATCCCATGATTACTGTGAGATAAGTGTTGTTAATGAGATATGCTTCACTCCCTTTACAATTATTTTTACTATGTTTGGTAACTGTATCATTAATACTACAAAATCAATGATTCAATGTTTACTGTTTTTTCTCTCCCTCAATTTTATTTCTGAAAACGACTTGATAATCTTCTATAAGGGGATGATTGTTGCTAGTTTTAAACAGTGCTTGTCAGTCTTTAACTAACATTAATGAAGGTCTCTTTAAAATGGCTCAATGTGTAACTTAAGATGGTTTGAAACAAGATTCATAAACAAATTTGTTCCTATAAAGTAGATTGTAAATATGCTGTTTTGATAACCTGATACCCACCTTTAACCTGGAGATGTTGTATGTCCATCTTACTATTATAAGAACCATTTACAATGTGATACCTCCATTCAACCTGGAGATGTTGTATGTCCATCTTACTATTATAAGAACCATGTTCAATGTGATACCTCCATTCAAACTGGAGATGTTGTATGTCCATCTTACTATTATAAGAAACATTTACAATGTGATACCTCCATTCAACCTGGAGATGTTGTATATCCATCTTACTATTATAAGAAACATTTACAATGTGATACCTCCATTCAACCTGGAGATGTTGTATATCCATCTTACTATTATAAGAAACATTTACAATGTGATACCTCCATTCAACCTGGAGATGTTGTATGTCCATCTTACTATTATAAGAAACATTTACAATGTGATACCTCCATTCAACCTGGAGATGTTGTATGTCCATCTTACTATTATAAGAACCATTTACAATGTGATACCTCCATTCAACCTGGAGATGTTGTATGTCCATCTTACTATTATAAGAAACATTTACAATGTGATACCTCCATTCAACCTGGAGATGGTGTATGTTCATCTTACTATTATAAGAACCATTTACAATGTGATACTTCCATTCAACCTGGAGATGTTGTATGTTCATCTTACTATTATAAGAACCATTTACAATGTGATACCTCCATTCAACCTGGAGATGTTGTATGTCCATCTTACTATTATAAGAACCATTTACAATGTGATACCTCCATTCAACCTGGAGATGCTGTATGTCCATCTTACTATTATAAGAACCATTTACAATGTGATACCTCCATTCAACCTGGAGATGTTGTATGTCCATCTTACTATTGTAAGAACCATTTATAATGTGATACCTCCATTCAACCTGGAGATGTTGTATGTCCATCTTACTATTATAAGAAACATTTACAATGTGATACTTCCATTCAACCTGGAGATGTTGTATGTCCATCTTACTATTATAAGAAACATTTACAATGTGATACCTCCATTCAACCTGGAGATGTTGTATGTCCATCTTACTATTGTAAGAACCATTTACAATGTGATACCTCCATTCAACCTGGAGATGTTGTATGTCCATCTTACTATTATAAGAAACATTTACAATGTGATACTTCCATTCAACCTGGAGATGTTGTATGTCCATCTTACTATTATAAGAAACATTTACAATGTGATACCTCCATTCAACCTGGAGATGTTGTATGTTCATCTTACTAATATAAGAAACATTTACAATGTGATACCTCCATTCAACCTGGAGATGTTGTATGTTCATCTTACTATTATAAGAACCATTTACAATGTGATACCTCCATTCAACCTGGAGATGTTGTATGTCCATCTTACAGTGACAGCCGGAACCTTTGAACCGTAATGAGAGCGGGAGGTTTGGCGCCTTAAAATCTGATTCAACCCATCATTTCTTTAGAAATGCCTGTACCAAGTCAGGGTCATTACGGTTTTCACAGTTTTCCGGTTGTTGACTGATTTTGTCTGTTTATATAATTATGAGTTTTGACTTTCCCTTTATAAGATTGTTCGGAGTTCGGTAATTTTGTTATTACCTTTATTTACTATTATAAGAACCATTTACAATGTGATACCTCCATTCAACCTGGAGATGTTGTATGTTCATCTTACTATTATAAGAACCATTTACAATGTGATACCTCCATTCAACCTGGAGATGTTGTATGTTCATCTTACTATTATAAGAACCATTTACAATGTGATACCTCCATTCAACCTGGAGATGTTGTATGTCCATCTTACTATTATAAGAACCATTTACAATGTGATACCTCCATTCAACCTGGAGATGTTGTATATCCATCTTACTATTATAAGAACCATTTACAATGTGATACCTCCATTCAACCTGGAGATGTTGTATGTTCATCTTACTATTATAAGAAACATTTACAATGTGATACCTCCATTCAACCTGGAGATGTTGTATGTCCATCTTACTATTATAAGAACCATTTACAATGTGATACCTCCATTCAACCTGGAGATGTTGTATGTTCATCTTATTATTATAAGAACCATTTACAATGTGACACCTCCATTCAACCTGGAGATGTTGTATGTTCATCTTACTATTATAAGAAACATTTACAATGTGATACCTCCATTCAACCTGGAGATGTTGTATGTCCATCTTACTATTATAAGAACCATTTACAATGTGATACCTCCATTCAACCTGGAGATGTTGTATATCCATCTTACTATTATAAGAAACATTTACAATGTGATACCTCCATTCCACCTGGAGATGTTGTATGTTCATCTTACTATTATAAGAACCATTTACAATGTGATACCTCCATTAAACCTGGAGATGGTGTATGTTCATCTTACTATTATAAGAAACATTTAGTGTGATACCTCCATTCAACCTGGAGATGTTGTATGTCCATCTTACTATTATAAGAAACATTTACAATGTGATACCTCCATTCAACCTGGAGATGTTGTATATCCATCTTACTATTATAAGAAACATTTACAATGTGATACCTCCATTCAACCTGGAGATGTTGTATGTTCATCTTACTATTATAAGAAACATTTACAATGTGATACCTCCATTCAACCTGGAGATGTTGTATGTCCATCTTACTATTATAAAAAACATTTACAATGTTTCAATGTTAGAACTGTACATATCATCTTGTGGTTATTCACAGCTCTTATTATAAAGTAGAGTCATAATTATCATGGATGATTGTGGATAGAAAATAAAATAACTGAAACCATCTACACCCCCTTTCAAAAAGGTCATTTTTGACCTGTTCTGATCTATCCTGCAACTTTCAGATATTTGTTCACCGAAAAATAGTTGAAATCAGATAAATAACTGGGGAAAAAATTCATCCCTGAATTATGTTTTAAATAATGTATCAATTGGCTAATATTCACCATTTTCAGAGAACAGAATTCTGTAATATTTTGTTCAAGATTTCTTAAGTGTACATTTTCCTACAATAATTTAATTACTATTTTGTAATGGTACAATATAAATGATAGTTGCCCTCTGCTAGATTTGACCCACAGGTCTAAAAATGATCAATTAATTGTTATTATATGTATTAGATACTGCACTTCAACCCATTAACCTAAGCAAAATAATTACACTATTGTTATTTTTATGTATTTAGCTTTTATTAAATGTTTCCTGACGTAAGTTGTATTGTATGTAATATTGCAAGTACTAGAGTTATTAGTCTTTTGTGTATGTTATTCTACTTGATACATAACAGCTTAATGAGAAATGTCTTTTGTTTGTTTGCAGCTCTACTGGTGCAATAAATAAGTTTTGAATCCATTAAGAAGAAAAAATAAGGTATAAAATTATACCATAAAGTGTCCAGTTTTAAATTCTAGGGGTTCAACATGGGTCTCTATCACTTACCTGGTAAAAAAGATTGTATTGCCTATTGTAGCATATGTTAAATTTTGATCCTTAAGTACTTGAGCTCAATAAGACCACAGGACCATCATTGATACAAAATTGACTTTTCATTACACAATGCTGTTCAAGCCAAATACAATTATAATTCTATTCTTGGTTCTAAAAGATGTTTTATTTTTTATTTTTCCCACTGTAGCCTGTGCTAAACTTTGTACCCCTAGGGCTTGAGTCCCATAGATCCTAGGATTTCATTTTAACAAATCTAAACCTACACAACAAAATGATGCTACACAACAAATATTGCAGCATTTCTACTACTAATTTACATAATTCCCCCAATAGGCCCTCCACAGTGGAGGATCAACTTCAATTATACATGCAAAACTTATCCTCCTCTTCCTCAAGTCTTCCCTGCCAAGATTTTGTTCCATGTTGGTTGAGTAATTTTGTAAGAGAAGATTCAAATGTAAAAAGTTAACGAGATGGACTACAAGTGATACATAAAGCTCACTTGACCTTTGGCCTTTTGACCTAAAACAAAATTGACAACTAGAATATTTTTTAAATTCATTCAAGACTTAAAATGAAAAGAGATTAGAGAGCAGTATAGAAAAAGAAAGTCTGACCTTGACCTTGACATTTGATGAATCCCGATCAGACAAAAGGATCACAAGAGTTCTGTTTATTAGAGGCTGACTTTGAACTATTTCCTTTGATCATTAAAAACAAATAGCTAGAATGACCTTGACCCTTAGTGTTTTTGCTTGCTGATTACTATGATTGAATTTGATTCCATTCTTAAAGGTCAGAATGTCTTTTAGCTTTAGATATTCATTACCTTGACCTTCAGTATTATGACCTTGACCTTTCCTACTATTATAATTGTATTTGTAGTTTATTTTACCCACCTTTAAGATGTGCTCGTTGTTACTCTGAATCCTCCATAACCTCACATTCATTCTCAATTTCCTCACAATAAACTCACTCCTCTATACAAATAATCCACGATTTTTAAATCAGTTAATATTAATTCATTGTTTGGATGTAATTCAATCAACCTCGAAGAGTTGAATCTTGACACGTTTTAAATATTTATTTGTGACAAGGTCATAAAAAAATTGAGACTCCAACAAAACTACTCTGGTATAGTAACTGTTTTACATCTTGCTTCAAACAAAGAAATCTACGAGAAACCGTTCCAATAAAATATTTGGTCTATCCAGAGTTAGTTTCCTTGTTAATCATTTACTGATTTCTAGTTCAGACAGCTATCTTGTTACAATACTTAATTAAATATTTCAGGTAATGTGGCATATCTAATTTCATGCACTTTTGTGGATTTACTGCTTAATAAGCAGCTTGCCGAATTTGATCTTTGATCAATAAAAATGTACTTTAATATTAAATTTACTCGTCTGTAATATTTTTCAAATCTGTTTATATCTAAAAGTGCAACCATGATCATTTAAATGTAAATTTGCAGTATTTCAAAAATTTGAATCTCAACAAGTACAGGTACATTTGACCACAGTATGTAACAGTGTGATAGAAAGTCTTCGATATCAAAAGGTACTCGTCACTGCTAAAAATCTCAAGGTCTTTGATCTCAAAATGTACTTGTAACCACAGAAATATTATGTATTTTTGACCTCACAACTACTGATAATGCATCCCCAGAGAGTAATTAATAATAAACAATGTTCTCAGCATCAACACAAACATTATAAAAAGCTGAAAATCCCAGTCAGCTTCACATCTTTTATAACACTTCATAATAAAATAATTGATTATTCCATTCCATTAAGGTAGACAAATTCTTCTCTGAAAGAATTTTTCAATGCTATGATCCTGATTTTTACACAGATTCATTGTCATTCAGAAAGTCTTACTTCCACGGTCATTTATCTATCCTTATGTTACACCAGACACAGTATAAGATATAGGTTAGATTCAACCTCCTTACAATTAAGTTATCTCCCATTATAAGCCAGTGTCACCAATTATATACATCAACGTACAGTTAACGTTCCACAAAATTTCATTAGCGACAATTCTTAGCTAATGATTTTGTCACTTGTAATAAAACTTTTTTCCCCATTAAGTCGGCTAACAGCAACAAGTCAATTCCTTTAACTATTATTGGCTTTGCTTTCTGGCTTGTCTTTATGGAAAACCAGTTTAGGTTTTAAAAAAAATCTCCGATTCTTTTTTATTACAGCGTGAACTATTAAATCCCTTCTAATCACATCAGATATAATTGTATTTTCACATCATTTATCTGACAAATGTCCTCTTTGTTCTATCCCAGTAATGGCATTAAACCATACAGAACGTCACTTATAATCAGTGTTCAATGCTTCTGATATTTTTTCAAACTTAATTATGCATAAAAAGAAGCTTACATATTTCTATAGAATAAACCGTTCCATTTCAGATTATCGTAAAGTTTTCCTGTGCATATGATCTTGTAACCCAGTAAGAAAGATTTCATTTCAGAATATCGTCAATTTTTTTCCTTCCATATGATCTCATAACCCAGTAAGAAAGATTTCATTTCAGAATATGGTAAATTTTTTCAGTCCACATGATCTCATAACCCAGTAAGAAATGTTTCAATTCACAATATCTTCAAGTTTTTCCATCCATATGACCTTATCTTACTCAGGAAGAAATATCTTTTCTTTAACTAACAGCTTTTGTCAACTGTCTTTTTGACAATAAAATCGTCAAGTCTGTTCAGTCCACTGTCTCTGAGATATCAATATAGCTAAGAGGAAAAAACACAGTATTCCTATGTCTTGTCACATTCTTCTCATAAACCACAACTTTTTCTAATAACAAAAGTTACTAGGACACTGTATGAATCATTAAAAACAAATCTAAAATTCCCTTTTTTCACAATTCAATCAATTTAAATTAATTAAAACCGTTTCTTCCCATTCATGTTTTCCTATGGTGAATTAATCTCTCAGATTATCTTAATTGGAAAGAAAATGTTATTCATTTCACAGTATTTTTTTTTACTTAGCACTACATAACCTTATGCAAACTAAATAAACAGGTGATCAATTAAGGTAAGCTTTCCTATATAATCAGCCTTAGCTCTCAGAATTACACTGCTAATCAGCTTCTTTCAGAGCCACTATTATTAAATAATTTGTGTTGAATTCCATCAGTCTTTTTCCTTAATTTATATTTTCGTGGCTGTCCCTGGCAACAGCAGCAGTCAGGTTTAATGTCTTTGATTTAGTCGACAATTAATAACAAAAGAAGCTACAAATGACATATGAAGAAGAAGACAAAACTATTGTCACCTGACGGAAAGCTTCATAGATTATCGTTTATTCCCTGGAACTCTTTCCGCAATTACTCTGTGGTATTTACGGTAATTATTTGCTCCGTGATCAACGAAAGTTAATTTCTTGGTTTCACTAACGGAGAAAGAAGCCATAAAATGGAATTTTGTTGTGTCGTCTTAAGGAAATCTATCACACCTCTAGATAATAAGTAGAACTGTACTGGGAGATAATGAAAGCTGTTTTAGATTGATGGAGTCATGCAATCTATATACAACACACACACACACACACACACACAAATAGGTTTAAAATAATTATTAAAAAAAAATTAAAAAAATTATGATTACCGTATTAGTTTGTGAATAGTACACATTCATGTCAATCTAATTAACATTAAATGCTTGTTGTATCTTTTTTTATTATTTTTATTTCTGGCAATACACTAAGATTTGTCTGTCATTAGTAGAATTATAGTATGATGAGACCTATCTAAACCGCACACTTTAATTTGAAATCCTGTGCAATCAAGCTTTACAGTCATAAAATCTTTGAGTATGAGTTTAATACTCATATTCGAGAACCATCCAATTAGAACTTTATATCCAATAAATACAGCATTCTGATTGGACAATTTTGGAGTATGAGTATAAAACTGTACTCTAAAATTTTATGACTATGAGGTCAGAACTTTTGTTCCAATATTTGAAATGTTTATAAAGTAAACCAGTTTATTCTGAACAAAAGATTAAGGTTAAAGGGTGGTCAGTTTAGAAAAATCCCACTGTAGTATATTCTCATATAGAGTCTGTTACAAAACTTGCAGATGAGCAAAATATGATCTACAATATGACAAAACTTAGTTCTAAAACCTAACAGAACAAAAAAGGAAAAACATAATCAATAACTGCCAGTGACCAAAAGGCATTTAGTTGGACCTGAAATGTATATATGAATTTGACATTGACTAAAGATGTACAGCAACATGATGCCTTAATTAGCAACAATCTTTAAGCAGATATTTAATTTGAACCAATGTGAGAAATCACTGAGGAAATCTTTATGACCCTTAGGCTAAGTAACCTACTGTTGTCTGTAAATTAATGATTAGTGTGTTATTGGTTAAATAATAATCATTTAACCCCCAGAGCATGTTTGATGCTTATATTCTTATATGTTTTCAAAGTCTATAATTACAATCCTTCAATGCATAATTTCCATACATAAAATATATAACTTAAATTTTTTTTTATTTAAAGTGCTAGTTTGACTCATTGTTATGAAATTAGATTAATAGCTTGTCCATTCATAATAGATTTAAATACCCTTTGCTAGTTGATCTAGTGAAGATCTCCTTTAGCTCAATTGGTAGAGCAATTGCCTTAGGTACAGAAGGTACAGGGTAAAATTCTGGTTCAGGATGTTGCAATGGTGATAGTGTTGTTGCCTGAACAGTACCTTGATCAGTATTTTTCAAATCTTCATGGCGTTGGACAACTCATCAGGCCAAACAACCATGTGCTAAAAATGGTTTAGCTTCGCAACGACGCTTGAATTGGATGGGAGGTTATGTAACAAATTAGGTTTATAGCCTGACCATTCAGATATCATTATAGATTTATATACCCTCTGCATTATAGATTTATATACCCTCAATCCAGAAATTGATGGTACTTATAAATATTCATCATATTTAAATTAGATTTTGATCACGTGACTAGAGTTTCAAGCTTGATGAATCGTTTATTAGATTTGTCAAATGATAGCATACAGTACGGAAATTCAATGTGTCCGTCAATGATTCGAAAATTAAAAGTTATTGTTTATTTCCGAAAAGTTTTTCTTCTGTCAAAATTCAAATCTTTTTGTTTTGTAACGATCTTAGACATGTCTTTGATATCGCGATCATGCAAAAATGATCATATTATATTTAATGTGGGAACCCCGAGTTTAGAAGCTAGAAATATAAGGATAGTCAATATAATTACATCTAAATTAATTTCAGAAAATATGTCGTCAAATGTCATTCATTGTTAAATGTTGTGTCAAACACCACCAGTTTCTTGTATTTCAGACATTTTTACATAGATTCTTAAGACCAAATAGGGTTCGTCGCCTCGGATTTTCATTTAGTCCAGGAACCTCGAATATTTAATTGTTTTCATTAATTTTTATTTCATTTAATTCAGCTTGATTCAATGTATCATTTTCAATTTCAGAAAATGACACACATGCAATTAGGAATGATATCGTCTACAATAGATCATATGAAAATTGCAGACGTCCCGGCGTTGCTATCTTAGATATGGAAATGAGCAAATTACACATCATTTCTGGCTATGGGTGGAGTTCTCCTTTCACTTAGTTGGTAGAGCACTTGCTTTCGGTGCAGAAAGTATGAGGTTTGATACTAGAGACATTGCACCACTGCTAAAAATGTTTCACAAAAATCTATCCATCGTACATTTTACTTGCCATCAAGTGATTACAATGTGATATTTTCTGTATTGTCTTTACAACAAGTTTTTTTTTAATATATATTTGAAAAATAATTTACAAAATCTACAATAGCACTTTGGTAAAAATGTTGAAGGACTCTATCTGAAGCAATATTTAGTTGTGATCTTCATATTCAGTACAAGACCATTGTATGGTTTGTTGGTTTTTTGGTTTTTTGTTGTTGTTGTTTTTTGCTGTTTTTTTTGTTTGTTCTTGTTGTTTTTTATTGTTTGAACATTTCAATATATGACAGACATGACAAACAATACAATACAACCACAGACAGGACACAATATTATAATATTACCATTATATCTATATCTCTAAATGTGTGAAAGTGTCTATACAGACTAAGGTTCATGTGTCCTATATGATACAACGTATAACTGATTTTTGCTACAATAACTATAAAAGGCCATTGACTTCCTACTGCAGTATGAGGTAATGTTTAACATGACTCAAACTAGGGTTGTAACAAATATAAATGTCAGTTAATATCATGACGTAATCATTGGAAAATATAAATACTGCCAAATTTAGTCAAACGATTTTGACATTGGTCGATTACCGTGTAGTGGATGTAGTAGTCTGAAGATGGCCATCAATCTTCATTACGATACAAAACAACGAGTAAGAAAGAGTTTGTATTGACATCCATCATTTGTCACGGACAAAACTCGAGTGACTGAAGATTCAGCCAAGTCTATGTGTTTTTAAACGACACAAAATCCCAAATCTCCTGATGTGTTTCCCTGATAGCCGTTTATCTAATTTGAATAAATCTAATATATCAAATAGATAATTTTTTTAACCTCAGTGAACGTTAAATTGTCTTTCTCTTGTCTTTCTCTCTTGTAAAAAGATTGGTGTATTTTTTTTTATTAAATAATAAAAAAAAAGTTCATTGTAATACTGGTGTATGTTCCTAACTGAGTAGGACAAGGGTGTTATCACAGGTGGTCATATCAAAATAGTAGTTCAAGGATTGCCACAGGTCAGAACAGTGCATGACATGAGATACCACAGATCATATCAATAGAGTAGGACTGAGGTCACAGATCAGAACAGTAGTGCTTGACATATCACTGGTCAAACTTGTAATACAGCACTGAAGATGTCACAGGTTATATCAACAGACTAGAACAGGGGTGGTCACAGGTCAGAACTTTGGTGGTAGGGATCTTATAAATGGGGGAATAATGTTCATCCAACTAGAAAACTGTCAAATTTTCTTTATCCCCTTTTGTAACTTGAAATTAGAAATTCTGTTTTCCAGGGTGTTTTGGAATATAGTTTCTTGCAAATCTAGTCTCAAATTTCAATTAAGAAATAATTCATGCCGGCCATACTTTATTGTTATTCAAATATGGGTAGGCATTATATTCATGAATATTTAACCCCGACCGATGGTGAGGGGTTAAATATTCATGAATATAATGCCTACCCATATTTGAATAACAATAAATTATGGCCGGCATGAATTATTTGGAATCCAATAGGACAAATACAGTAATTTTAAAATTCGAGGCAGTCAAGGTGATGCGCTGGTAGTGGCTATTCCATTAATCCCCTACGGAATATCAAAAATGGTAAAATTGGGAATTGAGAGATTGAAAGCGAAATTGTGGTTGAAACTGTGGCTTAAAATACCAAAAAGAATTTTATTACAAATAAACAACTTTAAGTGATTAACAACAAAATTACCAGTTGAACGCAGCCAGTCGGATCGGAGATAAAGGGAGATAAACATGGAGACAGTGAAAAGCCACAACAAAGCCGTGTTTATAAGAGTTTAATTATGATAAGACTTGATTAGGATTTATTTAATTTTAACTTCATTTATTTCAACAATTTTTAGATAAACAATAATAGAAAATCGCTAACCATGAAGAATTTTCTGAAAATAGTCAAGTGTTTATGTAGGTGCTTTTTTTTATCTCAGCACGCATGTGTGGCCTATATTTGAATATGCCTTTATTTGTATACCGAATACGGGACGTAATATTAGAATTATGATTAAATTTAAATTAAATATTTGCTTAGTCCATCTTTTATAATCTGGCGACCCCCTAATTGCAATCCACAATCCCCCTCCCTTTCCAAATCCTGTACTAACCCTCCTACAATACAATAATACCATACGGTATTCCATTATTTAAACTCTCCTCTGTTTTACACACTGATCTACCATCCATATAATATAAAAAATAAATAGTTAAAAAAGTAATTTGTTAAATGGAATAATCCTATTACTTATCTATCTATATTAATAATAGATAGCCTTTGTTATATCTTTATAATTTTTACAAATGTCATACTACTCCATCTGTCTGGCATCAATATATAATTTTATCTAGACAATAAACATGGCCATTATTTACTAATATTACTTAGTACCAATGCAATATTGAAAAAATGAAAAAATGATAATTTTATCATATAAAATGTAGTCTGCTCTCAGAGATTCTCGTTTATTACAAAATGTATATTCTAAATATGATTTGTGGCATGTTCGAGCCAATTTTGCTAACTTTATGCTGATTAAAACAAAAAGAGCGATTTCCCTGGCCAAATTACTATGTAAAATAAGCCTAACTGTATCGTTTGTAGTATTGATTTACCATAGAAAACGATAGATTACCGGATCACAATTGTCATTTTTGTCATATTTTCTTATGAAAGTCAAGGCATGAAATGAATTCTTTTGATGAGAGGTACATAAGAAGTTTAAACTTTTGATGAATTAAGGCATTGTCTTACAGCTGATGTGTTATACAACTGTAAACATCAACATTCTCTAACAAAAGTACAACTCTGCAGGCTAATCAACGCAGAAACCATATTCAATCAATTTAAAACTTTAAAGACGGCAAGCTTCCCTATCTTTCTTTAGTAATTATTATAGATCAGTTTCCTTCAATTGTTGAGGAGAAAGAAAAAAAAACATTAGAAAGAATAAGACTGGAGGATAAGGATAGTCAAGTGATATCCTTTTTAAAAATAAGATTTATAAAGACTAAGACTGGAGGATAAGGATAGTCAAGTGATATCCTTTAAAAAAAAACATTTGAAAGATTAAGACAGGAGGATAAGGATAGTCAGGTGATATCCTTTTAAAACTAAAGAAAGTTGATCTGGTGATCACAGATACCCCTGCATTCCAAATTTTGAATGAGGCAATGAAAGGAATGAAACATGCTGTGATTTATCTTACAACTTATTCATTTCTTGGCCATCAAAAATTTACAAATTCTTGTAATTGACAATGTAGTAAACTTTTTATTGCTTGCCAAATTAATTTAAATCAGATTACCTGTAATCAGTTCGTTTTTTCTTTACATCAAAACACTGATTATAAGACATATGATGGAAACACACTTGTAATGAAGGAATGCTGAGAAAAGTGAACTGGTGTAACAATTACTTATGAATGGTAAATGTGAAATATACCATAATCAAACTTAACCTGTATTTTATGGTATACAGCATTGTGTTAAAAGTTTGAAAAGATTTGGTTGAGTGGTACTTTAAATATCATTCGGAAACCTAAAAAGTCCCTATTTTCTAAGAGAAAAAGGGCCATAACTCAAGAACGGTATATGTGAAATACACCGTAATAGAACATAACCTGTATCTAATGGTCCACAGCATTATGTTAAAGTTTGAAAAGATTTGGTTGAGCCATACTTTAAATATCATCCGGAAACCTAAAAAGTCCCTGTTTTCTAAGAGAAAAGGGGCCATAACTCATGAACGGTAAATGTGAAATACACCGTAATCAAATTTGACCTGTATTTTATGGTACACAGCAATGTGTGAAAGTGAAAAGCGGTACTTTAATTATTATCCGGAAACCAAAAGTGTGACGTACGAACGGACATGAGGATCCCTATATACCCCCAACTCTCGTTGAGCGGGGGTATAAAAAAACATTTGAAAGACTAAGACAGGAGGATAAGGATAGTCAAGTGATATCCTTTTAAAAAAAACATTTGAAAGACTAAGATTGGAGGATAAGGATAGTCAAGTTATATCCTTTTTAAAAAAAAATATTTGAAAGACTATGACAGGAGGATAAGGATAGTCAAGTGATATCCTTTTTAAAAACAAGATTAACAGACCAGATTCTTCCCTTATACAAATAACTAGGCATATGAATTGTATGTACCGTATTTAGGGTTGTATAATGCGCAGGATTTTGCCCAGATTCTTTCTCTGGTAGGAGGTGTGCGCATTATAAACAGGAACAATGTGTTTCACTCTTTCTCAGATCCGGAATTTAAACTTATATTTACCGATGCTGTACTAGATTTCAAATCCATTACACAACATCCGGATAATAAAAGCATCATATAATATTTTGCAACTTTATTGAAGATGAAAAGAGATAAATGGTTCTAAAATTCTCCCAGCAAATGAAACATGCTCAAAGGACTGAAAAATATATACGACTGATATCTAATTCTTACATTTCCGACAACGACTTTTTTCAAAAGTCCATGCGCATTATAGACACAAACTAGTTTTTTTCTGGAGATTTTCAAGGCCAAGAGGGGGTGCGCATTATGTAACCCTAAATACGGTACAAGCAGATGCATTTAACAAATTAAAGCCAACTATACAAGGAAAGGTGAACAAATGTATGGTTACTGCCAAATATTATAGTCTCTATTTGACGACCATTGGAAAACATTAGAAACAAAATTCCTTCAGCCTTTCTAGCAGTTCAGGTCACAATTAATACTATTTTTCAGCAGTAAATAAGTATTATTTTATTGTATACTTCCAAAAAATATTCCTCCATCAATAAAACTGACCCCAACGATATAACTGAAAAATTGTTGAAAGTGGCGTTAACATAAGACATTATAATGTAAAACCTCGAGTGCTGTAGATCGTGGGTTCGAACCCAGGTTGGGTCTTACCAAAGACTATAAAACTGGTATTTGTTGCTTCTCTGCTAATCACACAGCATTAAGGAGAAAGAGCAAAGACTGATTGGCTCGGAATCCGAATAATGTATCCCGAGTGGAGCAACATGTCTACCCGCAGTCTGTTGGTTTCAGTGAGCTAGCACTATAAAAATCAAACCAAGCATGCTGGTCTAGTAGAGAGCGGATATCATTATCAATCATCTCAATGAATGTAACTTGTTCTTGATACGATAGTAGCTGAAAAATTGCTCATTTGGAGCTAAAAAAACAATCACTTTGCTCACTCATTTCAAGAGGTAGTTGTTGTAGGCAAAAGAAATGTGATATTAGATATGCTTTATTTGGTCAATAAAAGAGGTAGTTGTAGTATTCAGCTAGATTCAAATGGATAGAATTTATTCAGTCAGTAGAAGATGTATTTGTAGGATAAAGCTAGCTAGATATTATTAGAATACAAGATGCTGTGGAATAATGCTAGATAGTTAGATAGACTTTATTCAGTCCATTCAAGAGGTAGTTGTAGGAAAGAAGCTAGATGGCTGTACAAGAGGTAGACATTTAAACTTATTGAATAGACTTTATTTGATCAAAACAAGACGTATTTGACCTATAAAATACAATAAAGAGAACATCCACTGCATAGTTTAGCAAACAAAAGTAGAAATCTATATCTGACTCCTTACAACACTTGATAGTCTGCAAGTAGATGTAATCTGCATCACATAAATGCTTGTCAACAAAAGATTTGTTCAGTTTCCTTTAATGGATGTTTACTAATAGGTCAAAACATGCTCCAAATACAATTAATTTCATGTTTTATAGTCTGAAGACTAATTCCTTTCAGAATAAAGTGGTCATGTGATTATTAATGATTAACAAAAAGATGGGTGATCTATCGAATATAAGAAGTCTTCTCCAATTTGATCTGTATCGCAGAAAAAACAAATCGAGGATTGCTGTCTGATATGTAAGATCAATAAACTAAATCAAAGATAAAAACATAAACATTCATATCTCATGATGTATTGAAAATTAGTAGATTTATTTTTGTATTAAACTATGATATATATCATGTAGCTAGGGTTCTCCTTCAAGTACAAACAGTATTATCTAGTGTTATATTGTACAACCACAATATAATACTAGTGCCAAATTTTAGTAATTTTTCAGGACCTAAATTATACACAGTTACATGTGTTCTTCTTATGTAGTAAAGGGGCCATCGTGGACATGATCGTAAGGTAGTTGTTACCTGTGCAATCAGTGCCTATCACCACTAACGTTGTGAGTTTGAATCTCGGTCAGGCGAGGTGTACTCAATACAACATTATGTGATAAAGTTTGTCAGCGACTCTGTGGTTTTCTCTTGGCACTCCCCCCCCCCCCCTCTTAGATGTTGTACAGGATGCAAGAATATGAAGAGAAAACCACCAGCCATTAGTATCTGATAATGCACCATTTACTCTGGTACACTAGTCTAAAGCACAACTTTCCTCAGCTTGTCATAAACTTATGAAAAGAAAGTTTAAACATTAATGTTCATCAATTTCACCATTATCAACAAAATGAACAATAACCAGACTCTCATCTATCATTATATGTATAAGTAATGTCTCAGATCACTAGACTACCGAGTCCCCTGTGATACATTTAATTTTGCAAAATGTTATCATATATCCTCAAATGTACATGAATGGTAGGCTTTATATTAGATTAAAAATCCAATGTAGGGGTTAAGGGTTATGGTGTTTAACACCACTTTCAACAATATTTCAGTTATATCGTGGCAGTCAGTTTTACTGTGGTAAAATCCAATGTAAAATGTACCCAGCCAGTAATAATGCTTATAAAAATAACCAATTAAACTCAATTTCAAATAACATTGAAAAGTAAAAAAAGATCTTTTTCTCAGGAAAATAATATTTTTCAATTTTTTCTTAATTAATATTACAATATCTCTGATTTTATTCAGGACAGTTTCTCATCACTCAAAGCTCATAACTGATTTGCTCTTTTGCTTAAGTCATCATTTATAAGCAAGAAATTAATGATCTGCAAATACCGTGAGCGAGAAATGAAATTGAATCCATATAAATTTAAAATTAAAGTACTACTTCACAAATGCATCACTTATGAAAGAGAAAAATTTAACCTAAAAGGAATCTGCAGCATATATGTTAGTCTTCAAATCTGTTGTAATAAGGATTAAGGGTTAGGGTTATGGTGTTTAACACCACTTTCAACAATATTTCAGTTATATCGTGCTGCTAGTTTATTGGTGGAGCAAACCGGAGTACCCACAGAAAACCACCGACCTACTGCAAGTCACTGACAAACTTTATCACATAAAGGTGTATCAAGTACACCTCGCCATGAGCGGGATTTGAACTCACAACTTTAGTGGTGATAGCACTGATTGGATAGGCAGTTGTAAATAAAACTATAATACGATCACAACCACAACGGCCCTCTTGTAATAAAAAATAACTATGTGTATTGAAATTGACAATTCAGTCTACAACTTAGAATTTTACAGATAAAGTATGACCATTTACACCAAAATAATAATCCAGTCATTGCCTTCAATTCTTTCACCTACTTGCCCAAAAGCCAAATTTAGAAAAAAAATTCTATCTATTCAAACCAATTCTTTCATAATTTTTACTTGTCCGAATTCAGTTTTACTTGTCCCAGGCTTTGGGCAAGTGGGTTAATGCGAAGACTGATAATCTATTGACAATGAGCACTAAAACAAATAAATTGAAATTTTGTCTTTATCCGATTCAATGGTCAGCAATCCTAACTAAAAAATCTATATAAATAAGTAATATCTAGACCTAATAGTGTATTAGGAAATTCAATTTTCTATAAATAATTAAGTACATCAGAAAGGGTCTTACTAGTTACTGAAAACAGATCAATTGATGGAATATTGTTTACATCATATTACACCATTTACATAGACGAACGAACATTAATAAATTTATTCCGTTATTGAATTACGTCAGATAGTCAATATGATTAACGTGATTTCTGTCGTAAAATTCATTGAAATCTTCACTTTCTGAGTGGTAGCAATATGAGAATATTTTGTCCTCGTTTCACAAGGTCAAACCTTTTTCAATTTGTCTGGCATTTCTTTCTACCCTAATGGATGATGGTAGTTAGGCTTTCATCTCTTTGGTCATTTGTCAGACTCCTATTACAGCAAATATAAGTTTAATATCTTATTACTAAGTGCAATGTGCAATAAGACTTCTCTTAAAAGTTAGAGGTGTTTGATATCAGACATACATCTGTAGCACTAAAGTTGTTAGGACTGTCTGCATTGTAATATAAGTTAAATATGTTATTACTCTCTGCATTGTAATATAAGTTAAATATGTTATTACTGTCTACATTGTAATATAAGCTAAATATTTTATTACTGTCTACCTTGTAATATAAGTTAAATATTTTATTACTGTCTGCATTGTAATATAAGTTAAATATTTTATTACTGTCTACATTGTAATATAAGTTAAATATGTTATTACTGTCTACATTGTAATATAAGTTAAATATTTTATTACTGTCTACCTTGTAATATAAGTTAAATATTTTATTACCGTCTACATTGTAATATAAGTTAAATATTTTATTACCGTCTACATTGTAATATAAGTTAAATATTTTATTACTGTCTACATTGTAATATAAGTTAAATATTTTATTACCGTCTACATTGTAATATGAGTTAACTATTTTATTACTGTCTACATTGTAATATAAGTTAAATATTGTATTACTGTCTACATTGTAATATGAGTTAACTATTTTATTACAGTCTACATTGTAATATAAGTTAAATATTTTATTACTGTCTACATTGTAATATGAGTTAACTATTTTATTACTGTCTACATTGTAATATAAGTTAAATATTTTATTACCGTCTACATTGTAATATAAGTTAAATATTTTATTCCTGTCTACATTGTAATATAAGTTAAATATTTTATTACTGTCTACATTGTAATATAAGTTAAATATTTTATGACTGTCTGCATTGTAACATAAGTTAAATATGTTATTACTGTCTACATTGTAATATAAGTTAAATATTTTATTACTGTCTACATTGTAATATAAGCTAAATATTTTATTACTGTCTACATTGTAATATAAGTTAAATATCTTATGACTGTCTGCATTGTAATATAAGTTAAATATGTTATTACTGTCTACATTGCAATATAAGCTAAATATTTTATTACTGTCTACATTGTAATATAAGTTAAATATTTTATGGCTGTCTGCATTGTAATATAAGTTAAATATTTTATTACCGTCTACATTGTAATATAAGTTAAATATTTTATTACTGTCTACATTGTAATATAAGTTAAATATTGTATTACTGTCTACCTTGTAATATAAGTTAAATATTTTATTACCATCTACATTGTAATATAAGTTAAATATTTTACTACTGTCTACATTGTAATATAAGTTAAATATTTTATTACTGTCTACATTGTAATATAAGTTAAATATTTTATTACCATCTACATTGTAATATGAGTTAACTATTTTATTACTGTCTACATTGTAATATAAGTTAAATATTGTATTACTGTCTACATTGTAATATGAGTTAACTATTTTATTACAGTCTACATTGTAATATAAGTTAAATATTTTATTCCTGTCTACATTGTAATATGAGTTAACTATTTTATTACTGTCTACATTGTAATATAAGTTAAATATTTTATTACTGTCTACATTGTAATATAAGTTAAATATTTTATTCCTATCTACATTGTAATATAAGTTAAATATGTTATTACTGTCTACATTGTAATATAAGTTAAATATGTTATTACTGTTTACAGTGTAATATAAGTTAAATATGTTATTACTGTCTACAGTGTAATATAAGTGGTCCCAATCCAACTTAACAAACAGATGCAGACCTTAGTGATTGACATCCAACACCCAATGAACAACGACAAGTGTAACATGAAAGAAAAGCAAGAAGAAAGCAGAAGAGCACTGATTTCCAAGAGTGACCATTAGTCCACAATACACCGAGATGGTAGCCAGACATTAACAACCAATCAACCAAGCAACTTATATTGAGTAATATCTGTACTAATGAGGGATATTCTTATCTATTTATAAATTACCATTGACTACGTAATATTAATACCACTGTTTTCCGAGTTAAATGCTTAAACAATGGAAAGCGAAGCATGAGATTGTTTAACCGTTTGACTCTGAAAACCCTGGTATAAATGATTTGTAACATGAAGTCATGATATATCACATCTAAGTCGTTGGTTATTGCATGGCTCTCCGATGTAATAAAACTACATCCCAGATTTTAAGTGTGCAATATCTGGTATTTGCGTGTATTATTTCATAGTTCTTAGTTGTTGCTTACATTCTGGTATATTAACCATAAAAAGATCAAATGAACAGAATGCATTCATGTTACAATCTTAATTATTAAATGTTAAACACTTAGGAAGTCACAGAGTTAAAAGGATTATATTTAATACAACTAACACAACTATTGGAACAAAAAATATTTTGATTTCATGAACTGTATTTTGAAACTGAATTCTTAGTAATTTTTCTCAATATAAATTGCATTTCTTGTTAAAAAATTAATAGAAAACTTGAATGAAGTGTTGGCCTAATTATTTTCTGTAACAACTGACTGATGAGTAATTGATCCAAGGAATAATGGAAGAAAACCTGAATAACAAAAATACTCCAGGCTCTCATATTAACTTCTTATTTACATCTTTACATATAAATACTAAAACTTGTTAATTAATCTACAACAATAGGCTCCACAGAATATGCTATCTCTCACCAATAAACAACTGTCTTATATTTGCTCAAATGGAGAATTTATAATTATCAGTATTGAGATATCTAACATTGCACTTCACAAAAAAAAAAATGTAAATTTTATTTTTTTCTTGTTTCTTATAACATTTTTTTAAGAAAATTATCACATTTTATGTAACTCTTTGGGAGAATGGGCATCACATTAAATAAAATATTGAATCGTAAACAATTACAGCCTGTTTGGATGGAGGTTGGATCTGTGAGATATAATGTTCAAAAGGAAAAACAAAAACTGATTCCTAGCTAGACTGATTTAAATTGGTATCAGATGTGAAGACTGATTTTTGGTCAAAATAGGTCGACCTGTAATTTCCATATTCAACAAAAATTGTAAAAATGATATTTTTCACAGAAAAAAATCAGAATATACATTACGAAGTGCTACAATGACTTTTTAAATCACTGATGACAAATCACTGCATCTGTCCATCATTCTGTTTGAGATCTCTACAGAATGACAGCAGTTGCAAAATGCATGTGAATTACGACATCAGACTCATATGACATCACTTTATGTACATTGAGGATGTAGATGGATAACTTTAATTTGACTTGAACGTGCAAGTTTATCATATCATAATTTTTACCAACGATATTTGTATATAATAATAGAAACTGCTGCTATATATTAAATAACTAATTTTTATGTAGCTATAGTCAAACTGTCCATGCCATCACCTCTATTACGCAGTCACTCGTATTAAAAGGTCACCTTTTCATGTCATGTGATAGAAAATTTCATATGAATTGAACCTCTTTTAAGAGGTCACCTGTCTTATAAGGCCATGTTATCTTTGTCCCAAAGTTGACCTCTTAATATAGGTTTGACTGTAGTTTAAATTTCGGTCCATTCTTACTTAAAATGTAGAAATTTTGAAAATTTAACGAAATTTTAATTTTTAGTAACAATGGCCATCTTAAAAACTCAAAATCCACTTCCATTTTACAGTTTCATTACCAAGACTAAAATTTGTACAATGTTTAATAATGTTATTTCTGATGAGACACAAATCTTAATATTAAAACAATCTTCTTCAACATTACCATAAAAGGGTTCACATTTTCTGAAAAAAAACAGTTATTAAGAGAATAGTCATTTAACATTATTACACAAATCCCATTTATTTCCATTTAACTAAATATCATTTTGAATTTATAGTTTTGCCTCAATCTAACTTTACCATGTAATCAATATTTTCTGTAAAACTTCACAACAAAATTTAAATGAAAGATCACTTATAAAACAAATTACTTTCTACTGATAAATTAAGGAAACAAATTGACAAAGTGCTGACTTGATCAAGGGACAGGACATTAAAATTTCATTACGATAATACCACTTCCTGCAGGTGAAATAACATACAGTATATTACGGTCTTCACGCTAACCCACTTGCCCGAAGCCTGGGAACAAGTAAAACTGGATTCAGACAAGTGAAAATTATGAAAGAATTTGTTTGAATAAATATAATTTTTTTCTAAATTTGCCTTTCGGGCAAGTACCCAGTAGGTGAAAAAAAATTAAGGCAAAGACTGATATTATCTTCTATAGCTATGGAAGTACAAATATAGACTTCCATTACATGTCCAGGAGGAGATATAGAAATAACAAAACAAGAGAAACATTCTCACACCTTAGATACAATTGTCTAATGGCATATCACTGTCTTAACTTCATTGATAGCAATCAATATGCAAGGGAGAAAACTCTCTTTACAGAAATCCTTATATTTTACAGGCTATAGTAGCTACATATACACTGCTGCTATATTTTCGTACAATTACAATTTGTCAAAAGCAACTCACATTCCTCACTAAAAGAAATGTCATATCTGACAATTTATAAATTGCTTTCTCTTAAAGAAACTATGAAACACTGATGATGACATAATCAGTACATCAAAACTTCATTAAGATTATATAATTTCCGGTGTTGAAATATGATAGTGGTTTGGTTTAAGTAGTTTTGCTAAAAGTGGGAGAATTTTAAAATTCATTGTTTGTTATAAATAGATAACATTAAGAAACTAATTGTTGTCTATAAAGCATCAAACCTATCTTGAATTAAGTAAACAAGTCCTACAGCCAGGGTTTTCCAAGGGGGGTCCGATAAATTTGTGATGTGACATGGTCTTGCTGCAGGTGTCAAAATCTGGACTTTAATTGTTATAATTCAATCAAAATCTTGACTTTTTAATAGTCATAATTTAAACAAAATAGTCCTTCTTCGTTTTCAAGGGAATCTCCCAAGCACCCTGCCTACTGGTGTGTAAATGGATACAGTGTAAATGAATTATCTCCCTTTTTGGATATACAATGTAAATGAATTATTTCCCTTTTTTCAAATTTTGTGACCTTTCATGTTTTAATTAAATATTATCCAATCAAGAAAGATCCTCTGTCCCTACTAATAATGACATTGAACCTACCATCAGATTTAGAGACATGATTAAAACCAATCACTAGTTGTCTAGACAAATTTTTTGTGGTGACACAATGGATTTGCTTCTAACTGAATAAATGAAAAGAAATTAAAATTCAGAACACCCTTTTTCTCAGCGACCTTCACCTTAATCACCTATCCCATACTGCATCTGAATACATAGACATCAATGCTGGCCGTGTAACACATTTCTGAAACATTTCACTAAATAATGATGAGAAATTAAAATTCAGAACACTCTTATCCTCTGTGACCTTCACCTTAACTACATATCCCATCATGCATCTGAATCCATATACATCAATGCTGACCTTGCAACACATTTTAGAAACATTTCACTAAATAATGATGAGAAATTAAAATTCAGTACACCCTTATTGTCTGTGACCTTCACCTTAACTATGCATCCCATACTGCATCTGAATATATATACATCAATAACACATTTCAGAAACATTTTCTTAATTAACTTCCTCAATTCTCAAAATCATTTATAGCTTCATTCAACTACATCAATTAAAAACATCAATGCAACATTAAAAAAAAACTTTACCGTTCATTCCATAATAAAGAAAAATGTCAACTCAGATATATTAGCGATTTTCTTTAAAAAGTATCTTTAAATGGCAGCCAGGTATGAATTATGAATCTTACCAGATAATTACAGAAATATAATGAACAAAAGGATACAAACAACTAATAACAGACCATAACAGAGACGAGGTGATGCTAATTATAGACTAATTGTATAGAACCACTAAAACTGGAATAAACTGTGGTGCAATTCAATAAAATATTGCTTTATATTAGCATAAAATCTATTGCATTTCCACATATTGTATTTACATGTATTTATTCTAAAATCAATAAATCACGTTTTAACGACCAGTACAAAGAACTAGAATTCTTTTCCAAAAAAAAGGGCCAAATATAATCATGCTTAACGTACAGTATAGAGAACTATAATTATTTGGTAAAAAAAAATAAAAAAACGGTCATTTATATCATAATAGAAATATTTTATTGATACTTAGCTACTGCAAGGATGTAAAATATACGGTCCTCGCCTATTGAAAATTCTATGAATGAAAACAAAATGTCATCTTTCAGCTGTTAAAATAGGTATGCGATCTCTACCTAGGGAAGTACAATACAAAAAAAAAGCTCTTAACGAAGGTACTTCAGTGAAGTATGGGTTTCTTAGAGATTGATGGGTTCTCTAATGAGAATACATTGAAGATCAGAAATATACTCTACGAATGTGGAAATATGTGTGGTTTATTGATTAGCGTTCATACAAACAATGATGAAAT
Source organism: Bathymodiolus brooksi (assembly GCA_963680875.1). Classification (NCBI taxonomy): domain Eukaryota; kingdom Metazoa; phylum Mollusca; class Bivalvia; order Mytilida; family Modiolidae; genus Bathymodiolus; species Bathymodiolus brooksi. Next base: position 90,383,183 of record OY804581.1, on the reverse strand, counting down.
ACAAACTTCCTAATCCAAGTCAAACTGACAGCCTCCCATTGGGCCTTCTCAAATATAATTGAATATAAAAGAACCTATTCCTTTTAACAGGGGTTTCAAAGTGGGCCGGTACCCGGTACTTTTACCCGCCTGAGATCGTGTATAGTACCGGCAGAAATTACTGAACCCCCCCAAAATTAGCGGTGGTCAAAACCACAAGTACAATGGTCGATAGGCTTGTGGAATATTTTTCATAAAAAAATTAATGATCACGTCAATTGCTGAATTCTCGTATTCAAATCGAACAACTGCGTCACGACCAAGTTGATGGGATGTTCCCTGTTTTAAAAATAACTTTACCTTAGAATCGTAAATAGCAGTTTGCGCATGCGGTAAATAGATGTTTTCGCCCCAATATCTTTTCATCCTTGTGTAAAACTCGGACCGGAACAAATCTGACATCATTTCAAAATAAAAAAAATGACCGATTACAAATTATGTTCAAACACAATTTAGTGTAATCTCCAGTAATATAAGTATGATCATTATGTATTATGAATATATATGAATATACACAATATTTTGTGCGATATTTTTTATCCATTTAAAACCCAGGGTCGAATCATTCTGGGGGTACTGTCTTGTTGCTTAACTCCGTCTATATTGTTTAACTTCCGGTATAAATAAATAAAAACCTACATGTATGGTTAATTTATTTACATATTTTGACGGGGCCCTACCGCGGTTGTTCACGGAAATGAAAGTGTCCTGAAAAACATTTTTAAAAGGGGGTACGAGGAGATAAGGGATAGAAAATTACTAGAAATCTTGACCAGAGGCTCTCAAGAGCCTGTATCGTTCACCTGGTTATAAAAAGAACCAATTGGTCCTATGTAAAAACTATGTCCTGCAGTGGTAGTCATCTTGGAATTACGATCAACATAAAAAACACAAAGTTTGTAAAGGACCTTCCAATGATTGATGCACAGTTTAGGTTCAATCAGTGCAATAGCTTCAGAGAAGAATATATTTCTGTATTTTCCCCATATGGTCCTGTGTTAATACTATGACCTGTGGTGGCAGCCATGTTGGATTTCTGATCGGCATAAAAAACAGAGGACCTTCCAATGATCATTCCTGGGCAGTTTGGTTTCAACTGTCCAAGTGGTTTCAGAGAAGAAGCGTTTTGAAACATTTTTCCCATAGGGTCCAATGTTAAACTAAGTCCTGCCGTAGCCGTCATTTTGAATTTCATATCAGAACAAAAAACGTAAAGTTTGTAGAGGACCATCCAATGAACATTCATGTACAGTTTGGCTTTAATCATATTTGTAGTTTCTGAGAAGAAGGCATTTGAAAATTTTCCCATAGGGTCCAATGTTAATCTATGTCCTGCGGTGGTGGCCATCTTGGATTTCCGATCGGCATAAAAAACACACACTTTGTAGAGGACCATCCAATGATCATTCCTGGGCAGTTTGGTTTCAATTATCCAAGTGGTTTCAGAGAAGAAGCGTTTTGAAACATTTTCCCATAGGGTCCAATGTTAAACTAAGTCCTGCTGTAGCCGCCATTTTGAATTTCATATCAGAACAAAAACCTTAGTTTGTAGAGGACCATCCAATGAACATTCATGTACAGTTTGGCTTTAATCATATTTGTAGTTTCTGAGAAGAAGGCATTTGAACATTTTCCCATTGGGTCCAATGCTAATCTATGTCCTGCGGTGGTGGCCATCTTGGATTTCCGATCAGCATAAAAAACCACACACTTTGTAGAGGACCTTCCAATGATCATTCCTGGGCAGTTTGGTTTCAATTATCCAAGTGGTTTCAGAGAAGAAGCGTTTTGAAACATTTTTCCCATAGGGTCCAATGTTAAACTAAGTCCTGCCGTAGCCGCCATTTTGAATTTCATATCGGAACAAAAAACGTAAAGTTTGTAGAGAACCATCCAATGAACATTCATGTACAGTTTGGCTTTAATCATATTTGTAGTTTCTGAGAAGAAGGCATTTGAACATTTTCCCATAGGGTCCAATGTCAATCTATGTCCTGCGGTGGTGGCCATCTTGAATTTTCGATCGGCATAAAAAAACATAAACTTTGTAGAGATCTTCCAATGATCATTCCTGGGCAGTTTGGTTTCAATTGTCCAAGTGGTTTCAGAGAAGAAGCGTTTTGAAACATTTTTCCCATAGGGTCCAATGTTAAACTAAGTCCTGCCGTAGCCGCCATTTTGAATTTCATATCGGAACAAAAAACGTAAAGTTTGTAGAGAACCATCCAATGAACATTCATGTACAGTTTGGCTTTAATCATATTTGTAGTTTCTGAGAAGAAGGCATTTGAACATTTTCCCATAGGGTCCAATGTCAATCTATGTCCTGCGGTGGTGGCCATCTTGAATTTTCGATCGGCATAAAAAAACATAAACTTTGTAGAGGATCTTCCAATGATCATTCCTGGGCAGTTTGGTTTCAATTGTCCAAGTGGTTTCAGAGAAGAAGCGTTTTGAAACATTTTTCCCATAGGGTCCAATGTTAAACTAAGTCCTGCCGTAGCCGCCATTTTGAATTTCATATCGGAACAAAAAACGTAAAGTTTGTAGAGAACCATCCAATGAACATTCATGTACAGTTTGGCTTTAATCATATTTGTAGTTTCTGAGAAGAAGGCATTTGAACATTTTCCCATAGGGTCCAATGTCAATCTATGTCCTGCGGTGGTGGCCATCTTGAATTTTCGATCGGCATAAAAAAACATAAACTTTGTAGAGGATCTTCCAATGATCATTCCTGGGCAGTTTGGTTTCAATTGTCCAAGTGGTTTCAGAGAAGAAGCGTTTTGAAACATTTTTCCCATAGGGTCCAATGTTAAACTAAGTCCTGCTGTAGCCGCCATTTTGAATTTCATATCGGAACAAAAAACGTAAAGTTTGTAGAGGACCATCCAATGAACATTCATGTACAGTTTGGCTTTAATCATATTTGTAGTTTCTGAGAAGAAGGCATTTGAACATTTCCCCATAGGGTTCAATGTTAATCTATGTCCTGCGGTGGTGGCCATCTTGGATTTCCGATCGGCATAAAAAACAGTAACTTGGTAAAGGACATTCCAATGATCATTCCTGGGCAGTTTGGTTTCAATTGTCCAAGTGGTTTCAGAGAAGAAGCATTTTGAAACATTTTTCCCATAGGGTCCAATGTTAAACTAAGTCCTGCCGTATCCGCCATTTTGAATTTCATATCGGAACAAAAAACCTTAAGATTGTAGAGGACCATCCAATGAACATTCATGTACAGTTTGGCTTTAATCATATGTGTAGTTTCTGAGAAGAAGGCATTTGAACATTTTCCCATAGGGTCCAATGTTAATCTATGTCCTGCGGTGGTGGCCATCTTGGATTTCCGATCGGCATAAAAAACAGTAACTTGGTAAAGGACATTCCAATGATCATTCATTTACAGTTTGGGTTCAGTCAGTTCATTAGTTTCAGAGAAGAAGATCTTTGAAATTTCAGCCAATCAGAGCATATTATTGGCCCTGGCGGCCATGTTGAATATCCGACTGGAACGAAAAACAGTAACTTTGTAGAGAACCATCCAAGGAACATTCCTGCTATGTTTGGTTCAAATTGGCCCAGTGGTTTCGGAGAAGAAGCTTGAAATGTGAAAAGTTTACAGACGACAGACGCCAAGTGATGGCAATAGTTCACCTGGACCTTTGGTCCAGGTGAACTAAAAAAGAACCGGACATGGCTCAAATGTCAAAACGCCGGCCCCCCTTTTTTTCCAAAATAATTTAACTTTTGTGATTCAAATGTTAATAAATGTCTTCCCACGAATCGTTTTTGTTCAAACATTTTTTTTGCACATAAGTCGTGAAAGTAACAATATATATTGTTTTTGTTTACCGGTAATTATATTTGTATTGATCTATTAAAATTATAAATTTTATTAAAGATTGATGATTGCAAATTAAATTTATATGTTTCATCAAGGACGTATTCTATATACATCCTTGGTTTCATTAATTATGACACTTATATGTCTTGATCCGTACCAATGGTCTTTGATGAGTTTAATTACTGGTAATAAAGTAAAAAAAAACACACAAGCCAAGGTATTGTGAAAAAGAAAAGGACAAAGCCAACAAAAGAATTTTGAGAAGTTTAAGCTTTGATAACAATGGCTTGGTCAAGCCTAGCTGCGGAACCGTAGCTCTTTATGGTCCTTTTGGGTTTTTTTAAGATATGGCAGACTATCTATGAATAATCTTGGCTGAAGTCTGTAAACTGAAATATTCAATAAAGAAATTGGGGGGAAAATCCAGGCATTATGCATGTTCTTCACTCTTGGTGAAATCTGAACTCTAAAGTTAATGGGATTTTTCTTTCAAAAACACTTAATGTTTTGCAGTCTCTGAAGTACATTTTTTGATCCACAAAATGCTAGATTTCAGGAGCTTCCGCCCCCTGGACCCCTTACGGCCCCCAGCCTAATTTTTTAGGTACCTCCTAAAATTTAAGAAGTACCTCCTATTATAAAAAACTTTGAAACCCCTGCTTATAAGCATACAAAGATGATTTTTCTTAAATACAAAATGCACTCCACAGAAGACGACATTATGTAAACATGTCTTGAAGGAAATATTACATGTCTCCACAGAAGACGACATTATGTAAACATGTCTTAAAGGAAATATTACATGTCTCCACAGAAGACGACATTATGTAAACATGTCTTAAAGGAAATATTACATGTCCAGCAGAATGTAACATCTAAATATTTTTATGGTTAAAAGTCAAACCTGCATTAATAGACGAGATCCCCCCACTGAGGATTCTGGAAAATGTCCTTCCTAGATACACTGCTGCTTAATACCAGTACTAATATCTGTATAGCAGTGGGAGATCCAATTATTAAGAGGGGAGGGTTGGGATCACATAAATCATTTAACACCACCACATTTGTGTGCCTGTCCCAAGCCAGGACCTGGATTTCCAACGTTGTCATGTGTTGTGGTCTGTTTGTGTTCAATGCTTTAAGGTGAGAGGTGATTGTTTGTTTTCTTGATATTTGTGGAATTGATGACCATAACTGTTTAACATTTCTTTTCATTACTTGTAAATTTGCACATTTTTTAACATGGCTTCTGGAGGAAGTGGTCACATTAAGCAGTTGTGACTTCTATCTAGTTGCCATGATACCCATGTTACCCCTTTATCCTATTCAAAAATGGCAGATCTTGACCATTCACAAACAATTCTTATTTGATCAATTTAAAACATCATATATAACAACAGCATATTTTACAATAAAAAAAAATCAGTGTTGGGTTTTATTGTAATACAATGTCATTTTACAGGATTTTTTAATTAAGCATCAGATATCTAGGTTTAAGTTGTACTGGAGAGTTGCTGCGATAATACATTACGATGTTACGATAAGTTGTGACATATGTCAAGTGTGACACTGAACAATTAACTTTTCATAATATCCTGGAGTTTAAAAATGATCTTTATTATCGGTAAATAATAACACTAGGGTAGCAACCATCTTGGATTCTGATCAGCGTAGAAAAAAATACATATAAACAGAACTATTCAATAACCATTTATGTATTAATGAGATTGTTTTGTTTTCACATATAGAATAACGTCAGTTTTGAAGGTCGAGACAGACATTATCACTAGAACATTTATAACAGCGAGTCCGATAGGACAAGTTGCAATACTAGTGATAATGTATCTCGTGACTTTCTTTTTCAGTATGTTGATAATCACAATACCACTCGGGGACATCAAAGAAAAATTGTTCAAATAAATATTTTTCTCATAGATTTCTAGACTCCATATTTTTGGATAATAAAACATTCTCAGTATCTGAAAGGCCATTTTTGACAGATTTATTGTTTAATTATGAACAGAAAGTTTTAGTATAATTTCAAAACCAAGAAAAATCATACTTGCCATTAAAACGCAGATAAGTAATCTTCCACAGGACAAAATAGCAGATTTTTGCACTTTTTCTCACAGTGACAACCAATTTATATTTGTTATGATCAGTGGGATTGTCAACCATAACCACTTTACACAATACCAATATAAAAAGACAGCAACACTAAACTACAATCTCAAAAACCAGTAAAACAAGATGCACACATTTTTAAATACCTAATATTTTTCTAACCCCATTAAACAGTTGAATACAATTTGAGTATAATTTCAATCACAATTTTTCTATGATTTTTTTCCTGAGAATATTCAAATTCCTCCCATACCAGCCATTCAACCTTAAGTAGTGATTGCATAACATTCAAACAAAAAATTTCAAATTCAATTATTTTCTGCCTGTACAATTTCAAAGAACATTACATCTGACAAGCACTTGCTAAAGTGCTCATAGAAACTGTTATAGAAAACCAAGACATCATCCAATATTACAGGCGGGTTAAAGGACAGAATTTTTAATCTCAACCTGTCCAATCAATTCTATCTTATATATACAGAAATCCTATAATCAAACTATTGATGGACCTAGTGACATTTTGTAAAAAAATATTATTTTATCTATATCAGCAAGATGTCAATAATTAAGGTCATTCTGTATAGATATAATGAATTGATACACCTGGAGATAAACAGCAATTTCAAACTCACAGAATATGATACAAGTCCAAATGTATCTTTTATAGGGTTAGGGTTATGATGTATAATGCCACTTTCAACAATATTTTAGCTATATTGTGGCAGTCATATTGCTGGAGGAAACCAGAGTACCGGGAGAAAAACACAGACCTGTCACAAGTCACTGACAGACTGTGTGTTAATAATGGAAAATCTTACCACACACACTGACTTGTCATAATGTGGTCTTTTCTCATTTATATTTACATAAATATTTTCCCTTCTTGTAATTAAAATAAGAATAGTCAAACCTGTATATAAAGTCCACCCAAGGGAATCTGAAAATGTTGCCTTTATGAGCAGTTGCCTTTTATATAAAGGTTAAAATTATATGCACTATTCATTAATGGGAAAAATGAGACTGCCCTTTATAGACAGTGATTTGCTATATAGAGGTGCCCTTTAAGGCAGGTTTGATGGTATTATGTAGAAATAAAAGCCATCAGAAGCTTACTAAGAATTAGATAATATTGACCAACTATACATTAAGTGTTGGCTGTATTCATCTTGTTTGTTAGGTAGAACCAAATAGATACAACAAAAGGAATTACTGAAGAACAGGTCAGAAGGGCAAAGGGTCCATTGGGATATGGCTACTACTTTGTAAACTGTGTATAATTACAACAATTAGGAAATATCTATACATGTACACTCAATCTGAAAATATTTCAACTTATAAAAAGATATCAAAGAATAATGGTCTATAATACTATAGTCCCCCTCTTATGAGGACATTCTTGTCAAAGGCCACTCCTCTTATCAAGCCAGATTTCTAATGCACTAAAATTGTAAAATACCACTCACTTGTCACCCTCAAGAGAGGTCACTCCGGTGTCACCCTCAAGAGAGGTCACTCCCTTTTAAGGCCACTTTACAATACAAAAGGGATGGCCTTATAAGGGGGGGGGGGGGGGGGGGGGGGGGGTTACTGAATATCAAACCATAACAAATGATTTATTGATGGATTATTGTTTAACGTCCAGAGAGCAGTATTTCAGCCATATTCAGGATAAGAGCAAGATCAATAATATATAAAAACTTTATAGACATGAGGGAAGGGATGGGTTAACCGGGTCAATGACTTTTGACTGTCACTGAAATAGTATGGAAAGTTGGGTATGGGCAAATTTTTGTTTTTTTTGTAGCAGCTACAATGTGCCTACTCTTTAACAGAACATAACAACGTGAGTCACTTTTACATCAAATCACAAAACACAAACACATAAGACTGACAGACGTCATTGGAAATCTAGGTTCAGGCTTGGAATAGAAATAATATAAATGTGCTGGAGATAAAAAGAGGTTTGTGATTCTACAGCTCTCCCCCTTTATCATTAGATCAACAGTGGCCAAAAAGATAAGCAATGTTTCACCTCCTAAAAAATATGTTTCTATATTACCATTATATGAATTTCATGTGATTTCTCAAAATGCATACCAAATAAAACAAGGGCAACGCAAAGCGTGGTGTATCCCCTTGCCTAAAAATTTGACCCGGTGACCTTGACCTTTGACCTATGACCTTGAAAGTCAATAGAGTTCAAGATTCTCTTAAGGACTAAGTATGTACCAAGTTTGGTCAAAATTCATTGAAGGATGTTGATTCTAGAGTGTTCACAAGGATGTTACGTAGTAAAACAAATTACCCAGTGACCTTGACCTTTGACCTTGCAAATCAATAGGGTTTCAGATTCTCTTAAGGACTAAGTATGTACCAAGTTTGATCAAAATCCATTGAAGGATGTTGATTCTAGAGTGTTCACAAGGATGTTACGGAAGGACGGACGGAAGGAAGGAAGGAAGGAAGGACGGACGGTAGCGTTACTATATCCCTTCGCAACTTCGTTGGCGAGGGGATAACAATTCATTGTGTAATGGAATACACAGTAATATATATTTAGAAAAATTCATGTGAATTTCTTCTGAATTTACTGGATATTTAGTGGAAAAACATTTTCATATAAATTTCACTTTTTTTTTTAACTTGATATGGGTGAATGCATGTGAAATGTTATATAATATAAATCAAAATTTTACATGAAAGAAATTTGTCTGTTTGCCACATACAAAATACATCTGAATTTATTCCATTTATAGATTTTTAGACAATTACAAAAATGTTCCCATCTACAGACTAATTATCACAGTTAATAATAGCAGTCAGATTTATTTGCTTATAAATTATTCATATTTTTAGATTTTCTATGATTTTTAGCCAGGCTATTAAGGAGAACTATTGATGTAATATCGTAAATGTGTAAAGTAAGCAATATTGTATTGATATGAGTGATATGTCTTACTAAAACGTTTGGTAATACATTATACAGAAACAATAATATCCTCCACCAATAAAACTGATGCCACAATATAACTGAAATATTGTTGAAAGTGGCATTAAATACCATAAACCTAAACCTAAACAAATATTTTCTAGGAGGTGAAACATTGTTTATCTTTTTGGCCACTGTTGATCTAATAATAAAGGGGGGGGGGGGAGCTGTAGAATCCCAAACCTCTTCATATCACCAGCTTATTTTTATTATTCCTGTTCCAAATCTGAACATAGATTTCTAGTGACTTCTGTCAGTGTTGTCTGTTTGTGTTTTGTGGAAAAAAAATTGTGAAAAAAAAGAAAGCATCATTTAGAACCAAGTCTTTTTCTCTATTGTACTTTCTTTTTTTTAAGAAACAATATTTTTTTACTTTTCCACTTTTTGTACAAATTCTTCATTAAAAGCAACCAGAATACTCAATAAAAGATCAATACATAATCGTTTTAACCAAGTTTCTCTCTAACTTGTCCCATTAGAATAACACAAATTAGTATTAGTTAGGCAACAAACAATCATTATCAGCCAAGATTGCCATTTTTGTTACAAGATGGCATCAATTAGTTCTACACTATACACCATTACTGTTTTGTCAGGTGGCACTTAAATGTCATAAAATGGTGACAAAAAAATGACAGATTGATTTACTGATATTAAGAAAAATAATGCTGAAATGTTTATCCACAGATGGTTGTTTCAGTGAGCTAGCACTATAAAAATCCAACTCAGCATGTTGGTCTTATAGAAAGTGAACATCATTATCATCTCATTGAAAATTAACTTGTTCTCGCCATTATATAGCTGAAAAATTGCTGAATTAGCATTAAACAACACTCACTCACTCACTTAATCACTGAAATATTTTTCCTTCTGTATTCTTTGGTCGAGATAAAAAAAAAATGAAATTGACAACTGAAAAATAGACTCCATGTTATAATAGCAGCAGAATTGCATCTCTTAACATTTTTTTTCTACACTAAAAAAAAAAGAAGACTGCTCAGATTGTAGTCTATACATATAAAGCTCTTTCATTTTGTTGGAGATAAAAAAAATTAATGAAATGGACAACTGAAAAAAATAGACTCCATTTTATTTTAGTTGCAGAATCGTATCTCTTAACAGTTTTTTTTCTACGGTAAAAAAAAAAGTTGAAGACGGTTCCACAGTGACATGTATCTAATGGCAACAAAAGGAAGTATTGTTTTTTTATCTTGCTTTTCTATTGTATCTTGTACACAAACATCTGTTTAACTCATACTGTTTTAAAGAGGATCGACATATTAAGATTCAGTATCTGTGTAAAGTTTTACAGTGTAAAATTGTCATAGATTCAGTATCTGTGTCAAGTTTTATAGTGTAAAATTGTCAGTCAGATCTAAGTGTTTTTTGTAGAAATTTTAATGTTAAAGACAAACTTCAGAACCATTAAACCACTTAATTTTGTCGAATGCGACAACATCATCCAAACTAAAATGCTTTTTATGGTTCAGTCCATATTAAATTGTTGTATCAATGGTCATGCACTATTAATTTAATTAAAATCACATATCCCATTTCCTCCCCTTTATGGATATAAGGGTTATGTCCCTTTTCAACCAATATGATTGCTCGCAGCAAACAAAGTTGTTTAATTTTTAATTTTAACTCTTTCATAGTCTAACCTAACCATAATTTTCATTGGACAGTAATATCGGGTCACTCGCATGTGATCCGTAATGGGGTTTCTTCAGATCTCCAGCGCTGCAGTATATCAGTACGATTTACATAATTAATTAAATAAGCTACAGCTTATAAATAGAGATGGGCTGTTGTGGGTGTGATCATATGGTAGTTGGATTTACGACTACCTTTGCTATCAGTGCCTATCACTATAGTAGTTGTGAGTTCGAATCCCACTCAGCTGATGTGTACTTGATGCAACACTATGTCAGGGGCGGCTCCAGGGGGGTGCGCCACCCGGTGTGCACCCCCCCCTAAAATTGGAAAAAATATGATTTTTTGACATAAAATCGTGATTTTTCACACGGAATACCCCAAAAATGTTCGCGTCTCCCTCCACTCGGCACAATTTGTTTAAGTCCACCCCCCCCCCCTAACTTGAAATCCTGGATCCGCCCCTGTATGTGATAGTTTGTCAGTGACTTGCGACAGGTCGGTGGTTTTCTCCTGGTACTCTGGTTTCCTCCACCAATAAAACTGATTGCCACAATATAACTGAAATATTGTTGAAAGTGGCATTAAACACCATAACCCTAACCCCTATAAATAGAGATATTTAAGAAATATATTAAAGGTAGCATGGTAGTGGTTAGTAATCAGGAACCTGTTGGAAATTTTATGTAATTGTTTGTCATTCAATCTAAGTGAATATTTTTCCCCAAAATAATTCAAACATTTAAAATGAACACATATATTTGATACAATAACAAATAAAATATCCTGATTTTTTACAATAACTGCACTTATTGCAATTGGTGAAGTAGGAAAATGGTCGTCAGTATGTTTGACAGTTATTTTTCTAAAAGGGAACGTAGCTACTTTAGCAACATATGTCACTATATTCTAGGATCTGATGAAAAATTTTAAAAATGTCACAAAAATGTTGGCTAGGTAAAATCGATACTAACATGCTACCTATAATACACTAACATAATTATCTACAAAACTGAAGATCTCTCAAAACTAATCAATTTCTCTCAAATTACGAGAATCGGTATCCACGAATAAAAAGTATTTCCCACAAAGTTTGACTCATGTTACATATAGTTACATAAACAGCTTAGTCTTTACATGTCATGGTGACATCTTAAGTGCTTATTCCCTAGAAACAATTGTTTTACCTTTCTCAATTATTGAATAGCGATTACCTAGAGATTGCGATTCTACAGAAAATATTTTAATGAAAAAAGTAGTTATTTTTTAAACTCTGTAGTATTCTGCTTATTGTTTGTTTTATAAATGGAGATCCATAAACATACATTGCCCCCTCAATAGTTCTGTAACTATGTTTTATTCAGTAGTAAGTGATTTTTTCAATTCTTTTTTTATTATGATGATCAGTTTTACTGGTGGAGGAAACCTAGGACCCTTTCAAAAAAACTACCATGTTGCTGTTAGTAATATTGACAAACTTTATCACACAAGGTTGTGTCATGTCACAAACAGGGGGTAAACTTTAGATGTGAGAGGCACTGATTACATAGGTATAGTCCGATCCTATGGTACTGCAGGGTCAATTGTTCCGTAAATTCATGTGTTATTTCAATGAATTGTTGCCATCATATTTTTAATTTAGCTACCAACGTACCATAAGACCCCGATATGCTTGTAAAAATATCTTTTTGAAAATCGGTTCCGCTCTGGGAAATGAACTCCTTACATGCAAAATGACAGATCTAAGTTTTCATGCTGAAATATGTTTTTTTTTTTATTAATACTAAAAACATTTCTCCCATTACAGCCATCCAAAAACAGTAAATATGAGCAACACTAGTCCCCAAGGCAATAAATCTGTGGTAATAAATGATAATTATACTATAATAGGGAGTAATGAACCCCTGTTGATGACTAGATCAGGCTTCACCCCCCTTCACTATCAAACATAAAGGTCATAAAATTAAAAAAAAAACATGCCTGTTTGTTAGCCTCAAGTTATTGATCTTGAATTCAGCCATAATTGTTATGACAATTCATACAAGAGAAAACAACAGTCCAGGGACCAATATTTTTTGATTTTCTTCTGTCTCATCATGAAGAAAAAGAAATAGAAACTGACAAGAAATAGCAGGATTCTCATAAATAGAATAATATCCCCCTGCTTCTGAGCTAACCATTAGTGACATTCAACACGAAATAGATGCTTAGATGTAGCGTTTATCAGCAGAAGTAAAGAGTACGGCTCGGATGCATGCGTTTATCAGCAGAAGTAAAGAGTACGGCTCAGCTGCATGCGTTTATCAGCAGAAGTAGAGTACGGCTCAGCTGCATGCGTTTATCAGCAGAAGTAAAGAGTACGGCTCAGCTGCATGTGTTTATCAGCAGAAGTAAAGAGTACGGCTAAGTTGCATGTGTTTATCAGCTGAAGTAAATACGGTTCAACTGCATGTGTTTATCAGCAGAAGTAAAGAGTACGGCTCAGCTGCATGTGTTTATCAGCTGAAGTAAAGAGTACGGCTAAGCTGTGTGCGTTTATCAGCAGAAGTAAAGAGTACGGCTCAGCTACATGCTAGAAGCCGTTTCACACTCATTTTTAATGTTTGAGATATGCTCATTGTAGAAGACCCTACTGTGATGTGACATGTAGACCAGCAATAAAAACACTGCTCCTTTACTTTAATTTGTATCTAAGTGTAAATTTGGACAGTCTGCCATGTTCATTTACATCCATATCCTTCCTCATTTAAATAATAAATATAAACTGACACATCATGCTATAAGAGATGCTTCCGAGGTTTCAATGGAGGAAACTGAGATATCTACTAACATAATATTTTGTGAGATTCGTGTACATCAATGTATTTCACATCAAATAAAAAACTTCAAATATACATAAATGTATATAATGAGAAAGGCTTCTGAATAGAAAAAATTATTACATTCGTAATATCTGTATAATATGAGAAGGCTTCTTTCTGACCTTGCTGACTCTTAGAAAAATATACCATTGTATTCATAATATCTGTCTATAAAATGAGAAGGCTTCTTTCTGACATTGCTAAATTATTAGAAAAAAAATACTATTAAAGAAAGTTTAAACAGTGATGGTCATCAATTCCACCAATATCGGTTAAACGAACAATCACCTCTCATCTTAACTGAACTCACTGAACATAAAAAAGACCACAACAAACGTTCAGAAATCCTGGTTCTGGTTACATTCATAACGTATGTTTATATAAAATGAAAAGGCTTCTTTCTGACCTTGCTGACTATTAGAAAAAAACATTGCATTCATAATGTATATGTCTATATAAAATGAAAAGGCTTCTTTCTGACCTTCCTGACTACTAGAAAAAAAAACATTGCATTCATAATGTATGTCTATATAAAATGAAAAGGCTTCTTTCTGACCTTGCTGACTATTAGAAAAAAACATTGCATTCATAATGTATATGTCTATATAAAATGAAAAGGCTTCTTTCTGACCTTCCTGACTATTAGAGAAAAAAAACATTGCATTCATAATGTATGTCTATATAAAATGAAAAGGCTTCTTTCTGACCTTGCTGATTATTAGAGAAAAAAACATTGCATTCATAACGTGTACATAAAGAAAAGGCTTCAGACCTTGCTGAATTATTAAAAAAAAAAATCATTCATAATGTATGTCCATATAAAATAAGAAGGTTTCTTTCTAACCTTGCAAAATTATTAGAAAAAAAATACCATTGCATTCATAATATGTGTATGTATATAATGAAAAGGCTTCTGGCCAACTGCTAAATTATTAAAATAACATTTCATTCATAATGTCTGTAACATTGGAGGATAAATATTCTAAAAATATCTTCCCTGTTAAATGTCAAAGACCTGTTATGGTAATCTATTATATTTCCTGGGAGTACATCTGACCTAAATTTGTGTTTTATTCATTACGAAAAGAAAGTAAACACTGGCAGTCAACAATTCCACCAATATCAACAAAACGAACAGTCACCTCTCACCTCAAATTATTGAATACAAAAATACAATGACATATGACGTTGGAAATCCAGGTCCTGGTTTGGAACAGGCACAAAAATGTGTTGGTGTTAAATCGGTTAACAAAAAAACATAGGTATCAAATTTTATCTCCATGATTTATTGTCAACTTGTCTGGTCATCAATATAGCTAGAATATTGTACAATTTGTATTCAACAACAATCAATCAATCACTTAAACTATTGATACAAGTCAAAATACAGTTGCATAAAAATAAACTCCTTCAAGTTTTTTAAACTCCATCATGTTAAGTACTCCAATGCTTATATTTACATGTTGTTCCTTCCATGCATCGTGGGGTCGTCATGGTCGTGATCATATGGTAATTGGATTTACAACTACCTGTGCTATCAGTGCCTATCACCACTAAAGTTGTGAGTTCGAACCCCGTTCATGGCGAGGTGTACTTGATACAACATTATGTGATAAAATTTGTAAGTGACTTCCGACAGATCGGTGGTTTTATCCTGGTACTCTGATTTCCTCCACCAATAAAACTGACCGCCACGATATAACTGAAATATTGTTGAAAGTGGCGCTAAACACTAGAAACCATCGTGAAAAACAACTCTAACGATTGATAAAAATCATAATACAGTTGCATAAAAATAAACTCCTTCACGTTATGTAATCAAATACTTAATATTAACATTTTTTTTTTCCTTCCATGAATCATAAAAAAAATCTCCAAAATTGTTTGAACATCGTTGCCTTATGATAGACAATACAGGAAACAAGCAGTAGATTTAGTAATGGTTTTTGACATATTAGGTAATTCTAACTGAGAATTCTGAAGATTGATTTCCTGTGAAAATGGTAGCAATTATCCACATTCAAGATTAAAGCACAGACATTTTGTACAAAACAAACGTAACACAATTAGTTTTTGATATCAAGCATACAGAAATAAGTACCTGCAAAAATTATACTAAATCAAACCAGAGGCCCCATGTAGCCTGCTATTATTCATAATAATAACTGTTGCTTTATACTTACTCAAATAGAGAAGTTATTAATATCATATGAAAAGAAAGTTTAAACAGTGATGGTCAACTGCGTTCCACCAATATCAACCAAACGAACAACGACCTCTCATCTGAACTCACTGACACAAAAGCAAAAATAAACCACAATATTGAATTATTCTACAAAGCATCTAACAACAAAATGTATATTACACATTTGTTTAAGATAACACTCACATTCTAGTTAAATTTTCACTTGTCACTTCCTATATAAATGGTTGTTTTTTATTTACAATATCTTAAATTCACTTGATGCAAAGTTAAAGATATAAAAATATATGCAGTAAACATGCAGATTATTCAAAGTTACAGTTACCTCTCAATTACAAAACTCTCATATCACCATGAAATAATGCCAGCATCAATAAGACCATGTACCTTTCCATTATAGGGTTAGAATTGTAAGATTTTTTGTTGTTAATGCTTCTTTGCCTGGCATAATAAGGACAGGGTTATAATTAATTTGGTTGAACTGGTTCAAACCAATGGTAGAAAAGGACCATTAATTTTTCAAAATGAACACCTGATGTTTGCATCAAGAATTCCCCCGAAAAATAGGACTAAAATAGCAGATATAATGTCCGGTATATTATTTCTTTTTTTTATTGAAATAAATAAAGCTTAATAAGCTCACATCACATACAACTTGTTAAACTTGATAAAAAAAATAATTGAATCAACCCAGACAATATCTATCTCTACAAATCCACATTTATTCCTTTTAGAATACTGGTAGATTAAAACTTAACAACATGCATTGAAAAAAAACCAATTACTGTTCAAGTATTAAGAAGCAAAATAAATCAAATTTAGATGGATTAGAGGCTTCATTTTTACATGCCACTAGTATCTAATGTATCCAATGTAAATTCAATTTCACAGTTAATACATTGTCTAACTCTACTTTCTAAAAACAATGAAGATTTTCCTGGATTTTTCAGGAATTTTACAATAAATCTAAAAAAAACATCAATCATAATATTATTGTTTTTATCTGACCTGATTTTCATCTCTATTCAATTTGTTATTATTTTATGGATTGACATAACATATTTTCTATTTTTTTCTCAATACACAATTTATATGTAGAATTGTAAGGAGATACTAAAAGATTGTTCACGGAACATGCCATTTTAGATTTAACGAGGAACATTTCCTAAGGTTTTTTAGTAAGGTCGTGTCACTCAATCTGTAGTTTTCTGTGTAATATTTTGTCCTTTTTCTTTTGGTCATTGTATTGCCAGTCCTCCTTTGAATTACGGCTTCAGATTATCCTTTTGGGATCTTCAAATTTTTGCTACAAAGTTACAGTTTCAATCAGACATGAAGTTTATGATGACATTTTGGTATTTCTGTAAAAAAAAATATGTTGAGGTTCCTCAGCAATGTTTAATTGGCACAAAAAAAAGAAGACTATATAAATATATTTTGTATTGATGATAGGATGGTATAAACTGGGACAAATTATGCAAATGACAGTGTTGAATATGGAGTGTACAATAGTAAAATAAGTCCTGTACAAAATTGGTCCAGATGGAACAGTTACTAGCGAAATAAGTCTATAGAAAAAGACATGAGTTAGATCAAATTAGAAAAAGACATGATTTAGATAAAATATAGTAATTGAAGAATAAGAAAATGTTTAACTTTGGTGCAATAAAAATTTTTCCAAGTCTAACAGAACATAAGTAGGTGGATAGAAGGACCAAATGGGTATCAAATCATTTATTAAGTATCAGTTTAGTTTAGAATCAACATGTAATAAACTCATATAGATAAAAATCTCCACTTAAACATGTGTTTATAACATAGAATTCTCATGGTATTAAAAAATATAGATCAATTTTACCTTAAAAGGTAATGACTAGGACATTTGCATTGAAAACTGATATAAATCAAGTTTATTGTTACATAGATGTCCAACTGTGGTGACCATGGTCAGCCTAATGATCACGCTAGCAATATATTGATAGAATTAATAGCTGACCAGTCAATTTAACCCAAGGAGATATTTTTTTTTATAGATACAGACTAAATTGATTTATTCTATGTATGTTGTCTGTAAACAGTAGCATGCATCATATGATCAGTTAAAGCCAGTATAATGTAGCATTCATTTTACCCGAACACCGTCTCTGAAGTTGTAGGTACTATTAGGTATAAAAGAGAATAAAACATTTATATCATTTTCACCGAGACAAATCTATAATTTACCATACTTTTAAAAATAATATTGAATTTTCTCAGTTTTATAATGTTAATAACAGATGAACGGATTAAATGTGTAGAAACTAAAATGGTATTTCCTTGTCAGTTAACTATGGAATTTAATATTGAGCGAGATTCAATATTTTAACTTCATTTTTTAATATGAAATTAAAACAGTATTTCCTTGTCTAACTGTTAACTATGGAATTTAATATTGAGAGAGATTCAATATTTTAACTTCATTTTACCTACTAGGGTAAATTTTCATAGATGGATAAAAATTTAATAAACAGATGGTTCATTAAGACTCCTCCCTCCCCCTCCCCACCCATCAAACAAAGGAGAAATATAGAATTAGATATGTATCATTAAAAATTATGTAAGATTAAACGTTATTGGAAACAAAAATGAAATAAACACTTTTCTTAGAACGATTCTCTCCTGTAATGAAAGTCACCTAAGGCAAGACATAGCAATCACACTATCCGTCGTGGTGTGGTCGTCACAATCACCATAGTGATTAATTCAAGTATCATGGTTTTTTAAATCTTGTACAACTGCATAAAACATACACAGAAAAAGTGCTTTGTGGTCAAAATACTGTACCGTTTGAAAAAAAATATTAAAAATTGTTTTGGCAGAGAATTTGGACTTTTTTTTTTACAAATTGCATTAGTTTATCTCTAATGTTAAAGATTTTTAATCTTGAATAATTACATCAAGTCTTGATATAGTTTCATGAACCTTGGACATAAGCTACAAAAAACATTTGAATTTTTTTTTATATCAGTTCTTGCACAGAATTTTAACTTAGTTATTTTGTGGTAAGGTTTCTTGTTTTCACCATAATTAAAGTTTATTGTTATCTTGTTAAACATCATTAACTCTTCATATAATCTCATGGAATTTGTACAGAAGCTTTGTTATTGTTAAAATAGTGAACCCACATTCAAATTCTGAAATTATAGGTAAATTTTGATAGGTTAACCGGCTAATAAGGTTTTTTAATCTTGAAAAACTTGAGCAAACCTTTATATTATCTCATGAAACTTTTTCACAGAAGCCTATTTAGAAGTAAAAATATTGTTATAAATACATTTACATTTTCACATAATTATCAATTTCTTTTCTTTTTTCATTAGAATTTGAACATAGTACATTTGTAAAAAAATATTCATATTATTTTTTTTTCATTTGATAAGGCACTTTTGTAAAAAAGCAATAAAAGATATTTAAGCATTGACTGCTATGAACATTATATGGAAAGCAGACCAAATAAAGGGTTCCATGGAACCGGGCCGCCTTGAACATTTTTTCAGATACTAATTACAAAATAAACCCCAAAAAGTTGTATCTAAGTTTTTTTTTTTTAAATAATTGTGTGAACATCTCAGAACTGAACTGGTACCCTAAAATTACAGCCTTACCTTTAAGTTACTTGGTACGTAATTATGTAAACCAAGAAATTTAGATCCCCTTTCTCCATGATTTTCGTCACAATCATAATCAGGTATTCCTTCTTTTAAATTAGTAACAGTCGCCAGCGACGTTTCCACTACATTAGAATTTACTCCAGAAATTAAAGATGTATCGTTTTCATCATCACATGTATTTAACACTTCAGAAAACTCTTGTACTTCTTTTTTAGCTTGAACTCCGATGGTATCATCATAGAAATCGTCAATTTGGGCGACGTCAGCACCCCCTAATGACACTCCACTATCAGAAGAATCAGAAATCTTTCCTTTCCTCGATTCTTTACGAGAATGGCAAGTATGTTTTGTAATATGAACAACATCAACAAAGTCTGCAATTTCTTTAGAATCAGGACTTAATTCATTTTTAACGTTTTCCATTACTACAGAGTCCTCTTCATTTCTAAAATTAAGGCTTGTTAATTTTGGTGTCTCATTTTGGCAAGAGATTTCAATTTTGGAGGGAGTTGGATGTTCCTCATTTTGATGTGAACAATTACTATCTTCTCCTATATCTGTCGTACCAGTCTTTTGATTGGTATCGGTAACCAGTGGCAACTTATTTACAGAAATATTATCAGTTTTGATGGGGGGTCCAACATATATGACTGTTTGCTCCCTCCTAAGAACACTACTGCTGTATTCAGTGGTGTCGTCTGCTTGGTCCTTTAAAGTAGTTTTAGCTGGTTGTATATCACTTACAGACACAGCTGAATTCTGCTTTTTTACATCATTAGAAACAATAGTCTGGTCCTTTTTAAAAACCTTAGAAACAATAGTCTGCTCTTTTTTAACATCCCTAGAAACAATAGTCTGGTTCTTTTCTTTTATAACTTCCCTTGAAACAGATGTATGCTCCTTTCTGATATCCTTAGAAACGGTAGTCTGCTGTCTTTCTTTTTTAATTTCTTTAGAAACAATTGGCTGGTCCTTCTTAATATTCTTAGTAACTGATGATTTAGTTTCCCTTGACCCAGGCAACTCCTTTGTAACACTTGTTTGAACTTTGCTAGAAACTGCAGACGGACTTTGCTTTGTTCCAACCTCTCTAATTGCAGCAGAAGAAACCTTTCTAGGTCCAATTTCCTTTTTAGACTTTCCCGTTGACCTGGCAGAAGAATTTGTATCACATGATTTTTTATTTACTACTTTTGATCCTACGTGTTTCGGTAAAGGTATTTTAGTCGCTGTTGTCTGTCTAGAATCGGCAGAAGACGCCATAAGTAATTTTATCAATTACATGTTTTACCAATATTTTACCCAATATTTCTCTATCTGCTGCACAAATGTAAATGACAAAAATATCCAATGCATCTAACAGAACATAAAGTGTTCCATCGTGCTGCAATAAAACACGTCAATCAGAGGCATATATCTCTATATAGGCATACAGTAATATACAATAGAAATCTATATCTCTTTAATTAGATAACTTTCCTGCAAGTATTTGTTGTATTGACAAGAAACCTACAAAGCTTTTAATTTCTCCAATATCCTGACAAAAGCTACCTCAGCAGTTTGTGAAATCAACCATCCCAAGTTTATTACGTCCCTATAGAGCATATATAACTGTGTAATTCTTAGTTAATTCCACAATTGAAAATCACCTCCTACTTTGGCAATTCATAACTATACAAGCAGCGTAGTAAAGTACTAGTTATTGCTGTTTAATTTTACAGATTTATGTACTGAGAGTTTCCCCATCTGTGAAAACTAAATATTGATCTCTCAAAATATCTCCGGAGACCTCGGCTAATTACGCATATTGTTTCCAAACCAGGTAAAAGATTAAAAGAATATCGTTTGTTATCTTATACAGGTATAATTAATAACGTATCCATAAGACAAACTGTCTTTAAAAATATATTTAGATTGCATAATATTGAACTCGTTACGGAAAATAATCCAACAAATAATTTGTTTTTCAAAATTTAAGGGGGGTGGGGGTTTCATTAATTCAAATCTGAAATTAAATTATTGAGCACGAAAGTGTTTGATAATGTCTTTACATCAGGACACAAAACAAGAATAAAATGAATTGATCAAATCGTGCTCAGATTAAATTTTAAAGGAATACAAAATCTAGTGTAACATTTCATGAGCTATAAATGTTCAAAATGGCTATATTTGTGGTATCTTGCACTCACTTCTTTTTTCAATCTATTAATTAAGATAAACTGACATGTACAGGTAATTACTACCTCACCTATAATACCAATATTAATTTGACATAAGTGTACTTAGGCATGGTTGCAAAAAATAAAGTTTAAAAAAAAAACCACAAGTACACAAATAGTTCATCTTCTATTTAAATCTCAATATTTTGAAATCAAATTTTCTAGATGGTGACCATCTAAGATAGTGTTATATACCCCAAACACCAGCTCCAAACTGGCTTAGATGGTTCAATGGTTTGATTTCTAAAAAGTGAAAATCAGTTTAAAGTCTGCCATAATAATGAGGAATTCAGTCTAAATTAACTCAACATTACCAATATCATGTATCTTAGAACAACGTACCGTCCGCAGTTGTAACCATGCCCACTATCAGATCATTTGAAGGAAGATTGGACAAGACCAACCACGAAAATATGACTTCAACTAGGCACTTGTGAAAACCACGACCGGACACGACCTACTTATAAATAGTTCAGACGAGGAGCTGACAGAAGAGGCCTTCATTGGAAATCTAGTCAGAAGAGGATCTGTGAGTATCTTAAGAATCATCTCAAAAGTTCTCATAGCTTTTCTAGACTTAATATATTTCATTGTAATGACAGTGTCAAACAAATGTGTAGCTTGCATGCAAAATATAGCAGACTGCAGAACATGTCTCAGAATTATTGTTAAAATAACTACAGACAGACAGGTATTTGAAAGCAATCAGAACTATAATAAAACTGGGACAGAGAAACAAATATAAGTGCACAAGCCCCTCCCTCTTGGAGCAGACTATACATTCACAGCTTTCCCTGGAGATATTCAATTATAATGATGATATACTGTTCCTATTGTGATAGAATCAAATATTCTTTGTACAACATGGATAATGGTTCTCCTGAGACACAAATCAGACTGGGGAAAACATATCCTTAAGTAGAGAATCTACTTATGTATACCAGAATATCAAATCAGATCTCAGTTTACAAGCTCATTGACCAGAATAATATTATGTGTTGTGACCTGTCATTGTTATTAGATCCTGACAGTAACACACATTTCTAGTCCAGAAAATAACATGGAAATAATGAGTTAAGTACTGGATATTGTCTGCTGCATACATAATTAATGATATACAGCAAATTCTCTAATGTTAACAGTTTTAAAGTTTTTAAAATAAATACAAACAAATTTCTTTCTTGAAATTAATATCAAGGAATTCAGTGGTTGGTTAAAATAGCTTATGATTTCTTTCAAGTCACTAATCTTAATCAGGGTAAATCTGGGTAAATTTGAACAGATATCAAAATCATGCCTGGAAGTTTATCACTGCCAGTAGTGTCAACATAAGGACCCAAAGAATAATAAACATTTTCATTTGATAAAACAATTGAATTTTTCTATTTGTTATAATCACACAAAATATAATCTTTCAATACTATTAACTCACAATATATGACTTTTTAAATTACTATAACCTCACAAAATAGGACCCTTTATTATCAGACATAATTTGCAATCTCTACCTGTAGATTAATTAATACATAATTTTCATGGGCAAGTCTGCCAGGCAATCTCTACCTGTAGATTAATTAATGCATAATTTTCATGGGCAAGTCTACCATATTGGTAGCGTAGATGATGACTGAAAAGATGCATGAATTCGGAGTTTAATGTACCGAAATAACATATGGATAAAACTATGCTCATTCGATAGAAAAATGTCTATATTTTCAAATTAAGTGGGTCGTAAAAAAATCGTAAGACAACTTTTCTTGAAAATTTTGGTTTTCCGAAGGTACCTAACTGATACATAGTTGACCAGGTGAAAATAAAATTTCATATCTATAACACGTGATCGTTTATTGATAAAAAAATATCTATTACACAATTAAACAGACATTTAATTGTATCAATAGATGAAAAAGAACAGTTAATTCTCGTCTGATTTAATATAACTAGCCTCTCAAAATACCCCTTATTTTGGTGGAAAATAAGACAAGTTTTCTCTTTTAACAAATTTATTTTGTGTTTTCCGTACATTTTTAGTATTGATAAAGTAACGTTACATTAGTCCAAAAATTCATGCCAAATTTCATATCATAGATACTTGCAGATACGCAGAAAAATGCTATTTTTTGTTTGTTTCCTCTCTCATTTAATGCCTTTTATACGCGGAAATTTGATAAGCTGTTTCCGATTCTATAAATATAGTTCGACTGATCTTCGAGTCATTAAATAGCATGTTGTCTTCTTTGAATGAAATGGCTTAGTTTCTGATTTATTTCATTGTTAAGTGTTCGGCTTTTCGCACACTGTTTACTGAGGTTTTTAGACTTCATTTGGCGTTGTTTTTGTCGTTTGTTTGTCGATAATTAGTGTATTTTGTTGATTAGTAATTAGGTTATTGTAGTACCAGAATTTAACCGGACAGACACGTTCATATTCCGTATGATGGCATTTTTCAGTAGTCCTTTGAAACTTTCTCCTTCTAGTCCAAAAAGGAAAAAAGAAACGTTTAACTGGGAGCAATGCATTATATGTCAATGTTCCAATGCAGAACCTGTGATTTGTATGCGAGATGTAAGCAAAGTTGATGTTGAAGGTATTTCTGATGAACAAATTTTACACTCTGCTGTAGGTATCTTAAGATGTGATATTGAGAAGCTGAAAATCTCAGTTGACGACTATCCAAAAAGCCAATCTACGAGCAGATTACTCTAATCTCAATAAATTCAGAGTTCGACTTGCAACAAACTAGAGGCTCAGCCCACTGAGCCTGTATCGCTCACCTGACAATAGAATGATACTGAAGCAAATTTCAAAGGGAGATAATCATTACCTTAAAAAACAGCAGCCATCTTGAATGGAGGGTGGGGCTGTCGGACACAATTTTAAAAGGGATACACCCAGGGACCATCTATGCCAAGTTTGGCTCCATTTGGCCAAGCTGTTTCAGAGGAGAAGATTTTTTTAACATTAGCCAATCAGAAAAAAGAATTATTCTTGGCAGCCATGTTTATAGGCCAAATGGAACGAAATGGAGAAACTTTATAGAGGACCTTACATAGATGCTTACTGCCAAGTTGTTTCAGAGGAGAAGATTAAAATATGAAAAAGTTAACGGACGGACGACGGACGCCAAGTGATGGCAATACCTCACATGGCCCTTTGGGTCAGGTGAGCTAAAAAATGATGAAAAAAGGGGAATAACTCCTAGACGGGTAATCAGATTTACTTCAAAATTGCAGGGCATGTAGATCTTGACAAGCTGAACATGTTTTCAGTTTACACTCAACATCTATCTCTTATAGTTTTTGAAATAAAGGATGAAAAGTATTAACATTTTTAAAATTTGATGAAAAAAGGGCAATAACTTCAAGATGGGTAATCAGATTTACTTTAAAATTGTAGGCTAGGTTGATCTTGACATGCTGAACATGTTTGCTGTTTAAACTTAACATCTATCTCTTATAGTTTTTGAAATAAAGGACAAAAGGTATTAACATTTTGAAAATTTGACGAAAAAAAGGGCAATAACTCCAAATTGGGTACTCAAATTAACTTCAAAATTACAGGGTATGTAGATCTTAATATGCTGCACATGTTTGCAATTTAAACTTAACCTTTATCTCTAATAGTTTTTGAAATATCAGACAAAAATGTTTAAATTAAAAAAATAAAAAATAAAAAAGGGCAATAACTCCTAGACGGGTAATCAGATTTACTTCAAAATTGCAGGGCATGTAGATCTTGACATGCTGCACATGTTTGCTGTTTGAACTTAACGTCTATCTCTTATAGTTTTTGAAATAAAAAACGAAAAGTATTAAAATTTTGAAAATTTGACAAAAAAAGGGCAATAACTCCAAGATAGGTAATCAGATTTTCTTCAAAATTTCAGGGTAGTTAGATCTTCCTGTGCTGATCATTTTTATCCATGTCAGTTTTCTGATATTATTAACGGTTTTTGAGTTGTTACCAAAAACGTGCAATTTTACCCTATGTTCTATTTTTAGTAACAGCGGCCATGTTTGTTGGCCGAATGGAATTAAATAAAGAAGTTTTATAGAGGATCTTACATAGATGCTTCCTGCCAAGTTTGGCTCCATTTGGCCAAGCAGTTTCAGAGGAGAAGATTTTTTTAACATTAGCCAATCAGAAACAAGAATTGCCCTTGGCGGCCATATTTGTTGGCGGAATGGGACGAAATGAAGAAACTTTATAGAGGACCTTATATAGATGCTTTCTGCCGAGTTTGGTTCAATTTGGTCCAGTTGTTTCAGAGGAGTAGATTAAAATATGAAAAGTTAACGGACGAACGACGGACGGACGACGGACGCCAAGTGATGGCAATACCTCACATGACCCTTTGGGTCAGGTGAGCTAAAAAAGAAGCAAGCCTGGCCAAGTTACCACCATGCGAAGCGACATTACATCAGCATGTACTAAGAGCATATTTGCAGACCTATATCTGGAAATCCTCACAAAAAGCGCAGTCCCCTGTTAGGTCTCCTTTAATGTTCGGATGGGAAGACAAGGGTGGTCTGGTACCTGTCTTCTTCCAGGGTCAAATGTCATCAGACTTTCTGCAGGATCTCGTGTGCAAAGGCAAATCAATTTGTTCCAGTAGCTGTGTTTGTTTTGAACAGATTCTGTCGTGCACAGATCTTTGTCCCTGTTATGGTAGCGACATGTGTAAAAATGCCATAACAAAGAATGTTACCTTACTGTAAGACGATGGTCATGATGTCTGAAATTTAGTAGATTTTTACAAGGCTTTGTTGTTGTGGACAAAATTATCTGCCATGTAATGTCGTGACAAATCCACAATAGTCATTTTGTAGTTAGATAGTGATGTTGTTCTGTCATTTGATTTGAACCAGGATAGTCCTATTTATACTGACTAATATAAATGTGTTGCTATCGACTTATATGCTTATTTTGGTGTTTTATGACCTCTTTAGGTTATACAGCATTCGTTGTAACGAACGCGGAGCAAAAACATTGATTAAGAATACGACACAGTCATATCAGTAACAGGAACAAGAACAATGATGTTTATGTACTAATGAAGGACGCCCACCCCCCTTTTTCTATACGCCAGAGAATTTTTAATTTGTGAAATAGAAGTTAAATTTCATTGTAAAAAATAGTATCAATGTTATCATCAACTAATTAAAGCACATTCAGGGCAAGACGTTTCCATACAAAGGTCAAGGTCAGGTCCCTATTGGCGACATTAAAAATGTGAAGGAAACTGACTATGTCATCAAAACCTACAAAAATACACATTTTTTTCACGACTAAACCTTAAAGTCTATATGAAAGACTTAATAGTGTATACCAAATTTTGCAAAAACGATAATTCCATCCCTTTGTGGGAACTGAATTCAAGTGGAGCAACCCAAAAGTTATAACTCATATATTTTCTTAAAATTTTGGGTAGAACGATTATCTCCCTTTTTAAGGAAATGCAACCAGTTCCCGTTTTTACGACCCGACTATCTGGATAGAGTATGAATTCTTCTTTCCAATGATATATAATTTAGGTATATGTTCGGTGGGTACATTAAAGTAAAAAATTTCGTTCCCCGTCTACCACACTATATAATCTCTACCTGTAGATGAATTATACATAATTTACATGGGGAAGTCTTCCAGGTAATCTTCACCTGTAGTTGAATTGATACATAATTTTCATGGGCAAGTCTGCCAAGCAATCTCTACCTGTAGATTAATTAATACACAATTTTCATGGGCAAGTCTGCCAGGCAATCTCTACCTGTAAATTAATTAATACATAATTTTCATGGGCAAGTCTGCCAGGCAATCTCTACCTGTAGATTAATTAATACATAATTTTCATGGGCAAGTCTACCATATAATCTCTACCTGTAGATGATTTGATACATAATTTACATGGGCAAGTCTTCCAGGCAATCTTCACCTGTAGTTTAATTGATACATAATTTTCATGGGCAAGTCTGCCAGGCTCTCTACCTGTAGATTAATTAATACATAATTTTCAAGGGCAAGTCTACCAGGCAATCTCTACCTGTAGATTAATTAAGACATAATTTTCATGGGCAAGTCTGCCAGGCAATATCTACCTGTAGATTAATTAAGACATAATTTTCAGGGGCAAGTCTGCCAGGCAATCTCTACCTGTAGATGAATTCATTGAGACATAATTTTCATGGGCAAGTCTTTCAAACAATCTCTACCTGTAGATGAATAAAAGACATAATTTGCATGCCTGATGGACAAGTCTGCCAGGCAAACTCCACTTGTAGATGAATTGATAAATAATTTTCATTGGCAAGTCTGCCAGGAAATCTCTACCTATAGATGAATTCATTGAGACATAATTTTAATGGGCAAGTCTTTCAAACAATCTCTACCTGTAGATGAATAAAAGACATAATTTGCATGCCCGATGGACAAGTCTGCCAGGCAAACTCCACTTGTAGATGAATGAGACATAATTTTCATGGGCAAGTCTAGCAGGCAATCTCAGTCTCCAGATGAATTGATACATAATTTTCATGGGCAAGTCTAGCAGGCAATTTCAAACTGTGTATGAATTAACATACATAATTTACACTAGCAAGTCTACTAGGCAATCTCCATCTTTGAATTGAGACATAATTTAAATGGGCAAACACTAAATCTTTAGATAACAATACTGCCAAGTATAAATATATAAATAATATACTAATGTACATGTTTTCTGCCTCATTCTAAAAGAATTACTTCAGAATTTATCATGGCAGTATATCTGAATTAACATTGAATAACATGAAAGAAAATGCCTCTCTGTGGACTGAAAATCTAGTATTTGCTTTGCAATAAATTTTCTCTCAAGATTTCTAACAAATAAGGGAAAGCCAATAACTTAAAGACAATAAAATGTACATCCAATATTCATAAGTTTTTCGTTTTTTATTTATCAAGAAATGTAATAAAAATTCAAGGAAGACTGTAAAATTTTACTTAACAGCAACAATTAAATACAACATCTACAAATCAATGTAATTATAGAAAGGAAGTTAAAATAGATAGTGACTACAAACAAAGTAAATAACAGTTGTATGTAGGTAAAATTAGACATGTATAACATTAAATCAATAACAATCAAAATTATGCAAATTAACTCATAATGCAATTTAACTGTCAAATTCAATTTGTGCAAAAAATTCAATCTTTGAACTTATTTCATATCATTTTTACAAGATCGTATATATCTCCCTTTTTTTTTAACTTATAGGTTAAACATTTAACCATTGTAAATACATTCATGTGTAAATTATTTAATTTAGCTTTTAACAAGACAGTATATATCTCCCTTTTTTCACATATTTATTAAACATTTTGCTATGTGAATACATGTATGTGTAAATTATGTAATTTAGTAGCTATTTATTTCTGAAAATTGTGAAAGTTTCCCCTTTCACTTTACAAATCTCACATTTTTGTTTCCATTTCCCAGACTCTTACAAAATAAATCTTCAGTGAATGTATATTGTATATTCAATAACATGATAATTTTTCATGAATAAAAAGTATTTTTCAATATTATACAAGTCACTTACATTATTTTTAGTTTATTCATAAGATATTAGATAAAATAAAAGGTCTTAAGGAACTTGCATTCAATCGCCAAAATAAACTGAATTGTATGCTTTCATTATTCAAGGACAAAATATTTAACATATAAAGTAAAAGTTAGCTGAACAAGGCATCAATGATACCACTTTATTGTGTGGACATCAAAGGAAAGTTTACGATTTGTGCCACAACATGGGATAGGTATTACAGTACTTCCCTCCTAGCTTCAGAACTGTAGCTTTTGTGATCTCCTTTTTATTGTGTGACCATATGATCTTTATTTTAGAGGGGGAGGAGGGGGGGGGGGGAAGGCTCATATAAAACATAGTAACAAAACAAATATAAGAGCTACATTTCATCCTCTACTAAGGCCAATTTGACTATAGGTCATTTCTATATATAAGACCAGATATATTCCTCCTATCTGATTTTAGGCCAGTCAGTTTTATAACTGTAGATAGATAAGGCTTGTATAAGGCAGTACTGTTGTTCTAAGATAGATTGGTATTCAGACATGCTTTAAGAAGATCTAACTTCAACTCATCAATGTATATATTCCTCAAAAGAAATCCTTGAAATAGTAATATTTCAGAAGAGGTTGGTTAATACAGACAAATTCAACAAGATGAGCTACACTGGAAAATCAACAAGATGAGTTACACTGGAAAATCAACAAGATGAGCTCCACTGGAAAATCAACAAGATGAACTACACTGGAAAATCAACAAGATGAGTTACACTGGAAAATCAACAAGATGAGCAACACTGGAAAATCAACAAGATGAGCTACACTGGAAAATCAACAAGATGAGCTACACTGGAAAATCAACAAGATGAGCTACACTGGAAAATCAACAAGATGAACTACATTGGAAAATCAACAAGATGAGCAACACTGGAAAATCAACAAGATGAGCTACACTGGAAAATCAACAAGATGAGCTACACTGGAAAATCAACAAGATGAGCTACACTGGAAAATCAACAAGATGAGTTACAATGGAAAATCAACAAGATGAGTTACACTGGAAAATCAACAAGATGAGCTACACTGGAAAATCAACAAGATGAGCTACACTGGAAAATCAACAAGATGAGTTACACTAGAAAATCAACAAGATGAGCAACACTGGAAAATCAACAAGATGAGTTACACTGGAAAATCAACAAGATGAGCTACACTGGAAAATCAACAAGATGAGCTACACTGGAAAATCAACAAGATGAACTACACTGGAAAATCAACAAGATGAGCTACACTGGAAAATCAACAAGATGAGCTACACTGGAAAATCAACAAGATGAGATACAATAGAAAATCAACAAGATGAGCTACACTGGAAAATCAACAAGATGAGCTACACTGGAAAATCAACAAGATGAGCTACACTGGAAAATCAACAAGATGAGCTACACTGGAAAATCAACAAGATGAACTACACTGGAAAATCAACAAGATGAGCTACACTGGAAAATCAACAAGATGAGCTCCACTGGAAAATCAACAAGATGAGTTACACTGGAAAATCAACAAGATGAGCTACACTGGAAAATCAACAAGATGAGATACACTGGAAAATCAACAAGATGAGTTACACTAGAAAATCAACAAGATGAGCAACACTGGAAAATCAACAAGATGAACTACACTGGAAAATCAACAAGATGAACTACACTGGAAAATCAACAAGATGAGTTACACTGGAAAATCAACAAGATGAGCAACACTGGAAAATCAACAAGATGAGCTACACTGGAAAATCAACAAGATGAGCTACACTGGAAAATCAACAAGATGAGCTACACTGGAAAATCAACAAGATGAGCTACACTGGAAAATCAACAAGATGAACTACACTGGAAAATCAACAAGATGAGTTACACTGGAAAATCAACAAGATGAGCTACACTGGAAAATCAACAAGATGAGATACAATAGAAAATCAACAAGATGAGCTACACTGGAAAATCAACAAGATGAGCTACACTGGAAAATCAACAAGATGAGCTACACTGGAAAATCAACAAGATGAGCTACACTGGAAAATCAACAAGATGAACTACACTGGAAAATCAACAAGATGAGCTACACTGGAAAATCAACAAGATGAGCTCCACTGGAAAATCAACAAGATGAGCTACACTGGAAAATCAACAAGATGAGCTACACTGGATAATCAACAAGATGAGATACACTGGAAAATCAACAAGATGAGTTACACTAGAAAATCAACAAGATGAGCAACACTGGAAAATCAACAAGATGAGCTACACTGGAAAATCAACAAGATGAGCTACACTGGAAAATCAACAAGATGAGCTACACTGGAAAATCAACAAGATGAGCTACACTGGAAAATCAACAAGATGAGTTACACTAGAAAATCAACAAGATGAGTTACACTGGAAAATCAACAAGATGAGCTACACTGGAAAATCAACAAGATGAGATACACTGGAAAATCAACAAGATGAGTTACACTAGAAAATCAACAAGATGAGCAACACTGGAAAATCAACAAGATGAGCTACACTGGAAAATCAACAAGATGAGCTACACTGGAAAATCAACAAGATGAGCTACACTGGAAAATCAACAAGATGAGCTACACTGGAAAATCAACAAGATGAGTTACACTGGAAATTCAACAAGATGAGCTACACTGGAAAATCAACAAGATGAGCTACACTGGAAAATCAACAAGATGAGATACAAAGGAAAGGGAAACCAATCAAAGGTTGCATACAAACAATTTTTGCTAATCAGAATGCATATTTCAGGTCAAAGGTTAGTCAAATTCTTCAATTAGTGTTGAGGAATATTGTGTATTATCATGTGATAAAATAAACATTATGAGAATACAGAAGGTGCAATCAAAAATGGACAATCCAGAGAAACTGGCAACACAGGGTACAAAAGACGAAAACAAACAAAACAAAAACAC
The DNA here is from genome assembly GCA_963680875.1 of Bathymodiolus brooksi. NCBI lineage: Eukaryota > Metazoa > Mollusca > Bivalvia > Mytilida > Modiolidae > Bathymodiolus > Bathymodiolus brooksi. The sequence goes on along the minus strand of OY804581.1, from coordinate 90,351,060 downwards.
AACACAAAATGTGTTGGACACCCCTATATACAAACAAACACAAATAACGTAAATAAGACATGAGCCCTCCTACAAACAACTGGGGGTAAAGATGAACTGAACATTGTTTTTTATGCAGAAATCGTAACGTACATCACAACACGGAACTCAGAACATAGACACATAATAGGACAACATAAAAAAAAATAAAAAGATGAGCAACACGGACCGCCCCAAAATCTGGGTGTGAACTCAGGTGCTCATGAAGGGTACCAGAAAAGGTATTTACATAAGAAAAAAATTAAAACCCCAAAAGATTATTTGACATCTTAAAGGCATACAGAATGTCAGAATTGAATTTTTTTTTTATATTAAAAGTTGCCAATATTCAATGCTTTATACTAATTGCAGTTGAAATTTTTCACAATATCATACGTAAATAGCCTAGAACGAAGGAAATACGACGCTGTTTGATTTTCTTCCATCCAGTCAAGACTCCAATGTTTACCCACACAACATTCATAAATTCATACGACCTACACAGAGAACTCATTCGGTAAAGCGTTTGCGCATGTGCGAAATTGTTTGTTGAAGAAAAAGCACATGGCACAAACCAAAACTTTGATGGATTCTATACGAAAATGACACAAAAAGGAGGATTCAGCAAGCTTTGTGTAAAAATTCAAAAAAGATGTTATACCGACCTACTCCATTTTTCAACACGTAAGCATAGTTTAGTATCTTTTTTCGGCCGAATCGTATTTTGACAGTAGAATTGCATCGTACTTTTTTATATATTCATTTTTTCAGGAGAAAACGCTGGGTGATATCTCTTTTAAATTAGAGACTAAAATAATGAACTTCATGTCTGGTTTTTTTCGAAAAAAATATAATCAAGTCAACTCAAGTGTTGTCAATAATATGAAATACAATTTGCTTACAATTTTGCCTTTATCGGGCCCCTTTGCAAATTTTGGGTTTGTTTTTATTGATTTCATCACGTATTTCCGATTTTAAGTGTCATTCTTACTAAATACCATTATATAATATTAACTGATTACCCCGGGATCCAATTTCATAGATATATTTCTTAAATTATATTAATTCTAACGAATTTACATGCAAAATGCTTCCTGGTTATTTATAGCAGTTATCAGTATTTGGAAAACTTCGGAAATAATTAGAAGCCGACTTATAATTAGGTGTGTTAATGGCGATTCCACCGACAGACATTCGAATTCTTTTCACTAATTACGACATTATAACATATTTTTTTAAACCTGGCTTCTTGTTCAGAACATTTTATTAGTATAAAACATCAAATATTGGCAACTTTTAATATAAACAAAAAAATTCAATTCCGACAGCCTGTATGCCTTTAAATATACAAATGTGTTTATTATTTCTATTTTGGTGTTCACGGCTCCATGGTAAACATTTAATACAATCAAACATCAGACACAGACACTTTTTTTTGTTTAAACAGTTTTATTCCTTGTCGCTTCTTTGACAGACAATATTTTTCACCGAGTTTTTGTTTCTATGTCTCCACATACAGTACTTTAACAGACAGATTTAATTGTTCAGAGACCAAACTCGACCCCAGAAAGTCTAATGCAATCAATGTAGATCAATGATAGCTTATCATACACAAAAATGACTCCATTCATCTATGTTATATAATATTTACAAATAAATTTTTATCCCATTTTGTTATTTTAACAACTTTATTATTTACATAAAACTCCTACATAGAAACAGAATACAAACTAACATTCTAGGAGAACACAAATTTACATATTGATTGGTAATTTAAGTCCTGAATAAAACATTAAGTTAAACCAAAACGAAATGATTTCAGCAAAACTTCAAACGCTAAAAGACTGTTAATAGTTTATCAAAGGGAAGTTACTCTAATATTTTCAAACTGCTTTTTATACATTATACATAAGGAAATCTTTCTTAGCTTTGTGACAAAGATAAAGCATATAATTAACTTAGGAAGTTTAAATCTTGCCCCAAAAAAAATTATTTTTGCACTTTTCCACAATATCCCTTCATTTATTAAATTTTTTAAAGCTTATCTTTGACAAAATGTGTCCTACATTCAACACACATCAACAGAATTTGAAACGGAATGGTAATATAAATCCCATGTCTTACTTCACCCAAATTACTGCACACATTGACACTCAAGTTCAATGGTTTTTGGTTTAATATGTAAAAATATCTATGTCAAATATAAGTTTGGTATCATATCTGTAGTACATTTGGATATTATTTGAATAAAAAAAACATTAATAAATGAACATGAATGCACAATGAATCCCACACAGTTCCACACAAAAAATGGTATGAAAGTCTTCAGGGATGTTTAATATAGTTCACATATTCACAAACTTTTTGTTTAATCAAATCATATTTATTCTAATTATTGCATTAACAGGACTAAATTCTCAAAATTTGTGGGGTTTTTTATCAAGAAAATAAACATTTTGCCAAAAATCATATGTTCAGTCTCTTTCATCTAAGAATTTAGATGATCAAAATTTTTATACTTGCAGCTTCCATGCAAACTAATTTTGAAATCAAATCATACTTACTCAAATCATCATGTAAGCAAGACAGTTACATGACAGACAGGGTCCTTTGCTATACTACCCACCCCTGTGCAGGGAGGAGGGTAAATAGTTTGTTTACTTCTGAATATGTTCAGCAGTACTTACATCTATGATTTTTCCATCACAAACAAAAGTTTAAAAACAAATATGCAAAAAATAAAAGAAAACTGGGAATAAAATGTCATGATAAAACCTAAAAAGTTAGGGATAGTTTATAAGAGTATACTACAAACTTTTATTTTATGGAAGTACAGTCTTGTTTTACTGATCAAAATTATTACACTTAAAATCCATGGCCAACCAAGTATTTCCTGTACACTAATAATTTGGGCATTTCAAGTTGTCTGTGTTGTTATTTTTGGGGACTGAATAAAAGTAAATGACACCAAATGAATATCAATGATTTCACACTAAAAAGGCTGCATTTTCAGATGAAATGAAAGAAAGAAATTTTAAATATTAGACCAAATACTCTTGTAATAATCAGAATTCATTGTATATTGACATGTGTTTATTTCACTTATTTACTTTAAAATCTGTAAGGAGGAATCTTTTAAAATTGAAAAATTGAAATATTAGCAGATTTTTTATGCTAATCTTAGCAATTATTGCAGCAAGTAATACATTTAGAGAACACCCTAAAAAAAAATGAAGGGATACAATAAACAGAGCTCCAGATAATTTTCAAGTCCAAAGGGTAATTACCCCCTACTTTTGAAAATGATGGGTATTTGCATATTTCCTTTGCACTGTTGTACTCTCTACTTCAGAAAAGATTGCTTACATGTACACTTTTAAAATTATGTTTGACACAAGTGTTATTCAATAAATGCAGGATGCAAGTGAAATGTATATCTCTGTTTAATTTGACACGATTGTGTCATGTTTATTAATAAAATGTTGTAAATATTTTGTTTTTTGCTCGTCGACTTCGGCAGTTTTCACAGCCATGTTGATAATGTCATCAATGATTCCTTTAACTATGCTGTCACTAGACACAGATGAAACTGTCAGGAACTTAAGTATATAATTTTCCGTAGCGCTCTTGCGCTTAGTAGCGCGCTTATTCATGTTCTTGCTCATTTTCAACGAACAACGTGCTCCGAAATTTTTCTTATCTTATCTTGAATTTACTTTCGTTTTAGTTCTTACTTATTACGTAAACCTCATTTATTTGTAATATTGACTGCGATTGGATGATTTATCATAAGCATCCAATCAGATCTCTTTTGACATCGATGCTTAGAAAGGCAAGCATTCGGCACCCCTCGGATGTATACGTTCTCTCCTTCGAAAAGTATAAAGGGAAGTAATTACGGGGAATTTCTCAAAGACAAAAATGTATTGTTATGTACACAACTGTACAAGTACGCTCCGAATTTGGAAAGTTTGCTTAAACAGCAATATGCATGCGTAATCTGTACACTCTGATCAAATAATATGTTTTTACTCGTTTTCATAGCGTGAAAAACGCAAATACGCAGCTTATCTGGAGCTCTGATAAACATCTAATTTTTTATTAGATTGGAAATTACATTGTCTAATTTCATACAAAATTTGAATACTTATAATATTCCAATAATTAATGATTCTATCTAACAATAGAGGCGATTTTTACAAAAATCTTCAAAAGTCATTTGGACTCATTTTTCCTTTTAAGCGTATTTTACTTTATAACTATTTTGGGGGAAGTTTATCTGTACAAACTCAAAGAGAGATAACTCTTACTTAACTTAATGTAAAGTTGACAAATCATCCACTATTTCAAAATTTCAACACATATTAAACAGTATTTTAAAATAAAACCTTCGTGTTTATAATCAACTGTTATAAAAGCAGTACTAGTATTACATTCTTACTTTTTCAAATATTTACTGTATGTCTTTTTTTTTAACTTTTTTGTAATGAATTAAAAACAAAATATTACCAGAGGTTCACCTGAGTATTCCTCTTATCTGGTTAGTATCTTTGTTAATTCCATTTTATTTCAAGAAGCACAGGTATGGAGGCATGTTAACAATTTCCAGTCTGCATTAAAACAGAATTTTAAACAAACAGACTGTAATGAAACTGTCACTCGCAGATTCCTATGTACTGTAAGAGACATCCTGGGTACTAAGCTCAGAAATGACGATTTTCAGATAACTTTGTTCATAAAGTATCAGCATTTCTTTTCAACTTAAATCTTGAAGAAATTATAACTTTCTTTCAAAATAATCAACTATTTTATAAGACGTTTTTCATATTATTAAATATCATTTTATTCTCAGAAGACATCATTTCAATATTCTAAAATTATTGAAAGCATCATATTATAAGCAGAGTTGCCTTCTTTTTAATTTACAACATGAAAAAAAAATGTTGGGATATTCAATCCAATTGTTCCAGGTCACAGCTCTTGTTGTTCTTATTCCAGAAATATGTTGAGTTGTTAGGTACTTTTCCAAAAATTAACAGGTATACGTGCCTTCCAAGATATTTATCCAAGTTGGAATTCTAATAATAAACAATATTGAAATAAATATCCTGTAAAAATTTGGTGGGAAACCATGAAAGAATGAATTTGCTAGAAACACAATCACTGATTCTCAAATTCAGTTTTCCATTAAATAAATAATTGCCACAAAAAAAATGATTCTGATATCACTCATTTCTAACTTAACTTGACATCTAACATAAATTTGCTAGAACATACACAAGCAATCAACAATGGTCTAAACACTCACTTAGTCGAGTGACATACAAGGATACAATTCATTTTTAATGCACCTACCTAACACACGCCTATATCATATATCATTGGAAAGGTAAAAGAGTGTAGATTTCAGTTTGTCCCGGTCGTAAAAGTTAAATATGGTGCAATTTCTTTTAAATCTGGGTCAAAGGTCAAATATGAACATTTTCAAATTTAACCCTCATGTTACATAATGAGCTAATTTGAAGCAATTAATTAACGCAGCATGCTTAAATGCACCATGCATCCAATGTTACTAATATTTCTTCCATTCCAACTCACATCAGTAAAAAAACAACGAGATGTGTGACGTCATATTGACGTTTTCGTTAAGGCCGTGGTAAATCAGCGATGCATGTTATAAAACAAACTTTTAAAATTGTTTTGAACCATAAATATAGCACATATATATAGCACATATATTTGAAGAAGAAAAAAAAATTGTGAGTAGGAAGTATAGAAGATCGAAAAAAATATCATCATAACTAGTATTACTGTGAGCACAGCTCACTAATATATACCCCCCGCATCTGTCCAACCTATTTCCATAACCAAAACCTTACTGATTGTTCCGACCAAAAATGAAAGGGACCCTCCTCTCTTCACCGGTAAGCTGCTGATAAAATTTTGAAACATTCTGAGAAACACCACTCAAGTTATCATACGACATAGGATAAAAATCCTATTTTCCGTCATATCAAGTTCAATAACTCTGGAACGAAAAAAAGTGAAAATCATCAAAAATGAAAGGGATCCTCCTCTCTTCACCGGTAAGCTGCTGATATAATTTCAAAACATTCTGAGAAACACTGCTCAAGTTATCATACGACATAGGGTAAAAATCCTATTTTCTGTCATATCAAGTCCAATAACTCTGGAAAGGCAAAAGTGAAAATCGTCAAAAAAGAAAGGGATCCTCCTCTCTTCACCGGTAAGCAGCTGATAAGATTTTAAAAGATTCTAAGAAACACAACTCAAGTTATCGTACGACATAGGATTTGTCTACAGACAGACAGACAGACAGACAGATGGACATGGTGAAACCAGTATACACCCCTACAACTTCGTTGCGGGGGGTATAAAAAGGGTGAAAATGGACATCATTGACAAATCATCCATAAATCACAATAACTTGGGCCTCCTGTTTGTTGAAAGCCTACCAACCACGTCAAGGTCGGAGGGCCGTCTGGTAGGATATTATTAGTTACACATATCTAATGTTTTCCATATTAGGACAATGAATTTATCATGATTTTGAATCCATACAACCATCTCTTAGTTTTCCATGGGATATGGAATTTGTCATGGTTTTGTCTCCATATTTCACCTCTTGACTCCATATTTTTTTTCATATTAAGTCAACAGTATAAGGGAGATAATTCGAATTGACTTAATAAAACATTGCACTGAAATTTATTAGGACAATATCAACCAACCATATTGCAAGATTTAACCTAAAATCAGGATAATATTTTCACTTTTTTTTTTCTTTTTTTTTTTCCATGGGTTTTGATTGTGGACTACATACATGTATATACATATTCATATTTCATATCCATTAAAATTCACAATTCCATTTCATTTAACCACTGCAGCCTCCAAATTAATCATCATATGCCGCTTCTTCGTCGTCATCGTCAGGGTTCTGTTGGCTTGTAATTATGTTTAAACATAGATCACTGTCCTGACAAGGACATAATTCTGTACAACAGAGGTTTTGTTTGTAGCAAACACATTCTCGGCTACATATCTTTTTACCTTTGCACGAACAAATCAAATCTTGAAAGAAGTCTGATGACATCAGACCAGAGAACAAAATTGGAGTTGGACCGTTGCTACCTTTTTGCCAACCGTAGTCATAAGGTGAAGCTACTGGTGGTTTTGCTTGGTGTGATGTCATCCACGTCTTTGCTTGAATGGAAGTTCTCAGGACGTGTTGTTTAAATGCTGATTCACTTGGTGGAATGCTAACAAGGGAGCAGTCTTTGCTGGTAGCAAGTCTGACATGTAGCTTATTCAAATTGGTGTGGCAAGACTTATACTTTGCATTTGTGTCATACAACTTTGCCACAACTTTTCTTGCAACACATATTGAGGATTCAAGATCTGGGTCCTTAAGCTGTGAAAGGTCCGAAAGCTCAGAAGATGAAGATTTAATCAGCTTAAAAACAGATTTTTTTCCAATACCAAAGATAGCAGAAGTGGTATCACAACCAGTCAGAGCATGAACCGCGGGGAGAATTTCACAAGTTATGCTCGACAGAGAACTACAAAAGTCATGAACTGGTATATATCGCCTACCATCCTTAATGCTAGTAACCGAACCCATCAACAGCCATAGTTGATCCGTGTCCTGCATGCGTGGATAGTAATGGACACAAAGAACTAACACATCAGTGTCTGAACATTTGATAATGATTCTGCCTTTAACACTAGACTTACCAAATTGTTCGTCAGCATGAAGGGCATGCAAAATAATTCTAGTATCTGCCTCTTCTTGGATACTGAACAAATCTAGTCTGTAACTTGATCACCTGCTATTTTTTTCATGACCTCTGGATTCCGGAAAGTCCCTGCTAAATATAAAGCTTGTCCAACAGGCAAGGGATTATCGGCGTTGACGAACTTTGAAATAAATTCTCCAAGAAAGCTGATCAATTCCTGCTTATTTCTATTGTTCGACATGAATTTTTTCCAGTCTGGGATGCTACTGCCTTCATTTACATGATAGATTCTGTGCCCACCAGCTGCTTGAGAGCGACGTTCTCTTTCAGCAGATTTGATAGAGTCCTTAAGGTCATACCTATCAAAGACATCTACAATTGTTTCTGCAGACTGAAAGAGCATCGACAAATGTTTCAAATAGAAGATCGCCAGATCACCAAAATTGGAGAACTTTTTCACATCTAAAGATTGAATAATGCCCATACCATCACGGATCAAAACTGTAATTGTTTTGTCAAATGAAGGAAGAGTGAAAGATGGACATAACTCACTTTCAAGTTCATGAGTAAGATCAGCCTTGACACATTTTCTCATGGTGCTGTCATCGTGGAATAGGGAAGTTGGTATGGGTCCAATAGGGGAAGAGAGTAGTTTTTTCACAGTAACATCATCTCTTCATGTCGTCAGTGCTAATGCACGACGAAATATAAGTTCTGGATTGATGTTTCCCTGTACTGTCTCTCCTGATCGGCATTTTAGCTTCGTCTTCTTGTTCATATCTGAAAATGTCTTGATGTTAGATCTTTTAATAGGACCATAAAAACTTCCAGACTTACCTACAGACAAAGCAGAACCAACAAATGTTTTGACCATAGCATTACCCGTATCGACTGATTTTAGGAGCGATTCTTGCACTTCCTTTGACGCTTTGAGGCCCGTAGAAACATTAATCAATTCAGGAGGGTGTTGCTGAATGTCGAATGGGTTGATCATTTTCTCCTGCTGATTAAGTCTGCGACTTGCTGTTCATCCCATTTCATCGATGCCCATCTGTTTTCATCGTGAGTTTCGTCGTCCGCGGTAACCAACCCCGATCTGACTTTCATTGCTGCACTGAAGTGTCCCACAATATGTCGTGTAATGTTCCATCTTATCAGTGCAGATTTCTTTCAGGTCAGACCAACAATACCACCGTTACTCTTGCTATCTTTAATGATGGTCTTTTCTGTGGCCATGTCACTCCACACTCCGTTGAAGGAACCAGCTTTCTATCGAATAGCAAAGAAACCTGCCTTGAAGCGGAATTCAACTTCTGAGGGGAGATTGAGCATGTCTAAGAGGTATATAGGAGTCCATCTAGAGTAATTATTCCTGTTGGTAACAAAAACGAATGGGAGCATAGAACGAACTGAACTCAAATGCATTGACCATACACCGTTTCTCTCGGCTCTTATATTTTGGAGCATAATACTAGCTGCTAGCAGGAACATGTCCCAAAATCTAAACGTCGGGGAAACAGCACACCCCCATTCGCGAAAGCCTTTCATCAGAGGTGCAAGATGTGCTTCAAATAAAGAATTCAGAACAGCAATATCTTCATTCCATGAGGACATATCGCCAATGAAAGTTTCATGGCACCTCAGAAGGGTGCCCCAAAATAGATCTGGCATGTCAGTGAGACGTTCTGTTGTTCCACACCAGTCAAAAAATGATGCAAGCCATAACAACATTACTGCTTCATAAGTCAGAGTAAGACCTCGCACTGCTCTGTTAAATTGTTTACCAGAAAGCATCTGTTCTACTGTGCATGCATCGTATACACCTGAATCAACGAGTAGATCAGCCAGACAACCATCACCCCAAAGTTTGCCAATAGATGTGATAAAGCATGATAAGGTGTGGAATCCGCCTAAATGAATGATATGATTCTGAAATTCAAGAGGTCTGGACCATTTTATCTGCTGTGCAATAGCATACAACTGCTGGTCAAAGGTCTGAACTGAATACTGCTGCCCCGCTTTACAACACATTTCAACACACTTTTTCATGGTGGTATAAACTGTTGCCATACCGGTGGGCTTGGAATCGACGATAGGTGCATATGATACTAAGCTAAAGGATTCACAGTGTTCAGATGTTTTCTTGTAATATCCTGTCCAAAATGGAATAATTTGTTCACTACGAGGAACATGACACGCAATTGGAAATTCAACAGCGCTTCTTGAAAAAACCCTAAGAAGCGTCCAAGATACGTCCGGGGTTTCAGCATTTTTTACTTCACATCTGGTAATTTTGTCATGTGCATCTTCATGGTGTATTGGTTCCATGCGTTCTTTGGGTTTGTCGTATGGTAAACAACTGATCAGAGCAAAAGTTTTCTCTGTTATTGGATGAGAATGCTCTTGATTTCGCTTGATCCTTGCATCATTCAAAGCCTCACTGCTAGGTGGTGCCGATTTAACCTGAAACACTGCCCTTGTCATCGAGTATCCTTACCATCTATGGTTTCGGTATTGATGTCTACATTGTCCGCTCCTTCCTGAATAAGTGTGACTTCTCCAGGCAACGAACAAATACCATGAGGAATATATGTTCCATTTTCAATTTTGTTAATCTCGTGATCAGCTAAACTTGTAAGATACCGTCTAAGCTCATTATATGAAGCACAGAACCCATGACTATGTAAAGTTTCAACCAGATTTTTAGAACCATAGACATGATGCATTTGTAAAGCTAAACCCAGGCTGAATGGTGTGAAGGAGTTTTTATTTATTGATACTATTGTTTCAGCTAAAGCCATGCATTTCCGCAACTTTTCTGGTGGAATTGTGTGGTCTTTGTTGACAGTGTCATAGGCAACATCATCCAACAGCCAACATAGGAATGTTTTCAATACTGGTGGCATAACATTAAGAGAATGGCTAAGTGAAGTGCCGTAAGAGACGTATATTCACTACTTTCGTGAAGTATGAGATCTTCATCACAAACAGATGAAGAAGCATCGTTAAGATCATGGGTTCTGATAGACTTCATATCAGCTTTCAGACGGTTGGCCGTGTCGATAGCTTCAGAGAGACAAATGGAGCTGCTGTACACGATATTAGACATACCCTGCCCTTGTTGACATTGAATAACGATAGCATCACCAAAGTGTTTCTTCAACTTTTGTTGAAGCCGATACGTTGTGTAACTTTCGTGCATATCTTCAGGGAGGAAAGGTACACATTTCTCCAGTAGGTGGTTCGGGTAGAACACTTTCTTGTGTATCAGCAAGTCTTCTTGGATGGTGGAAACAAATTAATCGAATGCATTTTCATGCTCTGACATCAGAGGTTCCTCGATCTCTGTTTTGACTAAGCAAATATCGTGTTATACACGCTGAATGATACAAAGCATTTTCGGCAAAGTCTTCAGACGTCACTTTGAAGATCATTTGACTGTCTGATATTTGTTCCGCAACACGCTTAATACTTCGGGTTCTATTTTCCGACGATACTTTGTGCATTTTTCTGTCGTGTTTAAAGGCTTTGAGTTTGCAAATTATGCAAGCTGTCCAATCGATTTCGGAAGCTCTAGATTGTGTCACAATAGTGAAATTATCTTCATTTGATGATGGATTCTGATTGCATGATGCTGAAGTCGGACGTGTGGATTTAAAGTTGGAACATGTTGACAGGTTTTGTTTACTGGTAAATGCTTTGTAACAGCTTTTGTAATATTTGATATTTCCAAATGGAGCATTTTCGACAGTTGTATATTCGTCAACAAGTTTTCTGTAAACTTCATCCTTCCGTTTATTCACGGCAGAAATAAAAGTTGACCTTCCCTTAGTAGTTGGAATACAAAGCCGTTCTGCCGTAAATACTTGACAAATGATACAACGTTGCCAATCGATGGAAGGTCTGCCCTTTTTAGCAGGTGGAGGTGTTAATTTGACCGGACTACAAATTGTAGACATTACACGGATTTTTCCAGCACAGATTCAACAATTAGTGAACGCCCTTAACATAACACTTATCAACATTATATTCACTTTATAATGTGTGCTTTAATGACTTTATTTGACCAGAGTTATTGTTTTAAATGAATTTTATGAACAGTTTGCGTTTGGTTATCGACAAAAATGATAAAATTAATAATTCTAAAGTGAAAAGATGTGATTGATTATCTGAAATAACGATAAAATGGTAGCAAAACTGATTTAATATCTACAAAAATGAAATGATTTACACATTACAGATGTGTTTTCATACTTTCTTATGTCTTTTGCAGAAAATCAACTCATTATGTTTACAAAAAATGTTATGAATTGGAAATAATATATGTTTAAATGTAGATAGTATTTTGTGCATTTGAAATGATAACTTGACGTTAACTCTAATTTTACAAAAAACGCACCATACGATTTTCTTATGACCGGGCATACTCGAAAGTATAGACATTTGGCTATTACTAGTAAAAATAATCAGCTGTGTGTTAGATAGGTGCATTAAAGTAAAAAACTAAGCATCTTTTCTGAAGATGTCACTCGACTAACTGGTCTTCATTAAAAAAGACAAAGATTAATTTGTTATAGTGTACTCAAGCGTAGGATAAATCGGTTTGACTGAATTCAAAATGGGGAGGAAATTCTAGTCAATAATGAAAGATTGTAAAAAGTTTACAAACCAAATAGGAAGAAAGCTTCAAAATAGCTCACATATACTTTTGGTTCCAGTGGGCTAAAAATGGAAAAATAATGTTTACAACATGAAAGGTTTGGTTGAAGTAGAAGTAGAATGCCTGTTCAAGGTATAACAGCAAGTTTTTGTACTATCTGTAAATTCTCTCAATCTTTAAACACTGTGAAGTTAAAAGGTGATCTGTTCTTAGCTAAATCAAAGTAATTACTTATCTTAGAAACCTTAAAATAAAAACACAGTTTTTTTTTACCTACAAAAAAAAACCAGTAAAAAATCATTGGGGTTAATTATCTTACCCGACTTTCTGCTGCAGTATCATGGCAACGCTTTATACATACTCCAAAATTTGAAATCATCATTTTAACAACTTAATTTCCAAATCAATATCATCACACTAATAGTTCTTACAAACTCCAGAATATTAATAAAACAAACATAAACATAGTTTTTAGCTATTTTTTATAAATCGGCATAAAATGTCATATGATAATTTGGTAATACGGTTATCTCCTGTAATTTCTGGGTTGTGTAATTACCCTTCTTTTGTTTATATTTTTGCTTCTGCCAGGTAACTTAAAACAACACCTGTTGAAAATTTTAACTTCTAGTGATGTAAACATATTACACTAATTGTATTGACTGCCTAAATATATACTTTATTTACATGATAAATTATTCCTAGTGATGTAACTTTTTTTATTTCATTTTGAAGGTATGAAATCTTGGTTAATGAATGCAACAGCTATGAAGTCTTGGTTGTATAACAGCTATGGATCCTTGGATAAGGTGCACAACAGCTATACAATCTTGGTTAAGGTATGCAATAGCTATGAAACGTTGGCTAAGGTATACAGCAGCTATGAAACGTTGGCTAAGGTATACAGCAGCTATGAAACATTGGCTAAGGTATACAGCAGCTATGAAACCTTGGCTAAGGTATGCAGCAGCTATGAAACATTGGCTAAGCTATACAGCAGCTATGAAACATTGGCTAAGGAAGACAACAGCTATGAAACCTTGCCTAAGGTATACAGCAGCTATGAAACCTTGGCTAAGGTATACAGCAGCTATGAAACATTGTCTAAGGTATACAGCAGCTATGAAACATTGGCTAAGGTATACAGCAGCTATGAAACCTTGGTTAAGGTAAACAGCAGCTATGAAACATTGGCTAAGGTATACAGCAGCTATGAAACATTGGCTAAGGTATACAGCAGCTATGAAACATTGGCTAAGGTATACAGAAGCTATGAAACATTGGCTAAGGTATACAACAGCTATGAAACATTGGCTAAGGTATACAGCAGCTATGAAACATTGGCTAAGGTATACAACAACTATGAAACCTTGGCTAAGGTATACAGTAGCTATGACACATTGGCTAAGGTATACAGCAGCTATGAAACATTGGCTAGTGTATACAACAGCTATGAAACCTTGGCTAAGGTATACAACAGCTATGAAACCTTGGCTAAGGTATACAGCAGCTATGAAACATTGGCTAAGGTATACCACAGCTATGAAACCTTGGTTAAGGTATACAGCAGCTATGAAACCTTGGCTAAGGTATACAGCAGCTATGAAACATTGGCTAAGGTATACAGCAGCTATGAAACATTAGCCAAGGTATACCGCAGCTATGAAACATTGGCTAAGGTATACAGCAGCTATGGAACCTTGGCTAAGGTATACAACAGCTATGGAACCTTCGCTAAGGTATACAGCAGCTATGAATCATTGGCTAAGGTATATAACAGCTATGAAACAATGGCTAATGTATACAGCAGCTATGAAACATTGGCTAAGGTATGCAACAGCTATGAAACATTGGCTAAGGTATACAGCAGCTATGGAACCTTGGCTAAGTTATACAACAGCTATGAAACATTGGCTAAGGTTTGAAATCTTGGACAAGGTATAATACACCTGTGAAGTCTTGACTGTACAACAGCTATTAAGCATTGGCTTAAGGTATACAACAACTATGAAATCTTGGCTAAGTTACAAAACAGATATGAAACCTTGCCTAATGAATACACCAGCTATGAAGCCTTGGTTCAGGTATATAACAGCTATGAAACCTTGGTTCAGGTATGCAACAGCTATGAAGTCTGCTTTATAACAGCTATGAAACCTTAGTTCAGGTATACCACAGCTATGAAATCTGCTTTATAACAGCTATGAAACCTTAGTTCAGGTATACCACAGCTATGAAGTCTGCTATATAACAGCTATGAAACCTTGGTTCAGGTACACAACAGCTATAAAGTCTGCTTTATCACAGTTGTGAAACCTTGGTTCAGGTATACAACAGCTATGAAGTATGCTTTATAACAGCTATGAAACCTTGGTTGAAGTATACCACAGCTATGAAGTCTGCTTTATAACAGCTGAGACCTTAGTTCAGGTATACCACAACTATAAAGTCTGCTTTATAACAGCTATGAAACCTTGGTTGTGGTATACCACAGCTATGAAGTCTGCTTTATAACAGCTATGAAACCTTAGTTCAGGTATACCACAGCTATGAAGTCTGCTATATAACAGCTATGAAACCTTGGTTCAGGTACACAACAGCTATAAAGTCTGCTTTATCACAGTTGTGAAACCTTGGTTCAGGTATACAACAGCCATGAAGTATGCTTTATAACAGCTATGAAACCTTGGTTGAGGTATACCACAGCTATGAAGTCTGCTTTATAACAGCTGAGACCTTAGTTCAGGTATACCACAACTATGAAGTCTGCTTTATAACAGCTATGAAACCTTGGTTGTGGTATACCACAGCTATGAAGTCTGCTTTATAACAGCTATGAAACCTTAGTTCAGGTATACCACAGCTATGAAGTCTGCTTTATAACAGCTATGAAGTCTTGAATACAATAGCTATGAAGTCTAGAAAAACTATGCAATCTTGGCTTAATGCATACAAGTTAATACAACAGCTATGAAGTCTGTTTTATAACAGCTATGAAGGCTTGACTATATTATGGTTATGAAGTCTTGGCTAGTGAATACAACAATGAAACCTTGCTAATGTATATACCACAGTAATATATAACTCTGGCTAAGGTATAAAACAGCTATAAAGCCTTGGCTAAAGTATACATGTAAACAACTATGAATTCTTGATTGAAGAAAACAACAGCTATTATCAAGTAAAAATATGCTCTGTGAGATAATGTTTTGCAGGACATAATTTCATAGAAATCTGGTATGAAACAATGAAAGGGAGATAAATCCAATTGGTTATCTAAACAGGACAATATTCCATAACTGTAAAAATGTATGTCCTTTTCAAAAGAGGAGATTCATTTAATTGTTTACAGAATGTTAATGATAGGTGTAAGGTGGGTTTATTTACCAATCACTAAAGTTTGCCTGTATTAAAACAGGTATAAACTTAATTTGAAATGGATGGAACAGATTCTACTAGTCAACCTTTTGATTTTTTATCAGATGATAAATATCCTATAGCTACAGCAGAATATGACAAAAGGAAGTCTTGGTTATCCAATTTAATAAAGTTGCGAAAGTCCTGGTTACACAACATTTTTTTTTATAATACTTTTACAAACTTTGTAGACAACCATTCAATGATCATTCATGAGTAGCCAAGATTAAGTCAGCTTTACAGATGTCCCGAGTCAGCATAAAAAAACTATTTACTGAAGACATAGATATCAAATTTAGTGAACACGGCACGCTTCTGGAATAACTTTCATCAGGTATACTCAAAATCGAAAGATTGGACAGCCAAATAATTTAAGGATAGCTAAAATCGACTAAGGTCACCTATGCCTGAGGGAGGAGAACCTTAGTTTTATTATTGACTAAGGTCACCTATGCCTGAGGGAGGAGAACCTTAGTTTTATTATTGACTAAGGTCACCTATGTCTGAGGGAGGAGAACCTTAGTTTTATTATTGACTAAGGTCACCTATGCCTGAGGGAGGGGAACCTTAGTTTTATTATTGACTAAGGTCACCTATGTCTGAGGGAGGAGAACCTTAGTTTTATTATTGACTAAAGTCACCTATGTCTGAGGGAGGAGAACCTTAGTTTTATTATTGACTAAGGTCACCTATGCCTGAGGGAGGAGAACCTTAGTTTTATTATTGACTAAGGTCACCTATGTCTGAGGGAGGAGAACCTTAGTTTTATTATTGACTAAAGTCACCTATGTCTGAGGGAGGAGAACCTTAGTTTTATTATTGACTAAGGTCACCTATGCCTGAGGGAGGAGAACCTTAGTTTTATTATTGACTAAGGTCACCTATGTCTGAGGGAGGAGAACCTTAGTTTTATTATTGACTAAAGTCACCTATGCCTGAGGGAGGAGAACCTTAGTTTTATTATTGACTAAGGTCATCTATGTCTGAGGGAGGAGAACCTTAGTTTTATTATTGACTAAAGTCACCTATGTCTGAGGGAGGAGAACCTTAGTTTTATTATTGACTAAGGTCACCTATGCCTGAGGGAGGAGAACCTTAGTTTTATTATTGACTAAGGTCACCTATGCCTGAGGGAGGAGAACCTTAGTTTTATTGATAATTACATTATTTAGAAACTGTAAATTTTAGTAATAAATAAATCTAATAAACCATGCCAGTGTCGAAGCACTGACTACCGAACTCCGAACAATCTTACAAAGGGAAAGTCAAAACTCATAAGTATATAAACAGACAAAATCAGTCAACAACCGGAAAACTGTGAAAACCATAATGACCCTGACTTGGTACAGGCATTTCTAAAGAAATGGTGGGTTGAATCAGATTTTAAAGCGCCAAACCTCCCGCTTTCATTACGGCTCAAAGGTTGATGATGCCCTAATAGTACACCAGCAGAAGTATCGACCCAGTAAGTGATTAAAATGTAGATCTATAGCAAATTTAGTGCGCAAGACACATTCTGGAATAATCTTCATCAAGGTATGCTCAAAATCGAAAGATTGGGCAACCAAATAATTTAAATTTTGGGAGCAATAAAACCAAAGGGCCTAAAGAGGATAGCCAAAATTGGCTAAGGTCACCTATGTCTGCTAAATTTGTGGGTTTTAAAAGAAAAGTATGATATAGAATCATGGACCATGATGATATAAATAGTAATCTGTAGACTTTACTGGCAACACAAAATCATAAAATCTATTAAGGATCAAATTGTATGTTCTAATCTGCCTTAAGACTATTTAATCTTGAGGAAATTGTCTGAAAATCAAGACACTTCCTTCAAAAACTAGAAAAGATATCTTCTATATAAAACATATATAACCAAACCTTCAACAAGCACATTTATATATAAAATTAATTTACAATAGAATCAATAAGATGTAACATCGACACGTTTTTGTTAACAGATGATTTACTTGACATTATAATAATGTTGTAGGTTTTTTTCCTCTTTTACCGTTTTCTCAATCGTGTGAGATGGTAAATTGGATTTTAATGTGAGACAGATTGTATAATAATTACAAAACTCTTGTCGGGAAGATGGTGAATTCTTTCTATAGAAGTTATATAGACAAGGGCATATGAACTGTCAGAGAACTAGTAAACCATTTTAATAGTACAATGATATCAAATTTATTATTATCAAAAAGAGTTTTAATGAGATAATAGCACTTATTCTGACTAGAACAAATATGAAATTACATTGTATATCTATTTCAACGGAAAAAAAATTACAATATTTATTCCACAGTATTATTTGTTACTCAAAGAACGGAGGGGGGTTAGGGTGTTTAACACCACTTTCAACATTATTTCAGCTATGTCGTGGCGATCAGTTTTATTGGTGGAGGAAACCCGAGTACCCTGAGAAAACCATCAACCTGTTGCATGTCACTTGAACAAACTTTATCACATAATGTTGTATCAAGTACACCTCGCCATGAACAGGATTCGAACTCACAACTTTAGTGGCGATAGGCACTGATTGCATAGGTAGTTGTAAATCCAACTACCATACGATCATGACTACGAAGGCCCCTTTCAAATATTATTGAGTAGCTTATAATAAATTATACAAAGGAACAAATATAGGTTCACATTATTACCTATGTTTATTATAGATGTGTGGGAACACAAAGTTTGTATTTGATTGATAAAATTATTCCAGAAAAACAAAGAGCTGTTAGTCATCAACTTCTATGTATGTAATATCAATTCCATGTTAGGTGATCATTATAGGGCTCGAGTGAGTGAGCAATTTGTTTACCTATTGGCTATATCACGACAAGAATATGTTACATTCAAGGAGATTATGTTGGCTTTGTTTCTCATCGCCGAGGCATAGGAGACCTTAGCTGATTTTTACTATCCTGTTTTAGTCCTTTGGTGTTCTTGCTGATTTTTACTATCCTGTTTTAGTCCTTTGGTGTACTTGCTGATTTTTACTATCCTGTTTTGGTCCTTTGGTGTACTTGCTGATTTTTACTATTCCGTTTTAGTCCTTTGGTGTACTTGCTTATTTTTACCATTCTGTTTTGGTCCTTTGGTGTTCTTGCTAATTTTTACTATCCTGTTTTAGTCCTTTGGTGTTCTTGCTGATTTTTACTATCCTGTTTTAGTCCTTTGGTGTACTTGCTGATTTTTACTATCCTGTTTTAGTCCTTTGGTGTTCTTGCTGATTTTTACTATCCTGTTTTGGTCCTTTGGTGTTCTTGCTGATTTTTACTATCCTGTTTTAGTCCTTTGGTGTTCTTGCTGATTTTTACTATCCTGTTTTGGTCCTTTGGTGTTCTTGCTGATTTTTACTATCCTGTTTTGGTCCTTTGGTGTTCTTGCTGATTTTTACTATCCTGTTTTAGTCCTTTGGTGTTCTTGCTGATTTTTACTATCCTGTTTTAGTCCTTTGGTGTTCTTGCTGATTTTTACTATCCTGTTTTAGTCCTTTGGTGTTCTTGCTGATTTTTACTATCCTGTTTTGGTCCTTTGGTGTTCTTGCTGATTTGTACTCTCCTGTTTTGGTCCTTTGGTGTTCTTGCTGATTTTTACTATCCTGTTTTGGTACTTTGGTGTTCTTGCTGATATGTACTATCCTGTTTTAGTCCTTTGGTGTTCTTACTCCCAAGAACTTTTAAATTATTTGACTTTCCGATCTTTTGATTTTGAGCGTACCTGATGAAGGCTAGTCTAGAAACATGCTGTGCACACTTAATTGAATATCTACATTTTTATTGTACTTGACCAACACACTCAATTGGATTTTTATAGTGCTAGCTCACTGAAACAACAGTCCGACGGGGGACGTGTCGCTCCACTTGGACACATTATCCTGATTACGAGCCAACCAGTCTTTACTCTTACTCCTTCATGTCATCATAGTGCTTATAATTTTCTGACTATTATAAAAGTATATCGCAATAGGGTTTGAAAAAATAGGCTAATGTGATCTACTTTTCGGGACAAAAATTTGACAGTCATGCAGACGTGTCAACAGTACTCTAATTTTAATTTTAAATATATCATTAGCACAGTCTGGTCATGTGATATAATTGTCAGGATGCTTCAACTGAGATCCAAAAATAATAATAATACAGTCAAAGCTGCTTTAAAGACAACCTCCTCCACTAAGCCATAACCTATATTACATGTATGTGACCTTAATTCTAATTTCTGTTCAAATAGCATTTCATTTTAATTAAACCTGTATTTAGCATCTTGATATAACTGAAATATTGTTGGAAGTGGTGTTCAACGCCATAACCCTAACCCCTTTTATTTTGCGTCCATTTAATAGTATCTCCATAACCTGATTGTGCCTACTTCAACAGAAATTCCAGTTTTGCTCGAAATGTCACAAAACAAAAATCTGGATATTATTTCTTAGCATTAAGCTTGGAATGACTAGTGCATAAATTTCTTACCTTCTGGAGCTCAGGAGTTTGCCCCCTGTTTTAGGTGGGATATGTGTTGCTCTGTGTAGTGTTTTATGTTCAGTGTTTTGTGAACCATTGTTTTTCTTTTGACCATCGTATCTTATTTTCAAAGTCATATGTCATGGTGTTTTTTAGTGTCTATTGGCTTGAGTTGAGAGGTTATTGTTCGTTTTGTTGATATTGGTGGAACTGTTGTCCATCACTGTGTAAACTTATCATATTGTCTTCTAATTACCCATGTCATGGTAGAACAATGCTATCCAAAATATATTCAGTCAGTTTTATTGATGGTTTGGTTCGGCTTTATGGTGTTTAACAACACTTTCAACAATATTTCAGTTTTATTGGTGGAGGAAACCAGAGTACCCGGAAACAACCACTGACCTGCCACAAGTCACTGACAAATTTTATCACCTAATGTTGTACACCTGAGACCTTGCCCTGAGTGGGATTCGAACTCACTACATCAGCGGTGAAAGGCACAGATTGCATAGGTAGTTGTAAATCCAACTACCATACGATCCACGGCCAAGACAGTCCAGTTTTATTGATGGTTGTATGTTACCAAAAAACTTAACAAAATCACTATATCTTTATATGTATTTGTAGATATGTTTGTGGACCTTTTATTCAACAATCTCAAAATCCCCAATAAAAGTCTTAATAAATCAACCCTTCTTCAAAACCAGGATCTTAATGATTATCCACTTCCTTACTTGTTTTCAGTGACATGTGACATTATTTTACCACTAACTATAATCCCATTATTATATATCTGCCATACTTTAATCAGATAATATCATCCTTATACAACTTTTACCATTCATTTTTTTATATAAGTAATACAACTGTCAAATTTTAAATTATTTATTACAAGACAATCGCTACAAACAAATATGACAGGATATAATCAAAAACAAATTTTATCACAGCTTTTATAACAATTAACAGAGTTAATTAATTACAATTTGTACAAGTACATTTTTGACACCTTTCACATAAAAAGTTAATTACAAAACACCTGTCTTATAACCTACTAAGAGAGATAAGTCTTTGAAACTACAACATTTTCTTAAGTAATAAACTTATATATATTTTTTTTAAATGGGGGGGGGGGGGGTGTCCGCCTTAAAACTAGAGTCTCACCCTGTGATTCATGCATTGTTTGGGTAAAAGCAAGTTTAAAGTTTTTTATTCATATTCCCAAAGCTAAACTAGCCTCAAATTTCAAAAGTTTTATCCTGAATCAGCTTATGAATGATTATTGAAATTTTATCTAGTCTGTTTACAATTAAAAGTGGAATTTGAAACTTTTGAGTCCCTAATTTTTTAAGGCAGAAGTTAGGTACGCTGGTGGTATTATTTTTGCAATAATTAAAAATGACCACTTTAGCATGCATGCTGGCATTATATCTTGGTGTGGAGAATAAAGATATACCCTTGCAATTGTTTCTACAGGTGTAATACCACTAAAGAATTCTCCATAGCCTTCTATGTTAAATAAAAAAAAATTGAGCTTTCATACAGGATTCATCTTAAGTTTAATCTAAGTGACACTCATATCTCATGGAAGGGGTACCTAATAGGAAGCTTAACTCCGAAAATCAACATACATTTAATGGCATATAAGAAAAAACAGACAGTCTGAAGATGTCTACCGTCAAAAATCCTACTTTCACTTTCGATTTAACACAAATTCAGGTGGTTTCTTTCCAATGCAATCAATTTTTTATTTAAAACCACAAGGACATCAAATATGGGCTTAAAATTATCCTAAAATATGTAGGTTTCTGCTGACATTCAGTATTTTGCAGTATCTAATAGGGTTTATTTTTTATCCAACAATGTAGGAATCCATTTTCTGTTTACGTACTACTTTCCCATACGTTCTTTTTGACTGGTACCCATGTTTAGTGGTAATACACCTCTACATGTGGCACAAGGAATGTATGCTGGGGGTAATTCTTGACAAGAGCATCCCTGTTCGCATGGTCCCTCTGGCTCTGTACCTTTTTCAGTCTGATTACCATGCCATGATGGTATACGAGAGGTATATATTTTATTATCAGTGGCAAGTGTTTTAAATATTGTTTTATGTTTGTTACTGTGAACTGGTGTCAGTTTTTAATTGTTTTTATATGATCTGAGCCATTTATTGGTAAATAAAATAACTTATGTTATCTGATCATAGTTAGCAGAAGCTACTGGGGGATACCCTGACTTAGTATAATAATTCAATATGGTATATACTTGAGATAAATCATAATTTAAATATAACTAATGATGTTTTTATTTCACATTATATATCAAAAATATTACGCAACCAAATATTACAAATCATTTTCATAATAAAATGTTGTTCTACACAAGGTTTTTAATGATTTTTTTTAAATAAAGATGTATTTTTTCTGATATCGACTGAAGCATAAACTTGATAAAAAGCAGAATTTACGTTAAAGAGCTCCTATTTATGCTCTTACAGTTAAATCTAAGCTGTTTCTGGCTTCAAATAAAGCTGCTTTGGCCAATTTCAGAATCTTAGATGGAGTTCAAACATATCACATACATTTTAGAATGGGGACCACCCAAGGACCATTCCTGTTAAGCTTAATGCATCTTGCTTCAGCGGTTTCAGAGATGAAAATGCTAAAAGTTAGTAGACAGACAGATGCAGGATGACGGACACTGTATGATGATAAAAGCTCACCCTCACTTTCGTCAATTGAGATAACAAGATGAACTGTGAGCTAATGCTCACTTATGATACCCCTGCTCTTCGGCAAACAGGAAGTAGAAATCTGACGGATCCAAAAACGCTTCCCACGATTTGGGGTACGTACCTATATGAAGCTTGTGACCAAATATCAGATTTCTGCCATCAATAGTTGCTGAGAAAAATGCGACTAAAAATGGGCATATACAAAATGTATGTTCAATGTGTATAAACAAAGTCGGCAAACAGGAAGTAGGAATCTGACGGGTCCAAAAACGCTTCCCACGATATGGGGTACCACTATGAAGCTTGTGACCAAATATCAGATTTCTGCCATCAATAGTTGCTGAGAAAAATGCGACGAAAAATGAGCATATATGTTCAATGTGTATAAAAATCAACAAAGTCGGCAAACAGGAAGTAGGAATCTGATGGGTCCAAAAACGCTACCCACAATATGGTATATCTATATGACGCTTGTGACCAAATATCAGATTTCTGCCATCAACAGTTACTGAGAAAAATGCGATGAAAATATCTTGGACGGACGGACAGAGGTAAAACAGTATACCCCCCTCCCCCTTCGGGGAGCGGGGGTATAATAATGGTTGTTGGTTGGTTTATAGTGTTTAACGCCACTTTCAACAATATTACAGCTATATCGTGGCGGTCAGTTTTATTGGTGGAAGAAGCAGGAGTACCCGGAGAAAACCACTGACCTGTCGCCAGTCACTGACAAACTTTATCACATAATGTTGTATCGAATACACCTCGCCATGAACGGGGTTCAAACTCACAACTTAAGAGGTGATAGGCACTGATTGCTACCTGAGCTATAAATCCAACTACCATACGATCACGACGGATCTGGAACAAATATAAAATACCCAACTCCTACCCCCTGCTTTTTGTAGAACAAATATAAAATACGACATTACCCAACTCCTACCCCCTGCCTTTTGTAGAACAAATATAAAATACCCAATTCCTACCCCCTGATTTTTGTAGAACAAATATAAAATACCCAACTCCTACCCCCTGCTTTTTGTAATTAAAGGATACAAATGTGGAGTAGGCAAACATAATTTCTTCAAAGGAATTGTTGGTTACAGTATTTATTAGCCATAGAAAGCTTCCTCCATCAGTTATACAGACAGACATTTAATGATAATATCTACCTTTTATTAAGTTACATGAAAGAAAAGGTTATTTAACATCAGATTTCAAACAAATATCACTTACCTTACCGTCACGACATCTATTTTGATAACAAATACATTGTATTATAGACATCAGGAAGAAAAAGGGATACAGAATGAAATACAAAATGCATATGTTATATAAATTACATATAAAGCCACATTTAAAAATATGTATGTTTCCCCTCAGCCGACTGACTCATTGAAAAGCCTGTCGACTCAAAAGTTTTTATTTGAATTTCCTATCGAAGTTTTTTTTTATTTCAGGAATTTCGGGTCCGTTTCCATCATCGTTATTTCCGTTTCTGCATTTTACTATAACCGGAAGCTTCTGTCGATACGATTGCGGGAATTCTGAAAAAAAACACTTTTTACCTACCTACCTATGTAATCCGAATAATCCAGTCGCTATATTACGGTACTCTCCCGCTGGTCGCTGCATTAACGCCTGGATGCATTCATTGATCAAATCCGTCAAACCGGAAATAGTAAATCGCTATGACTTATGGGTATTACGACATCGCCATTAGGTATGAATGGAGTGTAAAATAGGAAGAGCTAAGCAAATGTTTGTAAATAATGTTCAATGGACCGTGTAGTATAGATTCTACTGCCATTTTTTGTTTTTCTTTGCATTTGAAGGTGTATTTGTCTTCTAAATTTGCAAAGGCACAATCATTCTCCATGTTTGTTTTGTCAATATTACAAACGGAAGTCACTAATGCGCAAACGCGCTAATGTCTGACATTTGATTGGTCGTCTGAACCAGACAGCAACTGACAGAGTTTTTCCATTAAGCGCATTCAAGCCCTCATCTAGCAAGAGGGCGCAGTATTATTCGAGTTACCTATTTACCCTGTTTTTGAAGGGAGGGTGGGTCGACCGAGGGGAAACATACATATTTTTAAATGTGGCCTAAAATAAAAAACATTGAGGGCAAAATTTAAAACTTGTTCGTTTCCCGAACCCAACCGAACGTTAGAAAACGCTACGACTGACAAAATTTATGGGGCGATTTGGCGACGTCTTTTTTTTTTTATTTTGGTTACCGGAAATCATGACCAGAAGTTTCCAATGCTGTTCCAGAATTTACGTTCAGAACTGGTTTACACTGTTTTATATGATCAAAATCTGTTGCTCGACCTGAGCCAGAACCAGATTTGTGTCATATGAACACATCTTTGAAGCAATTGTCTCATATGTTGTCCTAATTTTGAGATATTATGGAGAAGAAAAAAAAATCTCCCTACCTACCGAGCCATTGGAGAAATGGAGGGTCAGGTGCTGGAAACAAACATATTTTAAGGTGGCTTGATAACAAAATTCTCAAGCATAATTTGGAAAACAAACATTTTATTGTGTGTCCATAACCATTAAGCTGTGAATAATAAGCCTAATAATTCAATGTCAGTAAAATAAAATACACTTGTAAACAAAATCCAGTAAACAAATTTAAACTACAACAATAAACAATAAATAAAAACATAAACTACTCAACTGATAAATAGCCTTGTCATCTTCAGAGTTAAAGCTTTCATCTCTATCTTTCCATTTTACAAGGCCAAGATATTAACAAACAAATCTCTGAATTTGTGGACAGAGGGTTGCGGAGTTATGGTTAAAAATGTGGAAATCTGACAATTGTTTCCCCAAGGCACAGATATCAACCAAAAAATCTCGGGATTTTTGGGCAGAGGTTTGCGGAGTTATGGTTAAAAATGTGGAAATCTGTCGATTGTTTCCCAAAGCACAGATATCAACCAAAAAATCTCTGAATTTTTGGGTGGAGGGTTGCAGAGTAATGGTTAAAAATGTGGAAAGCATTCAATTGTTTCCCTTCATTTTCTTATAGGTTTGCTGCTAGAGAGGTTCATCCTTTGTTGTAATATAGTGTGTCTATAATTCTAGCTTGAATAAAATTCAATAAGTTTATTTTTCTACTGATTTTCTCAATCAATTTAAGATGGTTTAGTGCAAATCTCTCATTTTTTTTAATAAAAATATGTAATAACTGTAACATCTTTCCTGATATCAGCTTGTTATCAATAAAAATATAGACATCTAGTTTAGAGCAGACGACACATTTCTGAAACAACCATCATCAGGTACCCTCTAAGTCTAAAAATAGGAAAGCAAAATCATTTAAAAGATCTTTAGAAGCAATAAAACCAAAGGGTCTAAACAGGATAATACAAGATCAGCTAAGGTCATCTATGTATGAATGAATGCTAGAAAGTTAACACAGGATAATATGTCTAAACAGGATAATACAAGATCAGCTAAGGTCATCTATGTATGAATGAATGCTAGAAAGTTAACACAGGATAATATGTCTAAACAGGATAATACAAGGTCAGCTAAGGTCATCTATGTATGAATGAATGCTGGAAAGTTAACACAGGATAATATGTCTAAATAGGATAATACAAGATCAGCTAAGGTCATCTATGTATGAATGAATGCTAGAAAGTTAACACAGGATAATATGTCTAAACAGGATAATACAAGATCAGCTAAGGTCATCTATGTATGAATGAATGCTAGAAAGTTAACACAGGATAATATGTCTAAACAGGATAATACAAGGTCAGCTAAGGTCATCTCTGCATGAATGAATGCTGGAAAGTTAACACAGGATAATATGTCTAAATAGGATAATACAAGATCAACTAAGGTCATCTATGTATGAATGAATGCTGGAAAGTTAACACAGGATAATACAAGATCAGCTAAGGTCATCTATGTATGAATGAATGCAGGAAAGTTAACACAGGATAATATGTCTAAATAGGATAATACAAGATCAGCTAAGGTCATCTATGTATGAATGAATGCTAGAAAGTTAACACAGGATAATATGTCTAAACAGGATAATAGAAGATCAGCTAAGGTCATCTATGTATGAATGAATGCTGGAAAGTTAACACAGGATAATATGTCTAAACAGGATAATACAAGATCAGCTAAGGTCATCTATGTATGAATGAATGCTAGAAAGTTAACACAGGATAATATGTCTAAATAGGATAATACAAGATCAACTAAGGTCATCTATGTATGAATGAATGCTGGAAAGTTAACACAGGATAATATGTCTAAACAGGATAATACAAGATCAGCTAAGGTCATCTATGTATGAATGAATGCTGGAAAGTTAACACAGGATAATATGTCTAAATAGGATAATACAAGATCAACTAAGGTCATCTCTGCATGAATGAATGCTGGAAAGTTAACACAGGATAATATGTCTAAATAGGATAATACAAGATCAACTAAGGTCATCTCTGCATGAATGAATGCTGGAAAGTTAACACAGGATAATATGTCTAAACAGGATAATACAAGATCAACTAAGGTCATCTCTGCATGAATGAATGCTGGAAAGTTAACACAGGATAATATGTCTAAACAGGATAATACAAGATCAGCTAAGGTCATCTATGTATGAATGAAGACTGGAAAGTTAACACAGGATAATATGTCTAAATAGGATAATACAAGATCAACTAAGGTCATCTCTGCATGAATGAATGCTGGAAAGTTAACACAGGATAATATGTCTAAACAGGATAATACAAGATCAACTAAGGTCATCTCTGCATGAATGAATGCTGGAAAGTTAACACAGGATAATATGTCTAAACAGGATAATACAAGATCAGCTAAGGTCATCTATGTATGAATGAAGGCTGGAAAGTTAACACAGGATAATATGTCTAAATAGGATAATACAAGATCAACTAAGGTCATCTATGTATGAATGAATGCAGGAAAGTTAACACAGGATAATATGTCTAAACAGGATAATACAAGATCAGCTAAGGTCATCCATGTATGAATGAATGCAGGAAAGTTAACACAGGATAATATGTCTAAATAGGATAATACAAGATCAGCTAAGGTCATCTATGTATGAATGAATGCTAGAAAGTTAACACAGGATAATATGTCTAAACAGGATAATAGAAGATCAGCTAAGGTCATCTATGTATGAATGAATGCTAGAAAGTTAACACAGGATAATATGTCTAAATAGGATAATACAAGATCAGCTAAGGTCATCTATGTATGAATGAATGCTAGAAAGTTAACACAGGATAATATGTCTAAATAGGATAATACAAGATCAGCTAAGGTCATCTATGTATGAATGAATGCTAGAAAGTTAACACAGGATAATACAAGATCAGCTAAGGTCATCTATGTATGAATGAATGCAGGAAAGTTAACACAGGATAATATGTTTGATGTTTGATGGTTTTTAACACCACTTTCAACAATATTTCAGTGATATTGTGGCGACCAGTTTTAGTGGTGGAAGAAGCCGGAGTACCCGGAGAGAACCATCGATTATGGGCAAGCAACTGGTAAACTTTATCACTTGCGGCTGCGAGTCGAGTGCACCCTTTTTGTAATTTACAAAACCGGGTGCGAACCCACGCCGTATTGGTAATAGGCTTGTATGAGTTGTAAGGTCATCCAACTACCTAACTCATTGAGCCACCCGGGGCTCCTCACAGGATAATAAGAAACCTACATTTTAATGTTAGAAAGTTCTCCTGATATATATTCAATCACTTTATAATAATAAATCAAATGTTAAGCTGTTTATTTAGGATTTTATTAATAAGTATAACATCTTGAAATTTTCATTTCACTTAACAATATTTTATATATAGATTTATTTGTAGTTTTATTGTATAATGAAGGTTTTTCTTCAATGGTTGTAGTAGATTTTAATGCCTTGTCAGCATCTGGTGTTGGAGGCCTTTTTTCTTATCTTTTTTTGCAATAAAACAAAAGAATTTTCTGCTAAAAATCAAAATTGTACACTTAAAATAATAAAAGAAACATCCAGACTTCTTAAATTAATAACTGGGTATGTTTTTAAGTCAGGTACAAGTTTGGTTCCCGGTATACTGTTCAAAATACACCTTTATACTGGATTCTTTACAATTTTTTCCTACATCCAATATAGGCATTTGTTTAACATGGTAACTTTTTTTTAATACCTTACCATAGTCTTAATTTTGATTTTTTTAAGCATTTAAACAATTCTATTATGCTGCATATAAAGTTTAATTGTATTTTTATGATAAAATCTGGTCTTTACAGATGCATTTAATCAATGTTTGAACTGATATGCTTTATCCATAGTCTAAACAGGATACTTCAGACTTCTACATCACAGGAAAGACCTACTTTGTTTGATACCATACATGACTTAAACTTGTCGTAGAACTGAGAAAGGATTAAAAATAAAACTTTGCAAGAATATGATGGGTACTAAGATAATGTCCAATGAGCTTCAACCCTATTTTGATCTTTTTGTAAGGTTACAAATGTCAGCTGTCCCCTTTTGTCAACAGTGGAATTATCCCATGCAGGAGCCACTATCTTACAGTACAAGTGTAGTTTTTTTTATACTTGAAGGTGACTTTTCTGTTAACCTTGTATTTTGACATTCTTACATGGTGGTTGATTAGAACATTCTCCTAAACCAATTGTCACTTTGATCAAGGCAAAACCAGTTTTACATCAGTGATCAGTTATTAATTACTAAAACATTTGAAATCATCTCTGATAAGTTGATAACTAGGTTCATTCTTATATGGTGGGTTTTTTTTAAACATTCTCCTAAATTAATCATTACTTTGATCAAGGCAAAACCCTTTTGCATCAGTGATCAATTATTTATCAATAAAACATTTGAATCCTTCTCTGATAACAATGTCAAGTTTTATCAGTTGAGTAATTTTTGTAGACAGTCTTGATCTAGCTGCGGAACCAAGGCTCTTAGCGGTCTATTTATTTTTTTCAATATAGAAAAAAAAGACTGTGAAAGCTATGGTTCCCCAGTTAGTTTGGATCAAGTTTGAAATTTGTGTTGTCAGACATGCAAAAAATATGAATGATTCTGTTTAACACTACTTTTTAACAAGATTCCTGTTATATTTTGAAAAGCAATAGTTCTTTTTTGTGGAGGAAACAAAAGTACCTGAGAAAACAACCAACCTTCCGCACGTAACTTAGAAACTTTATCATATAAAATTGCAGATGAAGAAGACTGAAATACCTGCAGAAACCAAAAATCTCCTGTAAGTCACTGCCAGTCAGTGGTAAACTTTTTCTAAGTGAAAAAAAAAATTGCAAAGTTCAAATTAAGGGGTCAACTCTTATAAATTAATACTTCTTGGTGAAGAAAAGCAATAAAGGTGTTTTTAACACAAATTTATATAAAGGTGCAAAATTCTCTTAATTTTGTATAATCATTTCCCTTCTCAAGAACTGTCTAAAAACCTGACAAATAAATTTTAAATTTCATCCTCATTACTAGGCTGACTAAAACTGTATCCCAACTTCCAATACTGTTCATGGGACAGAACTGGATAGTTGGTTCTGTTTTAAGTCAGTCTGTATCTTGACTGTCTGTTTTCATAACATAAACAACAATAAAAGCATAAAACTAAAAATGCCAACAAAACAAAAATCAGCCATGCTTCATCGGTCTGTCATGCCAACAAACATAAAACTGAAAGTAAAAAATATACAACAATAAATAAAATATAACAGGAAATAATTGAAAAATAAAACAACATCATATTAAAACTTATTAATAAATAATTATAATAAAACAAATTGCTGCAATTCTTTTGTCAATTTATATACTCCTTTCCTTCCCCCATAGTTTAATATGGCATAAACTGACTTCTATTTAAAACTATTAATTTGTTATTTAAACTATTAATTTGTTATCTTGTGGTAAGTGTATTTATATTTTTCTCAATTAACTGTGAATTTAATTTAGACACTTTTTATCAGTTACTATAGGAGTGTGAAGAGACTCCCTAAGGTGACTCATGCTGACAGGGATCCAGTCAATGACAGACATGGTGTAACTTTCACACATTTGTTAATTGGTGATATAATTGATTCTCCATAAGATGTCTATATAAAAACAGTTAATCTCTATCAATGTCAAACAGTAGCACACTTTCCTCAACCTGACATTGTTGAAGATCATCAGAAATCAGCTGATGTCACATTTTCAAAAAATTTTCAAATATTTTTCATATATATTTTTCCAACCTCCCACAGAAATACTGAGAAATTATATCAACTATAAAATTGATTATAGTTATATACGAATAGAGAAAAATCTACTTTGATCTTTCAGGACCTGTCATGGTCGTGATCGTATGGTAGTTGGATTTATAACTACCTATACAATTAGTGCCTATCACCACTAAAGTTGTGAGTTCGAATCCCGCTCAGGTGAGGTGTACTTGATACAACATTATGTGATAAAGTTTGTCAGTGACTTGCGACAGGTCAGTGGTTTTCTCCAGATACTCCGGTTTCCTTCACCAATAAAACTGACTGCCACAATATAACTGAAATATTGTTGAAAGTGGCATTAAACACAATAACCATAACCCTAACCCTACTTTTGTCTTTCATATAATCAAATTCAATAGTGAAACTTTCTTGCTATCTCATTTTTATAAATCTTTTTTCTAATATATAAATTGATTCATAAAATAGAATAGAGCTCTTTTAAAAGTATGTATAGCTGCAGAATCTTGATCTTACAGGTAACAGTCTTTTACTATTTAGAGCTACAGTATATGGTTTCTCAGCTACTGTAAGTAGAGAAATACATGTCTGGTCAATATATTTTAGTTGTTTTATCTCTAGAAAGTCAAGTCTACTCAAATTTGAAGATAAAAATACCAGTAATTACTATCAAGGAGGATAGAAATAAGTCTGTCATCTATTTATCTTAAATACTAAAACAAACATTTTAAACTATAATATTCCTAGTATTGCCCCCCTGGACAATAGTAAATAAATGACACAGGATCAGGAAAAATTCAAATGTCAAAAGATTTAAAACAATAAGGTAAAATAGCTTTAGGACATGGTAGGATCAATCATAAGTGTTGTTACAACAATTTATCTCCAATAAAATATGTTATTGTATTAATTTAAGACACTCTAAAAAAGATTAAACAAATACTATAGGCAGATTCAAATGAGACCTTTTTTTTTTAATTAATACAGCTGTATATTGTTCTTTTCCTCATTTCTATTTTTAAACTATTGTAGATTCAATTCAATTTGCAGTTCAAAGTTTTGTTTGAAGTGGATACATAGTATACATACAACACAAATTTTAATGGGCTTTTATAATCTACTATATAAAAAATGTTATGTAGGCTTAGATAAACACATGGTTTGTCTGGTGTAGATTAAAAAAAAAATGTCGACAAATTTTAGATTTCTTTTAGATTTGAAAAAAATATATATGCATCACAGTAAGACAACTACAACATTGTGATTCAATCAGTTTGTGCCAAAAACATTTTGACAAACTAGCCCGAACAACATTTTAGAAGAATTTTGTCTATTAGATTAAGCAAATTTTATGCAATTTTTACTAGACTGAGGTATGGTTTTTAGCACAGACTGAAGTTTCAATCCACCCTCTTCTACTTTTACTAAATACTGACTGCCTTCAACAAGTGACCGCCTCATGGTCTCAATAGTAACAGAATTTGTTTCCTTCTAATTAATGGAAAAAAATGTTTTGTTTTCATGAAGAAACAAATTAAATCAAAACATACATGCCAAATTTGAAATGACCCATAACTACATGTTTCCACAGAATAAAATGTCAACATGACCCTTACTGATCAAATTGCTTTCTTTCCTGAACTACTCAATTTAAAATTCCACAACACTTTGCAGGAATTTGTTTTTTTCTAGTAGTCAATAATTCATGATGATTCATCTGTATCTCATATTATAATGAAATGCAATAGATTAAATGAAGTGAAAGTGATTTGTAATTTAAACAGGTCGAGTAAAGGGAACTTAATCAATCCAATAGTCAATCTTTATCTATTATTTTTTTATATCTTTTTGAGTAATTTTGAGTTTTGAAATTAACACATTATTTTGTTTATTTGACTTCATGTTACACATTTATATATGTCTTAGTGTTTTCTAAATAAACTGTTCAAACTGAAATCAAATTATGATTATTATTTATTTTATATTTTTTTCTTTTAATTACATTTTTTCCTATTTTATTTTTCATTGGTGTTGCTTTGTGTAACCAGATTGTAACATATTTTTTTACCAATCTGTACATTGCCTTTATCTGTATTTACATATATACATTGGTACATAGAATGCTTTGCATTACTGGTAATTACTTTTGAATTTTAAATGCTCTGTAATATGTTTTCTTGTTAGAAATACATCAATTCCTTACTTCAGATTGTTAGTTATTTGTAACATGTTGGTGATTTTCTCAATGTACCTGGGATTTTTTTAACAATAAAACAGACGACCACAATATAACTGTAATATATAAAAAAAAAAAAAAAAAAAAAGTTGTTAAAAACCTACATAGTAATATTATTTTTCGCAATATATCTACATAATATTTTTTAAATTGCCTTGAATTTGTCATAAATGGAAAAACATTGTTTGATTTCTGCCACTGCATGTAGTTATATATTCTTAATCTCCTGATTGAATATTCAATTACATACATACATACTTTCTGTTGGACTAAAGGCGTGATTATTTAATACCATAAATCAAGGGTACTGAAGCTTTTTTTTTTAATCCTTGGAATTTTGCAAGGATCTAACCCTCACAAGTTTATAGTTTGTTGCAAACCTGTTACCTCTAGTAATATGATTTTCAGTCACTAGTATGATTTCAATTTTGAAATACTAATCAAGGGTTTGTTAAACTAATGAATGATTAATTTATATGCAATTGAACAAATCTATGAAAATCAATATTTAGTACACATCTATATCAATAACATGGGTTCACCTATGAGCACTTGAATATACCACAATGTTAGAAGTTGTAGAAATACATGTCCAGTATAAACATAATTCCTCCTATGATGAAACTTTGAATAAAGTCAAAGCCATCAAAGGCAAAAAAAAAAATTTCTCTTTTGGTCATAAATAAAAAAAAATTGTAACGAGTCTAAGAGATGGTTCTTTCCACCTTATTTTTTTTAACTATACCAATTTTTTTTTACCTATACCAATTTTTTTTTTACATCTTTTAAACATAATTGTAAAAGAGAAGAGTCTTTTATAATAATTATTATAGTATCTTATTATTATTATTATTTTTTAATTAATAATAGATCATTACTCATGACATGTACTATCTAACTATGATGTAGCAACAGCAACACCTGAATTTAGTTGATTAATAAATTAAATTATTTCTTACCTTGATCGTTTCTTCTACAGAATTAAGGGAAATGGGCTGGTAATAATGATCCCCATGTGTAGCCATTCCTTATTTATGCTACAACATCTTCAAATTTCTGAAATGTAAATAAAAACATGTCACATAATTTTTATGTTTCATGCAGATTTTCTTATGTTGTCCCAATTATATTGCGAATCCTCACCATTTTGTATTTATATAATTTCCCTTGCCATTCATATTTACATTTGTTTATAAATAATGAATGTATTTTAAAAGAAATTACCATCAGAGCCACAAAGTCAACATTTTCGTGTTTGTGTATTCCATGACAGGTGTGTATTAAATTTATAACACGCGCTTCCTTGTGTAATACGTCACCATTATGAGTGTTTATTCTAGCCTTAGCATTTGAAAAAAATATATCATAAATGAAATGGTGATAAAAAAAATAACTTGGGCTTTTAATATTTTCAGATTTGGGATAATTTAAAGTGTATTCTTTAAAAAGTAAACATAGGAAAAAATAAACAGAGTTTGTCATGACTTGTTTTCGTCCAAATCTGTATTGCACATGGCTTGGACTTGTTCAGATACGTTGACCTGTCAAACTTTGAACTGACCCTTCTACTTCAAATATGATTGGTCTATTTTCTTTCTATCAAAATCAATTTCAAATCTCATTGGAAATCAAAAAGTGGGCGTTGTCAATGATTCTTAAACCCCGCATCATCTCGCGCCAAATTTTCGCGGAATATTATGTTGTGGTTGGAAGTTGAGGGAAAATATTTGAGTTTACATTATCAATGAGTTATATATTACTAAAATTTATAACTGAACTGTTAAATAATGCAATTTTAGAGTAACACTGGATGCATATTTTATTACCAATCTCTCAAACCTGACCTACGTCATCCAGAAATCTAACCAACATTCTTTTGGAAAGGAGCCAAAAACCAAGTATGAAACAAGAGAAGGAAGATTCAAGTAAGTTTCACTTTCAAATTATGTGAATTATTATTGTATTCACTTTTATTACGTTATGAAACCGTGTTCCTTTTCTGTAGCTACCAGAGACAGAGTAGTAAACGACCGACAGATATTGCCTGACCCAGATTTGAAGAACATTTGACGCGATGGCCAAAGAAACTACTCTTACATGACTGTTTTACGTAGAAATTGCTTTTATTTTACACTTGCTTGCCATTCTATAAACAATTTATTCAAAGGTAGTGATATTTTAAGGTTTATTTCATGTTAATTATCTCGTCTAATTGATTTATCGCGCTTGTTCGTGTCTAAGCCGGTATTTTTTCCGCGAACTATTACGTGCCATTTTTGATCATTTGACCCACACTAGGCCCTTCTACAGGAGTTGTTACAAATTTTATTTGTTACTATATATTTACAATTTTGAAATATTTATCTTGGAAATCAATAGAAAGGGTATTAATTGATCTGTCCATCATTGATTAATCGATTTCTTTCATATGGAATGAACTGTGAGAAAAGATCATAAACATTGTCCTCTAACTTTTTATGCAGTAGACGGGCCGGCGTGGCACACGATCACGCGCCAAATTTGAACGCGCTATATTTCTATTTTTGAACGCCAGAAAACGACTACAGTTTTCCGTTCAAAATATAAAAAAAAAACAAATTGTATTTTGGGGTGAATGTAAAGATTTAGCTGATGAAACAGACAAGTTTGTGAATGGTAAGATTTGTAGCTGCAAGAAAAAGAATTGTGTGCAGACTACAAGAAACTGATTTAGAAATGTTTTGTTTACAATTTTTGTACAGAAATGTTGACAACAGTCAATATATCAGGATACACACTAGTTAATACCTGATAAAGAGAAAATAATAAAAACAAAAAATAACAGAGCCAATTTAACAAGGTGAACATAATGACATTTCCAGTCTTTTTACTAGGTTTTATGGGTTTGGGCAGTAGGTACACATAAAAATGTAAATTAATAGTTCCAGCAACATTGTGATTGTGTCATTGTGTGCAAAATATGGAAGCTATTGAGAATTTAAATACCCATACATACCATGTGTGTTTAGTCTTATTGTTGTTGTTTTTTCCAAACCTTTGTTGACATGTTGTCCCCATGGCATCATTTTGTCAAATTCATTTATTATCAATTTTCAAAATCAAAATGGTCATAGTTGCAACAAAACAATCATAACATTAACACTAACAGTCAGTTTTCTTAGTTGGAGAAAACCACTGGTCTGAAACATTTGATCACAAATTCACATACATTGAATATACAGTAGCTTTATCAAGTATCTTCGTGTGACAAAAAGTCGGCCAGTCATTAGATAACGTTTGATTATTTTTTTCATGTTTGAAAAGTAAACATGTTTTCTTTATAATTATGTTCCTCATCTATTCTTGCCCACATGTGTAAAATTCCATAGAAAAAAGATCGATAACAATGACACACTGACCCATATTTGTTTACTACCCTTTTTGTAAATGGAGTCGTATAACGTGACATAAGGCCGGTCAGTCACAGTGGTAAATAAATCACGTGATTTTGTCATAGGCCAACCAAACTTAAAAAGTAAACCAGATTAAGAAAGTACAGTATTTTAGCTTTTTCTGTGTAATTGTTTTGTCTGAAAAATTTCAAAAGATGGTTTTTTTTTTCTAATAGTTTGAAATTGAAGTATTAAAAATTAATTATTTGATGCAAACATTGAACTTGCTTACCCATATAATAAAATATTTAATCCAGTGAATTTGGTGTTTTTGTTTTTGTCAATGCAATATATTAGACTGACTACTGTACATGTAAAACAATTAATGACTGATTCCTGTTCATTTCAATCACATTTATTATCACAGGATGGTAACAATACAGTTGTGTTGATGCTATTTGTAATAATGACAGGGTCCCCACTCCCAGATAATATCATTTATCTGTCTGGTTTAATTTAATTCTCTGTTCAGTTTATGCTATAAATTTTGATTATTTCTGTTAAATTAATTCTTTGTCTATCTTCTCTGTGAATATCATTTCATTACACCAAGAAGTAAGGGGTATATTTGTTATTAAAGCAGCAGTGGAAATGTAAAATAATCTGCCATTTTGTGACTAATGGAGAGCACTTGTATGTATTTTCCCGGCAAAATCAGCCATTTTCTAGAAAATGGTGGAATCTGAATGATCAATCATCAATATTTTCAAAGTATTTTAAAATACAATTTGCTTGGTCTGCATTCCAGAAAAGGTCATGATCTGTGATAACGATTACATCAACAAACCAGAAAGGTAAAAATGCTTGGGAAATACCATCGCTTAAAACATGTTTAACAAGCATAATGGACCAGGAAAAAAAGACATTAGTAAAAAGGACCTTTTTTACTTGCGTGGAATTTATTTAATTCAATCTTATCCTTTTTAATCTCATCTTGTAATCTTGAAGTTTAAAAGAATTCCCTCTGCTTATGTACGCTATAGATATACAGAATGACGTCATCGGTCTTGTGCTGAGCGAGATTTGTAAATCAAAACGCATGGCCGAGCAGATGTGTCGACACGATACACCTTGTCATGGGTTCAAGTCAAACTCATAACTTGAGTGGTGATGGACACAGATTGCGTAGTAAGGTGTATATTGACTACCATACAATCATGGTGACAACTTCCGTTAGAAATCAAAATCTTTCCAAATTTAAAGATCAGTTATGTTATCTTAAAAGTAAATTAGTAGCCAAATTTTCTCTTGTTGAAGTTTTAATGAATGTGCAATGATCTCTATAAAAAAATAAAATTGTAAAATATTTCATTTAGAAATGTATGTTTTTTGTTGTAATTTTGTGATCTTTAGCCCAAGAACAAACCACTGTATAGAAAACAACCAAAGATTTGTATAGCCTTTTACAGGAGATGAAGTTGTGTTCACACACAAATGTACCTCACATGGAGGGGAGATGATGTTTCAAAAATGTTTGTTGATAATCAAATTTAAATCAGGTGAAAAATTACAGGCACCTAGTAGTATTTCCAATGCAATTATTTTTATTATTATTTTGTATACATATTAATATTTGCAGATATGTCAGAGGAGGCTTCGAAAGGTGAGGAAAGAGTTCCATTTTCTAAGTCAACAAATTTAAACAGAATTTCAGACTCTGAGAAAACAAAATCCATAAAACGTAAAGACAGTCCTAAACCGGAGGAGTCTCCAAAGCCTTTAGAAGACAATAATAGTAGACCAACAACACCAGTACAAGATAAGGACGAAGATATAGCTGCTCCATTAACACCAACTACTAATTTAAAAATGCTCTTTAGTGCTGTTAGTCCAGAAATCAGACATAGAGAAAGTAAGATGAGAGATATATCCATTGGTACAGATGATGATGATTTGATTGATATGAATGTAGAAGTCGTAGATGTCCCAGATTTTGGTGATGATTATGATTGGAAGCCAGCTGGTTCAAGAAAAGAGAAATCTCTAGGATTGTTGTGTGCCAAGTATGACTTAATTTCTTAAGACACTACATGTACATATATATAAACTACTATAATTTAACATTTTATTGTATATACAGCAGTGAAAAGTGGAATATCAATATAACTTGACATCAGTAGGAATACTGGAGACACTGGCAAATATCTACCAAATATAAATACAATATAACTGACATCAATGACAATATGAATACTTGAGACACTGGCAAATACCAAACCAGTTAAAATTCTATGTAGAAGTTCATTTTTCCAGAATTGGTTTAATAAAAAAAAAAAAAGTAACAGATATTACAGTTCATGTACATTGTATATGGTTACAGTGGTTAATAT
The DNA here is from genome assembly GCA_963680875.1 of Bathymodiolus brooksi. NCBI lineage: Eukaryota > Metazoa > Mollusca > Bivalvia > Mytilida > Modiolidae > Bathymodiolus > Bathymodiolus brooksi. Next base: position 90,311,732 of record OY804581.1, on the reverse strand, counting down.
TTGAGGTTGGTTTTATTGCAGGTTCCTAAATAAATATCCAGAAAATCCAACTGCCAAGGACAAGCATGTTATAAGTTTAGATGAAATAGCTAAAGAATTGGGTATGTATATGTATAGCAAAATCCAATATGATCTTAACATATATTTAAAAAATAGGCTATTTTTCGTACTTGACGTGCATACAAAAGTGTAGCAAATCTACTTCTAAAGAAAAAGGACATTTTTAACAACTAGACTTTTGATTGAACCTAAAATGTTCATGATTAAACCCTAACAATGATCTCATTTTTTGCATTAATAGGAAATCTGTGATGATACAACCACAGCAAAAAGCTTACAAAGGACCTATGGACAAACATGAAACTATTTTAAAATATCTATTTGAAATCAAACTGGAGTGGAATGTTCCCTGGACAGTCCTCTTCAAATGTTTTTTGTGTATGAATCAGACATCCAATATTATGATATGGGATCCTATCTGAAAATTAAGTCCTGAATAATTGAGTGATTGTCTTGTTTATTTTGAAAACACTTCATTTGGTTATTAGAATGAATATAAAATGAGATTCAATAAAACAGAATTTATTTTAAAAAAAAGAGAGAAATCTATCAATTTGTTTGAACCAAGAAAAATATTGAATAACAAATGGTATTGTTTTTATGTTTTAGGTGTTGAAAGAAGAAGAATATATGATATAGTTAACGTTCTAGAAAGTGTAGAAATAGTCAGTAGAATTGCTAAAAACAGATATGCCTGGCATGGAAAATCCAACTTGCCTGTAACATTAGCAAAATTAAAGGTAACTATACCTGTCCACAACAAAATATTGTACAAGTATACTGTAGATATTCTTACAAAGTAAATAAACAAATATATAAATTAGTAAATACTGTCTGTCATTTGGTCAGACAGGCTGATTGGTTTTGTCTGACCGAAAAGTTTCTACTATAATTGTTAAGGTGGCTGTCGTATTGACGTTTAGCTTGTATTTTGTAATAAATGGTATACAATTCGTCGGACCGACAACAATTTTACCTGTCGGGACCGACGGCATTTGGGAAAGACTAAATATGATCATAGAAATAAGAAATTTTATATATATATATATATATATGAGTCCTTGTTTGATATGGTGCCCATGGATGTGTTGCATGCCTGTCAATTTTTAGATATCATCCATTTGTGTTTAAAACATGATTTCTGACAAGTTAAGACCTTCATCTTTTCATTTTTAACCAAGAAAATATAAATAAAAGGCACCAAAATAAAAAAATAAATCCTCTAAACTTTATTGTGGTAGCATTAGGTTTGGGACAAACAGGGACAGACTATTTTATGAATAATAAGCAAGACACAGATTTATATTTGTTAGAATTGTGGTGTAAAGGAGTTTCAGCATCTAAAATCCTATCCATATCTTAAAAAGTAAAAACAATAGGACATATTTTTTATAATAAGGAAAAACAGTAAAATGGTTGGACGAACAAGGACAGACTTTTTATGGCAAGGCGACAAAACCAGATTTTGTTTCATATTCCTGGATAGATCAATTGGTAGATTTCAAATATTGGAAAGGAAATTTTAATTTGCTAAATGATAGGAACAAGCTTACAAGTTGCAAAAAAAGAAAAGAAATTTCATGTTTTGGTGTTGGACAACAGTAGACAGACATAATCTGTGTTGGGACAAACAAAAGACACACACCTTCTGTGCAGACAGAATAATATGTTATCTGACAAATGTTGAACTTGCATTCCATTCCATTTCATTATCTTTCTTTAAGTTATAAGCAGTAAACCTCTGCCAAACCTATATATATATATATATATTATATAGTGTCCACAAATGAACAAGTGCGTCTGAACTGAATGTTTCTAGAAAACAACACTCCTCGTTTGAAAAACCTATGAATATCGCCTTCTGTTCAACACTCAAGGAGTGTCACATAAACAATACAACTTGAATTATTTTGAATAATTTCTCATTTCATGCAGTTCGCTCGTAACTTGAGTTCGCCACGAACATTTAGAATTTACTGAGACAGACGGCAGACATACCGTCCTTTCAGATGCCATAATAGATTTAAGTCAGATTTATGGCAGTCAAGTGCCCAGATTACCGCAAAACCATGATGTAGTAAAAGCTTGATGTCGTAAACGGTATAAAAACTTCCGAAAGGCAAATAATATGACGCAATTGTCACTCGTAACATGCAGACAGAAATTAATATTTCCATGCTTTCGCAGAGTTTTAATACTATGTATGTTATGTACAGATTATTGCAATAATTTCACAATGTACAGTTATCTTTTTTTCCCAGATACGATCATGCCTGTTTTTGTACCATCACTTGTAGTTTAACGAATTGCAATTTAGTCAACCTCTCTTGTTGGACAGATATAGTTACGTCCGATAACCCAACTTTTAATTTATAATTTAAGCATTAAATTCTTACTGGAATCAAATCATTTGTCCTTCAATATAAAAACATTAATATCATCTCTCAATTATATTCAAATTTGATCCAAGTGAAATCTTTTTGAGACTCACACTCCAGACAATTCTCCTGCTAGAACCATGTAACAAAATGGAGGCAAATCCAGATAATTTTAGGAATGAATAGACATATTTTAGATGTGACCCTGGTCAAATTTTTAGTCGGAAATGTTTATTCTATCTAACAACAGTATACTTTTGACATTTCAATTAAAATCCTGGTAAAAAAAATTACTAATATTAATTTTATATTACGTACCAAAATGGGCACTTAATCAAATATTGACTCGTATAGTAAAATTAAATCACATGTTTATTACAAAGTTGTAGCATAAATACACATTTTTCCTAAAATAGTGAACTTTTGAAAATCATGGAATAACATCAAGATCTTGATGTTATTCCATGATTTTGCGGACCTCGACGAAAGCACCCAATATTGATTTCTGTTACAAACCATATATACCATGGATCTTACTCATGAACTTATTTAAACCAACTCATCCTTCGGATTCGTTGGTTTAAATAAGTTAATTCGTAAGATCCATGGTATATATAATACTTAATCAAATTTTAAAAAAAACATCTATAATTAGAAGTTTGTTGGCAACCCACTTGCATCTAATGTCTACCCATATTGGGTCATGTCAGGTGAGATATTTCAACTGTCCAATCAGCAGTAAGCCTGCACAATTTTGCATATTAAAATCCAAGATGGCAGCACCTGTGGGAAAAACATAGTTTCAATAATTTTTCTGATTTATGTGTACAAAACATGTCGTTGACTCCAAGTTACGTTTATAAACAAACTAGTTTATGTGTATAATGCGGTTTTCAATTGTCCAAGCAGAAATTACATGATCTGGATCTTGATTGTTTGTTTTTTTGGTGTTCTAACGCCACTTTCAACAATATTTCAGCTATATCATGGCGACCAGTTTTAGTGGTGGAGGAAGCCGGAGAGAACCACCGACCATGGGCAAGCAACTGGTAAACTTTATCGCTTGCGAGTCGAGTGCACCCTTTTTGTAATTTACAAAGCAGGGTGCAAACCCACGCTGTATTGGTGATAGGCTTGTATGAGTTGTTAAATCCAACGACCTAACTCATTGAGCCACCCTGGATCTTGAATATGATTGGATGGTGAAATATGAATAGAGAAAAAAGTGCAAAGTCATATACGGTATAGCATATATCTTCAGGGGTGATTTAAAGAAAATTAGAATTGTTAACATAGAATATCTTTTACCAATGTAGGCACTTGGTGATGCAGAAGGCTTTGCTGAACAGATGAAAAAATTACGAGATTTTGAATTGAGTAGAGAATTAGCTGAACAACATGCAGCCATGACTGGACATAAAGTAGATAGTCCTAAGCTCAACATAGATAATCTTGGAGGTACTGGTTAGTATTTAGATTAAGTAGATAGTCCTTAACTACCTATGCAATCAGTGCCTATCACCACTGAGTTAGAATCCTGCTCATTACGAGATGCACTCGATACAACATTATGTGATAAAGTTTGTTGGTGACTTGCGACAGGTCGGTGGTTTTCTCCGGGTACTCTGGCTTCTGCCATGATATAGCTGAAATGTTGTTGAAAGTGGTGATAAACACCCTAACCTTTATCTTAGAATAGACAGTCTCAGCATGCCCATTCACGTACTGCAATACATGTTTCACGTAGAATAAAAATCATGCACGTATAATTGAAAGAACCCGTTGTGAGCACTGTATAAAAATTACCTTTTGTTTACAATTCACTTCAAAGTACGTATAATAGAGTTGTTCTGATTAGTTAATTTCGGCAATATTATCAAATCAGACTCGAAGCGTTCCTTGCATATTTTACGTGAGATGATATGATTTATAGATCACCCATTTCTATTGGCTCCTTATTTTGTAATTGTCCAATCAGAAGAACTGTTACTGTTAAAACCCGTAATAATTACAAAAAAACAGCATGGTGCACGACCTTGGCGTTCTATCTATCAGCCTACTGACCTACTTGGTATTATACTATGCAGCGATCCTTGAATGATTTCTTCACCAAAAATAGAAACGAAACTGTTAAAAGAAAACATGACAGTAACAGCAACGATGACAGTGTCGATCCTAACAATAATGTAACTATTGTCAGTGAACCAGTGCCAACTCCGGCAAAAAAAACTAAACGGCCAAACAACTTTAAGCATCAGAATATAACAGTTCAAATTATGCACTCAAAACAACAACAAATTGAAATTTTATTTCATATGCTTCAAAAAAAACATACAAAAACTGGACATGTGAAATGAGAAAAATGCAGTTCATTTTCTTTGTACCCCCAAATGAAGAGTTGGAGGGTACATTGCACACCCAAAAATGAAGGTAAAAGGGTACATGTACCCCCAGATGAAAAAACCTGTGGGCATGCTGAGTGTCGGATGTACTGGTTAGTACTGCTTTCTTGTCCCTTCTATGGAAAACATTGTTATCATCTTGTCTGCATCTGTCACAAAACTGTGTGCGTACACCGTACTACCTTTTAAATGAGAATTCCTAAAAACTTGGCATGCTATCTTATTACCATATGAGGAATTGTATATCGTTACAGCAGTTTGATGAGACTGTTCTTAATGGAGTTGTTGCCATTTTTGATTTCAACAAAAGAATTTGAGTGTTTTGTGTAAAAAAAATAGAATACCTTTAATTATTAAATAAATAGATAGCCCTAACCTCATCATAGACAATATTTGAGGTACTAATTTATAGAATTTATACTTGCATTCAAAAACAACCATTAGTTTGACTAAAGATGGTCACATAAATGTGTTGAAAGAACTCTATTTCAGCTTTTTGTCTATTGTGAACTTTATAAAGGAGAGCATTTTTTACACAGTACATGATATAAACATTATACATGAGTATTTAATGAATTTGCATTTAATTAATGACAGATATGGTTTGTTAACCATTGATTTAATCATAATATAATACAAAATTTGAAATGTAACTTTTTCAGCAATGATGAGAAAGGACAAGTCACTTGGTATAATGAGTCAGAAATTCTTAATGCTGTTCTTAGTTTCAGAGGTTAGTATTCTAAGCAAAAACTGTTAAATACACTTTTTTGAGGTCAATAAAAAAAAATATTGGTGTTGTTAAATAATACTTTTGTTTTATCATTTAGCTGACAGAACACATGGTTGAACCATTAATTTGTTTCATTGATCAGTCTGTTGTTTCTTAATTGTAACTATTTTCTGGGACATAGCTTAGTATTACCAGTAGCATTGCAATTGAACAAATTAATGCTGAATGTCAGTAAAAATTGAACATCGGGTTACTATTTTTATTAATTAGTAAAATATAGAATAACACCAATATAATTGAAATGTATGTTCTAAAAAAAAATCGTTTATTTAATTTTAAAAAAAGACACCCCCACCCCCAAAATGATTGATGAGAACAATCTCACAAACCTTTGAACCACATTGGTAGTGTAATGGTTAGCGTGCTTGCCTCAATTGTGGTAGATCGTGGGTTCGAGCCCCGATCGGATCAAACCAAAGACTATAAAAGAGGTATTCGTTGCTTCTCCACTAATCACACAGCATTAATGAGTTAGAGCAAAGACTGGTTGGCTCAGAGTGGAGCGACATGTTGGTCAAGAACAAAGTGGGCATCACCATCATTTCATTGAATGTAGCTTGTTCTCGCCATGATATAGGTGAAAAATTGCTCATTTGACATTAAACAATAATCACTCACTCACTCAAACCTTTGAGCTTGTTTTTTTTTTTTTTTTTTTTTTTTCATAAATAAAAGATCTTTGAAAACCTAAGAAATTTGTATCATTTCTTTCGTACCAAGTAACATTTTGAAGAATGACCCTGTACCTATTTATTCTAAGAATTCAGCTGAAATGAACATATAAACACGAGTACATCCTAATGGATTTGTAAATGAATATACACTGTGGCTATGCCAAAATAATGTTTATGTTAGTTATTATACATAATTCTAACATGGCGTCCTTCTTTCGCTTTGTGGACAAACGAGCGATTTATCGATGGTATAATCTCATTCGCACATGCGTCGGTGAATGTGACTGACTTTTCCATTGGTAGCATAAATTGTGTGCGACATTTTCCGCAAATGTAAATATAAATTACCATCTTCCAATCAAAGTATATTACCATATTTGTACTCTTAGACTTATCAGAATCAAAATAAATCATGGAAGCCAGAATGTGTTTTGAGTTTTAACATGGGTTGGTGGATATTAGTAAATTTTATATCCCTTGCCTCTGGCTCGAGATAAAATACTAATATCTGCCAACACATTCTGGCTTCCATGATTTATTTCTTAAATGAAATGTACATTACCAAAATTATTGTTCTTGTTAATTGAAATAAAGAAAGAAGTGTTCATATGCCTTCACTGAAGAATAACCAGGCACACACCATATAGAATTTTTTACAGCATGGTTTAGAGGTTATGTTAATATTATTTAATTTGCTTCTTTTTTTTTTCTTTCAGCAAAAAACAGTGAATTTAGATATTGCAGCAAAGATACTGATTGGTGATGCCAATATTGATAGATCAGATTATTCTAAATTTAAAAGTAAGTACAATGTAGCAGTCCTCACGATGATCACCGGTCCTCAGACCCAAGACTGATATTTATTCGGACCCGTAAAATCAAATTTTATTTCCTAAAACCACAATTATATATATATATATAAAATGAAAAATTGTATAGGTCTGTTGATTCCTTTCATCTGTAGACATTTTATAAGGAGAAAGTTTAAACACTGATGGTCAACAAAACAAACAATCATCTCTCACCTTAGTTCACTGAATACAAAAAAGGTTGACAATGTGAATGGCATTTGACATTTGAAATACAGGTCCTGGCTTGGGACAGCTCGAAAATGTTATATAATAATAGAAACAATAATATGTATTTCATGTCAAGGAGAATCCTATTAACAGTAAATTACAATATATAACAATATTGATTATAATTGTATTAAAATTTCATTAGGTTTTTACCTTTAATATTTTCTAAAAAAAAAAAAAAAAAATAAACTCAAAATTTTCATCATTGTCATCTTAAAGATGTCTTATTTCTAAGAACTGTAAAGTTGCTTTTAATATTTATCAACCTATATTCTGTACCTTTCTATAGCAAAGATAAGAAGACTGTATGATATAGCTAACATCCTAACCAGTCTGGATTTGATAAGAAAAGTACATGTCACAGAATTTAGAGGACGAAAACCAGCATTTAAGTACATAGGACCTGATATTATGCAAATGAATGATATAAGTGGTGAGATTGTTACTTTAATACATGTACTAGCAAAATTGTTTTAATTTATTTCAATGAAGGAACCTTTTTATACACTGAACCTCATCAGTGGTATTGCTTGCCTGAGTGTAGGTTCAACCCTGTGTTGGGTAAAACCAAAGACCATAAAATTGGTATGTGCTGCTGCTCTGCTAAGCACACAGCATTAAGGAATAACATCAAAGACTGATTGGCTCGGAGTGACATGTCTAATAGTGTACTGTTGATTCAGTGAACTTGAGTGTGTTGGTTTAATTCAAAGCAGACATCGTCATCATATCTTTGAAATGTAAATTGTTATTGCTATGATATAGCTGAAAATTGTTTACTTGGTTTTAAACAACAATTACTCACTCTTGCTTCCATTTATGCAGTACTATAGCAAGTCTTTTGTGTTTGTGATAGATAGTTTGATTGTCTGAGTGAAGTCATTAGATGGCCTAGAGTATATATACTTGGCTAGAACTGTTATATTGTTAGATGTAATAAATATCTTTATCCTGCAATGACAGCATTTACCGACCAATATAGCCTGCCTAATATATTTTTTGATATTGGTCAGTTATAAATAGAACATACAAATGTAAAACGGGGCACATCGGGGGGTATTGTTTTCAAATACATACACAAAATTATTTCAAATACTTTTATCATCGTCCAGTAAACGTTTATTTACGATTTAAAATTGCAGGATAAATACAATACATGTGCACTGTCGAAGCATATAGGTAAATATGTGTATTCGGTGCGAAACGCGGGAAAAGGCTCGGCTAAGCCTCATACACATATTACCCATATGCTTCGACAGTGCACAAGTATTGTATATTTCTTTCTGTCTTAAAAATTTATCGTTAAACATACATGTTTATAATGATATCTGAAGTGTATTTGTACTAATAGTGTGCATTCTATTCAGATTTATGTTGATCACAATTTTTTTTTTTTTTTTTTTGGTATAAGATTTGTTTTAGTGACTAAATTTTATTACGTTATCCTTTCAGTTTGTTATAATGATGGATATCACAGACCAAGTTCTAGACATTCTCTGTTAGATTGTGTCAAAAATAATAAAGGTAAGAGTTACAAATTAGTAAAAACTTAAGACTATATAGTGGTGTGTATTTGTAATCTTTTATATATAGTTGAGAAGGTTGTGGATTTTCAAAAGAGCTTATCTTGTTCAAGTTGGCTCAAATAACATTTATCTTTTAAAATTTTGTTTTACTGTTACTCTCGTTACTGAAAATCTACTTGGGAAATATTATGCACATATTGACAGGTGTGAGGACAATAGCAAGTTTATTGTTCCTCGGGGCATCAAATATTGCCGGAGGTGAAGCCAAGGAAATAATTGGTGTCGAGGAGAACAATAAAGTCGCTGTTGCCCGAATATAGTCAAAAGTGTTTTATTATAGAGAACATCATAAGATACTACAATACAACATAATAGACCACATGCTTGTTATGTTTGTTGTCATCTGCAGGTTTCACAATTTTAGAATTTTTAATGTCCATTATCATGTTTCCTCAAATGAATCAAGAGGATTAAAACTTGTGCGAAAATATATCATGTCTCCAGTGAATAGTTCATTACACAATTTACCAGTAAATATAATATTTATAGACATGTATTTTTAATAGGAAAACTTATACTGAGATATAATGAATTATTCCTGACAAAGTATTATCTTTTTGAGCATCGAAAATCTTAAGATGTCTGCCAGCATTGTCCTAATTTGAACATATGCATCATGGTCGTGATTGTATGGTAGATGGAGTGCCTATGTGAGTTCAAATCCCGCTCATTACAACATTATGTGATAAAGTTTGCCAGTGACTTGCAGCAGGTCTGTGGTCTTCATCAGATACTCTGGTTTGCTCCACCAATAAAACTTGCCACCACAAGATAACTGAAATAGTGTTGAAAGTGGCTTTAAACACCATAACCATCCCCCTAAATGTGGGTGGCTGCCGACATTGTCCTTGTTTCTACATATATTCATGTGGGTAATATTGAAATTCATCTTGTGAAAGCAATAAATCATTGCATGTTATCAAAATTTCACTTAATTTTTGTTGGACCTTTTTATGTTGCTATCTGTTGAAAGAATTGGATGTCCAAGATGGTGACTGGCAAAGTACTTACTTTATATTTTCGTTTTGAAATTTTGTTTTTCAGAAACTATCTACAGATCCTCTGTGAAATCTGTAATGCTAGAAACCACTAACAGTGTTATTTATTTTTCAGTTGCTGAAATGATGTCATCCGATTCTAAAAATACCAGAACATCAGAAGCTCAAACTACTTGTAAGTGGATAAAACTACTCAAAAGTAAACTTAAATGAGTACCTGATAAAATACTGGTATTTTGATTAGGTGTTTACTGATTGATTTTTACCCTGAATAACTTTCCCTTTATAAAAAAAAAAAAAAACACCAATGGAAAACTTATGATTTTTAATCCGAACACTCAAATTTTACTGTTTTTAGACTATTTAACTAATCTTCATAGAATGATCCTTATGATGGAGGCAAGTTTTTTAGCTCACCTTGCCAAAGGCAATGTGCACTTTTGCCATCACTTGGCATCTGAAACCCCTCAGCCAAATGAACTGAAACATGGTAGGAAGCATCTATAGAAGGTCCTCTCTAAAGATTGCACATTTTGTCCTGATCCATTAACAAACATGGCCACCACTTGGCCAAATGAACCGAAACTTGGTTGGAAGCATCTATGGAAGGTCCTCTATCTATAAAGATTGCTCATTTTGTCCTTTTCGGTTAACAAACATGGCCACCACAGGTAATTCTTGTTTCTGATTGGTTGATTTTAAAAAAAAAATATTCTCTGTTAAAAGAAAGATAACTCTTGCCATTATCTCCCTTAGAAATTAACTAATGCTGATTTAGTTTAACATATTTATTCTATACATTACAAGTAGGTATTCACATTTTAATATTCTTATTAGCAAACCTTGCCAAAGGCAATATGAGCTTTTGCCATCACTTGGTGTCTGTCATCTGTCATCCGTTTACTTTTCACATTTTAATCTTCTCAGAAAACCCTCGGCCAAATGAACTGTAACTTGGTAGGAAGCATCTATGGAAGGTCCTCTAAAGAGTGCACGTTTTGTTATGATCCGTTACCAAACATGGCCGCCACAGGCAATTCTAGTTTCTGATTGGCCCATTTTTAAAAAAAATTCTCCTCTGAAACCACTTGGCCAAATGAACCGAAACTTGGTAGAAAGCATCTATGGAATGTCCTCTATGAAGATTGCTCATTTCGTCCCAATCGGTTAGCAAACATGGCTACCACCAAAACTTGGTAAGAATCATCTATGGAATGTCCTCTATGAAGATTGCTCATTTCGTCGCGATCGGTTAACAAACATGGCTACCACCGAAACTTGTTTAGAATTTGAAATTTTCAATAATGCCTGTGATGTCATTGTAAAAAAAGGGGGGGGGGGATCAAATTTTTTCTCTCTCCATACTTCATTGAAGCCTTGTGATGTAGACAAGTGTTTCAGGATTTAAAATTTTCAAAAATTGCTGACATAAGTTGTTAAAATACTAAATATAAGGTAAACATTTACAATGAAATTCAGAATGGGGCTGCCATTGTCATAGTTACCCATAATATGCCTAAATACAAAAACGATCCTTGCATGGTAAAAGCTGCACAGAAATTCAAGAAAATTTGTGGGAATAATCTAGACGAAGCGAGTTGACCTGAAAAAAACCAAATTGAAATCCTATGTCCACTGTTGACATAGAAACCCCCCAAAAATGTGGGTGGAGTTTTTCCAATTTTTCATTTATTTTCCTTTAAACTTCATTGGAAGATAACCAGCAAAATCTACAGGTTGTGTTTGTTCGATAAGTTATAAAATTTAATTAATGACTATTTTTAGATGACAAGAAGAAAAGGGGGAATACTCCAAAGAAATCGGCTTCATTTCCTAGGCATTCATCATTTGAACAGATATGTGAGGTAGCTGAGAAAGAGAGACAAAAACTGTATGAATCTATGTCCCAACCATCTAGTCCCACACAAGACTTGTCATGTGATGGTATGTTTTATTATTGTCTTGAAGTAAGATTAGTTAGTTGAAAAGTAAAATATTGAAAGTGAAGGGAAAATGTATTAATTATTTATTTCTACAAACCCTGTGTTTGACAGTAATACAGTGAAACCTATTTAAACCAAACCTCCTTTGGACCAACTTTACTGTTCTGAGTAGCATTCCTTTTACAGGGCCGTCGTGGTCGTGATCGTATGGTAGTTGGATTTACAACTACCTATGCAATCAGTACCTATCTCCACTAATGCGAGATCAAATCCCACTCGGGCGATACAACATTATGTGATAAAGTTTGTCAGTGACTTATGACAGGTTGATGGTTTTCTGCGGGTACTCCGGTTTCCTTCACCAATAAAACTGACCTCCACGATATAACTGAAATATTGTTGAAAGTGGAGTTAAACTCCATAACCATACTTTTTACAACAGTAACATGAAAATTAAAATAATTTCTCTGCAAGAAGTAGAACAACAATACTTGTTTTCTGTATTGTCATTGAGGAATATATTAGTAGGTCATAAAAAATAACAGAAAAGTTAATTGGTTTACAATGTTGGTTTTGATTTAAATTTGTTATAAATATGAATTTTTGAGGTATTGCCATCACTTTTCGTCCGTCCGTTAACTTTTTCACATTTTAATCTTCTCTGAAACAACTATGCCAAATGGAACCAAACTTGGCAGAAAGCATCTATGTAAGGTCCTCTATAAAGTTTCTTCATTTCGTCCCGTTCTGCCAACAAATATGGCCGCCAAGGGCAATTCTTGTTTCTGATTGTCTACTGTTAAAAAAATTTTCTCCTCTGAAACTGCTTGGCCAAATGGAGCCAAACTTGGCAGGAAACATCTATGTAAGATCCTCTATAAAGTTTCTTCATTTCGTCCCGTTCTGCGAACAAATATGCCCAGCAAGGGCAATTCTTGTTTCTGATTGGCTACTATTTCAGACTTTTTGAAATTTGTTTTCATTTTGCTGGACATAGGTCCAGCACCCAGGAATTTTCTGCTGAACCCTCTGAATTTTTGCCTGACCTACATTTTTTATGTAAAATTGTTTTAAAAGCCAAGCAATGTCATACTATTATTATTATTTTAGTCTAGCAGAGCACTTTCTGTATTTTATTTTAACTTCATTAGTACTGGTAGAGGCCTAAAAATAGGAAGACCAGTCACCATCCAGAATAAACCAAAAAGTTGAAACCATGCACCAAAAAAGAGTAGCCAAATCCAGCTAGGGATACCCTCAAACTTTGAAAAATTTACCAGATTTAAAACATAATTTTTGAAATTTTTATTGAGATTACAATAACAATATTCTAAAAGTCATTAGACTCTCTCAATCTCCAGTTCAATTTTCCTATGCAGTCTCTCAATCATGTTCTCAGCTGGGGTGGCACTGGCCGTTTTACGTTTGCCCGGCTGAGCTCCATCGTAATGCTTCAGGAACGACCACATTTTTATGATTGCCATGTTGCCAGAACTATAAACAAAATTCTAAATAGAAACGGATTCGGTGAAGGGAACGATACAAATCAGGGACGTCGTGTTTTTTTATTTTATTAATTTTTTGGGGGCTTTTCACTCAAAAAGGTCATCTTACGCATCACAATATATTAAAATATATTTATTTTCATGACAGTTACCAATAATATTTACCAAAAACAGATAAAATATCACGTCTTCAATGCGGTTACTAATTCCGAGTTGACCGAACTTGTTCCGGTATTTACAATACAACCTGCGTTTCCGACTTCCGTTAAAAAAGTAAACACATCATTCAAAAATGTTTGGCGGACATGGGGACCGACGTTGTTGGCAGACCTCATGATTTTCGGTCCAATGGGTCCGACGAATTTCAAAAACTCTGCTATTTAAAAAATCTTCTCCTCTGAAACTACTCAGCCAAATGGAGCCAAACATGGCAGGAAACATCTGTGTAAGGTCTCTATAAAGTTTCTTCGTTTCGTTCTGTTTGCCAACAAATATGGCTGCCAAGAGCAATTCTTTTTTCTGATTGGCTAATGTAAAAAAAAATCTTCTCTGAAACTGCTTGGCCAAATTAAACCAAACTTGGCAGGAAGCATCTATGTAAGATCCTCTATAACAGAGTTCTTGAAAAGATTTTGATCTTGTCAGACATTCGGACTGACAAGAGGGCAAGTTTTGTCAGTCCGAATAATGTTTGCTATTTTTATTAATATAAATCATTTTTATATATTAATTGAATCTAGACAATGAACAGTTCATTAATGATAACAAAACTCATTTAACTACACATATTCTATCTCATACTCTATTATTCTGTTGATTCTTCTAAAGGTTTCTTCCTCACTCATCTCACTTTCTCTTTCAGTACCTTCCTCATCTGTTTGCTCTACAACATTCACTGGTTTTGTCTGTTCTTCCTGCTCATTCTCTTTATCACTTCCCTCAACCTCATTCTCATCAATAACTGTAACCTCAGTCTCTGTCTCTCTCAGATTCTCACAAAGTCTCTTTTTTTAACTCTTCGTACTAGACCCTTGTTGTTTGGAATTATCGTAAAAGTTCCAACAAATTGTGCACCTCATACCCCTCTCGTCATGTTGCAACCATGGAATTTTTTCAAGCCAATGCTCCTGAAAACAACGATCACGTTTATCTTCATATTTTCTATTGTTTGCCTTGGTGGCAACATTTTCTTGCTTCCGTTTTACCCCAGGGTTAGCGTTAGTGGAGAAAGATATCGGCCATCCGGCCATTACTGAATATTTGTCCTTGACCGGACAAGCTAAATTGCAGAATAGAAAAATAATATCGGAAAGGAAACAAATTTTTTACCGAAATTCTTAACCAGTCCTGCGGACCAACAAAGAATCAATTTTTGTCGGCAAAACCGACACTTTTCAGGAACTCTGCTATTAAGCTTCTTCATTTGGTCAACAAACGTGGCCGCCAAGAGCAATTCTTTTTTTTTTCGATTGGCTAATGTTAAATGGAGCCAAATTTAGCAGGAAGCATCTATGTAAGGTCCTCTATTATTCCAAAATGGTTAATCTGATTTCAGTGGAACTTTGCACACAGCTAATGCACCATATGAAAATTTACAAAAAGGAGAGCTGCTCTCACTTAACATTACCTTTTGCATAAATATAGAAAACAGTTAAGGTAATGATATCTCACTTTGAAATTTGCTTTAGTATCATTCTTGTGCCAGGTGAGTGATACAGACTCAGCAGGCTGAGCCTCTAGTTTAAGATTTGAAAAGAAAATTTAAACAGTGACAGTCAATAATTCCACCAATATCAAACAAAACAAATAATCGCCTCTCACCTAAAAAAAAATATATATGTATATAAAAAAAGACCACAACATAATTATTGCATTGGTAGTTCAATGCTAGTTCGTGCTCTCCACATATTCATGAGTTAATACATAGTTCTGTCACTTGTCATAGTTTTTACTATGGAAAATTTTACCAAGAAATAGTCAAAAAAATATTTTGCTTTTGGGACATATTTCCATTACTTATATATTTGGCTTTTTATATTGACTGTTTTAAATTTGGCATAAATTGTCTATTGTTAATGTAATAAATTTTAACACAATACATGTTTACATAATCTTGATTATTAATTAGCATGCTGGATTCTTGATTATATGCATTGTTGAGTTTATAATTTTTGAGATGTAGAAAATAAAATTGAAAAAAATATTGTTTGCTATCTTTTCCAGAGTTTACCAAAAGTCTAAGTCAAGGAGACACACCAACTGCAAGTCCACTAAAGAGAAAATCTACTGCTAAACAAATAGTGCTGCAACATAGAAATGGCAATCTAGTGTGTGAGGAACTAGGAAAAACACGGAAATCAGAAGCTATAATTATCAAAACTGGAATACCTGCATGTAAAAATCCAACAATGATACCTCTTACAAAGGATCAGATTGATGCTGTTTTAAAATCGTTAAAAGTTCCAATACCTTTAAAAGGTGAGAAAAGTAGTTGTGAACATTCTGACGACTCAACAGATCTTAAATCTTCAAATAAAAGATCGGCAATTGATAGCGATTCTGAGTCTGCACCTAAAAAGTTTAAAGTAGAATTTCCATCTCCACCATCTGATGATGATGGCGAACAGAAAATATTGTCTAAAGGCAGCAAAACACCTAAAGCACTTCACAAAACTCAAGAATTTTCAGGGAACAGTAACTCAGAAAAATGTAGTAATGACATTGAATTGGCTGTGCCATTATCAGAAACTGAAGATACTAGTGAATCTAATACTCAGTTAAGTTCCTCGGTGGTTGGAAAAGTGCTAAAATCGTCACAATCAAATGTTCAAAGAATAGCCGTTCAGTTGCCAAATCAGTCGCCTACCATTCTTCAGTTTCCTGTTGTTAGTGTAGGATCACCAACAGAAACAACAAGAGTCACACCATCACATGTGCAGATTCTTCAGGGCATGCCTGTCAGTACAACTGGCAGAAATGGACAGCCATTTAATTTCATGGTACCACTTACATTTAGTCCACCTTTGACACCAGACACTAGTCAATCTTTATTTACATTTCCATCCTCTACAAACCAGACCACTATGGTAACACAGATTCAGACTTCTGGAGTAACTCAGATGAAAAAAGCAATTACCATTCCTAAATTTGTCACTCCGACAGATAGGCCAGTAACTACTCAATTTTACAGGAGCACCCCTGGAGGGTTGGTTCCTTTATCTTCAAGTAGTATTCTTCAGATCTCAAAAGAGACTTCTTCTACTGTTAGAAAACTAGATCTCCCTGATATCAGTGTTTAGTGTGGCTTCTTTGCTGGGCAATGGGCGATAGAAAGTAGATGTGTGTGCATGTTAGATGATAGACTGTATGAATTATTATTTATTAATGAGCTCAACTAAAATTTGTTATATCTTGTTAATTAGTTTTACAAGTTTTAGCATGATGTATAATATGAATGATTTATTTATGTATGTATGTTTGTATGTGAGTGTTTTTATGTCTTGTCAGTGCCAGAAACTTCAAGTTTCTTTTATCTATTTTAATAGTGCCGAGTAAATCTGAAGATTGATGCAATTGTTGTTGTCAAAATTGTTAAGTTTTATATGATAATTTTATGGAATTCTATGTACCGTACTTAAATGAATTGTACACAAGAAAAATTTGTAAATACAATGTTTTGTAATAAACTATTGATTTTTATAACTTAAAACAGTCTTCTCTTCTTCAACATCTAAAGAATTTAAATGGTTCTGAATATAGTGGTATTCCTTGAACAGTTTCAATGTGCTTCTGTATATATTTTAACTCGCGTGATCTGACCCATTTGAGTGACAGATTGTCTACTTGTCCATGTTTTGATATTCCTTTCTGAAACCCATTTGGCATTATTTGCCCATAGGCAATTCTTTTTTCTGGTTGGTCAATTTAAACAAATCTCTTCTGAAACCACTTGGGCAAATAAATCAAAACTCTAGGAAGCATCTATGGAAGGTCCTGTATAAAGATTGCTCATTTCATCCTGATCTGTTAACAAACATGGCCTTTGTATCTTCTCTGAAACAGCTTGGCCAAATGGACAGAAACTTGATAGGAAGCATCTATGGAAGGTCCTCTATAAAGTTATTGGTCATTTGTCATGAATACAATCAATGACAATTTATTCCGGACCATCTTTGTCCTGGTACAAGCATGTTGGTCTGTCAATTATAATTTTTATTTAAAAAAAAAAAAACCAGGACTGGGTTTGCACAAACATTATTTAAAGTTAAGTGTCAATTGACATTTAAAAATACTTGAAATGTACACGACACTAATTTGCACTAAAGGTTTAATTGATACTTAAATTTCATTATTATGTCTGTGCAACCCAGTCCAGAGGTTACTTTTAAATTTGTTCATTTTCTTTGGTTATCAAATCAACACAAGATTATCAACTTTTTAAAGGACTTAACAGAATTGAAGGATGTTTTTTTTTGAGTGTTTCAAAGTATGGGTGTTGATCTTGTTTGTTTGAAACCTGAAAAAAGTCAGGTCTAACCATATTTGAATTGTGCACAAATATTCATTAGCACCTACTGCATCACTGGGGTGGCCTAATGGTTAGCGTGCTCTCCTCGAGTGCAGTAGATCGTGGGTTTGAGCCCCAGTCGGGTCAAACCAAAGACTAAAATTGGTATCTGTTGCTTCTCTGCTAAGCACGCAGCATTAAGGAGAAAGAGCAAAGACTGGTTGGCTCGGAATCAGAATAATGTGTCCGAGAAAAGCAACATGTCTACCCGTGGACTGTTAGCACTACAAAATTTCAACTCCACATGTTGGTCTAGAACAAAGTGGACCTCATCATCATCTTGTTGATAATTAACTTGTTCTCACCGTGATATAAACGAAAAATTGCTGAATTGGCATTGAACAACATTCACTATTGGATTTGGAGAGTAGTGGTAATCTTCACTGGGCAATTTTTCAGCTATATATACAGTACTGTTGAGTACTACACTTAATGAAGGAAAGATGCCTCCACAGTTATAACATAGTGATGGTGAAATCACTGGTCTTTGGGGATGTCTGAAGACAAACTATCCACACTTTCAAGTGGACTTTGGGCTCCAACTCGTTTAGTCTATGATAAAATGAAGACATTGTCCACTGGACATTTCTGTCTCTAAACTTGGTTTTGATTGATACCCCAAATATTTTATTTTGAAAATGAGTATGTTATGTAATTATATCCTTTGTCGGGAGTTCAGATCATAACTTGTGTACACTATGTTTACAAGTTCCTAAACAGTGCTTGGATAAGGTTTGCATCAGAAGTTCATAAATGATGTCCCTTGAAGTTTGACAAAAATTGGCTGTTAATAATAACGGCCAATTCCAAGATGTCTGAAAATTAAGTGCATCATCTGAGCAAAGTATATCAACTATATTATGTTTATGGAATCAAGGACAAGGTGAGGTCAATATAACCTCCCACGGTTACACATTGAAATCAACAATAATTTAATATAAGGCTTGATAATATATATTATGCCCCCTTTTTGAGAAAATTCTAAATCTTCAATAAAGCTTATACAAATATTTACTGTTGTGTCCTTCAAAATGAATTAAAAAAAATACCAGGAACATTTCTTCCACAATGGTAGTTATTATGGACACTTGATTTGGCTTAAAATAAGACGATTCTGATTTAAAAATCAACATAGTGATAGTTGTTACTAAAATCACTTGGTGACTTTTCTTGGACAATTTCTAAAAATGTTCCATTCTTCTTTTTATTACCATGATGCTATGTTGTTATACTGCTGCAATATTTTACAAACATACTTAAAATTCAAAAATATTCTGTTTTATTTTTCTTGTCACATTTGAACAAATTGTTTTCCAGAGGATATGTATCATGTAAATAGTTTTCGGTCCCGTGTAAATTCACAAACCATGAATTTAATCAACTTAATTCACTCATATAAAAATGGTATATCACCATGGTAGCATCCCAAATTGCCGACATATGAAAAATATTGTTATTGCAAGTAGATTAATGCTTCTAATTTATGAAGGAAAATTGTAAATAATTAAATAAATATTTCTTTTGAAATGATCCGACATACCAGGGAGTTTAGATTATAGCATTCGAGCTCAAAAGGATATATGGTGGATTAGTCCTGCAGACAACCATGATTTCTGTCAAGATGAATGATGCCAAGAAATAATTTCAAAACATATGCTCTGTGAATAATAACTAGCATAAACATGAGAGAATACACATTTTTTGTTTTGTAAATACGCCCCAAATTTGTTTGGAGTTAATTAATTGCCGATCATTTATTAAAATCTACTATAATCACCTAGCTTGGATATTGTGGGTATAGTACTAGTTCATTTTTAGATTACTGAAATCATCAATCGGTTCTAAATAATTTGCTATTTAACGACAATTTTCGGCATTTTTTTCTTTCTTACTGAGTAAAACTCTAAAAAAAACCATTTACTTATTTGTAGTTTTTTCCCATTGTTCTTCAATTGTTTGAGTAATGAGTATCGGCATCTCCTTTTCAACAATCAGTATGCATTTGATTATGGTTTTTCTAATTAAGATTGCGCGAAAAATTACTGCTGTCAATAAAATATATACACATCATCAATATTTTTTTTTAAATAAAAAATAATATGATGAAATTTTGTCATTTTTAACAAAAGTCGGCAATCTGGTACTAATTCATCACCATTGCTATGATCGAAATCTAGTTGGTTTCTAAGGACGAAATTTGTAGCGATTTGGCTTGTGTCAATCTCAAAGGATCTATTATGTACAAAATCGAGGGGAGTTTTCTCAGTCTAGGAAATTACAATGTCTCTGGCATCAGTAAATTATTGAGTAAAAATTCATACACCATTATGTAGAAAACCCAATTTATTGACATCATAATTGTATGTTTTTATTACATGTATGTTCAAATAAAGAGAGGAAGCAGGTTTGTTTGCATTGTTTATATTTCCCGCGTCATTTTATTGACAAAACGGATAACAAACAGACGATCGGTACACCTCTGATGTCAACTAATCTATCATTTAACGTTACGTAAGTGAGAGGTAATTTACACGTTCTTGTTATGATTTTATCACCAATTATTCTAAATCTGACAATGGTCAAAGTCCCCACAGGGGGTGGGATAGAAAAATTAAATCGTTGCGAAGATAAATATTTATTGCCAGGTGCTGCTATCTTATCCACGACCGACATTTTTGGCGCAATAATTCAATAAAGATTAAAATTTAATTTCACGATTGAAATTAAGATTTTCTACAGAAAATAAGGACGGACATTTTGTTAATTTTGGATTACCTATATTACATGTGTCTTTTGTGAGCAGTGCGACTCGGGAGAGGTAGAAGATGAAATTCATTTTCTACTTTGCTGCAGCAAATTTAGAGAGGAGCGACAACAGCTGTTCAAAACAATATCTCAATCGTGTAACAATTTTCTACAATTACATCCTCGAGAAAAATTTTACTGGTTAATGACCTGTGAAGATGTATCAGTTTTGAAAGAGTTGTGTCACTTTATTTATAAATACTGCAGATAATTTAAATAACTGAATAACACTGCTTCAATTTTATTAACAAAATCTACATATTAATGTCTAAAATATATTATTGTTTGTCTGCACTAGACACGAGGAGGAATGCTCATTGCTAATCTTAGTAGATGCAATACATTTCCTGAAGCACTGTCCCTTGGTGTCTGTTGCAGATAAACGATACATCTATTTATTCCCATTTTAGTTTATTACTTGAACTGCTTGCTTTCCTGGATCAGACACGGGGAGAATCGAAATGCGATTCTTAAGCACCGTCCCCTGGTGTCTCCTCCAGCTAAGTAATCACAGTCCTTTCATCAAACACATGATGTTTTACTACTTGAACCGCTTGCTTTGCTGGATCAGACACGGGGAGAATCAAAACACAATTCTTAAGCATCGTCCCCTGGTGTCTCCTCCAGCTAAGTAATCGCATACATGTAGTCCATTCTTCAACCATATGATACACTGCAACTATACATTACTCATTGCCTCTCC
The DNA here is from genome assembly GCA_963680875.1 of Bathymodiolus brooksi. Lineage (NCBI taxonomy): Eukaryota > Metazoa > Mollusca > Bivalvia > Mytilida > Modiolidae > Bathymodiolus > Bathymodiolus brooksi. Next base: position 90,290,239 of record OY804581.1, on the reverse strand, counting down.
TCGGGTCGTGCTGCCGAACACGGCCTATTTATTTATTTATTTATATATTTTTTGTAACATATCATTTAAATAGTTAGAATTGTCTTGTTTAAAAACATATATCTCCATTCTGTATTGTTGTAACTGTTGATATAATTATGAATGTATATTTGTTATTGCCCCTTGAGGGACCCTAATTGGAATAAAATATTGTATTGTATTGTATTGTAGACTTCTACACATATCGTTTTCACATGCCTTAGGCGGTACTTAGTTTATTGAACCTACAGTTATCCGTCGAAAACATATCGCACACTAACGCCCAAACTTCGCCAGATTATTAGGAATTGTGTTCTGGAGGGGGGATATATACATGTTGAGTTATTGAACTTTATACGGGCGTAATGTGCGAATTTTTCGCAACTGTTTATTCTGTTCAGTTAGTTTGTTGCCCACCTATCCCCCCTTTGTTCGCAATACCAAAATCTTCCTTTATCACACCGTAAATGTGTCTAGTTCCCGACTGCTAATATCGTGTTTCGCGCTGTTTTTGACACGGATAAATTTCATATGCCGTGCCGTCAGATACCGTAACACCACAAAAAGGAAATGGTAAAGATGACACTAGATATGACAAGTTTCTTAATTATCTTCCAATCAATGACAGATTGAACACAATGCGCCAATCCGTAGGACTGTGTAAATAAAAACTCTTAGAAATAGCAATGGACAAATGTCATGTCGCCCCGCCGGGCACGTATCTTATCACATAACAGTTTAATGAGTTTTCGATGACTTGTAATTATAGATTATTGATTATCACTATCATTCTAAATACTTCCAAAATGTCAACTCGAACATAAGGAAAGACAACATGGAACCGAGAAGACGTCTTCACTTTTAAATATGTTAAACCAAATCATTAATTAATTCTCTACTTATATATCAGAGCTTATATATGTAACGTGAAGTATGGATACCGTATTTTGACAAGACGTCAATGTTTTTTGTGTTAATACGTTGGGTTGGGGTTTTTTTTGCTGTTGGGGTCCGTCAGACCGATAGAGAACAAAGTATATTTAGAATGTAAACATCATCAGTTTTCATATTCATTAGTTTGTTTGACATATTATCATATCAGAATATTTATGCCATGAGTCTTTAAACTTGCTTAGATTTCAAATATGTTTGGATTTAAACACACAAATCATGAGTGTTGGAATGGACGGTATGTGGGGTTAGAGTTATGGTATTTAACGCCACTTTTAACAATATTTCACTGATATCGTGGCGATCAGTTTAATGGAAGGGGAAACCCATGTACCTGGAGAAAACCACCCACCTGTTGCAAGTTATTTACAAACTTTATCACATAAAGTTGTATCGAGTTCACCTCGCCATGAACGTAGGTCTTTGGGGGTCAAGTGTTATGTCCTGCCAAGTAAAAAAGGCACTTTGGTTTCAAAGAATGTCCTTGAATCCTGGACAATACTTGTTTTGTTTCCATGCTAAAATTTCTTAACTAATTGGCCAATTCAGATTTTACTTAAATTTTGGCCAAAAAATTGGAAGATGAGCAAAACTTTGCTCTTGCCCCCCAACTTCTATGCCCCTGCAAATATCAAATCTAGTTTAGTTTCGATGTACACTTCAAACAAAGGGAATCGGTGTGTGCATACTCAGAAACCCTTTAATTATTCTTTAATGCCATCCCTTATAACGTGTGTTGTATATGAGGAATTAATTAATTAATTAAAATATATTTACAATAAACGTTGAAACACTCGTGTGTTTAGATTTTAAAAACACCCTGGAAAAAGTCCACAAGTATCTAATCTGGATATTATGTATCGTTATTCGGACAGCTCGGATTTCTACATTGATACGTAACAACTCGTCACTCGGATCAATATGCCATGAACCACTTTAAATACCGTATGGCTAATTATATATTCCGTGAAGTAATCCTATAGTAAAATATTACAGAAATATAAATCGGGTTTTAGTAAAATAATAACATAAATTGAAAGTTATATATAAATATTTTCTGGTGATTAACCTTGGTCGAGGTGTATATATTATTTTTGAATTTATTTGTAGTATTGGTAAAATGTCCTTTAATAATTAATTACATTCGTTTAATATGCATGTAATGCCTAACTGTAAGCAGATTCCAAGGGTGCTTTTTGTAAAAAATTGTTAAAATAAAAAAAATCATATTTCTGCATTTCATTTCTGATGAATATGAATACCATAACATTACGATTTCACACTTTTTAGGAATTACATTAACATTTTTAATGCTGTAACAATCATTCTTAAAATGAAATAGCAGTATTAATTCCTAAAATATCCAGTTACATTTTGTGATCTAAAGTCTTGTTTGATTCATCGATTTCTAATCAATACTCAATGAATTCTAAAACAAAATTGTTTTCTACATAATTGAGTTTATGGAACAAATCAATAAATCCGCCATAACTTCTACGGTAGCATCTCTAAACGTAATGATGTAACGGTGACTTGACAATACGATCTAACAGGATGACTTCTGAGACAGAGGTGGATTGTCCCGGGGGTGGAGAGGTGCAAGAGATGGGACGTGCTGAATGGTATATATCTGTCGTTAAGGAACGATGGAATCATATTCTCACAAAGCTTAGACAAATGGATGTGGAGGAACACAAGAATTATAAAATAGCATTGTAAGTATAGAAATCTCTCTCATTGGTTTTGGTATATGGTGTTTAGCGCCACTTTCAACAATATTTCAGTTAGAACATCTTATTTCTTGATATCAGAGAGAGATGCATATTTTTTAATCACAGCTTAGCTATAAATTCACTTGTAGTCGTTATATAAGATTAAGGGGTGACTTCATAGAAATGCGTTTTTTCCTATTTTTTTTACTCGACAATGTGCATAGGTTGTACGAAGTGAAAGTAATGATTGGTTTCGGGTTCGACCCAGTCGTCCAATTCCAAGCTTGGTGTATATGTTAATAGTAATAAATTTGTATATTGTGTTTCACGCAGACGAACAAATGTTGCATTTTGCCACGCCCACGGGGGGAAGGTTTACTATATATTCCGAGGGGGAAGGTTTACTATACGACACAGGATTTACCATTGTTCTTAGGTGTGCTTAAGCACACGGCCTCTTTGGCCAGAGGGGCCATCTTCCTGGCAATTTTTTTTTGCGATATCTGACCTACTACATTTTTTTTTTGTATAACGTAATATTTTAAATATTCCTAAATTTTTAGAGCATATATGTATGCCTGACTGTCTGTGTGTGACTACCGGGTCTACCTCCTTCGGGGCTGGGCCTCATAATTTAACTAGCACAGGGCCTCATTTGTCATAAATCCGGTGTCCTATAGTAGTTTTTCCCCCTAGCCATTTTCCCCCCCGGAAAACTGACTATATAGCCATTTTCCCCACCGGAAAAATGACTATATCATTGAACATAGCCATTTTTCCCCCAGTTTTTGACAGGGGGAAAAGTGGCTATATAGTAGAATTTCCCCCCGGAAAAATGGCTATATAGTCAATTTTACCCCTCGTCTTAACATAAACCTGACTTCAACGTAAACTTACCCAACCAAGACCTTTAAAGTATGCAAACTCTAGGCTAGACATTACCCTACCCTTAGGCCTAATCCTCACCGAATCCCTCGGTCCAACACTATCCCTAAACCTAGGCCTTAACTTAATCCTAATTTTAAACCTTACCTTAAACCTAGCCTAATCGTAGGTCGAACTCACAACGCGAATGTGAAGGTATGGTAAACTTAAAGGCAAGTTTTCCGACGGCGAAATGAACGACCGTTTTACAGATATGGGGTTCTCGCAAGGTCACCAGTCTTGTGGGGGGAGCCCGATATTTCAATCTGGAAAATCGGCGAAACCCTGAGCTAGAGAAGGTGCCTTGAAACCTTGACACATATGAGGATCGAACCCACAACGGTGTCGACATCCTGATTGTAATGTCCAGCGCCTTGACCACTCGGCCACATTCCTGCTTGCGAAGATGCAAAAAAAAAGACGCGAATAAGCGAGAGCCGAAAACCTGAAAAGGTTGAAACGCTAAATGGAGAAATGATTTCGATTTCGCCTCTTCGCTGTTGCAATTTAGAATTTTTGGTTTTTCGATTGTGCGTTTTCGCTTTCACAATTTCGCGTTTTAATTTCGTCTTTCAAAATCCAAAGGCAAAGTCTAACATACTATAGTCAATCTAGTTAATCTTATTTCAGTCCGTGACAAATATGCACATTTAGGTACTAATTTTCTAACTGCATAAATTTGGGTATAGTTAAAAATAAAATAAAACTGATATATAAAAGAAATATACATATGTCTGGAGAATATATATTTGATGAGTCAGCATGGGCATTTTAACCATCGATTGAGGTGCAGAATTTCCAAAAAAAATCTTGAAATCAAATACAAAGTGTGAATCTAGCTCACAATAACATTAATTATTTGTTTATTACGTTAAATCATCGAGCGCACTCAATTTATTGTGGGCTATTATTAGGGGCCAACTTCCCACTAGTGAGATATGGACATAAAATGGGTACCCAGAGGCGGAATTAGAGGGGGGCGTGCGGGGCGTGCGCCCCCCCCCCCCCCCTAAAATTTGAAAAGCATATGTTATGCAATGTTAATTAAGCAGTTCAACAAGCAACTTTTTGTTAAATTTGTCAAGATAAAAAGCTTGTGTTATTTTGACCACAATGAATCCCTATTATTACTGTGGCAGGCCAGCAATCTTATCTGAAACTGTTCAAAAGTCAAAATGAATAGTAATGATATTAGGAGTAAATTTGGAATATCATTCTAAAAAGCTCTACCCATTGATAAATGATCAGTATACTGTCCGTTCGGATGAAGCTTTTCGTTTCGCTGTTGGTTCCTTCATTGAAAACGTATGATTCGTTCTTGTTTATAGACAAACAAAGGCGAATATGTTAACATTAATGCTGCATGAAACGATTCTGATCATCTAATTTAGTTACTGTACGTAAGCTAATCAGAAATCAACAACAAGTTCATGTATTGACAATTTCCGCTTTTGTTTGTCTATAAACAAGAACGGTCGAATCATACGTTTTCAAGGAATGAATCAAACGACGAAAAGAAAAGCTCCATCCGGACGGGCAGTATTAACTAGAACCACCCGAAAGGACAAGCATCGAAAGTACAGACCAATTAGTGAAATGAGGAATGCGTTAACACTAAACCAAGTTCTTTGAAGGGTTAGAATATCGTGATCGATCAGTCATAAGTTGAACAATTCGTATCACGGTTGTTCAAAAAAAGTTTTACTTTAGGTTCTTATAATCTGACAAAAACATACTGTTAACAATTATCCGACAAAATTAAAACTCAAAGTCAAGTTTTTTTGGTCTGATAAAAATGGTGTGGTTGATTCAAAATTGTCGTTCTAATAAATGTCTGTAATTCCTCAAACCCTCAGAGCTTCAGGGGGGCTTTGTCCCCCTGTGTCCCTTACCAGGGCTCTGCCCTGGACCCACTGGGGACCTTAAGACCCCTCGCCTACTCACGCCCCCCCTGACCACAAATCCTGGATCCGCCCCTGGTACCCCTTAAGAATAGTAACAGATGTCCATGTTTTCTTTTTATATGTATTATGTGATGGCCTCCGAAAAATTCTGCAGTTGAGTGTCCGTCTGTCCGTCCCCCGATGGTTTCCAGATGATACCTTTAGAACGTGTTGAATGATTTTCTGCATTTGTTTAGTACCATAAAATACAGATCAAGTTCAAATTTTAGTTTGATCGGATAATTGGTTCAAAAGTTATGGCCGTTTCAAGACTGAAAATATGCAAAACGTGGTGGGGTATCATATAATGTCCCATTAGATGCCCTATTTTTTGCTTTTGGGAAAGCCCATTCAAAGTCATTTGGATCATCCATGTACAAGCTACTTGGCTAGTAAACCCATCGACACTAATAGTCGACCAAAAGTGGCACTGGGAAGTGGTAGTAAAATTTAACAGAGCAATTAAGTTGAATATTCAAGCCATTTTCAGAGGGGGACTACTATGTAGTCATTCTTTCGGGGGGTGGGGGGGGGGAATCCTACTATATAGCCATTCTTCCGGGGGGAAATCCTACTATATAGCCATTTTTCCGGGGGGGGGGGGGGGGGGGGGAACTGGCTATGGGGGAAAAATGGCTCTATAACGCTCCTATAGTAGTTTTTCCCCCTAGCCATTTTTCCGGGGGGAAAACTGACTATGGGGGAAAAATGGCTCTATAACACTGTCGACGAACACTAGATGTTTTCACTCTTGATATACTATGATATCATCATGCTTTTTATTTTATTGATGACAAAGGTCATTTAGTCTATCTAACCTGTGTTCTTTGAAATTATGCATTGTGTTTGTTATTTTCTACAGCTTATATTGATAAAAAATAAATCACTTTACAAAGAAATTCATCATTATGACGATTATTACAGTAAATATCCTACTCTAGTCAGAACGAATTCGACAAGTATCTTTACAAAACCAAAATATGTCATTAGATGGAAACCGTGACATAACAATAATATTATGTTTAATGTGATCATTTAATTTTCATCTGAGACATATCATTCCATTACATTGGAGAGTGGGGTGATCGTTCGTGTGTTTACAGTTTAATATTTTAAGCGTTTGTAAGAGAATAGAACCAAATTAAAAGCATGGTCTAATAATTTGCAAACATGGTAAAAACTGTCCAAAATAGGTTTAGGTTTATGGTGTTTAACGCCACTTTCAACAATATTTTAGTTATATCGTGTTCAGTTATATCGTGGCGGTCAGTTTTATTTTGGTAGAGGAAACCGGAGGACCCGGAGAAAAACACCGACCTGTCGCAAGTCACTGACAAACTTTATCACTTAATGTTGTACACTTCGCCCTGATCGAGATTCGAACTCACAACATCAGTGGTGATATGTACTGATTACATAGGTAGTTGTAAATCCAACTACCATACGATCACAGCCACGACGGCCCCACTGTTAGTATGAGTGTTTAAAGTCTAATGTTCTAAGTGTTTGTACAAAAATAAAACCAAATTAAAAAGATGGCCAAATAATTTACAAACATGGTAAGCACTGTCCAAAATAATATGCGCGATTGTGGTAAAGTGATACACAGTGAGACATTTTTTTTTCAAAGTGTATTGGTCTCTATATACTTTAAAACAGGCTAACTCAATAATACCATTTGAAATGTGTAGAGGACATGTTGTAGTCGCACACATGTAGAATCTTTAGACTTTATCTAGGATGGGCTTCTTGGGTTATGGTGTTTAACGCCACTTTCAACAATATTTCAGTTATATCGTTGGGCTTATTAGGAAATAAATAGATATTCACATAATAAAACTGAATATAATTTCATAGCATTTGGTGTACATTAGATGAACCATGTAGACACAGATGTTGTACGCAATTTCTTTACTGAATCTATATAACAAATCTTGAAAATAACATGTGTCACCACTCCATAGTTAATCGATCTTTGTTGACTGCGAGATTTTTGTTGAAACACATCATCACGGCTATGGTGCTCTGGATTTCAGCGAATATTGGACTAACTACAGAGTTTAATAAGAGAGAATGTCAAAAGCGATAGCCATAAAGATTGGTCTAGGTGTTGGGTAAGACATTGTTTTCAATGAGCGGATATCCAGGTAGAAACATTGACTTCAAAATATATAAGAATGTGTCAGATATTTTAATTGTTTTTATTTTGGTACAACATTTATAATTAAGTTTGCAAAGGTGTTAAATGTGCAAATTTTTAATTATTTATTTCCTCTTCGTGTATTTAATGGGTTACAGATTTGTCCAATGGGACAATAAAGAAATAAGCCGATAGAACAGGCAGATGTGCACTCGAATTGAAGTTCCCAATTCCAAATGAGAGCATCTGTTTTTGTTTGATAGTGTTTAACGCCACTTTCAACAATATTTCAGTTATATCGTGGCGGTCAGTTTTATTGGTGGAGTAAACCGGAGGACCCGGAGAAAACCACCGATCTGTCGCAAGTCACTGACAAACTTTATCACATAATGTTTGTTGTACACTTCGCTCTGTCCGAGATTCGAACTCACAACATCAGTGGTGATAGACACTGCTATCACGACCACGACAGCCCATGAACGAGTGGGGAAATGCATTTTCTATGCTTTGTATATATACATTGTACTAGTAATCGATCGTTGAAAAATACACGGCAATTGTTAAAATTGCTAATTTTAACATATACAGAATTTTTTTAAAACTTAAAAAAGAATATTTTCAAGGGGTATAGCTCTAGAATGACAAAATATATCATGACGAAACTCCGACTAGAATTACAACTGTATATTTCACAATCCTGCCACATTAGAATAACGTATGGCACATGTAGAACTAGATATCACCAGTAAATTAAATGGTTTTGGATTGAAAAAAAAAAACACTTCAAAGGGCATAACTCCAGAATAGTAAACTGAATCACAGCCAAAATCCAACTTGACTTGTATCTTCTCAAAATAAAGTAATCGTACAATGACCAGCGTAAGACAGATCAGTATGTCATACAGAAACGAAATATTTTGGTATTTATTGTTTTTGCAAGAGGCATAATGTTCAATAGAATGGTAAAATGAATCATGATCAAAATCAGAGCATAAATCTCTATTTGTTAAGTAATCATATCATATCATACATGTTTGATGTACATCAACGTACCTCAAGTATGATGACCACAGGGACTTGCTACCTGCCACTAAATTTTCCCCACTGATTTTGTTTTACTGTCAATGTATTGCCCACTTAAAAATCACTAATACATTGACAGTAAAAAAAGATCAGTGTGGCAAATTTAGAGGCCGGGAGCAAGTCCCTGTGGTGTAACCGGAAACTTCTATCGTCTAGGACAATAAAAATAACACTTCGACACTACAGAATATTATGAACGTTATGAATGGTATTTTGTTGATTATTATATTTTAACATGTTGTTTCAGGTTTGTGTTTGCTACTGTTGGCCTTATATCGACAGTACATTTAATAGTGACTCTCCTCATCAACGCTTCAGGTTTTCGGACTTCATCGTTGATGAACCCCGCTCATTTTGACAGGTCAGCAAAAGAGTGCCTTGATAACGAAGCCTGTCCTTGGAATCTTGTGTTTTCAGAACTTGGTGATAAATTGTTATTGTTAGAAATGGCGTTCAAAGAACAAGTTACTGCAAGGGAGACAATCGAGCATGCTGTAAATAACCAGTCTAATGCCAACATGTTCACGACAGGTCGTCTGTCTGAACTTATTTCAAAAATACAAAATTTGACAATGAGTTATGAAGAAATGGACAAAAGAGTCACTTCCTTGTCAAGGAGATTGTTCTCTGATGGTAAGTCAAACTCTTTGAAGTTTGTTCAGTGAATATTTGTCTACAAAATTAAGTGTAGTTTAATCATTGGTGTATTACAACCCTAGACTGGGTCGCACAAACCTTACTTAAATTTAAGTGCCAAGTAAAACTTAATTGACACTTATAAGGACTTGAAATGTTCGTGACTTTAACTTACACTTAAGGTTTAATTGAGACTTAAATTTAATTGAGATTTGTGCATCCCAGTCCGGTTCATCTTACAATTATGTTAAGTTAATATTTGAACTAAATATATATTGTTCATAATCAATATCAGGCGAGGTGTATTCGATACAACATTATGTGATAAAATTTGTCAGTGACTTGCGGCAGGTCAGTGCATTTCTCTGGGTACTCCGGTTTCCTCAATAAAGCTGGCCCCCATGCACTATATAACTGAAATATTGTTGAAATTGGTGTTAAACACCATAACCCTAATCCTAATACTTCATAATCAATTGTTTGACTCATATCAGAAGTATTACAGACGAGTATCGTCAGCTTATTTGTGAGACTGCAATATTCAATATACAGTGAGAGAGTGGAGAAATATCGTAATTAACTGGTAGTAAAAAGAGAATATGTTTCTCCTGTGACCAAAACGTCATAATATTTTTAAGTTGTTAATTCCCGTCCTTAATGACCGTCGAAAGGTGGTGTTTGGTGCATTACAGATCTGTGTTTGTTGTGACTGCTATAATGACTGTATTACAGCACCAATGTCTGCTTACACCCTTTTAAAGCTATTGTAATATATGTTGTAAATACAAACCAGCCTCTAATATACTTTTTTAGAGTCCTGTGTCAATGTTTTTAGACCCTTTATGTGTTGTAAATACAAATCAGCCTCTGATATTAGTGTATGTTTTTTACACCCTTTTTGTGGTGTAACTACAAACAGCCTCTGATATACCTACTTAGAGCTTTGTCTCAATATTATATACACCCTTTTAAATTATTGCATGTTGTTAGCACAAATCAGCCTCTAGTATAACTACTTGGAGCCCTGTCTCAATGTTATTTACACCCTTTTTTAAGTTATTGCATTTGGTATCCACAAATCAGCCTCTAGTATACCTACTTGGAGCCCTGTGTCAATCTTATTTACACCCTTTTATAAGTTATTGTATGTTGTAAGCACAAATCACAATCAGCCTCTTGTATACCTACTTGGAGCCCTGTGTCAATGTTATTTACACCCTTTTTTAAGTTATTGCATTTGGTATCCACAAATCAGCCTCTAGTATACCTACTTGGAGCCCTGTGTCAATGTTTTAAGGTGGAATGTTTTAGATATCAATCATAAGCTTAAGTAAAATAGTTAGTATTAGTCATAGTATAAAACTGACAACCTGTTACCTATCTACATTGAAATGTACTTTGTCGTCGGAAATATGTATAGAAATATATAATCAATGTATGTGAGAGAAAAAAAGCAACAATAAGACTATTTACGGAGTAAATATTCTACCTTAAATTAAATGCATTTTAATATTTCAATATTTTCTTTACATTTCTTTACAATGTATTCTCCTCTGATTACTAAGCATATGACTATTCGTTCTCTTCATTCTGTAGATTTACTGTTGCATGCATGCACATCGAATTTTGTTGTCGACGCTTAAATTGGTTATTTTTTAATAAAAAAACCCAAATCGGTTGACGCCGAACCATGTCACTATAATTCACCAGTTTTTATACGCCCGTCTTTAAGACAGGACGTATTATGGCATACCAATGTCCGACTGTTTGTCCGTCCGTCTGTCCGTCCGTCCGTTTCACATATCACGCTCTAACTTAAGAACCCCTTGGCCAATTCACTTCAAATTTCACAGAGTTCTTGGAATTGATGGCCTTACGGTCTGTATACTTTATGGTGAAATTTCGAATTTTCATTCCAGAGTTATGGGACTTTATTCATCAAATTGTAGCGATTTTTCGTATGTCGTGTTGTTAATTCAGAACCCCTTGGCCAATTCACTTCAAACTTCGCATAGTTATTGGAATTGATAGTCTTATGGTTTGTATACTTTTTGGTGAAATTTCAATTTTTCATTCCAGAGTTATGGGACTTTATTCATCAAATTATAGGCGATTTTTCGTATGTCGCGTGGTAAATTAAGAACCCCTTGGCCAATTCTCTTCAAACTTCGCACAGTTATTGGAATTGATAGTCTTACGGTTTGTATACTTTTTGGTGATATTTCGATTTTTCATTCCAGAGTTATGGGACTTTATTCATCAAATTGTAGGCGATTTTTCGTATATCGCGCTGTAAATTGAGAACTCCTTGGCCAATTCACTTCACATTTCACAGAGTTATTGGAATTGATGGTCTTACGGTCTGTATACTTTATGGTGAAATTTCGAATTTTCATTCCAGAGTTATGGGACTTTGTTCATCAAATTGTAGGCGATTTTTCGTATGTCGCGCTGTAAATTCAGAGCCCCTTAACCAATTCACTTCAAACTTCGCACAGTTAATGGAATTGATAGTCTTACAGTCTGTATACTTTTTGGTGAAATTTAGATTTTTCATTCAAGAGTTATGGGAAAGAAAGTCTTTACAAATATTGTATGAATGTTGACGACGGGCGTGTCATGCGCTCTTGGCGCAGCTGTTTATTTTAATCTATCAGGGGCCGTCGTGGTCGTGATTGTATGGTAGTAGGATTTACAACTACCTGTGCAATCAGTTCCCATCATCACTAAAGTTGTGAGTTCGAACCACATTCATGGCAAGATGTACTCGACACAACATTATGTGATATAGTTTGCCAGTGACTTGCGACAGGTCGGCGGTCTTCTCCGGGTACTCCTGTTTCCTCCACCAATAAAACTGACTTCACGATATAACTGAAATATTGTTGAAAGTGGCGTTAAACACCATAAACATGGAAACCTTTATGTGATTGAAATCAAGATTTAAAACAGTAATGGTGGGTAATATATTAACCACCGACTAATTCACGATCGAGCGACATACACTGGTACTGGTAGAAGTGAATGAGTTATTGTTGTTAAACAACAGGTCATCATTTTGTTTCATCTATATCATTGCGAGAAAAAAATGTACTTTTTGGTGATATTACCCCCTGAAATAAACAAATGTCCATATGACTAAATGTATTTTCTCACTTAAAAATCGGCAACATGTACACAATTTACATAATAAAAAAGGGTCAAATACAAACATTAACTTCAAGAATGAGAATATCTAGAAGCACAAATCGTCAGGCACATACATACATGTTAAAAACTTTGTATGCTAGTAACTCAATCTTCACTCTGATGCAAATTTAGCAATCAAATTAAAATTATAACGTAAACAGAATTCCATGTTTCGCTTGTCTTTCAGAACTTTTGGGATTTATCTTGTTCGTGATAGTAATGACTGAAGTTATTCGACAATTGCGTCCCTATGTACGTCCGTGGGTTGACACTCTGAGGAGTAAAATAGCTACCATGAGACAGGGGAAATCTCACATGAATGGAATGGTCAATGGAATGGCAGTGACGGAGAACGAAGTAGAAAGACCAAAAGATGAAGTCATTGTAAAAAAAGAAGAGAAAAGAGTTATGTATCAGGTATTCTATGTTGTACTTATATTCGATAGCTGATTGTGGTTTTCCTCGGAAATCTTCGTTGGTCGAAGAGTGGATGTACAATGGACTTCTTGTCAGCATCTTTATGTTTTTGTGAAGATTTATCCTTACAAACTACTAAAGTTGTGAGTTCGAATCCCGCTCATGGCGAGGTGTACTCGACACAACATTGCGTGATAAAGTTAGCCAGTGACTTGCGGCAGGTCGGTGGTTTTCTCTGGGTACCCGGCTTTCCTACATCCATAGTTCAAGTGACAGCCACGATATGACTTAAATATTGTTAAACACCATAACTAGAACCCTTACATAACTAGAACCCTTACATAACTAGAACCCTTACATAACTAGAACCCTTACATAACCAGAACCCTTACATAACCGGAACCCTTACATCACTAGAACCCTTACATAACTAGAACCCTTACATAACCAGAACTCTTACATAACCAGAACCCTTACATAACTAGAACCCTTACATAACTAGAACCCTTACATAACCAGAACCCTTACATAACTAGAACCCTTACATAACTAGAACCCTTACATAACCAGAACCCTTACATAACTAGAACCCTTACATAACCAGAACCCTTACATCACTAGAACCCTTACATAACCAGAACCCTTACATAACCAGAACCCTTACATAACTAGAACCCTTACATAACCAGAACCCTTACATCACTAGAACCCTTACATAACCAGAACCCTTACATAACTACAACCCTTACATAACCAGAACCCTTACATAACCAGAACCCTTACATAACCAGAACCCTTACATAACTAGAACCCTTACATAACTAGAACCCTTACATAACCAGAACCCTTACATAACCAGAACCCTTACAAACCAAACGTAGACTGAACGCGAACAATTTAATCGACAATATCATGACATGTGACGATTTTTCAATAAACTACTGTTTTTTTTTCTATATTAAAGTGATAGAGATGCCAAGATTTTGGAATTACGTTCCATGTCAGTCATATCATACATTTCTGTTGGAATCAAATAAAAATGGAATCATCGTACACGATGTTCATTACATTGTATTTTGAAATAATACTATGACTGAAGTTAGCATGTTTTTTTCGTTTTAAAGCAACAGTATAAATATTCTCTCCTTATATTACAGCAGACCAATTCACCTAATATATCAATGATACCAAAACTGGGAATTTTAAAGAACGAAATCTGTGTGGTACTATTCAAACATGAAAACATCCCTATCTATACAAACGTAGTAGAGGCTATGTTGAACCAGTTTTATGACGTCAAGGTGGCAGCCATATCTCACCCGTTTTTCATGATAGAAACACAGAAGGACATTAATAGTATTCCACACGTCAAATTGTTCATAATTATCTGCAACAGTCATGGAAACCATAGTAACGGAAGTGGCCGTGACCTTTTGGCTGTTTCATTAAAGATAATGAAGCGACTTGGAGGTAAAATATAATGCTATTACCTACTTGAATTTCATCACAAGAAAAGTTTGAAGATACCAAAGGGATAATTAGAAGCCGTAAATCGAAGAAGGACAGGCATTACAAACGGAGAAACAATGGTCTACAAAACATTACACAAAAAACTAAGGATCGAGGAACGCGAACCACACTAATAGACGAATTGGGCTGAACAAACAACATGTATGAATTAAAGCATACAAAAATGAACAGCGTTCAGCGAAAATCCTGGAAATGGTTTCCCGCATTAATGTGCTGATTGCAATCTTTATCATCATCATCATCATAATATAAACATTCTTACAAATAATTTATCTATTATTGAGTATAGATGCAATCTTGTCAATGAATGCTTAGAATAAAATACAAAGAAAAATGTATATTTCATTTGTTAGTTGTTTTCAACACACACTCTATTGTATTAATTGTGAGATGATTTGTGTATCATTGTATTCTTTGTTTATTTTACAGCCACGATAATTGTGATTATCGGCAACGACGAAGGATCCATAAAATTGCCATCCCATAGTTTGTACAACACCAATTTGCATCTAATAAATGGGATCGAAATAATGCAAGAATTGGCATACAATAACTTAGTATTTAGTGTACAACATGAGATGTCATCATTTCATCAAACAAGTCATTTTCGGAAGACTATTAAGACGGTTTTAAATGCTAGATTGAATTCGGCTTGCAGGAATCTGTTAAAAAGCGAGTGAAACATAAGAAGGAATATGTTGCTTAAATTAACCTGATCAGTTATCTTGCTCAAATCTTGAAAGTTGGTGTTTAGCTATAACACAACACAATATACCGTCACGCTTTCAAGTTCCCTCCTCATTCCAAACAAGTCTTTTCGTACTAGCTGTTTTAGAATCCCTGCACATACAACAGCATTAATATGTTTGTTTTTCGTAACACAGAAGATTGACATCTTGTTGCCTATATATTGTCCTACGATAATTTCTACGTATAAATGTTCTGCACAAGATAGTTTGACTAGTTTGGAAATATTAGGAGCTGTTTGTGTGATTGATCAACTATCATGTCACTTTATATTACTTTTTCATTTAACAACCATTTATTTGTAGTGTACATGTATATATTCTTCATATGTTATAAACATGCTTGTTTTGTTATGTATATACGGGAAGGCGGGGATTTGTGAGTTAATGAATGTTTTATGATGTTATAATATGGCGGAAAGCAGGGAACGAAATACTGCCATATTTTTTCTCTCCCACATGCCCAGTACATTTGAGTCTCGTTATGTCGAAGTCGAAAGGATCGCTGATTTTAGTTGGATATAACATGCATTCGAATAGTCCGAGGTATAGATACCAGAAATGGGCCAAATTCTTACTTCGAGTTATCCAAGAAAATTGTTTGTTCGAGTTCGAGATAGCGAGTTTCGACCTATTGTGTTATGGATTATCAATCTCAGAAACTGTAGCTATATTACTTCCACTAGAGTACAGGATATCTGAAGAAGAAATTATCTAGCCTGTTTCGGAAATTGATCAATTATTTGTATTTAACCAAACATTTAACCCAAAGTGGCAGAATTAGTCAATCAGATGACGGAGGCCGCTCAACGAAAGAAGAAGAACCTTTGTATTAACCGTGGATGCCAGGATGCGTACATGCTTGTAGTTCCAAAACATAACTGTTCAATTGTTCACTTTACAATGTATGTAAGGTTTCAAACTCGAAATACGAAGTTTTTGAATTGTTTTGGATTTTATATGAACAATTAATATATATATATATATATATATGTAATGAGATATATAAAAGGGAATGCATGTTTTGTTTATTATTTGAATGAAGTGCTTTATACGGGATGCAATCTATTGTTTTTTGTTGTTTTTTTTGCCAAAGAAATAAAATATTTTAATACATGTAATTGAAACGATTTTTCTTAGACAAAAATACACAAAACAAAGGAGGGACCGTCGTGGTCATGATCGTATGGTAGTTGGATTTACAACAACTGCCTGTGCAACCAGTGCCAATCACCACTAAAGTTGCAAGTTGGAACCCCGTCCATGATTTGTGGCAGGTCATGGTCAGTGGCTTTATTCCGGTTTCATCAACCAATAAAACTCATCGCCACGATATAACTGAAATATTGTTGAAAGTGGCGTTAAACACCATACACCATAAACCACAAAAACAAAGGATACAATAATAGCACACTTAAACAAAGGATGCACCTATAGTACTTTGCATAAAGACACACTAATGACACTTTTGTGCAAAGGAGACATTGGGAGTAATCTTATCAAAGGATACACAAGGGACAGAAAAAGAACACTAACACAATAAAGCATATAATTACCAGCAATATTGGAGAAAAAGTAATTGTTGGATGGTCGTCGTACAGTGCTTACAATCTAATGTTATAGTCCTAAGAAGATACCAATTAAAAGCCGTAAATCAAAGAAAGACAGACAACACAAGGACCAAAATAAAAAGGGCAAACAATGATCTACAAAACACTACATGGAAAACTAAAGTCAAATAACACAAAACCCACTACAAACTGGGGATGCACTCAGGTGCTCTGGAAGGGTCAACAGTTTCTGCTCCACTAGAGAAACCTGTCGTGTTAATGTTAAACTACACGAATGTCATCTGATATGGAAATCGTTGTGATGGACAACAGTATGTGTAAATAAATGTAAACATTGGTAAGAAGAGTTTGAAGATACCAAAGAGGTAATCAGAATCCGTATATATCGAAGAAGAACCGACAACACAATAGCCAAAAGAAAAAGGATAAACAATGATCTACAAAACATACACATAAAACTAAAGATCGAGTAACACGAACCCCACAAAAAACCGGGGGTGAACTCAGGTGCTCCAGAAGGGTAACCAGTTCCTGCTCCACTAGTAGCACCCTCCTGTTAATCTAGATACAAACCGGATGATAAGTCATGAATGAGGAAAGGACATTTTAAAATGGTTTCACAAAAGAGATTGGTTTCAATCAAAGTCACAATAATGTTTTTATTATGAAGTGTATAATAATCAGTCACATTGATGTTTTAATATAATTTATTATACCTCATGGATATTAATAAGGATATACTCGTTTTCTATTGGTTATGCTTGTCATGTGATTTTATTTTATTTTGCACGGCAAGACCACTAAATCTTCCAAAGAAGTCATTATTTATCACGTGATCTTACACTAACCTGTACATATTGACTGATTGAAAAAATTAAAATGGCGACCGATTAATCCTGTTTCGATTGAAATATGGAATAGTATACAATTATTGCACTTCATTGAATATATTCAACAATATTTCAGTTATGTCGTGGCGGTCAGTTATATTGGTGGAGGAAGCCGGAGGACCCGGAGAAAACCACCGACCTGTCGCAAGTAACTGACAAACTTTATCACATATTGTTGTAGATCCCACTACCATGGTGATCACGACCACGACGCCCCCTCCCCTGTATAAATCACTTGAACATTATCCAAGATTATAATCTGAAGCATACATACCATCATTTTAGGAAATTGTACATGCACAGGTGACATTCATTACTACACCGGAAGTTTTGACATTATTAAAACACGATTATATATCCTGTGACGACCAAGAATTATTTCCGTACTCTATTAGAAGAGTAAAAATTATAAGACAATGACGAAAGACAAGGTAACAGCGTTATCCAGTTTATTTCGGTATAATAAAACAATTAATTACTACATAAGAAGTCAATAACCAGGATATGAGGACCTCTCGACTTGTCACTCTCTGTGACCTGAGTGCCAAGTCTCGAGGTCCTCATATCCTGGTATTAACTTCTTAGGGAGTAATTAATTGTATATTATTGCATCATGGTTAAAGCTCATAACATAATCTAAAACATAACTAAAAACTCACAATCACAAACTTGTCAAACTTAAAAAAGTAAACAATGGCATTAATAAAACTTGGTTTAAATATCAACTTAACAACATTTTGTTTTCATACATTTGAAACAGGAAATGTTAGAAAATGTGATACATGTTATAACTAAAATGTGTACAAACATACCATGAAGGTTTTTTTTATATACATGTATTTCACTCCAACAATCATGTGAATTTTGTGCAATAGTTTAATGATTTCATGATGACAAAACTGAGGAGACCATTGATTGTGCATTCAAACCTTTATTGCAACACATCACTCCATATAAAGGACACTTTTTTTTCCATCTAATGAAAAATGCATACAATTAGAACATGCATATTAGGAGTAACTGCTTATAAAGGGTACATTTTCCAGCTCCTTTCAGTTCCCTTTATACACGCTTGACAGTAATTACAAATTATTTGAGTATTTGATTTATCTAGACAACACTAAGCTAGCACCAATAAATCAATCAATCAACTAAGCTAGCATTTCTACAAACAGTTTGAATTATACTAAGAAATGACTTATCAGAGTTTTGAGAAAAACATTTATAAATAAATAAATTTATTAAGTGGTATGGTATCAATTTTTTGTGAACTTTACCAATAGTTTTGTAAAGTACAGATGACCTCTATTTCTGACACAGTAAAATATGTACCATTGAATTTGATAGGATAATATTCAAATTCAAATGGGGAAATTATGCTAGTTATAATTTCATAGACAACCGTTGATTAAATCTATGTTGTTTCAAAATGTTTTTTTTAAAACATTGCATTTGAATAAAAAATTATTTGAAGATTGGATTTTTTGGGGTAAAAAAATAGATCACAGACAGATCATGAAAAGCAATATGTTTTAAATAAGACAAATTGGTGTCATAATGATAACTCATTCAAAATTGGAATTCAATCATGTGTGCAGTCTCAGACAAGAATAATGAAATAACAGTATTGTATTTGAAGAGTTGACGGAGTCAATTTGAGATTTGATGATGGCAAATACTGCTTTACTGGCAACATGGAACAAAGCCTGTAAAGTGAATATTTGTCAGTGTAAAATCCCCAATTTACAACAGCAAATTTTCAAATATAATACTGGTAATCCTATTCTAATGCATTATAAAAAGTTGCTCTTTTGAGCTTTGAAAAAGTTCTAAATCAGTATATAATAAAATAACGGTAAATACTGTCGATGAATTTGGCACAATAACATCATAGTATAACATAAAACATAGGACATTATTTTTTGGCTATTTGTACATTTCAGATTTGAACTGATATCTCATTCAAACTTGTTTTTGAGATACATTGTAGGTGGCATTTATTATTTGATCATATTGTAATAATTTAATATTTTGGATTTCAAGAATTCAATATGGTGGCCCATTCAAAGTAGAACCCTTAGTTACGACATGTCAACCATGGATTTGATGGTAAATCGTAGCCAATAAAAACAGGTATTACATAAACATTGTATTAGAATTCTGTTTATTTATTTTCTTTTGTTCTGTCCAAAATAGAACACCTTCAATAAGTTGTTAAACTACGGCTGGTTGTAGTGGTCATCTTTGATTTCTGATCAACATAAAAATATAAACTTTTTCAAGGACAATACAAGAAACATTCCAGCCACGTATCCATTTAGATGGTTCAGGGTTTCAAATAAAGAAGCTAACGGATGACATATTTCGATAATGTAGGTGTCTGGACATGTAAATTTGCACGTTATCTGCACTTAGTCATTAGTATCATCATTTAGTCATAAATATCATCATTTAGTCATAGATATTATTTAGCCATAGATATCACCATTTAGTCATAGATATCATCATTTAGTCATAGATATCATTATTTAGTCATAGATATCATTATTTAGTCATAGATATCATTATTTAGTCATAGATATCATCATTAAGTCAAAGATATCATTATTTAGTCATTGGCATCATCATTTAGTCATAGATATCATTATTTAGTTGTAGATATCATCATTTAGTCATAGATATCATTCAGTCATTGGTATCATCATTTAGTCATAGATATCATTCAGTCATTGGTATCATCATTTAGTCAAAGATATCATTATTTAGTCATAGACATTATTTAGCCATAGATATCACCATTTAGTCATAGATATCATCATTTAGTCATAGATATCATCATTTAGTCATAGATATCATTATTTAGTCATAGATATCATTATTTAGTCATAGATATCATTATTTAGTCATAGATATCATCATTAAGTCAAAGATATCATTATTTAGTCATTGGCATCATCATTTAGTCATAGATATCATTATTTAGTTGTAGATATCATCATTTAGTCATAGATATCATTCAGTCATTGGTATCATCATTTAGTCATAGATATCATTCAGTCATTGGTATCATCATTTAGTCAAAGATATCATTATTTAGTCATAGACATTATTTAGCCATAGATATCACCATTTAGTCATAGATATCATCATTTAGTCATAGATATCATCATTTAGTCATAGATATCATCATTTAGTCAAAGATATCATTATTTAGTCTTAGATATCATCATTTAGTCATTGGTATCATCATTTAGTCATAGACATTATTTAGCCATAGATATCACCATTTAGTCATAGATATCATCATTTAGTCATAGATATCATCATTTAGTCATAGATATCATCATTTAGTCAAAGATATCATTATTTAGTCTTAGATATCATCATTTAGTCATTGGTATCATCAATTAGTCATAGATATCATCATTTGGTCAAAGATATCATCATTTAGTTATAGATATAAATATTTTAAATATTATAGGAATTTGTATTTATGAATTACAATTCAACATGTGAAACTAACAATAGAATTAAAGCTAAAGACCAGAAACTAACATGGGAACTAAAGATAGAAACTAACATGGGAACTAAAGATAGAAACTAACATGGGAACTAAAGATGGAAGTTCATAGAACATATAAATCAACAGTGACTGACATTCTGTTATACAACATGGGAACTAAAGATAGAAGTTCATAGAACATACAAATCAACACTGACTGACATTCTGTTATACAATCATTTATACTTTCATGCAATATAAGCTAGCTACATATACTCATCAAAACCACTCTCAAAATAATACTTTTGACTTATTGGTAAAATGAAATAGATAATGCCATTAAACCTTGCTAATGTATATATATATATGTATGTATTCTGAAAACAACAAAAACAGGGAAATTATGATAACATATCTTGTTATGAGAAATGAGAAAAAAATATACAAACTTACAAATGACTATGGTGGTAATTGTTTCAGATAAAATGCAACGCCTAAACTTCTATAAAACCTCCCAAAACAGTTACTGTTCATCAAAATCAAATTTATTTTATTCACTGTATTTTCAAAATTTTTCTTTTATTTAAAATAGATTTTTGCAATCACTGGTGTTTGGTCAAATGTTAATATTGAAAGGTGTTGTAATATTGAAGTGTGCCAGTTCTTAAGAACTTCTTTGGTATTCTATGAAAAAAATGTAAAAGCATGTTTTGAAACTTATTAATTTTATACATAATTACACCTTATATAAGAATCATGGATTTTGATTGGTTAATAGCCGGTGTATTTTTCATGTATTTTCAGATTTAGGATTAATTTCGTTCATTTTTACCGCTGCCAGGGTATTTGCATGAGGATTTAACTTTTTTACCCTCGCATGCATCAAACCGCCAAATTCATTCGGAATATTTCTTCTTTACCTTTATACGTAAAGCATTAGTGATTAATCAAATTTGAAATCCGGAAGTGTTCCGAAGTAAAGTATTTAACTTTTTTTCTCTCTGCCGTGGTATTTGCCTAAACGTATTTCACTTTTTTACCCTCACATTCATTCAGAATACTTCAACCACTGTCTAACAAAACAAATCGAATATTCCTGAAATCGACAAACAAAAGGTATTATTTATTTAGCCAGTGTTCTAAATAATATTCGGTGTAATTAAATAGATATATCATGTTTGGGAGGGGTATTTGCGAAAAATACCAGTCTTGAGACTAAATTTCCCTCATCATTCGGCTCAGGAAATTTTTCGTCTCTCAACTGATATTTTTCGCAAATACCCCTGCCAAACATGATATATCTGTTCCATATAAAATAATGTATATTTAAATAAAGCTTAAAAAACAAACCTGATTTTTAATAAATTTTTTGGTTTTCATAAAAGACAAACTAAAATTTGAAATAAAAACAAATTTGATAAATAAATAGATATGAATTTATAAAAAATGTGAGAAGAAAATTATTTATTTAAATCTGATGATAAACAAAAGAAACATACAAATTCTACTGTAGTGTCCATGATTATGTTGTTGAGCAAGAAAAGCAAAGGGCCTAATCATGATAGTCAAAATAATATATAACTTATTTTTGACATTTCATAAATTAGTATTAAATATTTTTCATAGGTTCAGTATAAAGGCACAGTGATTCAGCTAGGCACCGGTATCAGGAAATTTGTCCACCTATTTCTCAAATTGTCCCGAAGAACTTTATAAAAATTAGTTTAATTATTGAAGAATGTCCTGAAGAAATTTTGATCAAACTGGCAATTGTCCTAAAGATTTCAGAGTCTAGCTGACACACTGAAGGCATTCCCATAATTGACTATATGTTATATTTCTTGTACTTTGTAAATGAATAAAACTATCTACATTCTAATCTATATATAATGAAATTGTAGTGGGATATGAAATCAATTCTTTAAAATCAAACTTAATACAACCAGGTCTAATATATATGATACTCAAGAAAGATAACTCATGTGAAAAGTTTGCTTAATCTATATATGGAGTCCCCATTTTCATTAACTCAAAATGAAAATATTTATGACAAGTAGTTTTCTTTAGTAAATGATAGTGAAAATCAAACTCGATCAAATTTGTTTCCATGTGCATTGTTAATACAAGTGTACAGGTGATTTCATTACAACCAATTAAAACTCAATCATGTTCAGTGAATGTATAATTATTTTATACAACCATTATTTCGGTACAACCGATTTCATTATAAATGAAACTAATAAACACAAAATTCACCATGATTTGATAGTACAATAATTTGCTCAACATAAACAATTTTTCAAAAATAACAAAATTTTCATTATAAACAATTTTTTTTTATCATAACCAATTTTTCATTATAACCATTTTTTTTTATCATAACCAACTTTTCATTATAACCAATTTTTTTTTTTATCACAACCAATTTTTTTTTTATCATAACCAAATTTTTATTATAACTACTTTCACTATAAATGGTTAAACTGAAGTCAACATGAAACACGGTTTGTACAGAGTAATGATATGTATGGTGTTTGTTCTTT
This sequence comes from Bathymodiolus brooksi, assembly GCA_963680875.1. Lineage (NCBI taxonomy): Eukaryota > Metazoa > Mollusca > Bivalvia > Mytilida > Modiolidae > Bathymodiolus > Bathymodiolus brooksi. The sequence goes on along the minus strand of OY804581.1, from coordinate 90,266,444 downwards.
GTACATTTGTTACTACAAGGCACTGCACTCATCATTTATTAAAACAAATATTTATATAACAAGATTTAAACAACATTTCAATAAAACAAGTATTGTTAATGCATTAAAAAATGGCAGGAATGTTTGGCTTTGATTCATTGTGAGGCTTCATATTCTAATTCTGTCCAAGATGTATATACAGTCAAACCTGTATTAAGAGGTCATCTTTGGGACAAAGAAAATTGGTCTTTTAAGACAGGTGACCTCTTAAAAGAGGTTCAATTCATATGTAATTTTCTATGACAGGACTCGAAAAAGGTGACCTTTTAATACAGGTGACTGCATTGGCAGGTTTGACTGTAACTTTTATATTTGCAAGTTGATTTTTAACATTTGTTTATACAGTGTTTCGAATGTCCACAATGTTTGGAATTTTTAAAAAATATCTTGAATATATAATTGTAACATTATAATCTTAATCACCTTCCCACTGATCTGCTACAAGAACTGATAACTAACATGGGAGGGAATCTTACTTGGGTGGTCAAAATCTGTGGAATTCATGAATATATTATACCATGACCAAAATGTGCATACTAGTATTAAAATTGTAATACATGTATGACCATTACAATCTTAACCTTTTTTTTTTATGAAATGATATATATATATATATAATTGTCATGTATTTATATTATAATATAGATTATCATATGTCAAGATATAGATATTAAATAATCAGATGTATTTTTTTCCTAACAAAAACTGTTAAAACATCTCCAAATTAAACAATAAAATATTCTTTCATAATTTATGTATAATGTAACTGAAGTCATTCTAGATATAGTGAAGTCTATTCAATCTGATTACATTTTTTTCTGTTTAATATAAAAATACATCAAAGATCTTTCAAAAGGCACCAAACAGAAGGACACTTTCATTTTCTTCTTTGTCTGAATAACTTCCCCTTCTACTTAGAGGACAAGTTTTATTCTAATGTGAGGTTACTATGCTTTATATACAAGGCCAACTAGAGGTAACACTAGAACTTTGACATTCAATTTGAACATGCCTACTATTTATCAAGAATTTTGGTTCAGAAAAGTTCAGTGTCTCTTGATAAACTCAAACTTTTTATGACAAATAATGTACAAAAAAATAATTAACATGACCTCCTTCTTTCACTTTGTTAACAAATGAGCGAGTTATCCATTCGGTATAATCTCATTAACCCATGCGCCGGTGAATGTGACTGACTTTTCCACTGGCAGCATAAATCATAACCCGAATAATGCTGATAGAGGGTGCAGTATTATTCGAATTACATAAATTGTGTGCGACATTTTCCTCAAGCGTAAATATAAATTACCGTCTTCCAATCAAAGTATACTACCGTATTTGTACTCTTAGACATATCAGAATCGAAATAAATCATGGAAGCTAGAATGTGTTTGGAGTTTTAACATGGATTGGCAGATATTAGTAAATTTTATCCCTCGCTTCTGGCTCAGGATAAAATACTAATATCTGCCAATCCATGTTAAAACTCCCAACACATTCTGGCTTCCATGATTTATTTCTTAATTAGACTAATACTGAAATGTTTTACAATTACCTATTCATCAGGACATAAAAAATATGTCAAAATTGTATATTATAATAAACATTTCATCTTTTTATTATAACACATATTATTGACCCTATCTTTCAGAAATAATCGGGCTAAGAACACAACATATCAAATGTGGCCTGTATATTAAGCTACCAACCATTATACTAACATATGCAAAGAGTTGGCCACAGGATATTTTTAGTTGTAAATTTGAAACAAAATTTAGCAGACGACAACATGATTATAAAACTGTTCCACAACTGGGACAATATGATAACCTCTAAATTTCCATTTTCCTGTTTACACAATAACAATGCAACTATTTCATATTCATATACATACAGTGGACAAAAGTATTTGGATGTTTACAACTTTCTCTATATGTATCATATCAAACTATAATATGTTTTTAAGTACATTTGTATTTGAATGTCAATTCATATCTGATTTTGATAAAAAAAAAATTATTATTACAGGCAGAAAGGTATGAAGTTAATAGAAGTAAATCATCATGATTTATATCCAGTGTTAAATTATTTGTATACAAAAGTACTATCACTGCATTGTGTTTTGGGAAAACTTAATTCAGTTTATGTTTAACTTGTTTATTCTCAAAATTTTAGTTTATAAAAGTAAATTGAAATTATAGATTAAAACAACATGTAATTATGCTTTTGTCCATTATCAAAATTGCACATGAAATTATTTCAGGAGAAAAAAAATTATATAGTAGCTTTATATAACATATATGGAATGTTAGAAGCATGTGATTTTTTTGTCCAATGTCTGTACATGAACTGACACATATCTTACATTAAAAGTAATCTAAGTACCAAAGAATGATGTAAAAGTAAAAAGTACCAAATATATAGAGATTTGTTTTATAATATATCATCTATGGCATCAAATATTTTTTGATTGATAATATAAGTACTTGTAGCATATTAATACTTTGAACTTTCTTTTCATAAAATTTGTACATTTTAAAGCCACCTTGAGGCTTGGAAACAGAAAAAAAACAAAAACAAAAAAAAACACAAAAAAACCAGCATGTGTACCATAAAGATTAACTTGCATTGATAGGAATAGATTTATAGAAGGTTTATGTATCAAATTTTACATAGTAGAATCTAAATTTGGCAGTATAGGTATTAAAGTGTATAAGAATATCACAATGAGAATTAATGACTAGTTAATCACTCTTTCCATTCTTTTTCCTTCCATAATCAGAGCCTTTCTTTGTTTCTGTAAATCCTATTAACCATTTAGCTGCTATAGATACTGAAACACATTAAAAATCCACTTACAATATAAATATACAGATTTGTAAATCATTTAAAATAATTTAATTCTTTATTTATTTAACGAGGATTGCAGACAGCCGATGGCTACGAGCGATTTTCCTCAATTATTTAAATTGTAAGATAGATTAATATCACATATCAGTTACAATCAGTAACTATTGGAGACCTGTATCAAAATATATACAAAGATTTTTAAATTTTGTTTTCATAAAATTTTACATTCATCTCCACTTAAATATTATTTCTTAGTAATTGAATCAAGTGTTTTTGTCTGTGTATCGCGATAGGGTATGTCCATGCTGTGATCATATGTTAGTTAGATTTATATTCACATCCAACTATGCAATCAGTGCCTATATATCACCGCTAAAGATGTGAGCAGGGCAAGATTTATGTATGGGAAAATATGGGTCATGGCCCAGGGGCCCCTAAGCTTGGGGGCTCCAATATATGTCTTGTTGCAATTTAATAGTGTGATACAGTCTATGATATTTTTAGCGGTGGCAGCCATATTTGTTTATTAGTTTTAACATGCACAATGATATGATCTACTTTAGACATCTAAGCAGTTGAAAATTACACACATGTAGAATCGTAGGGGCCCTCAAAACTTATTGGCCCAGCCTTTCAGTGAATTGTGTTTAGATACTCCAAGTATCCTCCATTAATAAAACTGAGTACAATGATATAACTAAAAGATTGTTGAAAGTGGCATTAAACACCATAAACCCTAACCTCCTGTATCTCAACAATTTTATCAAAGATAAAAACCTTTACATACAAGGAATCTTGTAAATTAGTCCCCCTCCCACCAAAGAACACCCCTCATATCAGGTCAAATTTCAGATACACTGAGATAGTAAAATACTACTAAACTGTCCCCCTAAGGAGAGCCCAGCCCTCTTATTAAGACTACTGTAACCCTATCAAATCAATTATATTTAATTGGTGTTTTCAATTTGTGGATTCAAAGACTTAGAAATTCACAAAAAAAAAAACCAGCAACAGGAGGTAATATTATCTTTAAATTGTTTTTTAATTATGGTTGGTTTGGTTTATGGTGTTTAACGCCACTTTCAACAATATTTCAGTTATATCATGGCGGTCAGTTTTATTGGTGGAAGAAACCGGAGTACCAAGAGAAAACCACCGACCTGTCGCAAGTCACTGACAAATTTTATCACATAATGTTGTATCAAGTACACTTCGCCATGAAGGGGGATCGAAATCACAACGTTAGTGGTGGTAGGCACTGATTTCATAGGTAATTATAAATTCAACTACCATACGATCACAACCATGACGACTCCTCCTTTTAATTATGTTACTCAACGATTGATGAATACTTACAAAATACAAAGAATCCTACGGTGAACACTTGTTGTAGAAATGTTCCTAAGAGGAAAATTTGACTAAGTAAATAAAACAATGGTACACCAGTTACTGCTAGCCAGCCAAACCATGTAATTAAATTAATGTACTTCTTGGGTGGGTGGTAAGCTGGTAAATCAAACTTTCCTGTCTTATTAAAATTATCAAGTAAGTCATCCTAAAACATAAAACATCAGAGTTATACATAAATAAAATGAAAAACAGAAAAATACCACACTGTCGGAACAATTCTAAAATGTAATAGAAAAATACCACACTGTCGGAACAATTCTAAAATGTAATAGAAAAATACCACACTGTCGGAACAATTCTAAAATGTAATAGAAAAATATCACACTGTCGGAACAATTCTAAAATGTAATAGAAAAATACCACACTGTCGGAACAATTCTAAAATGTAAAAGAAAAATACCACACTGTCGGAACAATTCCTAAATATAATAGAAAAATACCACACTGTCGGAACAATTCCTAAATATAATAGAAAAATACCACACTGTCGGAACAATTCCTAAATATAATAGAAAAATACCACACTGTTGGAACAATTCCTAAATATAATAGAAAAATACCACACTGTCGGAACAATTCCTAAATATAATAGAAAAATTGTAGAAAGAAGGTAAAATTAATACCCCATACATATGTATACATGAGTTGACAACTCACTTTCCTAGCTTGACAAAGTCACATTTATACATTGTATTAAAAAATAAATCTTATCTGATAGTCATTAACATGTTTATACCTACCACATATTTGCATTTGTTCCAAGCCAGGAAAGATTTTCCATAACAGTTTATTCCCTTTTTTCAATCTATTATTAAAAAGGTTTCATTTTCAAATATTTTTTTATTTGTCAAAATTTACTTATTTTTGTTCAAATTAAATTCTTTAGTTGAGAGATATGATAGCTGTCATTCTTTAGTTGAGAGATATGATAGCTGTCATTCTCCTGTTACTTTGTTTTGTAAAAAGAAATGTAATCAAACAAATTTTGTTTCAGAGTTGATAAAGATCAATTGCATGGTACACTGTAATACAAGTAATATTTACTTCAAATGCTATTTAGCAGTCTGTGATTTTGGACTTCAGCCGTTACTGGTGCAAATTTAAAAAAAAACAACAGCAAATTTTAAATACAATTGCAAGGAAATATCGATTAAGCTTACTGGGCAGATCATATTTTTACTGGGCAGGGGTAATACGATCCATGCTAAAGTTAAAGACTGATATAGTCGTTCATATATACTTTTGTTGATTGGTTGTGTGGGAATGGATTTAACATTTCGAGTAAAACATATCAACAATTTGTCAAAGTAGACATCAGTGATGTCAATATAATGTTTTATCCTGCAATGACAGCATTTACCGACCAATATAGCTTGCCCAATATTTTTTTTGATATTGGTCAGTTATAAATAGAACATACAAATGTAAGCTCCTCCCACGTCGGGGGATATTGTTTTCAAATACATACACAAAAATTATTTCAAATACTTTTATCATCGTCCAGTAAATGTTTATTTACTATTTAAAATTGCAGGATAAATACAATACATGTGCACTGTCGAAGCATATAGGTAAATATGTGTATTCGGCACGAAACGTGGGAAAAGGCTCGGCAAAGTATTGTATATATATTAGAAAATCAATGATGATGTGTTTGTATCATGTTTGTTGTTTGGTAATCACATGTAGATATTCAAATTATGAATAAAAACAAATACTATACCTTTTCTTTAAATAAATCACGTAACCATACCCCTAACTCTTCTTCTGAATCAGGCATTTTACTAATTTCATGTCGCCTTAAACAAACAAAAATATTAAGTTCAGAACATCAAATATTTTATGAGATTAAAGTTTTGTAATGCAAACCTCTATACTCCATTTAAAATATGTAATTTAAATTTGTGTTCAATGTAGAATAGCTTCACTGTTTTATCAATATGTTTTGAAGGAAAGACTAGAAAGACATGAACCAAATGGCTAACCTTTTGACAAAAAATACCATCTTGATTTCTGTGAAAATCATGCACTTCTTATAGATGCAGAATGTTCAATCTCCACTGGAAAATGGAGCATGGAGCATAATTATAGTCACAATGTCATATTAGTTTTACTTTAAAGATTTGGTAAGCAGCAGTTTGATTGTATAAATAATAAAGGATTGGGATGTAAGTGAATATACCAGAAAATTACACAATGTACATATGAAACTCAGGTAGATGTTAATCTGTCTCTAAAATCAATATTCTTTTTTTCTATCTTTTTACTTTTTATGCTGATCAGGGTTTTCAATAAGAGCTGGCATCCAGTGAAATTTTGCCACTTCAAAGGGGTGAAATCACCAGTTCAATTGTAAAACGACTATATTTTTTTTAATTGAATGGATCAGTGATGTTAAAAATCAGCATATTACAAAATCTAGCAGAAACAAAAAATTAGAGAACCACACTTTCATTGTCGTTCTTCATCTAAAACTCATGTACTATACAAGGCTTACTTTATTCTCATGTGTCCTATAATTTTCTTCCCTCGTAAAACATTCATCAACGATGGTTCTTCATCCCCTTTAAATCCTATAGTGCAGTCATATACAGCGTTTACTGTAAATAATATGAACCATTGAAACAAAATAATACTCTCCCATGGACAAAATAAATGGAACTTTTGTCAAGATATAAAGATCTGAATTTGTATTGAAATGGGACGACGTCATTGAAAAGTTTATGGCATTTTTGAGCACAAAACCTATTGCGAAGCTTCAATTTGTCCTGGTCATGGTTTATTGAGTATTTCAACATGGAACATACCACAAAGCAAAGACGTGTAGTCATATTAGAATATGCTACACTATAGCAACATCTGACACAAGTTGATCTAATGTTTCATCCTGTGAACTTTAACCTTTCATCCTGGTGTGCATATATATTCGATTCTCTCTGGTTTTTCCATTACTACCAGAAAACAAACTTGCTGTCAATATTTTTCTAGCAGTGCTTTGATTGGTTTATCAAAATTCATCAACATAACGAAATAACACAGTAATTCACTGCTGCATGTTAGCGTATGAGTGAATTTCCACCGTTGCTTGGTTATTAGTGATTTATTTTCTATATTTTATATTTGAAATGCAAAAGTAGTTATGCTATTTTTTACATAGATTTTACACTTTTCTTGGCAGCCATAAGTTGTTTAAAACAGAATTAGTTTTTCATTGTTGGACGCTCAACGATATTTTTGATTGTGATGATGTTGGTACTGTGACGTCACAGTAAGATAAATGTTATTTCACAAGAATCTATGTAATAATGTAGTATATTTAACATATGAATTTAATATGATCAGAATATCTTATATACAGAACTGAAAGAGGGAGAAATCATTAAAATAATTACTGTCAAAATATTTCAACCTTACTATAGTAACATCAGATAAATTTAGATGTATGTTTTGTGATATTTGTATGCTTTTTCACTTTTTTGTTTGTAAAATGTACACAAAATAGTATCCCTTATTTCATTATTACAAACCTTTTCCCTTCATTTCCTGCATAGAATAAGCAAATCCTTTAGTTCTTGGTAATAAATGATGCTTAAGTTCAGGATAACCCTTTTTTCTTGATACTTCTAAACTAGCTTCATGTTTTTCTGGTGTAAATCTAGTTCCCTCTGGAAACAATAGAAGCTGGAAAAAAATGTGTTTACTCACTGTGACATCAAAGTATTACAACAAAAAATGTGCTTACTCACTGTGACATCAAAGTTTAAAAAAAAAATGTGCTTACTCACTGTGACATCAAAGTTTTACACACAAAATGTGCTTACTCACTGTGACATCAAAGTTTTACACACAAAAAATGTGTTTACTCACTGTGACATCAAAGTTTTACACACAAAAAATGTGCTTACTCACTGTGACATCAAAGTTTTACACAAAAAAATGTGTTTACTCACTGTGACATCAAAGTTTAAAAAAAGAAAATGTGTTTACTCATTGTGACATCAAAGTTTTACAACAAAAAATGTGCTTACTCACTGTGATATCAAAGTTAAAAAAAAAATATGTGCTTACTCACTGTGACATCAAAGTTTTACAAACAAAATGTGTTTACTCACTGTGACATCAAAGTTTTACAAAAAAAAATGTGTTTACTCACTGTGACATCAAAGTTTTACAAACAAGTGTGTTTACTCACTGTGACATCAAAGTTTTACACACAAAAAATGTGTTTACTCACTGTGACATCAAAGTTTAAAAAAAAAATGTGTTTACTCACTGTGACATCAAAGTTTTACACAAAAAAAATGTGTTTACTCACTGTGACATCAAAGTTTTACACAAAAACAAATTTGTATCTAAAAATATTCCTCCAAATTGTTTATGACAAGAAGGCAAACTGTAAAATGTGGAATAAATCAAATTTACTAGTTGGTGTATAATGTCTTCTTGTGATACATGTAGCATAGTTCACAAATGTGTGTAATGATGTGGGGCTATAATTTACTAATGTACATAATAGCAAACATTGGTTCTAAAATTCAATAGTGTGTGTAAATGACAAACTGTGATACTAGAATAAACAAGTTGCAGTATTATCAAAATGTGGTACTATAATTCACTAGTTGTATATTAGCTTGTGCTATGTGCTAAGTGTGGTACTATAATTCACTAGTTGTATATTAGCTTGTTGCTATGGCTAAGTTTGGTACTATAATTCACTAGTTGTATATTAGCTTGTTGCTATGGCTAAGTTTGGTACTATAATTCATTAGTTGTATATTAGCTTGTGCTATGGCTAAGTGTGGTACTATAATTCATTAGTTGTATATTAGCTTGTGCTATGGCTAAGTTTGGTACTGGAATTCATTAGTTGTATATTAGCTTGTGCTATGGCTAAGTGTGGTACTATAATTCATTAGTTGTATATTAGCTTGTGCTATGGCTAAGTTTGGTACTATAATTCATTAGTTGTATATTAGCTTGTGCTATGGCTAAGTTTGGTACTGGAATTCATTAGTTGTATATTAGCTTGTGCTATGGCTAAGTTTGGTACTATAATTCATTAGTTGTATATTAGCTTGTGCTATGGCTAAGTTTGGTACTATAATTCATTAGTTGTATATTAGCTTGTGCTATGGCTAAGTTTGGTACTATAATTCATTAGTTGTATATTAGCTTGTGCTATGGCTAAGTGTGGTACTATAATTCACTAGTTGTATATTAGCTTGTGCTATGGCTAAGTGTGGTACTATAATTCACTAGTTCTAGTTGTATATTAGCTTGTGCTATGGCTAAGTTTGGCATTGGAATTCATTAGTTGTATATTAGCTTGTGCTATGGCTAAGTGTGGTACTATAATTCATTAGTTGTATATTAGCTTGTGCTATGGCTGAGTTTGGTACTGGAATTCATTAGTTGTATATTAGCTTGTGCTATGGCTAAGTTTGGTACTATAATTCATTAGTTGTATATTAGCTTGTGCTATGGCTAAGTTTGGTACTATAATTCATTAGTTGTATATTAGCTTGTGCTATGGCTAAGTGTGGTACTATAATTCACTAGTTGTATATTAGCTTGTGCTATGGCTAAGTGTGGTACTATAATTCACTAGTTGTATATTAGCTTGTGCTATGGCTAAGTGTGGTACTATAATTCACTAGTTCTAGTTGTATATTAGCTTGTGCTATGGCTAAGTTTGGCATTGGAATTCATTAGTTGTATATTAGCTTGTGCTATGGCTAAGTGTGGTACTATAATTCATTAGTTGTATATTAGCTTGTGCTATGGCTGAGTTTGGTACTGGAATTCATTAGTTGTATATTAGCTTGTGCTATGGCTAAGTGTGGTACTATAATTCACTAGTTGTATATTAGCTTGTGCTATGGCTAAGTTTGGCATTGGAATTCATTAGTTGTATATTAGCTTGTGCTATGGCTAAGTTTGGTACTATAATTCATTAGTTGTATATTAGCTTGTGCTATGGCTAAGTTTGGTACTGGAATTCATTAGTTGTATATTAGCTTGTGCTATGGCTAAGTTTGGTACTATAATTCACTAGTTGTATATTAGCTTGTGCTATGGCTAAGTGTGGTACTATAATTCATTAGTTGTATATTAGCTTGTGCTATGGCTGAGTTTGGTACTGGAATTCATTAGTTGTATATTAGCTTGTGCTATGGCTAAGTTTGGTACTATAATTCATTAGTTGTATATTAGCTTGTGCTATGGCTAAGTTTGGTACTATAATTCACTAGTTGTATATTAGCTTGTGCTATGGCTAAGTTTGGTACTATAATTCACTAGTTGTATATTAGCTTGTGCTATGGCTGAGTTTGGTACTATAATTCATTAGTTGTATATTAGCTTGTTGCTATGGCTAAGTTTGGTACTGGAATTCACTAGTTGTATATTAGCTTGTTGCTATGGCTAAGTTTGGTACTGGAATTCATTAGTTGGTTTACTTACTTGTGTTATAACAAAGCATGATATATAGAAATTCTACAATGAATTCACAGTACATGTATTAATCTGTGTAATGACAAAACAAAGGTAATAGCTATAGAGACAGATGTTATTTCCTATCATTATGACAAATATTTCTCCCATAGATTTTTTCCTTCATAACTTACTGTGAACCAATAGCCATCTGGAAAGGAAACCAGTTCTTTCACCCCATCATGGATGCGTTTTTTGTCTTTTGTCCAATCTCTCTTTAAAAATATACTTTCAACAAATACCCATGACCATCCAATAGTAGGTAAATATCTAAGTGATTCTTTACCATATATTTTTGTTCCCTGTGAAAAAAATAACATATATAAATATAGCAAATAGGAACACATCAAACAAAAGTACAGTGAAACTTGTCTAAACTGAACCCTGAATAAATTGGAATCCTGTATACACCAAACTTTAAATAAAATCCAGCTTTGCTAATATAACCTGTATAAACAGAACACCTGTTTATACCCAACTTAAAAGTTAGTCCCAAGGAGGTTTGCTAAAAGTTAGTCCCAAGGAGGTTAAGGTTTGGACAGGTTTCACTGTATATTTTAATTAACTACAATAAGAAATGCCAGTATTTCTTCCATGTGGCTTAATTTACTCTGGCAATCAAAAACATTCACTCATAGACCAATCACAGTACATGTACCACCTTTTTATCTACGGTCATGATTTATTACTTGTAAACTTGTTCTTCACAAGATTATAGCTGAAATATGCCTCGCCCAATATTAAACAACAATAATTAACTAATCAATATAGATTTAAATGTTCAAACTACAGGGGGTAGGGTTATGGTGTTTAACACCACTTTCAATAATATTTCAGTTATATCGTGGCGGTCAGTTTTATTGGTGGAGGAAACCTGAGTACCTGGAGAAAACCACTGACCTGTCGCAAGTCACTGACAAACTTCATCACATAATTTTGTATTGTGTACACCTCGGCATGAGCTCACAACTCCAATTTACTGTGAACCAATAGCCATTTGGAAACTACAAGCTGGCTGATAAATTAAAGAATTTTAGGAAGACATCCTTCATTGGTTATATAAACAATGTTATGATAAAATTCCCAATATATTTTATTTCGAACATGCATATTACCAGACAAATTATGGACATTATTTCTGAGAGATTTCGTGTATTTATATCAATCTGGATAATTTGTTTATGAAAATAATGTTATTTGTCTTTTTAAAACTCCCACAAATGATGGCTTCCATACATTATTTCAAAACCAATTAACATGACTGACCTTTTTTGAAGACAATATAATCATCATGTTAAAACATTGTAAAGTCATCATTTTTCATTAGAGTTTTAGGAGTTGTTTTATACTCACTGCAGGGTATGTGTCATATCCCTGACTTAAAAATTCCTACATGTGTATCTAATATGCTGAGGATAAAGCAGATTTTACATACTTTAATATTTCTCACACAATTTGGGGACAACGAAAATTACCAAAATCATATTATATCTATCTGCTATGATCCATGCCATTAACTAGTCTTCCTACATCAATCACATTTTATCCTAAACTGCTTCTATTTGAGCAGTCAAATTGCACTGACTGGATAAATTTTTGCTATATATACGATCACTCACCAAAATATAGCTTTTCTGGTACCTGATTCATGATAAGAAACAGTAAAAGAGGATACCATCAAAACGATTAGAATGACCTTTGTGTCGGCTCTTTTTAGACAACTTGGCAGTTGATTTGAGCAATTTGACATTGCAGGATAAACACAATATACGTACATTGTCAGAAAATACAAAATTCATTTGCACTCGCTGTGAAACAGGACAAAAAAGCTCACCAAAGGTTCGCCTTTCTTCCTGTTTTTAAAGCTTACAAGTACAAATAAATTAGATATTTTCTTACAATGTACGTATATTATCTTTTTGAAACAATGCATGGCATTAACAAGTTTGCTTATATCAATCACATTATATCTCTCTGCTATGCCATTAACCAGTCTATACTTACACCAATCACATTATATCTCTCTGCTATGATCCATGCCATTAACCAGTCTATACTTACACCAATCACATTATATCTCTCTGCTATGATTCATGCCATTAACCAGTCTATGCTTACACCAATCACATTATATCTCTCTGCTATGATCCATGCCATTAACCAGTCTATACTTACACCAATCACATTATATCTCTCTGCTATGATCCATGCCATTAACCAGTCTATGCTTACATCAATCACATTATATCTCTCTACTATGATCCATGCCATTAACCAGTCTATGCTTACACCAATCACATTATATCTCTCTGCTATGCCATTAACCACTCTATACTTACACCAATCACATTATATCTCTCTGCTATGCCATTAACCACTATATACTTACACCAATCACATTATATCTCTCTGCTATGCCATTAACCAGTCTATACTTACACCAATCACGTTATATCTCTCTGCTATGATCCATGCCATTAACCAGTCTATACTTACACCAATCACGTTATATCTCTCTGCTATGATCCATGCCATTAACCAGTCTATCTCATATGTATGGTTCATAGTGACAACAATGTGTTCATGTCCCAGGTATTCCCTGTCAACAGGATCTACATACATTATACAGTCACTTCCTGACCACCACTCAGCTATAAATGTAAACTCTGTAACAAAACAACATGGTGCTAATTAGGATAGCAAAACAACATGGTTCTAGATATGATAGTAAAACAATGTGGTTCTAGACAGGATAGCAAAACAACATGGTTCTAGACAGGAGAGTAAAACAACATGGTTCTAGATAGGATAGTAAAATAATGTGGTTCTAGACAGGATAGTAAAACAACATGGTTCTAGATAGGATAGCAAAACAATATGGTTCTAGATAGGATAGCAAAACAAAATGGTTCTAGACAGGAGAGTAAAACAACATGGTTCTAGATAGGATAGCAAAACAATATGGTTCTAGATAGGATAGCAAAACAAAATGGTTCTAGACAGGAGAGTAAAACAACATGGTTCTAGATAGGATAGCAAAACAATATGGTTCTAGATAGGATAGCAAAACAAAATGGTTCTAGACAGGAGAGTAAAACAACATGGTTCTAGATAGGATAGTAAAACAATGTGGTTCTATATATGATAGTAAAACAATGTGGTTCTAGACAGGATAGCAAAAACAAGATGGTTCTAGATAAAATAGCAAAACAAAATGGTTCTAGACAGGAGAGTAAAACAACATGGTTCTAGATAGGATAGCAAAACAAAATGGTTGTAGACAGGAGAGTAAAACAACATGGTTCTAGATAGGATAGTAAAACAATGTGGTTCTAGACAGGATAGCAAAAACAACATGGTTCTAGATAAAATAGCAAAACAAAATGGTTCTAGACAGGAGAGTAAAACAACATGGTTCTAGAAAGGATAGCAAAACAACACGGTTCTATATATGATAGCAAAACAACATGGTTCCATATAGGATAGTAAAACAATGTGGTTCTAGACAGGATAGCAAAAACAACATGGTTCTAGATAAAATAGCAAAACAAAATGGTTCTAGACAGGAGAGTAAAACAACATGGTTCTAGATAGGATAGCAAAACAATATGGTTCTAGATAGGATAGCAAAACAAAATGGTTCTAGATAGGATAGTAAAACAATGTGGTTCTATATATGATAGTAAAACAATGTGGTTCTAGACAGGATAGCAAAAACAACATGGTTCTAGATAAAATAGCAAAACAAAATGGTTCTAGACAGGAGAGTAAAACAACATGGTTCTAGATAGGATAGCAAAACAATATGGTTCTAGATAGGATAGCAAAACAAAATGGTTCTAGACAGGAGAGTAAAACAACATGGTTCTAGATAGGATAGTAAAACAATGTGGTTCTAGACAGGATAGCAAAAACAACATGGTTCTAGATAAAATAGCAAAACAAAATGGTTCTAGACAGGAGAGTAAAACAACATGGTTCTAGATAGGATAGCAAAACAATATGGTTCTAGATAGGATAGTAAAACAATATGGTTCTAGATAGGATAAAAAAACAACATGGTTCTAGATAGGATAGCAAAACAATATGGTTCTAGATAGGATAGAAAAACAACATTGTTCTAGATAGGATAGAAAAACAACATGGTTCTAGATAGGATAAAAAAACAATATGGTTCTAGATAGGATAGAAAAACAATATGGTTCTAGATAGGATAGTAAAACAACATGGTTCTAGATAGGATAGAAAAACAATATGGTTTTAGATAGGATAGCTAAACAATATGGTTCTAGATAGGATAGAAAAACAACATGGTTTTTGATAAGATAGCAAAACAACATTGTTCTAGATAGGATAGAAAAACAATATGGTTTTTGATAAGATAGCAAAACAACATTGTTCTAGATAGGATAGAAAAACAATATGGTTTTTGATAAGATAGCAAAACAACATTGTTCTAGATAGGATAAAAAAACAACATGGTTCTAGATAGGATAGCAAAACAATATGGTTCTAGATAGGATAGAAAAACAACATGGTTTTTGATAAGATAGCAAAACAACATTGTTCTAGATAGGATAGAAAAACAATATGGTTTTTGATAAGATAGCAAAACAACATTGTTCTAGATAGGATAGAAAAACAATATGGTTCTAGATAGGATAGAAAAACAACATGGTTTTTGATAAGATAGCAAAACAACATTGTTCTAGATAGGATAGAAAAACAATATGGTTTTTGATAAGATAGCAAAACAACATTGTTCTAGATAGGATAAAAAAACAACATGGTTCTAGATAGGATAGCAAAACAATATGGTTCTAGATAGGATAGAAAAACAACATTGTTCTAGATAGGATAGAAAAACAACATGGTTCTAGATAGGATAAAAAAACAATATGGTTCTAGATAGGATAGAAAAACAATATGGTTCTAGATAGGATAGTAAAACAACATGGTTCTAGATAGGATAGAAAAACAATATGGTTTTAGATAGGATAGCAAAACAATATGGTTCTAGATAGGATAGAAAAACAACATGGTTTTTGATAAGATAGCAAAACAACATTGTTCTAGATAGGATAGAAAAACAATATGGTTTTTGATAAGATAGCAAAACAACATTGTTCTAGATAGGATAGAAAAACAATATGGTTTTTGATAAGATAGCAAAACAACATTGTTCTAGATAGGATAGTAAAACAACATGGTTCTAGATAGGATAGAAAAACAATATGGTTTTAGATAGGATAGCAAAACAATATGGTTCTAGATAGGATAGAAAAACAAAATGGTTCTAGATAGGATAGCAAAACAATACGGTTTTAGATAGGATAGCAAAACAATATGGTTCTAGATAGGATAGCAAAACAATATGGTTCTAGATAGGATAGTAAAACAACATGGTTCTAGATAGGATAGCAAAACAACATTGTTCTAGATAGGATAGAAAAACAAAATGGTTCTAGATAGGATAGAAAAACAATATGGTTCTAGATAGGATCGAAAAACAACATGGTTCTAGATAGGATAGAAAAACAATATGGTTCTAGATAGGATAGAAAAACAACATGGTTCTAGATAGGATAGAAAAACAACATGGTTCTAGATAGGATAGAAAAACAATATGGTTCTAGATAGGATAGCAAAACAACATGGATTTAGATAGGATAGCAAAACAATATGGTTCTAGATAGGATAGCAAAACAACATTGTTCTAGATAGGATAGAAAAACAACATGGTTCTAGATAGGATAGTAAAACAACATGGTTCTAGATAGGATAGAAAAACAATATGGTTTTAGATAGGATAGCAAAACAATATGGTTCTAGATGGGATAGAAAAACAATATGGTTTTTGATAAGATAGCAAAACAACATTGTTCTAGATAGGATAGAAAAACAATATGGTTTTTGATAAGATAGCAAAACAACATTGTTCAGATAGGATAGAAAAACAACATGGTTCTAGATAGGATAGTAAAACAACATGGTTCTAGATAGGATAGAAAAACAATATGGTTTTAGATAGGATAGCAAAACAATATGGTTCTAGATAGGATAGAAAAACAAAATGGTTCTAGATAGGATAGCAAAACAACACGGTTTTAGATAGGATAGCAAAACAATATGGTTCTAGATAGGATAGCAAAACAATATGGTTCTAGATAGGATAGTAAAACAACATGGTTCTAGATAGGTTAGCAAAACAACATTGTTCTAGATAGGATAGAAAAACAAAATGGTTCTAGATAGGATAGAAAAACAACATGGTTCTAGATAGGATAGAAAAACAACATGGTTCTAGATAGGATAGAAAAACAATATGGTTCTAGATAGGATAGCAAAACAACATGGATTTAGATAGGATAGCAAAACAATATGGTTCTAGATAGGATAGTAAAACAACATGGTTCTAGATAGGATAGCAAAACAACATGGTTTTAGATAGGATAGCAAAACAACATGGTTCTAGATAGGAGAGCAAAACAATATGGTTCTAGATAGGAGAGCAAAATTTTTAATTTTATGACGTGGTCGTGATCGTATGGTAGTTGGATTTACAATTACCTGTGTAATCAGTGCTTATCACCACCAACGTTGTGAGTTCGAATCTCACTCAGGCGAGGGGTACTCGATACAACATTATGTGATAAAGTTTGTCAGTGACTTGCGACAGGTCAGTGGTTTACTCTGGGTACTTCTGTTTCTTCCACCAATAAAACTGACAGCCATGATATAACTGAAATATTGTTGAAAGTGGCATTAAACACCATAACCCTAACCCTAGATTTTATTATATGAAATTGATAATAATTTAGTTTTTGCTTGGTGAATTTTGAATTTGCTTGTGTTGTTGTTTCTTTCAATGCTTTTGAGGTTAAAGTTTTCCAAAGAAGTGGTTTTAACATCTAAGATTTAATTATCTTGTATTTGTATATTTTTCGTTATCTTGTATAATCTTTTTCTTTTCTTTTTTTTTAAATTTTGTGTATTATTTGTTATCTTACAGTTGCACAATTTAATTACAATTAGAAATTTGTAGGATATTTTGTTAACTACGGTGTATTATAGAAATATACCACTTACAAGCATGGTATATTTCTATAATTCCACCGAATATGTGGTTATCATTACCTGAAGATAAATCCCGAGAGCATCGGAATGTAAAATACTACTATTTTTAATCACAATCTATTTTTAGACATGGTATTTTCCCACCTGCCATTGTATTTCTGAAAAAATACCACGGCACTTAAAATGGCGGGGAAAAAAATACCATAGTGAAGGAAAAATTGGAGAAAATCATAATATTTGCGAAAAAATTGGAGAAAATCATAATATTTGCAGAAAAATAGCATAGCTTTTATCCAATGAAAATCCAGCATTTTTATATAAGGTGGAATTAATGCAAACATCTAATGAC
This sequence comes from Bathymodiolus brooksi, assembly GCA_963680875.1. NCBI lineage: Eukaryota > Metazoa > Mollusca > Bivalvia > Mytilida > Modiolidae > Bathymodiolus > Bathymodiolus brooksi. Next base: position 90,248,227 of record OY804581.1, on the reverse strand, counting down.
ATCCCATACAAGGATCATGTAAAGGGGGGCATATTTTCAAAGATTTCCAAATCTTAAGGTATATGTTTAGAACTGCTGTTTGATAAAGTCAATATATTTAATTTGCGTATGATTGGATATACAAGGATGAATAAAAGATTAATTAACATGACCCCAAAAAGGTTGTTGTTAGATGGTTTATTGTCAAAAAAATCAAATAAATAAAAATCCAACAAACATATTATTTTAATATGACTGTATGATACATTATATAAAAATCAATTAAATAACTTCTGAATTTTTGTTTTCTTAATGACTTTTAAAGTAAAACTTACGACACCAGTAAGATCTGACCAGGTAATAGTTGATTTTCCGATACAAACTTTTATTAAATGGCCATAACACCATGGAACACAGCTGTAGAGAGTTGACAATCAATGCACTGACTAAGTACACATAAACAAATACCAAATAGACAATGGAAGAAAAATCAATCATCTTCATTCTGAAAAAAAAAAAAATTATATCTGTCAATAATTAAACAAACGAAAATAATAAATTATAAATGTTGTGTAACAGTAGATCATAATTTTCTCCGAAAAATGCAATGCCACCAATGGCATTTGTTTCCAGGACATCTCATGTTGTAAGCCACGGCTTTACTACCAACTGAGATAAAGGAGATCTCCACTAATGCAGTAAGTGGAGTATGGTTATGAACCCACTACAGTTCCTATGACATTAGGAAGAGGAGCATACCAGTCACAGTTGAATGGTAGTACATTCTTTTCAAATTTCAAATTTTTAAAAATTACAACAATGTGATTGAATTATTGATGTTTAATGCATATGTCAATAATAAAACAATTATATTATGGTAGTAAGTTTTATTGGTAGAATTTATCAACATTTACGTCAAAGACAAACTTTATCACATGTTGTATCAAGTACCCCAATGGGTGGGTATTATGAAAGAAAGTTTGAAAATCTTCATCCAACTCAATTTATAAACCTTCAAAATTCAGACCATTTAGTCTGTCTATGTAAGACAAAAGACAATGCAATTTTCATTCTAATGTAGTTGTTTAATATTCCTGATTTGTGATTGGACAATGCTGTAATTTCCACGGTATCAATTCCATGGTTGAAATAGCATGAGATATTTTTAGAATTAAGGGTTCAACTGGAAGGATCCGCCATCTTGAAAACGTGAAATCCTACATGTCATATTTACAACAATGCACAAAAATAATTAAAATGCCTACCTTGCAAACTTATTTTAGTTAAATTTAATCAAAATTGAAGTGTACATGAATCCAAACTAGAGGCTCCCAGGAGCCTGTATAACTCACCTGGGTATAATAACAACATCAGTCAATAAAACTTGATAACTTCAGTAAAAAAAATTAACAAATGTAGCCCTCGTTATTGCAGACCCCTTCTACAAAAAAATTTGGGCAGGGGTTCCTCCTTTAATGTAAGTTATCAAAATTGCTGTAAAAAAACATATATGTCAATGATTCTCAAAATTTAGCTTTTGCTACTTCACATTTTGTAATAGAGTTGCTTCCCTTTGATTATTTGAGTAACCAAAAGCAGTGAGTCAACAAAAAAAATGCATTTCAAGAGGAATAACTCTTCACACAGTTGTCACACATTTTCAACTGTGGGAAATTTTTTTGTAGATCTTGACTTGCTGAACATTTTTGCAGTTTAAACTTTCCCTCTATCTCTAATAGTTTTTGAGATATAAGATGAAAGTATTAAAATTTAGAACATTTTGATGAAAAAAGGACAATAACTCCAAAATGGGTAATTGGATTTACTTCAAAATTGCAGGGTAGGAAGATCTTGACATGATGCAATTTTTTGCAATTTAAACTTAACCTTTATCTCTTATAGTTTTTGAAATATAAGACGAAAAGTATTAAAATTTAAAAAAATTTGATGAAAAAAGGGCAATAACTCCAAGATGGGTGATCAGATTTACTTCAAAATTGCAGGGTACTACTGACTATGTTTGCTGTTTAAACTTAACATTTATCTCTTATAGATTTTGAAATAAAGGACGAAAACTATTAAAATTTAGAAAATTTGATGAAAAAAGGGCAATAACTCTAAAATGGGCAATGGGATTTACTTAAAAATTGCAGGGTAGGTAGATCTCGACATGGTGCACATTTTTGCAATTAAACTTAACATCTATCTCTTATAGTTTTTGAAATAAAGGATGAAAAGTATTAAAATTTTGAAAATTTGAAGAAAAAAGGGCAATAACTCCAAAATGGGCAATGGGATTTACTTCAAAATTGCAGGGTAGGTAGATATTAAAATGCTGCACATTTTTGCAATTTAAATTTAACATCTATCTCTTATAGTTTTTTTTAAATATAAGACGAAAAGTATTAAATTTATTTTATGAAAAAAAGGGCAATAATTGATGGGCAATCAGATTTACTTCAAAATTGCAGGGTAGGTAGATCTTGACATGCTGAACATGTTTGTAGTTTCAACTTACCATCTGTCTCTTATAGTTTTTGAAATAAAGGACGAAAAGTATTAAAATTTTGATGAAAAAAGGGAAATAACTCCAAAATGGGTAATGGGATTTACTTCAAAATTGCAAGGTGAGTAGATCTTGACATGTTGCACATTTTTGCAATTTAAACTTGACCTTTATCTCTTATAGTTTTTTGAAATACAAGACGAAAAGTATTAAAATTTTACAAATTTGATGAAAAAAGGGCAATAACTCCAAGATGAGTAATCAGATTTACTTTAAAAATGCAGGGTAGGTAGATCTTGCTGTGCTGATAATTTTTACCCCATGTCAGATTTTTGATATTATTAACGGTTTTTGAGTTATTAGGGACCGACCATTTCACTTGAAGGGGGGGATTATGGTTTTTTGTTTCATTCAGAATTTTTTTTTCAGACAACACAAGAGTTAGAATATTTATTTTTTTTGTCGCGCACAGCGTGATTTTTTTTTCCAGAATTTAACATTAGGTTATGACAAAAACTCTGAATCAGATTATTTTTTTTTCCTCCACCAAAATCAGAATATTTTTTTCAGCAACATTGGGAATCAGAATATTTTTTTAGAAAAAAACCATAACCCCCCTTCAAGTTAAATGGTCGTTCCCTTACCCAAAACCTGCAATTTTACCATATGTTCTATTTTTAGTAACAGCGGCCATGTTGGTTGGTGCACAGCATCATCGGACACAATTTTGAAACTAGACACCCTAGTGATGATTCAGACTAAGTTTGGTTTCCATTGGTCTAGTACTTTCAGAGGAGAAGATTTTTGAAAAAGTTTACGACGGACGACGGAGACGGACGCCAAGTGATGGCAATAGCTCACCTGACCCTCTTCTGGTGAGGTGAGTTAAAAACGTCTGCTTTTAACGTTTTAAACTGCAAGTCTTCATATGACGTCACATTGTTTATGTGCCAAAGTCATCAACAACATTTCGTGGAATTTTAATTTGTGCCATTTTTAGACCTGGGGATATGCAAGAATATATTTGTATCCTCAGTATTACATTAGAATGGAGATAACTGTATTGCATTTGAAAATTTCACAGCATCAATTGTCGATTTAATGGTTGCAAATATCTGTTTACTGGCTCCGCTGATGCGTCGCCAGTAAACTCAACTTGCGACCATCAAATCACCAATTGATGCCGTGAAATTTTCAAATACAATACAGTTATCTCCTAATTAGAATGTATCCTCAAGGTATCGGTTTCAGAGCCATTAAGGGAAGATCATAAATACCTCTGCCTTCAAGATTTCAAAGAAATAATTATTATTGAAAACATTTGTAGACTAGTCCTAGTTGTTGATCAGAGTTAACCATGTTTTTCCACAGTTGTTATTTGTTCATATACATGTAGCAGACGACATTAGGATATATACGTTGAACATATTTATTGTACAATTTAAAGAATTTTATGAGTTAAAAACAGAGTTAAGATAATTATGTAATATTCTAATTTCTAACCATCATTATATAATTCTGCAATATTTGCATTCACCGAAAGCTGCCTTAACATGATTGAGTTACAATAGTATACTGTAAATTTGTCTATATAAATATTGCCTAATGACATGATCATCATACACGTAAAATTAATATGCAAATGACCAGTCTGAAACTGATACTTCGATGATAAAAACATCCACTTCTTATCCAACCTTTAAACCTTCTTATCAAATAAAGATATGAAATAAATTAACAGCATTATTTTATGTGAAAACTTCTTTGTGAATGCATATATGTAGTGAAGAATATAGGAGATAAAACATCAAAATAGACAAAACCCATCCTAGTATAATTAAAATTGAAACAAACAAAACAAATAAAGGTCAGCTATTCTTTAAACCAATAAATGGAGATTTTGTCACTAAAGTTATTAAACATTAAAAAGCTACAGGGAAGGATGGTATTTCTCCTAACGCCATTAAATTTGCACAACTCTACATCTACATAGTACGACGATCCATCAAAACTCTGATGACTACACGTCGGCGCTGCGCAAACAGACATTAAAAAACAAAATATATATATATATTTATAATAATAATAAATAAAAATTTTCTACAAATATTGCATGAAAATAAGTGAAATCAAAAATTAACAAAAACAGGTGCAAAATTAAACACATTTACAGGTATTTACAGACCAACTAAGATGTTAGATGTTCTGACATTGGATCAGTTGTTTAAACTGATCCAGGGACCCAGCATTAACAACTGTATAAGGTAGTGCGTTCCAGAGTACTACTGCATGTGGGAAAAAACTGTATTTATAATAGTTTGTCCTGGTGGATATAATTTGATATTGTAATGGGTTATTGTTTCTTGTACTGAGATAAGGTTGAGTAGTAAGGTAAAGTTTTGGATCCACTGCAATAAGGTTGTTGGTGATTTTATAAAGCATTGTAATTCTGTTTAAGTTCCTACGGTGTTCGAGAGTTGGCAATTGAAGATGGTTAAGCATTGCCGAAACACTGCTGGTATTGTGATAGCGGTTTGTCACATATCTTGCTGCTCTGCGCTGAACTTGCTCTAATTTACTTTTTAGTTTTTCTGTGTGAGGTGACCAGACACTTGCGCAGTATTCCAGATTTGATCTGACCATGGATTTATATGCCAAAGTTTTAGTTTCAGTGTTTTGAATTGGTAGGTTTCGTCTCAAGAAGCCTATGGTCTTGTTTGCTTTTGAGGTGATGTTATTGATATGAGTGTCCCAGTTCATGTCATTTGAGATTGTTATGCCCAGATATTTTGCAGTTGTAACCGATTCAAGGGTATGACCTTTGAGGGTGTAGCTGGTGTGAAATGGTTTTTGTGATCTTGTGACACTTAATGAGATGCATTTTTCTGGATGAAACTGCATACCCCACATTTTTTCCCAAGCTGCCAAGTTGTCCAAGTCTTGTTGTAAAGTGATTGAATCATCATGATTATAGATTTGTCTGTATAGAATACAATCATCTGCAAATAATCTAGTTTTTGATGTTACTGCAACTGGAAGATCATTTATGAATATGAGAAAAAGCAGTGGATCCAAGACCGATCTCTGAGGTACTCCACTTACTACAGGCAGTTGACCAGATACCTCCCCATCCAAAGCTACTTGCTGCATTCTGTTACTCAAGAAAGCTGAGACCCACTTCCAGGTGTTCCCTCTTATTCCATAATTGTTAAGCTTCCATAGTAATTTCTTATGAGGTACCTTGTCAAATGCCTTAGAAAAGTCAAGTATTATCAAGTCAGTTTGAATGCTAGAGTGTAGGTTACTGAGCAGTTCATGGCTGAGTGTGAGTAATTGTGTTTCACAACTCCTTTTTGCACGAAAACCATGTTGACAGTCGACTAAGATGTTATGCAGATCTAGATGTTTTAAGATGTTACTCACTACGATGTGTTCTAAAAGTTTACAGCATATACAGGTGAGTGATACTGGTCTATAATTGCTTGCTAGGTACTTTTCCCCTTTTTTGAAGATCGGTATTACATTTGCTTGACGCCAGTCTGTTGGAACTTCACCTTTTGTAATAGATGTATTGAAAATGGTGGTTAGGTGTGGTGCAAATTCTGCTGCAAATTGTTTTAATATCCGTGCTGGTATTTGGTCTGGTCCAGTGGCTTTTGTTGGATCAAGATTTTTAAGAAGTTTTTCAGTGCCTAATATGGTGACTTTTATTTCTGGCATAGATTGAAAATTGTCATTTAGTGGTGGTAACTGTTCATCAGTGTTTTCAGGTGTAAAAACTGAAAAGTATTGCCTATTTAATATTTCTGCTTTATCTTTGTTATCGTCTACAAGTAGGCCGTCTGATCTGAGAGGTGCCACTCCCGAACTGTCTTTTTTGGTGTTCCTGATATAATTCCAGAATTTTTTCTGTTTTTGGACAGTTTCTATTGACTCGTCATAACAAATGATATTTTCTAGATACTGCCAGTATGCCTTTCTGCTTTCTTTTTGTAGTCTACGTTTAGTTTCTCTATATTGATCAGTGTTCTTTTTACATGGGTGTTGTTTCATTTTCTTAAAGTACTTATTTCTTTTAGTTGTGAGAGATTTCATTTCTCTGTTTATCCAGGGTAGTTTACGTTTGGAGTTATTTATCATTTTTTGTAGGTATTGACTGATTCATAATGTCCAAAACCTTTTCTTTAAAGTTGTTCCATAGCTGATCTACAGTTAAATCTTGTTCTTTCAACTGCTTTTCTATGTCTATGCTTCTGAATTTTTCTTTTAATTCCTCTGTGTTTGCTTTGTTGTATTGGTATACTTTTCTTGGTGGTTTGTTTACTTTTCTTGGTTTGATACTTGCTTCAACATACACAATTTCATGGTCTGATATACCTGGTATAACTTCTACTTTGTTGATTAGTGAGCTGTTACTAGTGAAGAATAAATCAAGAATGGATTTTGATTTTTCTGTGAAGTGAGTCTCTTCATTAACTACCTGTTCTAGACAGTTATCTTGGCAAATATCGAGTAGTTGTTTGCACTGTTTGGTGTTCAGTGCCTTACTTTTGATGGAGTAATTGTGCCATTCTATACCTCCCAGATTGAAATCACCCCCTAGCCATACTTGGGAGTTATTGTTCTGTCTGATTCTCTGTATGTTTTTCTCGAGATGCATCAGGCATTCATCATCTGTTATTTTTGGTGGTTTATAGAAACTGCCAATATATAAGTCAGGTGCACCTTTTACTTGGAGTTTTACCCATAATTGTTCACTTGAGTCGTCTGATTTTAAGTCTGTTGGTTCTGAACTTAGATATTTATCAGACACAAGTATAAATACACCGCCATGACTATCAGTTTTTCTATCTTTTCTGTATGGGGTAAACCCATTAGGGAATATTTCTGTTGATTGTATGTCATTGTTTAACCATGACTCTGTACCGATCATGATGTCTGGCTTTGATGTTTCTACCAAATTTTCTAGTTCTTGTTTCTTGTTTTTAATAGATTGACAATTTACAACCAGAATTCTCAATGGTGTGTCTGATCGAGGTTTTTTAGTGTAAGTGTTGGATCTGGTTTTTTGTATAGGTGATGAAGTAGCTGTTGGGCTTCCTAAGCTATCAAGATTAAAAGATGTATCAGTGAATGTATCGTTACTATTTACACTTGTGATGGTTGATGTGTCAAATATATGTGAAGAAAGATTTGGAAGGCCGCAGATGTCACAGTTCCAAGATATGTTTCTTAAGCCCTGATATACAAGGGTGTTCATTCCAAGGCATTTTTTATGGAACCATTTATTGCAAGAGTCACAACAGACTCCTGGGGTTTTCCAAGTTACGGCATTTTTACAGTTTCCACATGGGTATTTACATGGGAATTGTTTAATTGGTTTTGGTTGTTGAATGTTTGCATTTACACTTGCATTTTTAGCATTTGAACAATTGGTCTCGCTTTGGTCTTGTCTACTTAAAGGCTCAAACATGTTTGTGTTAACGAATGAGGTATTGTCAAAAAAGCATGATGAAAAATTTGGTAGTCCGCAAATGTCGCAGTACCACGATACATTATGTAAACCTTGATAGATTTGGGTACTCATACCTAAACAATCTTTATGATACCACGTATCACATTGGTCACAGCCGATACCTGCAGTTTGCCATGTTACTGCTTTACTAAATTGACCACAAGGATGTTTGGGTGCTCTAGGACCAGGATTTGGCTCTGGTGCATAGGAGCGGGTCAGCAGGATGGAACTAAGATATAATAAGACTTGTTTCTGAGGTTTTAACTTTTTTTTAAATGTGTCTTGTGTTACGTAGTAAGATGCTGTTGTCATGCTGATGTTGAAATTTTTACTCTCAGGTGTAAGTTTGAAATCAGATGGAGGTACAACTTCATGTTCTTCTGTGATTGGGATAGCATGTTTAAGCCCTAGGTTTGAAGCAACAATGTTGAGCATAAGATAGCATGTTAAAATAATCTGAATATCCATATTCCATGCAAGTAAAACTCATACAATCAGGATCTATGTTGTGATAAAGTACAGAAATTCAAGGAGTGACAATGAAATACAACATGGTTATCCCTTACTAAACAGTGTTAAGTCTTCTCACGCCGGGCGACACAGCGTTGGGTACTTACGTTAGAGCAAGCCAGGTCAGGTCATCCCAACACCAAAGTCAGTCTGTGTCAGGAAAAAAGGATAGTTATAGGAATGAAGGATAAGCTGGCTATTTCATCTGTGTGCTAAAATACAAGATTTTCTGATTGTTTACTTCCGGTTTTCGGAATTCTCGGTCCGGATCTTGAGTTTGTTTCAGCAGCTAGAAATTTTTTTAGAGCGGCGACCAAAACGCTCTTGTAAGTTCCAAAACATGAATTTAGCAGACAAAAATGGTATGGAATATGAATATGATACCTTATAATGCAAAAAAGTGTCAGAACATAGTAAAAATCTTCAAAAACTTTCTCTGTCAAAAATTGGCGGTCTGTCTGTTCACGCATGCGCAAAACCTGCAACTACATGTAGTAATAAAAAAAAATTAGTTTGCTTTTGTTCAGTTCATACCTGCTTTTGTGTCTTGTTGAGATTAGACTTCTACCTACTTCTTTTTTTTTTTTTTTTTACATTTTCTGCTCCGTATCTCCAACTAAGATATAGAACAGAAAATTTCTTCGGAAGTCTAATCTCAACGAAATTAGCGTCTTGTGTGTATGATGATCAGCATAAATTGATGTATGTTTTAATTTAATATGCTTGCAGTCCTCACGATGAGCACCAATCCTCCCGCCCAACACCGGTAAACTAAACCTCTGTTAGGACCAGTAGATTTTTCAGTTTTTTAAAAGAACTATATTATATTATATTAAAAATAAATTCAAGAATTTGATTCGGACCAGTAAATTCAAATTTTCATTTCGAGGACTGTGTTTGTATGCATTGTTTTGTAATATAGTTGATTTTAAAAGCTCATTAGAGCTTGTGCTTTATGTGTAGACTCCAAATAAAACTCTGAACCTTGAAAAACATATCTCCAGAACTCTTTTAATAAAGATTAGTATAAATGAATCAATAAAAGGAGAAAGCATTTTAGTTCCTTTTGGTGAAACACGTTGCTGCATGTTTAACCTCTGTAGTTGTGCTATTGTACTTAGACTTCGTTATACTGTGGTCTTTTTGATAGAAAATGAAATTCGGGAATATAAATAACATGGTCCGATTAAAACTGGTGCTTTAATAAAAATCATTATTCTTATGGACGGACTTGCATCAAAAGTACCCCTTACCAATATATTCAAATGCGCCTCTTAATAATAGGTCTCAAAGTTCAAATATATTGACCGAATTTGATAACATTGAACAAAATGTGGGTCAAAATTTGGAACCCAAACAAACAATTTCTGTTTCCGTTTGTCGTAATTTTCTTTTTACGACAACTACAAAGTCTTCGACCAACTTCCGGTAACCACGTTTTTGAGGTGATGAAATCATATGTCATTCGAAAAACATCTTCCTGGTTGTTTCTTTCTTTTATTTACAAACAGACACTATAAAGTTTATATTGTAAAAGGTAAAGTCAGATGTAATTATTATTATTTTTTTTTTATTACCGTCGGACTAAGAATATACTTTAATTTCTTGACAGTGTAAAAAAGATTTATGGAGATGATCAATCACACTCACAGTTTTATTCTTTCGTAACCAAACATATGGCGATATTCTTTTATGCTGATGCAATTGTAATGGTAGATAATTAATATGAAACAGGCACGGCCATGAATGCTCGCGAATCTGAAAATGATCTGACAATTTCACGCTCATCCAGTGCATCAAAAAGTGTCGAGATTTTTGGGACATACTAAATAGCGCCCGGGACGGTGGTTAGTAAAAGTGGTAACCCGGGTCCGGTTCCAAAAACCCGTGCCCAAATTCGTATTTTCTTTATTTCATCTTTATTAAGGCATTAATTTTAATAAAATTTGAACATAATGCATAAAATTATGTATTTTATCACATTTTTTAAACAAATATAAAAAAAAAAAGTTTTTATACGAAATATTGGCAATATAATCAGGGGTTAACAAATCCCCTAGCCTGACGCCCGGGGCTAGTAATTTCCACATTTGGGCTAGCTGAAATAATCAGCTGTATGCCCGATGGGCTAGTGAAAATATATATCGGATATTGACAAGCTTGTCAATATTCGCGTATCTACTTATATTCATATATGTTATAAGTTGTTTAATCAGCAGCAATATTTTGTTTATTCAACTGCTAGGTTTTTGTCGAAATTGACAGCAAAGAAGGTAGAAAAACTGCGTATTCTCGTCATAAAACAGCTTCAACAAATGACGGCTTACCGGAAATTTCGAAAATGAAATATCGGATTCAGGAACCGGGAACGACTATTTCCGGTTTTGCCGATAGTAAAAAAAAAAATTAATGCCGACCGACCCTAGATTTTTTTGACATGTGACCATAAACACACATATTTTTTTTTTGGCCTTACAGTGACCTGTACTGTGGAAAATAAGTGAATATAAAATGCAATACCAGATCTGAAAAGAAAGATAGTTAAACTAATATACATTGTACATGTTGTACAAGGGTTCAAGTCTGCAAGTCGGATTCATGAAATCACGGTATTGACCAGGACTAGTGGTTCATAGATTCGGGCTAGTAATATTTGGGAGTATGCTAGCCCTGGGCTAGTGAGGTGGTCCAAGATTTTTTAACCCCTGATAGTGATAATACTACAGTACTACTACTATAGTAAGAAAAAATGCGGGAAATATCCTCCTCAAATACTAACTGAGCTGTGCCCATATACTACTCACGTTCATGGTAGAATTTTGCTTTAGCAACTTTATTGGCAGAGTCAATGTGAATTTTGACACTTACACTATGCGTGATCATTTGATTAAGTGTATAGAAAGCCAACAGTTTTCACCATTCCCTAAGACGAAGCCAACAAGAACTAAAGTTTTAAGTTTGAAAAACACAAGTGTGAACTTTTCGAAAGAAAAAGAGTGTACAGCTAGGTGTAATTTGCCGAATTTGTTTGAAGATATGGTATGTTGTGATAGATGTTCTGCTTGGTACCATTACGGTTGTGTTCCCAGCAACAACTCGAACACTTTTTCTGGTAGTTTATCATTTACCTGCAGCAACTGTAGCCCCACACCTTAAAGACTTTGTGTGCAAAAAAATAATATTTAGTGTCGAACTTTATCATAGTTAATGGGATGTTCTCTCGAAACGGTACCAATTGCTGGACTTACAAAATTATTCTTTGACATTCTTTTTCTTCAAAATGATTTCCCCCCCCCTCATTTCTTGGAGAACTATTTTTGCCGAGGTAAAAATAAAAAAGTTAAAAACGATCACAAATCATTTTTAAGAGAGAATTGATTTGAAATGAGTGATTTATTTTCATCTTTATTGATATTTACAATAATTAAAACAATTTTAAGTACATTTTTTTACTGTTTCTAAATTTTACAAAAATCTTGTAATATGGGCGTTGACAGAGATGGAGTGTAAGCGTAGCAGGAATGACAACTCTGGATAGAGAATGGTCAGTTGCAATAAAGTTTGATAAAGTTATATTTTAAACAATTTTCTATATTTCAATTATTTTCATGGATAAAAGTTAGTTTTAATTATTTTTGCATGATTAGATTTTACTTAGTATGTCTTCCATATTGGATTTTCGTGGACTATATTCTTGTGCGGCTTAACTTCCGGCAAACAATTTAAGATGAATTTCTACTATCTACGTACGAGGTAACCCGAATAATCCAGTCATTATATTACGCTCCCGCTGGTCGCTACATTAATGTTGGATAGTGCCGATAGAAGGCGCAGTATTATTTGAGTTACGTGCAAGGTTATTTGCAGGGTAGTGAGAATGGCCGAGTAGTTACGATTGAAAGTCGTCCCCGATATATCTCGACCCTAAAAAAAGTCGTCCCCGATATATCTCGGCCCAAAAAATCTCGACAATATTTTGATGCACTGAATTAGATAATGTGGATTTTGCTTCTTTTTTTTTTTGCTGGCACTACAGGTTGCACCTGTCTCATATTATTGTTTAATTTTTTTTTATTGGACTTCTTCCCAAGTTAGGTAACACCTATTATCATATTAAAGTTTCAATCAAGAAATATCGAATTTGGCCCGGGTTACCACTTTTACTAAGCACCCCCGGGACAGCCCGAGAACTCCTGGCGTATTGGAATGATGTTTAAATCAAATTTTTGTCGAAATTATAATGGAATATGATGTTAAGTGAAGTCTTACCGTGAGTGTAAATGTTCAAGAATCAAGTTATGTACTAAAAAGTGCTCGGGAGTATTCCCTAGTTTGGTGTAAATATTGGGTTTATTTCAATTCTGTTATATATAACTTGCTATATTTTATTGTCTTTTTCTAAATTCAATTACTAATAATCACCAGAAATGGATGATAGGTTAAAACAAGACCAACATATACAGGAATAAGAAAAATATGGAAAAATGATAAGAAAAATAACAAGAAATATATTTTGATATATATTTTAAATATTTAATACACATGTAATATTTTTTTTAATTTGTGTTAAAGAGTCCCAGTGTCATATGGAAAATTGACCCCGGGGTCAATTTTCATCCATGTTATATTGAACCCCCTTATTGTAAACTGAACCTCCCCTGTTTCCCCCCCCCCCATTTCTAATCAAGAGGTCAAAATATCATGTGTAGGGGGGTCGATATTCTATGGGTAGGAGGGGTCAAAATACCATGGATAGGGGGGTCGATATATCATGGGTAAGGGGGTCAATATACCATGGGTAGGGGGGTCGATATACCATGGATAGGGGGGTCAAAATACCATTGGTAGGGGGGTCAATATTCCATGGGTAGGGGGGTCGATATACCATGGGTAGGGGGGGGTCAAAATACCATGGCTAGGGGGGTCGATATACCATGGGTAGGGGGGTCGATATTCCATGGGTAGGGGGGTCAAAATACCATGGGTAGAATTCCAATTCAGTGATTACTGTTATAATGTAATGCAAAATTGAGACAGCAATTAGAGCCAGCCTTCTAATATTCATTCAGTCTTATACATGTAGTAAACATTATTACATGTATTAACACGTCTTAAAAATGTATCAAATAATCTCAATTAAAGGGAAACTTCGCAAAAAAAATATTTTTTTATATGTTTTTCCTGATGTATAAATATGGATGTTTATATGTATATTAGCGTTTTATTATGTTGGATAGGGGAATGAAATCGATTTTAAAATTCTGTCAACGATACATGGAAGTCGCCATTTTGATAGCATCTCCAGTGGCGGATTTAGAGGGGGGCGTGCGGGCCGTGCGCCCCCCCCTAAAATTCGCAAAGCATATGTTATACAACGTTAATTAAGCAGTTCAATAAATAACTTTTTCATGAATGGTTAACTCGTGACCTGTAGTAAAATATTCTTACACATTGTAAATACAATTTGGATGTGTTCGCTGATTCATATATGTATTCGCCGTCAGTATTTAAAGATTATTCCATTCTGATTGGTTCCGAAGTACCAGACATCAACTATTTTCTCACGCTAATTAAACATTATTTCTGCAGTCAATTTTACAACTACATGTACACGTGCTATTTAGAAATTATAAAATGGACGAAAATTCTAGGTCAAGAAAACAAGCAAGATTGGATACATTTCTGATTCCTCAACGAGACGAGAAAAGTCAAAGGTAAACTAAAAAGTAAATTTAACAGTTGATCTCATTTATAAAGCATACAACGAAAACCTATAACGAGAGAATCAGATGATGAAACTGAGACAGTGTGGAGAAACTTGAGTGTCCCATGAAAATGGTCACTTCTCTTTAAATAATGGTTCAAATAGTTCTTGAATTCGAAATTCTGCAATTTCATATGGAAAAAAAAATATAAGTTTGATTTGTATACAAATACACGAAAATGTTGCCTTTTACTTTTCAAGTAAAGATCAGTAAAAATACGCATTGGTATATTGTACATTAAAATACAAAAGTAACATATTAATAAAAAAAACAAAATTAGCGGCAATTTATTTGTAACAATCTCTGCATCTGCCCAAGGTATCTGCACAAGAAAGTGTGAACAAATCCTTTGTCCGGGTACGTTTATATTATTTATATCTACCAATGGATGTCTGTACAATTTTTTTACACATTTTTAACAAAAAAATCTGACTACAATTTATTTGTAATAAATTAATATATATGGTTTATGCATATCTCACACCTGATTTCCGTAAGCATATTTTGATACATTTTGTTTGTTTGATCTGTTAGTGTAATGAGGTTTTTACGCCCGTTGCTCAAACACTTGATGTCCGTCCATCTGTAAGATTTCTGCAATTCGCAACTCCCCTGACTGTAACCACGCAATTGATTGACGTTAAACTATATAATGTACTTGAAATACATTGTAGTGTCCACAATGGTTTTTAGATTTTTCATTGAAGGCCGGGTGGAGGTGGTAGGAGGATGATTCTGCAACCCGCAACTCCTAAATCAGGGGTGGATCAAGGGGGGGGGCACCCGGCGCACTCCCCCCTAAAATTGGAAAAGATATGATTTTTTTGCGTAAAATGGTGATTTTTCACACGAAATACCCCAAAAATTTCCACACCGCCCGGCACAATTTTTTAAAGTGCCCCCCTAACTTGAAATCCTGGATCCGCCCCTGATCTCAATACCAAGTATCACGTGACGTCTAAATACCACCACGCCCCAAAACAAGCGTGACAAACCAGGGTCCTCATTCAGTGTCGATATGGCTTGTCAGGCGTACAGTTGTTTAACTTGATGGTAATTCTTTTTATTTTTCTTATTATTCTAAATTAATATGAATTTATTACACAATCACTTTTTGCAGATTTACAATTTGCTTCTATAGATTATGGCAAAACAAATGAATCGGGGGGGGGGGGGGGGGGGGGGGGGCGAAAGGTTCGTCTTTAATGAGACACATTTACAAAAGATTGTTTTCCAAAATTGAAGAACTACGAAATTAAGCTAAAAAAAAGAACGGACATCCGAACAATGCCCTGAATTCGTTAAAAAAAAAAATACAAAAAGGCCTATACTACGGGGCAAAATTGTTTTAATGACATTATTCAGTAAGATTGCACTTTGTAATCGATCGTGCATGCACTACAATAAAGATACACATAAGCTAAAAGCACAGAAAGTTACAGGGTAGGAAGCCATACAATTGAGAGGATTATGTAAACATAATTTGTAATAGATTTCATTTGACAATAACAGACGATGAGTATTATAAATAAGTTTATTATACAAAAACAAAGCGTAACATATAATATGTCTCTGCGCAACATATTTTGTTTATTTTAATCACGTCTTTCGAACTGGTGGACCCTTCTGATTAATCTAAGAATAGTCATAAAAAATTTGTTCATCACAATTATTGATATTTCACCGCGAATATTTAGTTTGATGTATTGTTGTTGTGTATCAATCATAATTGTTATTTGTATATGCCCTCCTGTGGCCCTGATTTGGTTAATAAACTTATTTTAATTTCTATTTCTATAATGAAAAATTGCATACGAATGGTTTTTTGTCTATTTTGCAAGAAGAATTTCTACCCTGTCCTGTTCACCCTGCTTTATTTCATAATTTTGGTTGTTGCTACATCATTCTGATGGGACACAAAAAAATCAAGATAAAAATGAACAATTCAATATAGCTTACGATCAATGGTAATCTTTCTTTTTGTGAAAATAGCCCATGAATCATTGCTGCATTAGGTGTGGATCCAGGCTCTTGTTTGCCAATTTTTACCCAATTTATATGCGAATTTTACTAAATTGTCGAACACCCCCTTGATCCAGCAGTGTGCATTAATATGCACCCATTCCTAATGTGATCAGGGTCGTGTATTTTGATCACCTATTAGAACCTTTAAAATGTGTATTGCATCTGCTATTCTAGTCACGGGTAGCGTAATTTGTTTTCATTTTATTTTCTGTTCTTATTATGTTTTTGTCTATTTGACTTGTGTACGTTGTTTGTATATATTCCTTGAACATGCCTTCAACCTTTAGGGGTAAAATTTTAGTTAGTTAACGGGTTGCAAAATGTGCATTGCGCTTCTGATTATTGCCAAATATTGTGACACATGTATTCAGGTATTCGGTCAGAGGCCCGTCGACCGGATGTAAAATGACACTTGTATATTCTGCCTGGCGATTTCCTGTGTGGACCTAAACTCATTACGCAATATTAGGTACCCTGCTGAGTGAACCGGTGTGAATGACCTGTCGTTTTCAGAATGAAGATAAAAATAAGTAAATCCCGCATTTCACTTCTTACTTCAGGAATTATTTGCCTTAATTTATTGAAGAATAAAATATTTAAAATTAAAATATGGTCTCTTGCTTCTGAAAAATACATGAAAAATATAAGAAATATATTTTTCGCATAATATTTTATGTTTCGCTCATCAAAAATGACAAGCAAAAAAAGGAAAAGAAATTAACATTTTTAAATCACTTGCTCGCTCTGGACAACGTTTTTAGCACAAAATCCGAAGAACAAGAAGTAAATCTGGTGTGGCCTAATCTTTTTATAATTTTTGACTGCCCTTCATCTGTTTATACCGCTCATGATCATGATCTCTTCCGAACTTTGTCTAAATGAATATCAGTGGATATCAAATTTGTGTCGTTCTGACGTGGGTTGTTCTCGATTTCCCGACGTTGGGCACTCGCTGCCTCTTCCGTATATTCTGGTTCAAGTTGGTAACCAAACACCCCATAGTCGTCGAAATCTACATCACTTGAGGCGCTAGTCACTTTCCGTACCTGAGCTCGACATATTTAAGCTACATTGTATAACCAAAACGTTAATTTTGGGGCTTTAAATATAGAAATGTTCCCAAACAAACAACACGCGTTGAACAAAAGAAAATGCATTGAGTAAAATCATAATCATTTGATTAAATTAAATTAATTAAAACATCTTTTTTAATGATTGAGTAAAATCATAATCATTTTCTTTTATTGTTAAAAAGAAAAATTCATTTCTAAACGTTTAGGCCTAAATCATTTTATTTAATATTAAAATTAAAACATCTTTTATGAACATCGATCGTTAAATTATTATGATGAGACAGCTATATATAGTTAGGCCAATTTGGTGCCTCTCATAATGAACACTTATAATTTCAAGGATGGTGTATACTTTTTTTATCATCTAAAACATAATTTGTTCCTGTTATTTCAACATTATATTTATTCTAATGTTTTAAGAATATTTTATCTTTAATAGATAATAAACGATCTACCAACTCGTCTTGGAAAGCAAATAGTGTGTATTCAAATTCCCATTTTATTAATCTGGTCACCTTGAATTTTACACCTGTATAATTTTACCCTCCGGCTAGAAAATATACAAGCGGACATCTACATGCGGAGATCAAAATAACAGTAAACAGCATGCCGAATAATGATTATAAAAAAGGGATTAAAACAGAATCTAGCAATCAATACGCGTTGTCAAAATTATCCATTATATTTTTCAGCACATTAGCAGTAAAACAAAATGAACATAATTGTAAAAGGATCCGATATATAGCGAATATAGGTGACTGTTATAAAACACTCTTTCCATTGTAAATATAAAGGAAATGAAACATTTTGTTCATTTAAAATAGTTGTTTGTCAAAAAAGTACGTAGTTGTTCACTTCAGTATTTAATTTTCCAACGGTTATTAGATTTAAATTACAGTCCTCTGAGTGCTTTAAATGAAGCGAATTTAACATCAGCGACCCAGACTTTAAATTTCAATCCCACAATGCATTTTTGGCTTAAAACGTCACAAGCTAGTTGAAAAATTAGAAATTAAAATTACAAATTTGCGATTTGCTTCGTTATTTGTGGAAATATGTCGATAAAACTTTGTGAATATGTATTTTATATCACCAGGAACATATTTAGCTAACATGTAAAAAATCGCAAAGTTTCCCTTTAACATCCTGTCAAAAGTTTATTGTGGATAATAAACTACATTTCTGTAGTTCAGTTAACCTGTGCTACAGGTATAAAAGGTAATTAAGGTCTTATTATGACACCAATAATTACCAGTTCTACTTTCACACCTTTTCAATGGACTAATCTGTTTTTAGTGAAAAGTATCATTGTTTTTTGACAAATAAAATATGTGTAATTAAAGCATATACAATGTAGATACAAAAAGGATTTCCATGAATTTAATCTTGTAATGTCTTTCTTCTTTAATATTAAATAAAAAATTATGTGGAAAGGACATACCATAAATGAAATTTTGAAAGTTGTCTCATGATAAGACAATGTAAGATTTTGAAAGAATGTTGTTTTAGTCTTAAAACTGTTTTCACTGAAATTTTGAAAACTAGAATATTTAAATGATATTATTTGTGTTTACAAATATATATCAAATCATATGAAGCCATTATTTTTTTTAACAATAGCATAGTTTTGATTTAAATTAAAATTAGAAAACTTTAGAATAATTTCTTAATATTATTTTATGATTGAGCTAGATGAAGAGTAATATTTTAATCAAAAATAATTTTAACATTTGAATAGCAAACATATCTTTATTTCTTATATATATTTATAAACCTTTCTACACTATTTTTTAATAAATTTTATGAAAAACATATACATTATATACAATGTTTATTATACAAATATAGCCTTCCATTGAGGTCAATACATGGATTTATAGACCTATAAATATATATGGATTGAGGACGAAGTCCGAGGTCGATATATATTTTTAGGTCTATAAATCCATGGTAGGCTACAATTGTTTTATCATTTTTCAATATTAATTTATGAATTATTATTTAACCACATATTATTCCAAAAGATTGAAAATACTAAGTAAACAAGTAAACCTTTGTTTTTAAAGGGAATCTCAGCGAAACCAATTTTAAGAAAAATATCAGATTCATGATATACAAATTTTGAAATTTTGGAAATTTTCTTAAAATTCTATGAAAATTTTGAATTTAAAAAAAAATAATTAAATGTTATGAAATTTGTTAATTTTGAAAATTTTGAAATATTGAAAAAAAAAATTTGGAAATTTTGAATTTATATTTTTTTTTGAAATTTTGAAATTTTATTACCCCCTACCCATAGTATATATTGAACCCCCTACCCATGGTATTTTGACCCCCCTACACATGGTATATCGACCCCCCCCTACCCATGATATATTGACCCCCTTAACCATGGTATATCGACCCCCTTAACCATGGTATATCGACCCCCCTACCCATGGTATATCGAACCCCCCTAACCATGGTATATCGACCCCCCTACCCATGATATATTGACTCCCTTAACCATGGTATATTGACCCCCCTACCCATGGTATATCGAACCCCCCTAACCATGGTATACCGACCCCCCTACCCATGGTATATCGACCCCCCCTACCCATGATATATTGACCCCCTTAACCATGGTATATCGACCCCCCTACCAATGGTATATCGAACCCCACTAACCATGGTATATCGACCCCCCTACCCATGATATATTGACTCCCTTAACCATGGTATATCGACCCCCCTACCCATGGTATATCGAACCCCTCTAACCATGGTATATCGACCCCCTACCCATGGTATATCGACCCCCCTACCCATGGTATATCGACCCCCCTACCCATGGTATATTGACCCCCCCTACCCATGGTATATCGACCCCCCTACCCATGGTATATCGACCCCCTGCCCATGGAATATCGATCCCCCTACCTATGGTATATCAAACCCTCTCTTATGGTATTATGAACTCCTCTCTTTTGGTAGAAATGAGGGGGGTTCAAAATACAATGACAAAAAATTGACCCTGGGGTTAAAATACCATATGGAAAATTGAACCTGGGGTCAAAATATCATATGTAAGGTCAATTTACCATGGGGTTCAAAATACCATATGACACCGGGCGGCAATGTTTGACCGGATGGCTTGTACGATAAATAGAATTAAGAACATAATTTTGAAATAATTTATTCAAATATAAGAAAAATATCTAAAAATATATTACTGTATGATATATATTTTAAATAAAAACAAAACACAAGTAATATTTGTTCAAGTTGTGTTGGAGTCCCGGGCGGCAATGTTTGGTTGCAAATGGCTTGTACAATATATAAAATTAACAACATAATTTTAAAATAACACTTTATTTAAAACAACAAGATATGATTATAATCTAACGATTATGAAGTCTCCCAAACTGGCCACTGACAACCGTTTTAATAAATAAATTAAAAGCTACCTTTGAAATCGAACAATGTTTAATTTTTGCGGTATTGTGGTGGCCATTTTGAAAATGGAGACCTGTGGAAATTTTTCGATGTCGGGAATCAATTCAGGATGTTGAAATCGAACAATGTTGAATTTGTGCGGTATTGTGGTGACCATTTTGAAAATGGCGACTGATAGAAATATTCGATGTCAGGAATCAATTCGGGACATCATAATCTACC
Source organism: Bathymodiolus brooksi (assembly GCA_963680875.1). Taxonomy (NCBI): domain Eukaryota; kingdom Metazoa; phylum Mollusca; class Bivalvia; order Mytilida; family Modiolidae; genus Bathymodiolus; species Bathymodiolus brooksi. The sequence goes on along the minus strand of OY804581.1, from coordinate 90,227,194 downwards.
CACATATGAAATGGCGTTGAAATCGGACAATGTTGAATTTGTGCAGTATTGTGGTGGCCATTTTGAAAATGACGACCGGTAGATATTTTTCAATGTCAGGAATCAATTCGGGACATCATAATCTACCCACATATGAAATGGCGTTAAAATCGGACAATGTTGAATTTGTGCGGTGTTGTGGTGGCCATTTTGAAAATGGCGACCAGTCGGGAATCAATTCGGGACATCATTATCTACCCACATATCAAATTTTGATGATACCGGACAATGTTGAATTTTTGCGGTATTTTGGTGGCCATTTTGAAAATGGCGACCGGTAGAATTTTTTCAATGTCGGGAATCAATTCGGGACATCATTATCTACCCACATATCAAATTTTGATAATATCGAACAATGTTGATTTTTTATGCCGTGTTTTGGCAGCCATTTTGAAAATGGCAGATATCTCGAAAATTTTGAAAACACAGAATTGCTCCTCTAATGGTGACCTATCACTATGTCAAATTTTATGTCTCTATCATTATCCATTTAGAAGTTATCAACATTAATGTACGAAATTTCAACTTTTCCATAGGATTCTATAGTAACCCCCACCCCCTTTGAACCACTCAAAATATGACTTTGACCCTCTATACCACAAAGCTGAAAACTTTAGGACCAACTAGAAACATATATCTATAACTCCACCAAGTTTCATGAAATTCTGTCCAGTAGTTCCTGAGATCTGCCGTGGACAAGTTCATGTGCCACGGAAAGAAAGAAAGGAGGAGAATAATAATAAGAAACAGAGCAAAAACAATAAGTCTCCAAGCGTTGTTTGGGAGGCTTAATTATATATCCGGGCGCTATTTCCAATCCCTGGGCGGTCTCGGGCTGTCCCTGGCGCTTTTTAGTATGACTGAGATTTTTTGGGCCGATATATATATTGGGGAAAACTTTTTTTTAGGGGCCGAATCTAGTCTCATTCAATCAAACTGTCGTTCCTTACGCAATCTCATAAGGTAACTTCCGCGTAGAAACAAAAATTCTTGTCTGCATGTCAGAAGAGATTTAATAAATTAAAAATATCAATATAAGTAAAACAAGCTAACAAAATTACTTTTATTACACACGGGTTCCAGGTTTCAGTGGTATCGTACGAGAGAGGGTACGAGACTTGACGAGTGACATTTCTGGTACGGCGAGTAGAATATCTATTTCGGTCGCAAACAAAAATATCCATCTGCCACATAATGTGCTTCAAATAGTCATGATAGTAAAATTACCAGATTTTCTGTGATGAAGCAAATGTCTCTGTCTAATTCTAAGGGAGATAAATAACAGTACTAAGCTAGCAGCTGGCCCTCTGTCTATTCTAACGGACACAGTGATTTCTGTGACCAATTTGGTCTTTGACTGAAATGAACAACAAGATGTTGAGATTTACATTTATTCCATTGGGGCGAGTTAGATATTTTGAGTTGTCGTAAATGTAATGTCGGTGTCAGTTTATTTCGATAATGTTCGTATATTTCCGTATCATAGACAATATCAGAAATATTCTGAATTATAATTATTTTCTTGTTAAAAGACTTTTGGGACATGTCCTTTTTAATTTCCCATTAGGCTGACTAACTTGTTGATATTTTCTTTTATGTTCAGTTTTCTTCATTTCTTTTTCAGTATAAAAGTACTTGATCATAACCAAAATCAGTATGGCTCAAAAAAGTCCAGAGGAGAAACTGGATTTAATTAAAAGAAATTTACAGGTACGTCTATTTAAGGACGATATAACTGAAATATTGTTGAAAGTGGCATTAAACACCATAAACCAAAACCATTTTCAGACTTCCTGTTTTTTATCTGTATTTCTTTGGTATTTTTTTTTTTTGCATAGAATTATTATTTCACTTGTCAGAAAACCAATTTCGATTTGACGAACATATTGCCATGATATTGGTGTCACGTTTTACATGTTAAAACCAAAAATTACATAGTTTTAAATGGGAACCAGTATTATAAAAAATGTTTTGACACAAAAATGTCATTTTAGTTCTATTAATGCATTAACTAGAGGATGAAATTGGCATTAAACACCATAACACACACTGCATTAATTAGCAAGAAAAGTTTTTTACAGGATTTTTTCTGTCAGTTCTGTAATCTCAGTAAATTTAATTAATAGACTTTCCTGTCTAATTATAACAGACCTGATTTTCTTCAGCTTTAAAACCGAATTCCGCTTTCTATTCGGCCATTTTCCGATGTTCTGTTTTGAATTCCTTTTTTTTTTTTTCATTCCTCGGCATGTGAAACTTCACAAGTGGGGTTAAACGACCTTAGAAAAATACATCTGTAGAGGAATAAACTGTATTTAAATGGGGGAGAAATAAGAGAGCAAAGAATTATTATGTTGTGGAAGTAAAATTCAGCTTTGTTGAAAGCTGGATTCCTGGTACAAATGTTAATTAAACAACTATCCACTTGTATAAAACTATTAAACTATTTTGCTGCTAAAACTAACACAGAACTAACATCTAACGACTCAAATATTGTATAAATACTTAAGTTGATGAAAATCTAAATCCTTATTGTTTCTGTATTGGGACTGTTGGTAGTACTTCTATTTAAATAAGAGGTTTTTATGGTACATTGAAGTGATAGGATACATTATCAAGGGAATTCAAATGCTCAGACAAATTCTAAATTTCATACATGTATATTGTTTTAGTGCTATTAGATACATGACTTTAAATATTTCTAATTTATAGGAGGTGCTGGGAGAAGACAAGATAAAGCTGATTCTTAAAGAAAGAGATGTAAAAGTATATTGGGGAACAGCCACGACAGGCAAACCACATATAGCTTATTTTGTAGCCATGTCTAAAATAGCTGATTTCTTACATGCTGGCTGTGAGGTATGACTCAAATGTAGTGATATCATTGTCTCAATCTTAATTTTAATTTATCTGAACCTGTACATGTGGGGAGAAATTAGATTGGTTAATCTTTATAGTGACTAACAATATTACTCAATCATTGATAGGTTTATCACTTCACCAAACAACGTTAAGGACAGGACATACCATGTGCTTTGTACAGTCTTGTCTATTCGTTATTTAAGATGTGATTCAGATTTTGACCAACCTATATTTCTAAGGAACTACACTTTCTATTGCCACTTTACCACTTTAGGCCCTTTTCGTTTTCTTGCCCCCAAAATCTTTTGTAACATGGACAATGTGACCCAATTTTATTACATAAGTACTAAGTAGATTGTAACTACATTTATCTAAATAAGCTTACACAATGACATATAATGTAACATTTAAAATAGAAATGACACATGTCAGGATATTTACAAACATGGTTTTGATATAATGGTGGTAAGTATAATAGCAAAACTGCCAAAGTGCAGTGAAAGTAGGTCACCATGACCTGATTGTGTAACAGGAAAAACTTAGATCACCACATTTTCTAACATGATTGTGATTAAATATTAATTAGAATTACAACTTAAAGACATCACTATACACAATGTACGCTAGTATAACCTTGACTTGTGTCTGTAAAGTGGGGTGTTATTGTTCAAAAACGTTTGAGAATACCGAAGGGGAAATCAAAAATGGACAATCCAGAAGAAAAACACAAACACAATATATATTGGACACCACTATAGGCAAACAAACACAAATAACATAAATAGGACATGTTGATTGCTGATGCTGGCTTTATGTATATTGTATTTACTTTATTTGCAGGTAACAATTTTATTTGCTGATTTACATGCCTACCTAGACAATATGAAGGCTCCTTGGTCATTACTTCAGTTTAGAGTGAAGTACTATGAAGCTGTTATTAAAGCTATGTTAAAATCTATAGGTGTGCCTTTGGATAAACTCAAGTTTGTTAAAGGAACAGATTACCAGCTTAGCAAGTAAATGTTTTAATGTCATGTATGATCATAAATCAATTTTGAAATGGAAATGTCGGTTTCATTGTTTATTTTCACTGTATTTATTTTACAGAACAGTTAGAGACATAAACACAAAATAAGCCAATAATTGGTGATACCAGAGTGTTCATAGCAAACCTCAAATTGTTTACAGGGTTCATAAGGTTACCAGTTACACATTAATTTTTCAAATAAAAATTTAGGGCCCTGGTGGCTCAGTGAGTTAGGTAGTTGGATTACCTAACAACTCATACAAGCCTATCACCAATACGGCGTGGGTTCGCACCCGGTTTTGTAAATTACAAAAAAGGGTGCACTCGACTCGCAGCCACAAGTAATAAAGTTTACCAGTTGCTTGCCCATGGGTGGTGGTTCTCTCCGGGTACTCCGGCTTCTTCCACCACTAAAACTGGTCGCCATGATATAGCTGAAATATTGCTGAAAGTGGCATTAAACACCAAAAATCAAAATCAAATAAACATTTATTTATCTGAAACCTCCACATTATATCAAACATGGATGGGATGGCCATTTGATGCCCCTTTTTGGGTAAGTTTTTGATAATTATGAAAATTACATCCTGTTTTCGCGAAATATATTTTTTTTAATTAATATCCTTTAATGTTATTGACTTGTATTTTAAGGGAATACACACTGGATGTATACAGATTGTCATCCTTAGTAACAGAACATGATGCTAGAAAGGCAGGAGCTGAAGTAGTTAAACAAGTACAACATCCTTTACTGAGTGGCCTTCTATACCCTGGACTACAGGTATATTGTTGGTTCTATTGATTACATTGTTAACATACACAAAAACATCTATACCCTGATCTACAAATGTGTAGTTTCTATTGATTACATTGTTAACATACACAAAAACATCTATACCCTGATCTACAAATGTGTAGTTTCTATTGATTAGGTTTAGTATTTACTCTTTACTAAAAAATCCGCAAAAATTAAATGTCATCGTTTTAGACCAAAACCGCAGAAATTACCGGTTATACGGTATTTAAAATAAGGAAGAATTTGTCAAGTTCACACTTAGGCCAAAAAAAAATATGTGTGTTTACGGTCACCCGACCGACCCTAACTTTTGCTAGCGACCCTATGAATTTTTACACAGAATTCGGATAACCATTTTTGTTGTTTAACCGGCAGCAATGTTTTATTTATTCAACTGCTAGCTTTTTGTCGAAATTGAGAGCAAAGAAGGTAGAAAAACTGCATAATTCGTCATAAAACAGCTTCAATAAATGACGACTTACCGGAAATTTCGGAAATGAAATATCGGATTCCGGAACCGAGAACGACTATTTCCGGTTTTGTCGATAATAAAAAAAAAAGAACAATAATAACCCCGACCGACCGACCCTAGATTTTTTTTACATGTGACAGTAAACACACATATATTTTTTTTTGGCCTTATGGTTTGTTGAAAATTGTACATGTACTCAGGATTTTTTATAATCAATATCTATTCCCTTTCAGGCTCTGGATGAAGAATACTTGAAAGTGGATGCCCAATTTGGAGGTGTTGATCAGAGAAAAATATTCACATATGCAGAAAAGGTGAGTTTTAGTTTATGAATGTCTGGTAGAGGACTTGTGAGTATCTGGTAGAAAACTGTTACTATGATAATTTAGATTTTTATTGTTCAAAGAATCAATAATTTAAGCTTTATTAAACCTCAGAACTAAAAAGTTAAAAATATTGATAGACAAAAATCTGGCAACAGGAATAAGTTAAATACAGTGAATGAAGTCACAATGTAGGAAATCTTTGTTAATTTAGCATGTGTAAACCTACACTTGTCTATTCTGAACACAAAAGTTGGTCAACGAGATTCGGTTTCACTTTATTTGGCTTTATATCTAGTTGGTCCCGAAAAACATTATTTTGTGTGTATGTCTAATAGCTAGATTTTGTGGAAGCTTAAAACATTGTTCTTTTATTTAATCATTGTATTTTAGAATGTTTCATGGTCCAGCTTAGACTAATTAATTTACTTTAAATTAAATTCTAGTTGACAAGATCTCAATTTGCTGTTTAACATTTACAAGCAATTTAACAAATTTAATGCCAAGCTTCAATTTTTCTGTTAATTGGTACCCTACGGTACCTGTAGAGGGACTATAAGAATGCGCATTGTCTGTCCGTCATCAGATTTGAAATTACCACCTGTTGAAGGAAAACATTTCAAGATCATGAATTAATTTTTGTAGAGAAGTAGTGCAAATTGAAGGACTGATACACTAAAAAAAAAGAAGAAAAAGTCAAAGATGGCTGAATGGAAGGCATTTTGAACCACAAGGACATATATCGCTCAGCGATACTTATTTCTATTGTTTCATTTACAATCCAAACAACATCGTTAAATGTTGATGAGCATCAACTGAGAAGGTCACAACAATTTTACATCTGCAATCAAGATATTTATTAAGACAGGTGCCACTATACTGTAAAGTTATCATGTAACTATAAGGTAAACAGCACAATAATAGTGTGAATCATGACATTGCTTTACTTGTATTCCGAAATTATTTCTTACTTAAAGGTTTTATGGCTATAAACCACCCATAGAGTTAATAATCGTTATTAATTGTTCCCCAAATGAACTTCCTTTAATTGAAGGGTCGTCGTGGACGTGATCGTATGGTAGTTTGATTTACAACTACCTGTGCAATCTGTGCCTATCAACACTAAAGTTGTGAGTTCGAACCCCGTTCATGACGACGTGAACTCGATACAACATTATGTGATAAAGTTTGTCATTATCTTGTGACAGGTCTGTAGTTTGCTCCAGGTACTCCGGTTTCTTCTACCAATAAAACTGACCGCCTGATATAAGTGAATTATTGTTGAAAGTGGCGTTAAACTCCATAAACTAAAGCAAACCAAACTATCCTTCAATTGAAAAATTCTAGATTAGATATATTAACTTTAATATTGTTGACTTGTTCTATTAACAGTACTTGCCACATCTAGGCTATGCCAAGAGAGCTCATTTTATGAACCCAATGGGTAAGTGTATTTATTACATCTATGATATGTCAAAACTCATTTAATAAAGTCAATGCGTAAGTGTTAACACTTCTATGATACAATAAATCTTGCTTTAACAGTCACCTGTTGTTATTGGTCAGCTTAAAACCCTCCCAACCAGATTTATGTGTTATTTTAAATCAAAACACGACCAACATTCACTCAAAGTTTATCCCATCTTATCAGCTTACCAGTATTTAACAATCACTTTTCATCCTAATCTTTAAAAAATCATCAGTAATTAACTTTCGAGGCTATTAAAATTACTAATACTGTACTAATTTTTGGCTAAAATTACTTTATATATATTTCAAAGCTAAGAACTATATAATTTTGTATTTATTTTTTACTCAACATTGAACGTCTTTATTCTTACAGTGCCTGGATTAACTGGTACTAAGATGAGTTCATCAGAAGAAGATTCTAAGATTGATTTACTAGATACACCTGCCCAGGTGAAGAAGAAATTAAAGATGGCATTCTGTGAACCTGGCAATATAACAGACAATGGTTTATTATCTTTCTGTAAACATGTTCTGTACCCAATAACATGTAAGGAAGGTATGCAATCAGTGCCTACCACCACTAACATTGTCAGGTCAAATCCCATTCAGGCGAGGTGTACTTGGATACAACACTATGTGATAAAGTTTGTCAGTCAGCAACAGATCAGTTGTTTTCTTTATGTACTCTGATGTTCCTCCACCAATAAAACTGACCACCACAATATAACTGAAATATTGTTGAAAGTGGCACTAAGCAACATAACCCAAACCCTGTTAAGAAGGTACATTATTATACAGTTATGGAAAGAAAGTTTAAACAGTACTGGTCAACATTTCCACCAATATCAACAAAACAAACAAGAACATTTTACCTTAACTCACTTAACATGAAAAGACCATGACATACAACATTGGAAATCCTGACTTGGGACGGGTAAAAAAATGCAGTGTTTAATAAGGACTATTTCATGTAAAAAGATGTACCAGGCTTTGGGCAGCAATATATTTAAAAAAAAATCTGTTGGTTATTTGTAGTTTGTGATATTGATGTCCACAAATTTGTTCTTGATTGATAGTTTTTTTGTTCAATTTATGAAAAATAAAAATTTGAGATTCTTGTGAGACATTCTATAATGTTTTGGATAATCAAGATCACAATTCATATGAAAATACATTAGATGTTCTTGACTGAATTTAGCCTCTAGAACTTTCTATGATCTATTTCAGGATTTACTATTTCAAGAAAGGAAGAATTTGGAGGTAACCAAACATACAAGAAATTTAAAGAATTAGAAGAAGCTTTTGCCAAACAGGTATAGGGATTTTCTTCCAATAAAAAAATACTGAAATCAGACAATTATAAGTGATTGATTGATTGGTGTTTAATGCCAACTTTAGCAGTATTTCAGCTATATTGTGGCAGATAAACATAGTATATATGGTGACAAAATGAAAAACACAAAAATACCACTGTGGGAACAATTCCAAAACTCAATAAAAAAAAAAATCGTAGAAAGAGGTAAAATTGATAGGATTCACTTTAAATATCTGGTTTTGTAATCTAATGGTTCATTCGTGTATCAGAAGAATATACACAATGTTATTTTAGACCCCTTGTGTTCATAAACAAAAAAAGGATTTTAAATTTTTTTTCTGAAAAATCAAACTCAAGTACTCATTGCTTAGGTCAAAAAAAAAATATGTGTGTTTCTGATTGCATGGTCTTCAAAATTAGGGTCGGTAGGTCGGGATTTTCTTTTTTTCTTTTTTTTCAACCTCTAAAATCACACAAACTTGTTTGTTTCTTTCTTACTACAGCTTATTAATTATTTGACATGCAGTACAATGTTTTTGGTCCCAAACATCGATCAAATGTACAAGGAAATGAAGAAATTGTTGAAGTCGGAAACAAACACGGAAACGGAGACAAATTTCCGGATTTTGTCGATCTATTTTTTTTGGTCGACCGGAAACACACATTATTTTTTTTGGGCCTTACAATTATTAAGTTAAAATTAGATTTTAATGATAAGATAAACATTTTATTTCTATTTTCAAACATGTGAAATTAGTTTATCATATAAAAGTTAAAGAAATACAGAAGAACCATTATTATTCTAAAAAAAATAATCTGCTGAGGAAATACTAGCAGAATATAAAAAATATAACATAGCTTCTGTGCTATAATACAACCCTGGAAAAGCATGTCTACTGCTTGCAAAGGATGTTTTAAGTAAACTACTAATCATAAGGACTGGGCATAAATGAATGCCTTATGTTTGGAGAATGACACACTTCTTCTAATGTATAATGACCAACAACATGTTATGAGTGGTAACTTGTTACCCTTTGCCATAGTTTTCCCCCAATAATAAACATAAAATTCACCCCAGATTACTCAAACCTATTGTTAATATTTGTACATTGTAGAATTGTTGTTAAAGTTTTGCTTTAATAAAATTAAATAACAATGTTGAATTTGGATTAAGCTGATGAGAAATACATGTTATTATTTAGGATATACATCCAGGAGATTTGAAGGCTTCTGTAGAAATTTACCTGAATCAGCTGTTAGAACCAATTAGGAAGGAGTTTGACACACCTGAACTTAAGAAACTGACAAGTCAAGCCTACCCTGTGGAAAAGAAGAGTGAGTACTTACCTGAATAATCCAGTTCTACTAGAAGTGATAAAAGGTGAAATAATCCAAAAATTACAATCTATTGAATTTGTGTACAAAATGTTTGCAAAAAGTTAGTTTCCATTATAATAATTTTGTTGATATCAGCAGTAAATGACATGATATTCTTCTCTAATGTTGCTTCTCATGTCTTTTAACATTTTTTCATTTCTTTTCGGATTCAAACTTTTTTTTTCTTTTTTTTTACCTGAATATTTTGCATGGCAAAATTGTGATAAAAATATTGAAATAATACTTTTAAATAAAAAGATGGATAGACCATTTGGTGATTGGATAATACATTTCTCATTTCAAAACATTTTATTACAGAAAAACCAGGACAAGCAGGAGGACAGGAGGAGGATGCTATTGTACCCTCCAGACTTGATTTAAGAGTGGGCAAAATAACTAAAGTAGACAAGGTAAACATGAGTAACAAGAAACCACATTGTGTGGATGTGGATGCTAATTTCCACATTGTGTGGATGTGGATGCTAATTTCCACATTGTGTGGAGGTGGATGCTAATTTCCACATTGTGTGGATGTAGATGCTAATTTCCACATTGTGTGGATGTGGATGCTAATTTCCACATTGTGTGGAGGTGGATGCTAATTTCCACATTGTGTGGATGTAGATGCTAATTTCCACATTGTGTGGATGTGGATGCTAATTTCCACATTGTGTGGATGTGGATGCTAATTTGGCTTGAGAGAGAAAACAAAATAAAGGATCTGAACATTTTTGACTTTTACATATTTTAATTTTCCAAAAAAATATGTTTTGTTGGTGTTTTGAATTAATGGAAATAGAAGACAAAATCCATCATAATTGATACCAAAAGTAGCTGTCATGATATCACCATTATTTTAATGCTGAAGTAATAAAGTATAAGTTCAATAGACATATAATTCACACAAGTTCTCTTTGAATGGAGATTTCATATGATCTAGATATCAGAAATATAAAAGAAAATGGCTTCCACTGTAGGACATAGTTTAATATTAGGACCTTATGTGGATTCTCAAGAAACTACAGAAATCATTGGATTTCAACTATCAGTATGCATAAATTATCATTTGATGATAAAAAAAAAATGTTTAAAATATTTTCTCAGAAACTACTATATATATTGAACACAAACTACATGTATGCATAAATGATTATTGTCCTTTTCATGCAGAACGAAAATTTGTAATACTCAATGATTGGCAAATACTTCTATAATGAAAGTTGCTCAACACATCCTCATGTATGCCTCTGGTTTAATACTATTCTTTATTGCAGCATCCAGATGCAGATTCCCTCTATGTAGAAACAGTAGATTTAGGTAATGATGAAGAGCGTACAGTAGTCAGTGGATTGGCTGGACTGGTCCCAATGGAACAGTTACAAGACAGGCTAGGAGTGTTTTTATGTAACCTGAAGCCAGTCAAGATGAGAGGTGTAGAATCTAAAGCCATGCTCATGTGTGCATCTGTGTTAGTATTTTATTTGTTATTGTCAGTTTTATTGATAGAGGAAACCAAAGTGATTGACCTTTTACACATTCCCTATTTGTTTCTAAAATTATACATTTATATGCATTTTTTATACAAGTTATTTTCCCTTATGGTGGGCAAAATTGTCCCCAGTCTAGCAAGGGCAATGGAAAAGATAATGAATTTGATTATGATTTCTTTCTAAGGTATAGATATTTGAACCTTGTAAAAAATCAGAGAGTAATTTTATAGTAAATAGAAAATTTACAAATTGTTACAACATTATAATTTTGTACAGATTATGGGATAAAATATATGTTATTTTCATTGAACTTTGCATGCCTTGAGGTGAAATATTTCCTGTAAAACGTATAATTTTAGCATCAAAGTCGAAAATGTGCAAATGATCTATTGTGGAAAATAATTGATCTGCTGCAAGTCACTGACAAAACTTTATTCTTTAATGTTGTATCAAATACACCTAGTTGTGTCTATACCTATAAACTTTAGGGGAACAAATGTTACTGTTAGCAAGTGTTCAAATAACAACCATGAAATACTCATACAATAGCCTTTTATGCACAACTTTAGAAACTGTTAATGTTACTTTTTATAGTGACGATCCAAAAGCAGTGGAGCCATTAGACCCTCCAGAAGGAAGTGCCCCTGGTGAAAGGGTATTTTTTGAAGACCATGAATCTGGTAAACCTGATGATGAATTAAAACCTAAGAAAAAAGTTTGGGAAAAACTTCAGGTGAGAACATATATATATTTGAATTATGGATATGTTACAAGGTTTCTGATTGGTCAGGGTGTAATTTTTGAAGACATTTTGTATTTGAAATTAAATTTATTCAATGAGATGTTTATTTTTTGATTGAACTGATTCAGAATGATATGAATTTAGAAAAATGACATTTTAATTTGTTTTAGAAGACTGAGGTTATGTTGTGTTTTATAAGTTTCCTAAATTGGCCAATAAATGTTTACATTGTATAATGAAAACATGTTATATCATAGAAGATACTGTCAAAATTTGTTACAGAACTTAAAATTAAAATTTATTATTTAGTTTTCTTTTATATTTGACAAAAATAACCTCACCCTGTTTTGTTGAAACTTGTTAATTTTTCATTATAGTGTACCTTGGGGGTTCCATAGAATTTCAGAATAATATTTTTTGTAATTAAAATCAATGTTTTTTTAAAAAATTTTCATTATGGCCTATAAATGTAACCAACTTTGTTTTAGGAATTATAAAAAAAAAAAATACAGTGTTTATTGTCAGAGTAAAAACTCGTAATCAAGAGTTTGTTTTACTGTAAGGACAGATGTTATCTGATACATACCCTACACAATTATAATGCATCATAAAACTTTAAATATAACAGATTTCTCGGCACTGTACTTCATAATTGTGTTTGTTTATTTTCAGCCTGATTTGAGAACCAATGGAGACTGTATAGCAGAATGGCAAGGCAGTATAATGAAGACAAAATTAGGCAATGTCAAGTGTAGATCTTTGAAATCATCACCAATTAAGTGATAAATAAATATAAACAAAATTGTGATACATTTTATGTATTTTTATGAACTTATTTATTTATTGTTAAACTGCTATACATTTGTGGAATTTAGAAATTGGATAAAATTTCAATTTTTCAAGAATTATATGTAAATAAATTTAACAAGAATTTAATATGCATATGACCAGAAGACCAACAAATGTTCATCTTTAAAGAACATTTGTATATGAACTGTAAAAGTACATTGTTACAGTAAATGAATTTCATCTTCAATTTGAGAAAAGATAACAATACACTTTATTTATGGACTTCACATGATTATTACTGGATGAGTTTTGCCACTGAGGTGTGAAAGCCACATACAGTATGTTATAGGTTGTTTACAAAGTTAAAGGAATTTTATGTTTTGAAATTTTCATATTTCATCCTATGTACCGTATAAGTGATTTTTTTCGCGGGAGCCAAATTTTGCGATTTTCTTCCAAATTGGTGGATTTTTTTTTAGCAGTATTTAATTTTCACGATCCTGAGTTTTAACCAAAATCCAATTTTAACGGATTCATCATTGTGTTAGAATATCTTAACCTTGGACAAACGATTCAAAACAAGAAATGTTTTAAGATATAAACTTATACTCATATTCTGGAATGAATCGATTAAAATTCCAGAGACTATTTGTTAGTGGCGCACTTACAAACAGCATCCGGAATATAGGTAGGATATTAAAATTGTTCATGCCCATCCTTTTTAACAAATGATCGTAAAGTTTTACCAACCATTTAGCACCTAGTGGCTTCATTTTTGTTAACGTGAAGTCAATTTTAACTGCCTCTACTTTATCGGAGTTTTTATCAATGTACGTGACAACCTGCTCAGCATACCAGTTTTGAAACTGAGCTTTCAGAAAATCCTTTGCCGATTTATTAACGCTCAAATCCATTGCTTGCAATTTATCTGTGCAGTTTGGAGGAATTGTAACAATCTAATATATACAAGATTTTCAGATTTTAATGCATACAAAAAATCTTCCGTTATTTGACCACGACCACGAAAACAGTCAAAAATCACCAATGCTTTTTGTCGTACTGGCAAGTCTAGTTCCTCCTTTATCTCATCTACAAACGGAGTGATAATATTTTGCAAATATTCAATCATAGTTGATTCATTAGCCCAGTGATTTTCTGAATGTGTGATATGAAAATTGTCCGGAAATTTGTATTTAGGGTGACACTGATCTGTTTTCCACTGTAAATTAATTGAGGTGGGAGAAACCTTCCAGTCATAGAACCAGCAAACGTAGCTTAAAAAAAGAAAGATAGACGTAAATAATAAAATAGAAGATAGACAAACAAAAACCTTAAAGAAAAACGATAATTATAAACAAAATAATAATGAAATTACAAAGTTGACTCAAAATGAAAAATAAAAACATCGATAATTAACGGTAAATAAAAGGTGTAGCCTGATTGCAAACTTTATATAAACGACTCATTAATTAACACCAAAAATTATCAACATACCTGTATTTAAAAATAGGTGATTGGCAAAGCTAAGACAGGTGTGTTTATTAGCAATTACATACGAGACATTTAAAGATAAAAGGATGATTAGTTGTTTTGGGTTGTAAAATAATTTACCTTTGATTTGTCGCTTGTCATCCATACCAGTGATCTCTACCCTTTTAGCACCTTCAACATCCATTGTCCATTGTGATACTGGTACAATGTTAATTCCTGTTTGATCCCAGTTAATTACAAGTTCAGGGGGGATTTTGTACATTTCCACTTTAGATTTGATTGATTTTAGGTATGGTACTTGTCTTTTTCCTGCGTAAAATTTTTGACAACGAATGTCTTCTTCGACTTGCTGCCTTTACGCTTTACCATATTCATTCTTTTCAAAAGGAATTTAACCCATGATTTTGTAAGTTCAATATGTCCCCCATTTTCAAATAACAAACTCCTATCATGTGAAAGAACTATCCCTTTTGCAGCTGCTCTTGCTATTGCAGAATTCACAATTCCGCCAATAAAAAACTGAACTTTTGAATCCAGTTTTTCACCCAATAAAGTTTTTCTTCCACGCTTACTCAGATTTAATTCCGTCACACCAAGATCATCACTTGAATCTGCTGAATCTGTTTCAACTAATTTCCGTTTCATTTTTAGCTCACCTGGCCTTTAGGCCAGGTGAGCTATTGTCATCACTTTTCGTCCGTCGTCTTTCGTCCGTCCGTCAACATTTCACATTTTAATCTTCTCCTCAGAAACCACTGGGCCAATTGCAACCAAACTTTGGTGGAATGGTCCTTGGATGGCCCCCTTCAAAAAATGTGTCCGGTGATCCCGACTTCCAACCAAGATGGCCGCCAAGCTAAAAATAGAAAAAAGGGGGATGAAATTTTAATTGTCCATTGCTGTTTTAGTATAAGTCAAAATGAGCTCAAATTTTAACTGCAGCTACATGGCAATGAGTAGTTTAACATATATTCCGGGTTTTTCTGTGAACTTTTTCTTTCAGCTGATTTATACCGATTATGCAAATTAGGCATATTTTGATAAAAGATCACATTTAAATCTTCTTCTCTGAAACCGCTGAACCAAATTAAACCAAACCTGGCAGGGATGGTCCCTGGGTAGGTTCCTTTCAAATTTGTGTCCGACAGCCCCGTCCTCCATCCAAGATGGCCGCCATTACTAAAAATAGATGTTTCTTCAAATGGCCAAAACTGCTTTATTTTAAGCCAGAATGTGCCCAAATTTGAACTGTATAAGCATAATGATGAGCTTTTTAACATATATTATGGGATTTTTTATGAACTTTGGATTTTTGCCAATTTTGACCGATTATGCAGTTGTGTTGCTCATCTTAAAAGTCATATATTTTGTTGACTTATTGTTGACAGTTCTGTCTGGTTATTACCTTCCCTAGTTTTCTTAGTGTTTATCCGTCTTTTCAATGCACCAATAGCACGTCTGTTTAACAATACAGTGGAGAGGAAAATAAGTATTCCTTGGAAATTAAGGATTATAGCTGCAACGTGGCGAAACCCATCTCCAAAATAGTGAACCAAGAAGAATAGCACCCAAGCCATTCCACACAGTACAGACAATTTAGCATATATGAAACATCTAAAACGATCCCCTCTTTTTTGAGTTGAAGTAGATGTAGCAATTGTGGAATTTCTTCGGTGCGATTCAAGTCCATAAATTATAATGCCGAAACATACAATGTTGAAGAGAATTGATATCGTGAACGGTATTTCTATTTCATAAATTGCAACATTGAAGGCAAGAAAACAATTGACACCACAACTGTACGCAGTTTGGGACTCAAATACATTGTCTGTTACAAAATATGATATCAAAACCAAGATCAATGGTGTTCCCCAGGCAACAAGACTATATATTTCAAACCGTCTCCCGTGCTGTTGTTCACGTCTTCGTCTTAGTAAATTACTGGCATGGAAGGTTCTTGCAATGTCAAAGGATAGGACCGATGTCCAAGCAAAGACAACGAGCCAGAAGTATTGTAGCATAACAGCGACTCCAATACACAGTGTATTGCCCTTGATACCAAAGTTATGAAACATAAACAGCTGACTGATGAATAAAGAGAACGAGAAACAGGATATATTCTTTCCGTGTAAATTCCTCAACTCTGGAATAGCCAAATGAAAAAATATTGTGAAAAGCAAACAAAGTAGTGACAACATCAATGATATATCCTCTACCATCGGCCATATTGCCTTTCGATATTTCTCTCGTTCCTTCATTGTACAACTCATATTAGACGTCTTATGAAGTTTATCTGATCCCAACACACTCCCATGATTTCATTTACAACTAATTCTTCAATATGTGTGTTGTGATATATTTGTACTTCAAAGTCATATCCTGTGCTAGAAATATTTGAAAACACTAAAGAATGGCATACGTTGTTTGTATATGTTTTATTTTGATATTTGCACCCATCTGAACACATGTGACATCTGCCAGTTTGGTTTTCGGTTACCGGATGAATCATAATATTGGTGTTTGCTGATCTGTCGTTATGGTGAATTTTCTCACACATGAAATCGTGGTATGATGGAAGTCGTTTTGAAGTTGCAAATAAATCTGTGTGATTAGAATTCTTTCTGATGTTGTCCAGTAAGGTTTTCATTATAGGAAGTTGCTCTACCATCATCCCACTGTGGGCACAGATGCAGTGTTTTACCAATAGGCAAAGAAAATCTGTCAAAATCAAGACATTTGATATCATGGTAGTCGTCGAAAAATGCATTTAAGGAATGTTTAGCTTGCTTTAATATGTATAAAGAACGTAATAAAAACGTAGATATCAAATACAATGTGCACGACGCGTTTCTGCAATATCCTTCGTCGGGTACGATCAAATCTAAATAAGCAATCAAAAGCTGTCCATAATGGTCATGAAAACAGGGACTGTTGTGGTCGTGATCATATGATAGTTGGATTTACAGCTACCTGTGCAATCAGTGCTTATCACCACTAATGTTGTGAGTTCGAATCCCGCTCATGGCGAGGTGTACTCGATGCAACTTTATGTGATAAAGTTTGTCAGTGACTTTCGGCAGGTCGGTAATTTTATCCGAGTACTCTGGTTTCATAAAAATTACCGCAACGATATAGCTCAAATATTATTGAAAGTGGCGTCAAACACCATAACACACATCCTGATTCAACAAACGTGTGTTTAGGTAGATACTATTTAAGGAATATTTGAAATGTTTTAACAGGTTATACAATATAACCTGGTTTGGGGCAGTTTACGTTTATTTATGAAAAGCGTAAACTGTTCCAAACCAGGTTATGCAAGTATAATCTGTTAAAAAATTTCAAATATTCCTTATAATTTAATTTTTACAACAAAATTTAATGATTCCTCGATTTTAATTACGATTATTCCATGTGACTATTTGAATATGTTGGTGATGTCACAATACCAACCCAGGTTATCAAGTATAACCAAAATTTTCTCCGTCTAGCGGATCAGTCAATGAGATTGCAGTATTCAAATCAAATTAAATTATTAAATTATGACACTGAAATAGTGAATATATACAATATGTTACATATAATTATATTCAGTACATTTTTAAAGACATGAAGGAGAAACACACACGAGCTTTTATCACTATTTACGTGATCTAGTTGTTCACTCGTCGCAACTTCGGCTGATTCCGTACCTTCATCATACCTCGTCCGTATTACGATAGCTCCCATTGGAACTACTTTCGGAAATCTTCAATGAAGGAGGTATTAAAATAATTTCACTTTCGAATATTCGTCCAATAATAATATATTTTCATTCGTCGCAATGTCGGCTGATTCCGTACCTTCATCAAAGACCAATATTTTTCAAAACAAACTTATCTATTGTCGCCATTTTAGAACTTATTCGCGGTGCGCAATGTTTGATTGAAGTGATACGGTCTTCCGGCGAAGAAATGTGACGCGTAGACGCATATCAAATACCGTATTACAGCCGAGGTATTGAGGGAGAGAAGCGGACTCGCCCGAGGTTTGCCGATTGCTAGTTGTTTATAGGGGCCGTTGTGTTCGTAATCGTATGGTAGTTTTATTTACACCTACATAAGCAATCAGTGCCTATCACCACTAACGTTGTGAGTTCAAATCCGGACTCGCGACAGATCGGTGGTTTTCTCCGGGCACTCCTTCGGTTTCCTCCACCAATATACCTGACCACCATTATTATATAGAGCTGAAATATTGTTGAAAGTGGCATTAAACAAAATTACCCTACCCCCTCCCCAAATCAAATTAAGCAGGAGAGAAATCAAACGTTTATATATATACAAAGTAATAAAACTTACAACACTGATAGTATGTGAACATCTCCATAAATTTTTATTTTATTTTAACAGATTATAAACTAATCTTTCATATTTAATATTATATTAAACTACCGATCATGCCGATAGAAGTGTTTTTCCATTAGATTGTAATAACAGGAGATTAATGCAAACATAACGACACGGGGAAGGTAGAATTCTGTTATTTAACGGATATCAACATAAACAACGGGTTTCATCTTGTGACCAGAGCTTAGTGGTTACTGTATGCATGCCGACTACGGAGAAATTCAAATTGCACAATGTTTATGGTTGTTTGATAAATCGGAAACGTCGTTGTCATTTTAAATGCATCCTACAAGAACTCGTTAATGTTCGTGTTGTAATTCATCAATGTATTCTGATTGCTTTAGAAATATCAATTGATTTTAAAATTGAGCTCTTAGTAAGGTTATTTGTGTGACTCTACATTTTTATCTTGATTATCACAAAAAATTGAAATGGAGAAATAACGAGTGCAAATGTACTAACCCAAGGACGTCCTTGACTAACCGTATTTAGATTGAACTTGGTACATTCTATATGGATAAAAAGTCAATGGTGTGGGTTAGGGTTATGGTCTTTCAACAATTTATCCTGCAATGACAGCATTTACCGACCAATATAGCCTGCCCAATATTTTTTTGATATTGGTCAGTTATAAATAGAACATATAGTAAACTCATCGGGGGGGATATTGTTTTCAAATACATACACAAAATTATTTCAAATACTTTTATCATCGTCCAGTAAACGTTTATTTACGATTTAAAATTGCAGGATAAATACAATACATGTGCACTGTCGAAGCATATAGGTAAATATGTGTATTTGGCGAGAAACGTAGGAAAAGGCTCGGCGAAGCCTCGCCTTTCCCCCCGCCGTTTCTAAGCCTCATACACATATTACCTATATATGCTTCGACAGTGCACAAGTATTGTATATATCTCAGTTATATCGGGTGGTCAGTTTTATAGATGGGGAAAACCAGAGTACCTAGAGAAAACTACCGACATATCGCAAGTCACTGACAAACTTTATCACATAATGTTGTGTATCGAGTACACCTCACCAAGAGCGACCAGGGGCGGATCCAGGATTTCAAGTTAGGGGGGGCGCACTTAACAAAATTGCGCCGAGCGGAGGGAGGCGCGAACATTTTTGGGGTATTTCGTGTGAAAAATCACGATTTTACGCCCAAAAAATCATATTTTTTCAATTTTACTGAAAAAAAAAAAAAAAATCCAATTTCAGGGGGGGCGCGCGCCGGGTGCGAGCCCCCCCCCCCCTGAATCCGCCCCTGTTGTTTATGGTTTGCTGTGATAATACCTTCTGTTTATTTGAATATCAAATCACCTACTATATACACAGTTAGAGATATGAATAAAATTACAAAATAAAACTATATACAGTACAGTAAATTACATGGTTCATTACACATTAATTTTGGAGGGAAAATACAGACTTTCTATTGGTAGATTATCTTTTCCTCACACGTGTGATAGAGCACAGCAGAAACTAAAGTCAGACATTTTGGTTTACTCAAATATTTTCAAACTGGAAATTAATTTGGACCACATGTACTACTATTCTATGGGTACCGCTATTCTATTTGTTTTCTAAAGGTCAGTTATCTTTCTGTTTACTCATTTTACTATTTCTAATTTTCACCTTGGTATGAAATAGTGGGAATGTACATATTGAGATTGAAGCACAAGCACTTGTTTCTGGTAAAAAAAAATATACCTAGATATTTATTTTTACCAGAAACAAGTGCCTGTGGATTGAAGTATGAATCTGAATCTGAATAAATACGAGGCAGGACCGTCACTGGTATACGTATAAACGCATCGGTGAGAGAGCTGCTAAATTAGTAACAGGTCGGGAGTGCAACTGAACTGTCTTTGCGCGTGCTGTGTCCTCGGGTAGTTTGTTCCAGCTCACAATATATTGGTTGGTTTTCGAAACTGGGACCGCGAATGATCTAGTATTGTTTGACACCTGACGGTCGATAATGTTTTGTGCTACAGTCGGTAAATTTGACGGATCTGATTTGAATCTGAGTATAATTGTTTTATAATTTCATTTAAAATTAGAATGAGAGGAATGTTATCATGGACATGGTTATTCTTTTATATTTTTACAAGTGTTGAATTTCTGTAAACTTTGATATACAATTTATATACATCTGATTAATTTATTCAAGATGATGCTTTTGTTATATTTAATATGTTCTGAATTCATTTTGACTTATCAATGCCCCTTTTATTTTATTCAGGATTTATTATGATGTAGACTTACAAAGATCCTAGAGTGATCCATTCTTCTGGTGCCCTTGTGACATATATAGGGTAAGCTTTGTGTATTTGATTGTTTATTTATTTGCATATTTATACATTTGTGTATTCAGTGAATTGTGTTTACTGAGTGTAATAGTGTTTGTCATTTTTATTTGTGTCATATATTCTCTCCATAGAGATTTATTTTTTGAGTGTATAAACTCACAAGGGCTATGTGCGTCTGGAAAAAAAAAGGGATGCACCTAGCCCCTGTGTATAAACTATGCTGAAACTAATTCTGAGGTGATGCAATTGTCTTGAAGTTGCAATTATTTGGTTATTTACCAAAGACAGAATAATTTACTTTATTGTGTACTTATTAGAAGAGTAAGCTATATTGTGGTATTTTTCTCATAGAAGATAACTTGTAGAAAAATGTTTTATTTTATATTTCTTTGATAAATCATAGAGAATTATCTCCCTTTGATTGTGTTATTAATGTGGTCTGTCTTGTCATCTATTTATGTTTGTTATTTGTATATTTGTAGGGTTACTATTATATGCCAATGAAAGCATCCAACCCAAGCTGGACCTATTATCACTGACACATTGAAGCCCTGCTACAATATGCTTAAGGAACGACACAGAAAATGATATTTATATATACATAATCCCAAAATGTGATACAATCTGGTGAGTGATATAGATTCTCGTGAACTTCAGTGCTTATTGCAGAAGATTATTGTGTAAATAAGACATAATTCTCAAAATTCTTGTTTTTAAAAAAAAAAACCAAACTAGAATGTTCATATCAATTCATATCATACCAAAAAATATGGTTTTATGGTGGGTTTTTTTCTCAACTTATTGCATCAGTAAGATCCAATTCTCAAAATCCATGTAATTTCAACAAAAACTAAGATTTTCCACAAAAATAATTTAGAAGATCTCTTTCATCTGAGACCGTTGTATTTGAAAGTTCTATGCCAAATAGTTTTTAAACAAATAATGTATATTCTAGTTATTGCTAAAACAAGCACATTCTCAAAATCCCTTATTTTCAACTAAAACCTTTTATTTATATTTAATCAACGATATGACTGAAATATCCTTGAAAGTGGCATTAAACACCATATACCAGTATTTAATAATGATTGTTTATTGAAATTAAAATATTGACTGATTGATTGATTTTTGGTGTTTAACACCACTTTCTGACAGCAATATTTCAGTTATATCATGGCGACCAGTTTTAGTGCTGGAAGAAGCCGGAGTACCCAGAGAGAACCACCAACGATGTGCAAGCATCTGATAAACTTTGTCACTTGAGTGCACCCTTTTTTGTAATTTACAAAGCAGGTCGCTAACCCACGCCGTATTGGTGATAGGCTTGTATTAATAGTTAGGTAATACAACTACCTAACTCATTGAACCACCCTTTGAGAATAAAAGATATTTTTCAAGATATAAACAGTTTAAATGATAATCTTATGTTGTAATAAACAGTACAAATGTTATCCTAAGAGTGAGTGACTTTTTTTTATTTTTGTGTCAATATTATAGTTGCAGATAAATTTATTAATTAATTTAAGACACATAGTAATGAGTTCTAAATTGTGTTACTGTTGTTCAGGTTGTGTCCAGAATTAGTATTGGCAATAATGTACAACATATAGATCAAATCATAAGATCACCGAGGACCTTTGTACCTTGTGTGAGGTAAGCATAGAATTGTGTTCTTTTTATGTTTTTCATTAGTTCACCTGGACCAAAGGTCCATGGGAACTATTGCCATCACTTGGCGTCTGTCGTCTGTAAGCTTTTCACATTTCAAGCCTCTTCTCCGAAACCACTGGGCCAATTGGAACCAAACTTAGCAGGAATGTTCCTTGGATGGTCCGCTACAAAGTTTTTGTTTTTCGTTCCAGTCGGATATTTAACATGGCTGTCAGGGCCAATAATATTCTCTGATTGGCTGAAATTTCAAAGATCCTCTTCTCTGAATTTGAAACTAATGAACTGACTGAACCCAAACTGTAAATTAATGATCATTGGAATGTCCTTTACCAAGTTTCTGTTTTTTATGTGGATCGGAAATCCAAGATGGCCACCACCGCAGGACATAGATTAACATTGGACCCTATGGGAAAATGTTCAAATGCCTTCTCAGAAACTACAAATATGATTAAAGCCAAACTGTACATGAATGTTCATTGGATGGTCCTCTACAAACTTTAGGTTTTTTGTTCCGATATGAAATTCAAAATGGCGGCTATGACAGGACTTAGTTTAACATTGGACCCTATGGGAAAAATGTTTCAAAACGCTTGTTCTCTGAAACCACTTGGACAATTGAAACCAAACTGCACAGGAATCGTCATTGGAAGGTCCTCTACAAAGTTTAGGTTTTTTATGCCAATCGGAAATCCAAGATGGCCACCACCGCAGGACATAGATTAACATTGGACCCTATGGGAAAATGTTCAAATGCCTTCTTCTCAGAAACTACAAATCAGACTGAATCCAAACCAGACAGGAATGTTCATTGGATGGTCCTCTACAAAGTTTAGGTTTTTTGTTCCGGTATAAAATGGAAGATGGCAGTTACAGCAGGACTTAGTTTAACATTGGACCCTATGGGAAAAGTGTCTCAAAATGCTTCCTCTCTGAAGCCACTTGGACAATTTAAACCAAACTGCCCAGGAATGATCATTGGAAGTTCCTCTTCAAAATTCAGGTTTTTTATGCCGATCGGAAATCCAAGATGGCCACCACTGCAGGTAATAGATTAACATTGGACCCTATGGGAAAATGTTCAAATGCCTTTTTCTCAGAAACTACAAATATGATTAAAGCCACACTGTACATGAATGTTCCTTGGATGGGTCTCTACAAGCTAGGTTTTTTGTTCCGATATGAAATTCGAAATGACGGCTACGGCAGGACTTGGTTTAACATTGGACCCTATGGGATAAAGTTTCAATACGCTTTTCTGAAACCACTTGGACAATTGAAACCAAACTGCCCAGGAATAATCATTTGAAGGTCCTCTAAAAAGTTTGGGTTTTTTATGCTGATCCGAAATCCAAGATGGCTGCCACCGCAGGACATAGATTAACATTGGACCCTATGGGAAAATGTTCAAGTATGAATATAATGAGATATGGGGTAAATGTCAATGAGACAACAACCCCAAAGTCAAACTGTATCAGAAATGCCTTCTTCTCAGAAACTATAAATCAGACTCAATCCAAACTACACTGGATAGTCCTCTACAAAGTTTAGGTTTTTTGTTCTGATATGAAATCCAAAATGGTGGCTACGGCAGGACTTAGTTTAACATTGGACCCTGTGGGGAAAATGTTTCAAAACGCAAAAGTTGATCGGAATTCCAAGATGACTACCACTGCAGGACATAGTTTTTACATAGGACCAATTGGTTCTTTTTATAACCAGGTGAACGATACAGGCTCTTGAGATCTGGTTATTTGCTTATAATTAATGTTTATTTGCATACTAATACTTATTCATGTGTTAATGCTTATTTATAATCTGCTTTGCTACCGCTTGTGTTATTATTGTTAACTATTTTTTATGTGTAACTGTCAAGGTTTACACAAATCCCTATATTTTTGATACCAGAGTATGTTTATGAAATGTATACATACATGTACAAGCAAACAAAACAATTAACTGTTTATATTTGTTTGCACTGTGCAACTCTGTTTATATTTGTTTACACTCACAGTGCAACAGTACTTATTTAATAAATAAGACTTCTATTTTTTTAATTTATTTTTAATATGGAATAATTAAACATTCATTTAACAAAAAAGCATTTTTATCATGTTGTACAAATTGCTTATTTTTCGTTTTTGTTTATTGTTCATACATTTTTGCATATTATCTCCCCTTGTTCTTGTACATTATATGGTGCCATCTTATACAAATTCTGAGTACTACAGGATACACATAAATGGAGTTAATATTTAAGATGTGAAGGTTTACAGCAAAACTAATATATTTTATTTCTTTGCAGTTGTATCAAGTTCTAATGTGATAACAGACATATATACTGCCTCCAACATCAAGCTGTTTACAGCAACTTTGACAGGTAGATAATTTGTTTTCATTGTTGTGTATTTAAGGAATTTTTGAACAGGTTATACAATATAACCTGGTTTGGGGCAGGTTATGCTTAATAAACTGCGAAGTGGTTTATGAAAAGCATAAACTGTTCCAAACCAGGCAGGGGTTGAAAATTCCTTAAGTCTGATGCCCGGGACTAGAAAATTGAAACTTCGGGCTTGCCGTTTTTCCATGGAAAAAGCCGGTCTGGCATGCCTTTAATAAAATAAAAACTCCACTTTTTTCTAATCGTCTTGTTTTCAATTCAAATCACATGCAAGTTTTTGTCAATCGTCTCCTTACTAAAAAGCTATTTTAAGAACGGTAATACACATTCTGGATGGATCGATATTCCTCATGAATATTAATGAGTTCCGAATCACCTAAAAATGTATGCGCTTCCCACATACCTATGTAAAGTCAAGCGTCGGAATAACATTGATCAATCGTATGTTTATGTTGACAAATTTTGAGAAAAATGTTGTTGCTTAATTTTAATTTTGGTCAAAAAAGCGGAAAAACGGAAAGCGAACGACGAGCCAAACTGATACTGAAACTCCCAGAAATAAAGATCTTAAGTATGATAGGGAGAAACGAACGAGAACATTTCAAAACTCATGGATGGATAAATTTCCTTGGGTCGTCTTTGATGATAATGCTCAGGAAATGTACATGTACTGCAAGTACTATAGAAAATTTCCACATTTGTCAGATAGGAAAGATGCCCTTACTGGGGGAACTAAAAATTTATGCATTGATGGACTTAAGTTACACGATAAACACCAGGAGCACTTGTTATGTGTCAAGCATTGGTTTAAGGAACTTGATGATCCCCAGGCAGCTGGCGGCCCTTCACATGCCTTTGCTGACACACCAATAGGCCAGTCATTATTGAAATTAGATGAAAGTCAGAGAAAACGTCTTGAAAGTTTGTTTAATACTGCCTACAGTGTTGTCAAAGCTGGAAAACCATTTTCAGATTATGAATTGATATGTGAAATACAAGTTAAAAATGGACTTGACCTGGGTGAAAACTATAGAAATATTAATGGTTGTAAAACTTTTGCTGCATCAATTGCATAAACTTTAGTTGACAAGCAAGTAAAATTTCAAATTTTATCCTACAAATTGGAACTTGGCAAATCACTGACCGGACTTGGGTTAAAAAAGTTTAAAAAGCCCTGGGCTTGGGCGTGCCCAAGAAAAATTTCAACCCCTGCCAGGTTATGCAAGTATAACCTGTTCAAATATTCCTTATAATTTAATTTTTACAACGATTTTAGTTACGATTATTTCATGTGACTATTTGAATTTGTCGTTGGTGTATGAATATGTTGATGACGCCACAATACCAACCCAGGTTATCAAGTATAGCCAACATTTTCTCCAAGCGGATCAGCCAATCAGATTGCAGTATTCAAATCAAATTAGATTATTATACATTTAATGCAAAGAATATTTAGCTCACCTGACCCAAAGGGTCATGTGATCATGAGGGCTATAGTGTCCGTTGTCCGCAAAGTTTTACAAACCACTGGGCCAATTGAAACCAAACTTGGTAGGAATTTTCATTGGATGGTCCCATTCAAAGTTTATGTTTTTTGTTGTTGATCAGAAATATACAAAAGAAACAAGAGGCCCAAAGCTATCAAAAAGGGTGTCCATATATATGTGTATATATTATTTATTTTAACATGACGTCCTTCATTGGCTATATAAATAATACAATGATAAAAGTTACCATATATTTTAATTAGCACATGTGTATTGAAGAACAAATTACAAACATCATTCCTCATTGAATTCATGTATTCATACAGGACCGTGTTGCATACAAACATAAAAATGCTCATGTTGTTTTTTTCACCTCTATTTTTTCCCAGAATAAATACTTAAGACAACCATCTATTGACTTTGACTGTTGTAATTTAACGTTTTCCCGTGACATAGTTTACAAGGAATGCTCACAGGTGCTTGTGTAGAGTCAAAAATATGCTCGCTATGTACCTAAAATACCACAAGGCCGGACTCGCTCCTACTACCCCTGTCACTTCAACCGCTATTTCCCCTGTCAAAATGTCGAAAGGACGCAAATCGCTTACTAATTTGTGTAGTGAAATGATTTTTCTTCAAGGAAAACCCGTTTTTTATATCTTCCTACCATCTACACCCCCATACTGACAGATAATCCTCCGATTTTGTTGACAATGGATGTGGCTGCAAAAGGGAAAGTAGGTCACGTGACATCTTCAGCCTTTCGGTCGATCTCCGGTTTTATCATTGCCTTACGAAACATATATGAGAAATTCATATTTTGGCGCCTTGGAATTTCTAGTGTTTAGTATTTATATATGATAAAACCCGAGAGCGACCGAAAGGCAGAAGATATGACGTGATCTACTTTCCCTTTTGCAACCACGTAGGTGTCCATTGTCAACAAAATCGTTGAGGTAACCAGGACCGACAGAAATTTGATTTTTGACAGCCCCAAGCAGTAAAAATGTTTGCCGGTCATTAGGTGTGACACAAAGACGTCATTTGCCGGACCCTCTAAAATTCTTCCCCCTAGGTCCGACAGGGCTGACGATTAGCTGCATCTCTGGGTCATGGTTGTGTTGATATGGTAGTTGGATTTTCAACTACCTGTGCTATCAGTGCCTATCACCACTAAAGTTGTTAGTTTAAATCTTGAGGTGCACTTGATCAACTTTTTGTGAAAATCTATCTAAAACTGAATAAAATAATTTTTCTTAGTCTAGACCTTCACCTCATTTTCATGGTCTACTTACTTTATTAAATTTGTGCCAAGTTTTTGTGATTAGGTCATTTTTTCCATTACCATGCAACCTATGTTAACCAGGCATGTGCCACCTGACCTTGCCCTCACTTTTACAGTCTACTGGCTTTGTTAAATTTGCATAAATTTTTCATACTTAGGTCACTTTCTCCACTACCATGCAATGTAGGTTCATCATACATTTTGTACTTGATCCACATATTTATCATGGTGTGTACATTTCAGTCAGGCATATGTCACCTAACATTGACCTCATTTTCATGGTCTACAGATTTTATCAAATTTACATCAATTTTTCATCATTGAGTCACTTTCTCCACCACCTACAACTTAGGTTCACCATGTTTGGTCCACACATTTATCATGGAGGGTACCTGTCAGGGTATCTTTGACCTCATTTTCACAGTCTACTGGTGTTGTTAAACATGATTACATGTAGGTCTGTTTCTCCACTATATGTACCATACCACCTAGGTTCACCACGCTTGGTCCACACATCATGGTGTGTACATGTCAGTCAGGCATTTGTCACCTGACATCATGGTGTGTACATGTCAGTCGGGCATTTATCACCTGACCTTGGCCTCATTTTCATGGTCTGTTGACTTTGTTAAATTTGCATCAAGTTTTCATGATTAGACCATTTTCTCCACTACCATACAAGCTAGGCTCACAATCATTGATCCACACATTTATCATTGTATGTGCATGTCAGGCAGGCATGTGTCACCTGACTTTGACCTCATATCGATGATCTGTTGACTTTGTTAAATTTGAGTAAAGTTAATGATTAAATCACGTTCTCCACTACCATGCAACTTTTCACCTTATTTGGTCCACACATTGATCAGTCAGGCATATGTCACACGACCTTCACCTCATTTTCAGTCTGCTGACCTTGTTAAATTTATGTTAAGTTTTGCTGATTAGGCAAGTTTCTACAACCTACATGTAGGTTTATCATATTTGGTCTATACAGTCAAACCTGCCCTTGCAGTCACCTGTATTAAAAGGTCACCTTTATTTTGTCAGGTCATAGAAAATTTCATATGATTTTAACCTCTTCTAAGAGGTCACTTTTTCTTTGAAGCAAAGGTGACCTCTTAATACAGGTTTTATTGTACTTTGATGATGGACCTGGTACAGTACATTAATTTATTGTCTAACAAAATATTTTGCACAAACAATTTGCAGGGGGCAGGTGAGACATAGATCTGTCTACACTTGTTTCATGTTTTACCACCAATCTACTGTTTCCAGTTTCCAATTTAATGTACATGAAAGGATGTTATTTAGATAACTATAAATATAATATTGTTTTGTTTTATAGAAAATACTGATGTCTTTAAAGTCTGGAAGATTGCCAACATCATTTATTTCCTCAAGTCTGGAAGATAACCATTTGTTGCTTGGAAGAATGCCAAGAAAAATAGAAGAATCCCTGTAATCTAAAGGATTTTCAATGAAGTTTATTTGATGGAAAATTTAATCATATTTGTATTTTGACTAGTGAATGATTTATTGAATGTTGTTTTTTTTTAAAAGATTTATTGAATGTTGTTTACATCCATTGATGCAGAGATATGCAAGTTTTATTTATGTATTATTCATTTCTTGTTCAGTTTTAATATCGGGGTTTGAAAATCTGAAATATGGCAATAATAATGTGTAGATAATGTATTGAATAATATGAAGGTGAATAAAAATAAAATAATTTGAAGATTTCTTTTTGCAGTTTTTTATTTTAAGTTCAGGATACATTGAAAATAAAATGGTAACCATGACAACATAAAAACCACATCAAATGCTAATGATTGTTTACAAATAGCCATAACAACACACAACTACCTGCAAATCTCAAACACTAAGCACAAAAAACACATGAAAGGCTGAAGGAAATTGTATCTCCTGGCTTGTGACGGGTACAATTAGGAAGGATTGGTATTTAATTACCCTCGCCTATTTATACATGTAACTAGATATCTGGCAGAAAAACCAATATAAACTTTAAAAAATTGGACAGATTCACATTGATTTGCAAACAAGAAACTTTCAACAACATATTAAAATATTCCTGCAATTATCTCTACTGTACATAACCAGACCCGACAATTGCCTCGATCAAGGGAACAATTTGACTTGTTCTGATGCAACCACCTCTGTTCAGAGGACATGTTCAAATGCAATGACCTTTTCTGAGGACAACTACCTGTAACCAAGGAACAGTTGGAACCTGTTTTATTTGATGCACCCACCTTTATTCAGAGCACAACCTGATCTTGGGAAGAGGTAGGTGGAACTATTTGTTCTTGGACCTTGGACAAACTAAAGCATAAAAGTTAAGCCTGGTGTGTTTGGGGTTCACATCTATGAACGTCCCCCTATGCTTAAATGTCCAGGTCCGAGTGCATTTAGGCAATACCAAATGACAGGAGTTGCATTTGGAGGCCACGCCGCTTGGGTACTATGCTCTGTGTACCTTGACTAGGGGGCGGTGGGGAGGAACAGGTGTCAGCAGCTACACCGGGGTCCTATTTTTGGGGTGTCGTGATCTCCTAAGTTGAACTACAATGCTGGCGTAGTTTGACAAGGGAGATAATGACTGAAGTGTCAGGAGCTACACTTGGGTCACTCGGGGGGAGGGGCAGGGTGGGGAAGATGTCGAAGATTAAAAAGAAATTGCATCGAGAAGAGAGTGGTAAGTAAAAATTCTCTTTTGGGATACATTTTATATTTGCCAGTCTTTAAAGCTACATAACGATCCAAATAATTTGTTAAATGTGAGAACCTCAATAAAAATTCCTCATTTTGTATAGGATAAGCATGAACTATAAATTCATTTACATTCATATCAATATTTGATGCAATTTTCCTGAGATATTTTTTTTAACAAAGAATGATAACTAATTTTCATAAGAATTATTTGAATAAAAAAATTACTAGTAAGAAAGGACCTGGATGTAAGTGATCATAAGAGACTATCAAACACCACACTTGAGACACAAGTAAAGCATTGATCTTCTCTACATTTCTCAGTCACAGAATGGTCTTCCAGGCTATATCTACATATTTACTGAAAAAACAATTCATTCTGTTTCTGACTTTAATCACAGAAATTAAAACTAGAAATCACTATTATATTTATAATTCATTCATATTTACAAAATTTAGTAATACTGTAAGTTGTAAAATGTTCTGTTTGTTAATTTTATGTATTTAAAAGACTATAAGGAGGGGAGACAATGTTGACCAAAAAAAAACTATATAAAGAGGGGAGACAATGTAGACCAACAAAAACTAAAAAGGAGGAGAGACAATGTTGACAAAAAAATGTCCGCAATACCTGATTAGGTCAGTCGGACGTTAAACACCCATAATCAATCAATAGACAAAAAAAAACTATATAAGGAGGGGAGACAATGTTGACAAAAAAAAATATATAAGGAGGGGAGACAATGTTGACAAAAAAAAACTAAAAAGGAGGGGAGACAATGTTGACCAATATATATATATATATAAGGAGGGGAGACATATTCTTTTTATAAAATGTTTTGTATTTCACAAATTATTTGCTCTTTATTTTTGTAGACTTGATACACTAAGAGCAGGAATATGGCAGCCGAGAAGTATTTTCCTGAAACCTGTGTATTATATTAGTGAATAACTCAGGCCAACATGAGCAATGGTATTTATTTTTTAGGGTTTATGTCCTGGTCTTCCTTCATCTAGCTCTTTTTATAGAGTATACAGCTGAGATATGTACCTATATTTGTTGCATTTTACTTTTTGTCCACTCCCCCCAACCACGTTTTTCTTTATTGTCTAAATCCCACAATAATATACCCTGATACTGAGGATCGGCTTGCCTGTGCTCATAGAATATGTAATTCCACATCTATCTCCTCTCTTTATGCAAACTGTCCAATGTAAATTTTAATCGGTTCTGAAATTGAAAAAAAATAGTCACTAAATTACCCTTGAAATGGCAATTTATTTGACCAAAAAAAAATAGAGTTACCTAGTTGACTAGTGCAGATTTTTTACTCATGAATTTAGAGTCTTAAAGATGGATTTGTATCTGTTTTTATTATATTACAGTATTTTAAACTTTGAATTACATATTTTGAGCATGTAATTTAATTTTTTTTTGGTCTCCACCTAAAATGGCAAATATTGAATAGAAAAAATGGTAATTTACACAAGAAATCACTTTATTATGAATTAAATTTGAGAGGGGAAAACAACTCAGTTTTCAATTGCAGTATAGAATAATTGTTTATTTCATTCATATTTTATCTCTATGTATGTTTATGATATCTTAACCTTTTACTTTGTACAGATTCTTGGATTGTGGTGCAACATACTCAACAGTTGTCCTAGAACGTAACAGAGAACTCTATGGGATTTCTCTTCAGAATGAAGGTATGTATTGTCTACAACCTAAACTATGTTTTTTCTTGGTAAGTCTTGTATATATTGGGTTGTCACAGTCACTTTTATCATGCAGCTTTGTTATTCTTTTATTATTTGGAGGAATATTTCCAGGTTTAAAAGTGTAAAGGGGAAAAAGGGGGAGAGGGTTTGAAATCCAAAATACGTTAATTGGCAGGAATGACAGTCCTTAAACAGGTGCCCCTCGATAAAATTTCTAGATTCTTCATATAGATAGTAAGATATTATATGAGTTTTATTACAGCCAATGTGAGGACTGAGATTCTTAATTGTTATCTTCATAGCTACTTATCAGTGGCAATTAAATCATAGAAGACTGGGATGCAGAGTATATCAATAATGAAAACAATTGGGGAAAAAAAGACTTTTAAAAAAATAGTGAAAATTACTAGCATTTTTGATAATTTTAGGATATTTGGGGTAGATTCTACCCATAATGAATTAAGAGATCAACTTACAAGTGCACAAAGAAATATAGTAGGTACAAATATAAAAAACATCACAAATATTGATACCAGTCAAACATTATATAGGAAAATAGGATTTGTTTAGATGAAAATGTAGAGGGCCCAGGTGGCTCAATGAGTTAGGTAGTTGGATTACTTAACAACTCATACAATCCGATACAGCGTGGGTTCGCACCCGGCTTTATAAATTACAAAAAAGGGTGCACTCGACTTGCAACTGCAAGTGATAAAGTTTACCAGTTGCTTTCCCATGATGGGTGGTTCTCTCCGGGTACTCCAGCTTCTTGCACCACTAAAACTGGTCGCCATGATATAGCTGAAATATTGCTGAAAGTGGTGTTAAAACACCAAAAATCAAAATCAATCCGCAAGGAAATGTAAGAAAAAAGTCAGCCACCTCTTAATATTGAATGGGTACTTAATGTTTGTGATAAAGGATGTCTAATCCTCCTCCCCCCCCCCCCCATGATAATCTATTTCTATGAGGGGTTAGTCCTGTATTTGAAATTAAAAATAAAAATCCTGCATCACTATTGTGGATTTATGGCAAGTACCAAATAAAATGCATAATACATTATCTGGTTTACTGTTTGAACTATTACTGTTTCCATAAAACAAATATTGAAATTTTATTTGTTCTTTGTAAGTAAAATCTCTCTATGATTTTGTTTTCTTTTGTGTTTTTTTATTCTTTTATTTGGGGAGGGGGGGGGGGAGGGTATCATTTTTTATTTACATAATTTTTATATATCCGAAGTAAACTTTTTTTTTTAACATCAAAGAAGAACAAAATCCTTTACCAGATGAGTTGAATTTTTATGGGAGTTTTAATCAATAAGTGATTGACTTCACTTCCAGATATACATCAAAGAGTTTAAACAATGGATCAATTCCTTTTCCAGTTTGTCAAACTGGGCCCAGTTGTTCAAAATACTGGATAAGGTTGTCCACTGTACAACTACTTATCCAGTGGACAGCTAGCCAGTGGTTAAAATTGGTTGATCAAAAGCAAAGACAATGGTTGGACAACTCCCATGATTTTTTTGCACTTCCTCTCTTACAGCAATCCAGACCAAAAATTAAAAAAGGTCTGCTAAGTTCAGCGACATTTCAAGTTATTTTTCACACAGTTCAATTTATTTGTTGCGATCTGCAAATGATATATGACCAATCATTAAGAGAAACCTTTTTTTTTTCTTTTTTTTCCCAGATCATGAAATAATAATCCAAATTATATTTTGTATAAATAAATTGAAGCTAGTTGCTTCATTTCTTTCCTAAAGATTTATCGGCATTGAAGCAAGGGAAAGATTAATTAAAGGGTGTGTCATTTTGTCATTCATGTTGTGTTGAATTAAAAGTTCAGATTTTGTATGTATGTATTCAAAAATAGGAAGATATATTTATTTTAAGAAAAATACAATTTTACAAAACTTTAGAAATATTTTATTATGATCCAGTTCAATTATTGTACTTAATGATGTAGTGTAATAGAGTCTTACAACAATGAAATCCAAATTGTGTTCTGGAAGACATGGAATCTATTGAAGTGGGCTGACCTGAAATAAGTGACATATTTGGGACTATGGATACTCTCTTCATGTATATACAGTAAATATCACGGTTTACAAAATATGTTGATTGGATCTTGGGAAATCTAACGTACATGTCTTGGGATTGGATATTTTCACAGTAATCTACACACATACACTGAATGACCTTTTTCATACTGTTGTCAAAACAAATAAAATAAATAATATTTAACTCCAACTGTTGCCAGACAAAAAAAAACAAACAAAAACAACACGAATTATCAACTCAAATCGGTTCCAAATCTAAATCAAAAACAACAAACAGATCTAGTAAACAATTGCCCATCACTAATATCATCATAAGCCACTCTTCCACTTTTGAACTAATAAAAAAAAAGAGGGGGGGGGGGGGGGGGGGCTCGTCACTATTCATCTATTCATCAAAAGTATTTTTTACTGGTCAGTTGAAGGTACGGTAAATAAATTCTTCTGTTCATATTAAAAAAAAATGTAACCCAATGTAATTGAAAAGGTATTTTTTTCCATTTATACATCCTCGCTAGTCGGGTTTATTTTGTCGGCAATTGGACTGTGGATGTGTCCAGTAATTCCTGTAATATTGGCAACATCGTTGAGAGAGAAAAAAAACCAACAAAGAACAAACACAGAAGACCACATTGAAAAAAGGTTCACAAAAACGTAAACGAGAGGCGTATATCATGAAGAATGTAAAATAAATTAGACTCAGAACGATTCATGGAAAATGTCCTCGTAACGATTCACGGCACACAAAAAACCAACAGAAAATATTTCGGAAGAAAAATGCAAGATCACGGAAGACTAAAATAACCAACCAGTCCCATCAATTACACCTCTCTTTAATTTACTTGCACTGGCAACAAATTAAATCCGAAATCAGTTCTGATGGTGTGTGTGGTTTTTTCTCTCTCCTCAATTTTTTATTTATATTGTATAACATTTATTTATTTACATTTGTATTTAAAATCTATCTATTTATCTTAGTTCCTGTTATGTGTAGTATAATCTATTTCCAAAAAAGGGAAATGCTATTCTTGAAATTAAATAGAGGAAAACTTCATGATAACAAAAAAAAAAATTCGAATGTAATTTCAATTGGCGATCATATTTATCCACTGGATAAAACTTTATCCGTACCCAATTAAACTTGACAAAAGTCGTCCAGGATAAAGCACATTTGTCCAGTGGACAACTTTCGAACAACAGAAGTTGTCCACTGGATAGATGATTTATCCAGCAGATAACTTTATCCACTGTTTTGAACAACCGGGCCCTGCTCTCTCAATACCAATTGAAACATGGGTATTCTATCAGGTGGTCTCTCATCATTATGTATTTTATTTGTTTCAGTCAGGAATTTATACCAATTCATAGGATCCTAGCCCAGATATAAAGAAAAAAATAGAGCAAGTTGGAACAGAAAATGTCTGTTCTGCATGTCAATGAGAAAAATATTTAAAAAAATTGTCCATGTCCAAAACCACTCTGCCATTGAAATAAAACTTGGTTGGTTTGGAATGTTCCTTAGATTGTCTGCTGCTGGGTTTTTTTCTATGGAGACCTAATGGACAATTTTTTTATTAATTGGCCAAACATTTTGAAATTAATTATCATACTTTATAGATATCATATATGTACATACAACTGCAAAAAAATTGTTGATTTAAAAAATGAATTTTTAAGATTTTATTTCTGGAGATTTATAGAAGTCAAACGGACTATAACCATTGAATATACAACCTATTTAATTAGATAATCAAAGGGGAATAATGCGAGGAGAAATAATTTAATTATTCTGAGAAACCACTAAACCATTTGAAGTAATACTTGAACGAAACATCCCTTGGATGGTTCTCAACAAATATTTTTGTGTTGATCGGAAATCAAAGATGGCCAACATCACAGGACTTTGCTCAGCATAGAGCTCTACTTAAAAATGAATAAATTTCAAAAACCAAACTCTTGATTGACCCAAAACTGTACATGAATAATCATTGGATGGCCCCTTACAGTGTCATAATTATAATTTTTCCTATGCTTCAGAATGTCAAGATGGCTGCCACTGCATGACATAATTTGTGTAGGACCGACCATATGTGAAAAGAGGTAAAATACAAGAAAAGTGAAATCATACAGTATGTTACATTACATCATTGTAGAATTGCTCTGAAAATGTCTTAAAGATATTATTTTTAACATTTTTCATTATTTTTCAGGACCCAACAGCTAAGAGAGACCAGCCCTCTTACAACATGGAAAACATGAAATGTTATAGGCCTACATAAGTTGACCCAGACCAACGAACAGTCAACAGACAGAAGACATACATACAGATGTAATGGTATACATGTACTGGATCAACAGTTAGTTATACATAGACAGATGTAATGGTATATACATGTACTGGATCAACAGTTAGTTATACATAGACAGATGTTATGGTATACATGTACTGGATCAACAGTTAGTTATACATAGACAGATGTTATGGTATGCATGTACTGGATCAACAGTTAGTTATACATAGACATATGCAATGGTATACATGTACTGGATCAACAGTTAGTCATACATAGACAGATGTTATGGTATTCATGTACTGGATCAACAGTTAGTTATACATAGACAGATGTTATGGTATACATGTACTGGATCAACAGTTAGTTATACATAGACAGATGTTATGGTATACATGTACTGGATCAACAGTTAGTTATACATAGACAGATGTTATGGTATACATGTACTGGATCAACAGTTCGTTATACATAGACAGATGTAATGGTATACATGTACTGGATAAACAGTTAGTTATACATAGACAGATGTTATGGTATACATGTACTGGATCAAAAGTTAGTTATACATAGACAGATGTAATGGTATACATGTACTGGATCAACAGTTACTTGTACATAGACAGATGTTGTGGTATACATGTACTGGATCAAAAGTTAGTTATACATAGACAGATGTTGTGGTATACATGTACTGGATCAACTGTTAGTTATACATAGACAGATGTTGTGGTATACATGTACTGGATCAACAGTTAGTTATACATAGACAGATGTAATGGTATACATGTACTGGATCAACAGTTAGTTATACATAGACAGATGTAATGGTATACATGTACTGGATCAACAGTTAGTTATACATAGACAGATGTAATGGTATACATGTACTGGATCAACAGTTAGTTATACATAGACAGATGTTATGGTATACATGTACTGGATCAACAGTTAGTTATACATAGACAGATGTTATGGTATACATGTACTGGATCAACAGTTAGTTATACATAGACAGATGTTATGGTATACATGTACTGGATCAACAGTTAGTTATACATAAACAGATGTTATGGTATACATGTACTGGATCAACAGTTAGTTATACATAGACAGATGTTATGGTATACATTTACATGATTAACAGTTAGCTATACATAGACAGATGTTATGGTATTCATGTACTGGATCAACAGATACTTATACATAGACAGATGTTATGGTATACATGTACTGGATCAACAGTTAGTTATACATAGACAGATGTTATGGTATACATTTACATGATTAACAGTTAGTTATACATAGACAGATGTAATGGTATACATGTACTGGATCAACAGTTAGTTATACATAGACAGATGTTATGGTATACATGTACTGGATCAACAGTTAGTTATACATAGACAGATGTTATGGTATACATGTACTGGATCAACAGTTAGTTATACATAGACAGATGTTATGGTATACATGTACTGGATCAACAGTTAGTTATACATAGACAGATGTTATGGTATACATGTACTGGATCAACAGTTAGTTATACATAGACAGATGTTATGGTATACATTTACATGATTAACAGTTAGCTATACATAGAGAGATGTTATGGTATTCATGTACTGGATCAACAGATACTTATACATAGACAGATGTTATGGTATACATGTACTGGATCAACAGTTAGTTATACATAGACAGATGTTATGGTATACATTTACATGATTAACAGTTAGTTATACATAGACAGATGTAATGGTATACATGTACTGGATCAACAGTTAGTTATACATAGACAGATGTAATGGTATACATGTACTGGATCAACAGTTAGTTATACATAGACAGATGTAATGGTATACATGTACTGGATCAACAGTTAGTTATACATAGACAGATGTAATGGTATACATGTACTGGATCAACAGTTAGTTATACATAGACAGATGTAATGGTATACATGTACTGGATCAACAGTTATACATAGATAGATGTAATGGTATACATGTACTGGATCAACAGTTAGTTATACATAAACAGATGTTATGGTATACATGTACTGGATCAACAGTTAGTTATACATAGACAGATGTTATGGTATACATGTACTGGATCAACAGTTCGTTATACATAGACAGATGTAATGGTATACATGTACTGGATAAACAGTTAGTTATACATAGACAGATGTTATGGTATACATGTACTGGATCAAAAGTTAGTTATACATAGACAGATGTAATGGTATACATGTACTGGATCAACAGTTACTTGTACATAGACAGATGTTGTGGTATACATGTACTGGATCAACAGTTAGTTATACATAGACAGATGTTGTGGTATACATGTACTGGATCAACAGTTAGTTATACATAGACAGATGTTGTGGTATACATGTACTGGATCAACAGTTAGTTATACATAGACAGATGTAATGGTATACATGTACTGGATCAACAGTTAGTTATACATAGACAGATGTAATGGTATACATGTACTGGATCAACAGTTAGTTATACATAGACAGATGTAATGGTATACATGTACTGGATCAACAGTTAGTTATACATAGACAGATGTTATGGTATACATGTACTGGATCAACAGTTAGTTATACATAGACAGATGTTATGGTATACATGTACTGGATCAACAGTTAGTTATACATAGACAGATGTTATGGTATACATGTACTGGATCAACAGTTAGTTATACATAGACAGATGTTATGGTATACATGTACTGGATCAACAGTTAGTTATACATAGACAGATGTTATGGTATACATTTACATGATTAACAGTTAGCTATACATAGACAGATGTTATGGTATTCATGTACTGGATCAACAGATACTTATACATAGACAGATGTTATGGTATACATGTACTGGATCAACAGTTAGTTATACATAGACAGATGTTATGGTATACATTTACATGATTAACAGTTAGTTATACATAGACAGATGTAATGGATCAACAGTTAGTTATACATAGACAGATGTAATGGTATACATGTACTGGATCAACAGTTAGTTATACATAGACAGATGTAATGGTATACATGTACTGGATCAACAGTTAGTTATACATAGACAGATGTAATGGTATACATGTACTGGATCAACAGTTAGTTATACATAGACAGATGTAATGGTATACATGTACTGGATCAACAGTTATACATAGATAGATGTAATGGTATACATGTACTGGATCAACAGTTAGTTATACATAGACAGATGTTATGGTATACATGTACTGGATCAACAGTTAGTTATACATAGACAGATGTTATGGTATACATGTACTGGATCAACAGTTAGTTATACATAGACAGATGTTATGGTATACATGCACTGGATCAACAGTTAGTTATACATAGACAGATGTTATGGTATACATGTACTGGATCAACAGTTAGTTATATATAGACAGATGTTATGGTATACATGTACCGGATCAACAGATAGTTATACATAGACAGATGTTATGGTATACATGTACTGGATCAACAGTTAGTTATACATAGACAGATGTTATGGTATACATTTACATGATTAACAGTTAGTTATACATAGACAGATGTAATGGTATACATGTACTGGATCAACAGTTAGATATACATAGACAGATGTAATGGTATACATGTACTGGATCAACAGTTAATTATACATAGACAGATGTAATGGTATACATGTACTGGATCAACAGTTAGTTATACATAGACAGATGTAATGGTATACATGTACTGGATCAACAGTTATACATAGATAGATGTAATGGTATACATGTACTGGATCAACAGTTAGTTATACATAGACAGATGTTATGGTATACATGTACTGGATCAACAGTTAGTTATACATAGACAGATGTTATGGTATGCATGTACTGGATCAACAGTTAGTTATACATAGACATATGTTATGGTATACATGTACTGGATCAACAGTTAGTTATACATAGACAGATGTAATGGTATACATGCACTGGATAAACAGTTAGTTATACATAGATAGATGTTATGGTATTCATGTACTGGATCAACAGTTAGTTATACATAGACAGATGTTATGGTAGACATGTACTGGATCAACAGTTAGTTATACATAGACAGATGTAATGGTATACATGTACTGGATCAACAGTTAGTTATACATAGACAGATGTAATGGTATACATGTACTGGATCAACAGTTATACATAGATAGATGTAATGGTATACATGTACTGGATCAACAGTTAGTTATACATAAACAGATGTTATGGTATACATGTACTGGATCAACAGTTAGTTATACATAGACAGATGTTATGGTATACATGTACTGGATCAACAGTTCGTTATACATAGACAGATGTAATGGTATACATGTACTGGATAAACAGTTAGTTATACATAGACAGATGTTATGGTATACATGTACTGGATCAAAAGTTAGTTATACATAGACAGATGTAATGGTATACATGTACTGGATCAACAGTTACTTGTACATAGACAGATGTTGTGGTATACATGTACTGGATCAACAGTTAGTTATACATAGACAGATGTTGTGGTATACATGTACTGGATCAACAGTTAGTTATACATAGACAGATGTTGTGGTATACATGTACTGGATCAACAGTTAGTTATACATAGACAGATGTAATGGTATACATGTACTGGATCAACAGTTAGTTATACATAGACAGATGTAATGGTATACATGTACTGGATCAACAGTTAGTTATACATAGACAGATGTAATGGTATACATGTACTGGATCAACAGTTAGTTATACATAGACAGATGTTATGGTATACATGTACTGGATCAACAGTTAGTTATACATAGACAGATGTTATGGTATACATGTACTGGATCAACAGTTAGTTATACATAGACAGATGTTATGGTATACATGTACTGGATCAACAGTTAGTTATACATAGACAGATGTTATGGTATACATGTACTGGATCAACAGTTAGTTATACATAGACAGATGTTATGGTATACATTTACATGATTAACAGTTAGCTATACATAGACAGATGTTATGGTATTCATGTACTGGATCAACAGATACTTATACATAGACAGATGTTATGGTATACATGTACTGGATCAACAGTTAGTTATACATAGACAGATGTTATGGTATACATTTACATGATTAACAGTTAGTTATACATAGACAGATGTAATGGATCAACAGTTAGTTATACATAGACAGATGTAATGGTATACATGTACTGGATCAACAGTTAGTTATACATAGACAGATGTAATGGTATACATGTACTGGATCAACAGTTAGTTATACATAGACAGATGTAATGGTATACATGTACTGGATCAACAGTTAGTTATACATAGACAGATGTAATGGTATACATGTACTGGATCAACAGTTATACATAGATAGATGTAATGGTATACATGTACTGGATCAACAGTTAGTTATACATAGACAGATGTTATGGTATACATGTACTGGATCAACAGTTAGTTATACATAGACAGATGTTATGGTATACATGTACTGGATCAACAGTTAGTTATACATAGACAGATGTTATGGTATACATGCACTGGATCAACAGTTAGTTATACATAGACAGATGTTATGGTATACATGTACTGGATCAACAGTTAGTTATATATAGACAGATGTTATGGTATACATGTACCGGATCAACAGATAGTTATACATAGACAGATGTTATGGTATACATGTACTGGATCAACAGTTAGTTATACATAGACAGATGTTATGGTATACATTTACATGATTAACAGTTAGTTATACATAGACAGATGTAATGGTATACATGTACTGGATCAACAGTTAGATATACATAGACAGATGTAATGGTATACATGTACTGGATCAACAGTTAGTTATACATAGACAGATGTAATGGTATACATGTACTGGATCAACAGTTAGTTATACATAGACAGATGTAATGGTATACA
This sequence comes from Bathymodiolus brooksi, assembly GCA_963680875.1. NCBI lineage: Eukaryota > Metazoa > Mollusca > Bivalvia > Mytilida > Modiolidae > Bathymodiolus > Bathymodiolus brooksi. The sequence goes on along the minus strand of OY804581.1, from coordinate 90,184,669 downwards.
TGTACTGGATCAACAGTTATACATAGATAGATGTAATGGTATACATGTACTGGATCAACAGTTAGTTATACATAGACAGATGTTATGGTATACATGTACTGGATCAACAGTTAGTTATACATAGACAGATGTTATGGTATGCATGTACTGGATCAACAGTTAGTTATACATAGACATATGTTATGGTATACATGTACTGGATCAACAGTTAGTTATACATAGACAGATGTAATGGTATACATGCACTGGATAAACAGTTAGTTATACATAGATAGATGTTATGGTATTCATGTACTGGATCAACAGTTAGTTATACATAGACAGATGTTATGGTAGACATGTACTGGATCAACAGTTAGTTATACATAGACAGATGTAATGGTATACATGTACTGGATCAACAGTTAGTTATACATAGATAGATGTTATGGTATACATGTACTGGATCAACAGTTAGTTATACATAGACAGATGTTATGGTATACATTTACATGATTAACAGTTAGCTATACATGGATAGATGCTATGATAAAACATAAGATGTAATGATTAAAGATCACATGATAAAGAACTATTTACCAAGTCAGGGTCATTACGGTTTTCACAGTTTTCCGGTTGTTGACTGATTTTTGTCTGTTTATATACTTATGAGTTTTGACTTTCCCTTTGTAATATTGTTCGGAGTTCGGTAATTTTGTTATTACCCTTATTTGTGATATATTATTACTCTCTGATGTATGTTTTGTAAACATGTTCAAACCTTTGAGACTTATTATAGTAAAAAATGAAGTTCAATATTTGAATGAGAAACTTGGCACACATCAAATTTTTAAATACAGGTTAAGGCAAGCAAAATTTCTACAACAATTTCTCACTTTTAACTAGGAATACAAAATAACAAAATTAATAATGGATCTTCTTTTTAATTATGAAGATCACATTTCAACTTTTTAAATCTATAAAATGTATGTCTCATTTGGGTTGAATCAATTGATTTTTTTTAATTGATGGAGTTGATATGAAAAAAAGCGACATTTTTTATATGTACAGTCAAACCTGTATATAAAGGCCACTCAAGAGAACCTGATAATATGGCCTATATGAGCAGTTGCCCTTTATATAGAGGTTAAAATTATATGCACTATTCATTAATGGGAGAGGATGAGATTGTCCTTTATATACATTGATTTGTTATATAGAGGTGCCCTTTAAGGCAGGTTTGACTACTAATTATGGTAAAAATATATACTGGCTCCGGTATTAGGGCACAAAGTTCTTTTCATAGCTAGTTTGTGCACTATTATCAGATGGCCATATAATGAACAGATAAATGTGGTCAGAAAGTCTACTTTGAAAAAAATGTATCAGACATGCTTTGTTATGGTTTTCTATATACTATGCTTCACTTAATTACACACACCACCCCCGTACTAACACATGCTTCACTTAATTACACACACCACCCCCGTACTAACACATGCTTCCCTTAATTACACACACCACCCCCGTACTAACACATGCTTCACTTAATTACACACACCACCCCTGTACTAACACATGCTTCACTTAATTACACACACCACCCCCGTACTAACACATGCTTCACTTAATTACACACACCACCCCTGTACTAACACATGCTTCACTTAATTACACACACCACCCCCGTACTAACACATGCTTCACTTAATTACACACACCACCCCCGTACTAACACATGCTTCACTTAATTACACACACCACCCCTGTACTAACACATGCTTCACTTAATTACACACACCACCCCCGTACTAACACATGCTTCACTTAATTACACACACCACCCCTGTACTAACACATGCTTCACTTAATTACACACACCCCCCCATACTAACACATGCTTCACTTAATTACACACACCACCCCCGTACTAAGACATGCTTCACTTAATCACACTCACCACCCCCGTACTAACACTATGGCTCAACACTTCAGCTAATGTCACTGAGCTGTACTTTCCAAATTTCACTGATTAAAAACCTCCTATGCTAAAAATGTATTGCTCAACACTATATAACTCACAGCTTTACATTCCCCATTTCACTTATTAAAACACTAAACATGTATGGTTACTAACACTATGGCTCAACACTTCAGCTAATGTCACTGAGCTGTACTTTCCAAATTTCACTGATTAAAAACCTCCTATGCTAAAAATGTATTGCTCAACACTATATAACTCACAGCTTTACATTCCCCATTTCACTTATTAAAACACTAAACATGTATGGTTACTAACACTATGGCTCAACACTTCAGCTAATGTCACTGAGCTGTACTTTCCAAATTTCACTGATTAAAAACTTCCTATACTAAAAATGTATTGCTCAACACTATATAACTCACAGCTTTACATTCCCCATTTCACTTATTAAAACACTAAACATGTATGGTTACTAACACTATGGCTCAACACTTCAGCTAATGTCACTGAGCTGTACTTTCCAAATTTCACTGATTAAAAACCTCCTATACTAAAAATGTATTGCTCAACACTATATAACTCACAGCTTTACATTCCCCATTTCACTTATTAAAAAACTAAACATGTATGGTTCAACACTATATATAATGTCACTGAACTGTACATATCCCTTTTCACAATATACCTGTTACCAGTTAACAGCTAACTGTTCAGAAAACCACAAATAATACATGTATGGTTCATAGTGTACTCTGGTTGAGATTGTTCTTACCACAAGATTTGTTCATTGATATGGAATCTGATTGCCAAACTCCTTGTTGTATGACTTTGTGTTCTAAGATTGTGGTTATGTATGTATTTTCTATATCTGGTTTGAACTTATGATGACTAATAACATGATATATTAAAATTTGACATGCTTGAATGTCAGTTGACATTTGATTGGTTGTTTTTAATTAGCATAATGTTGGATCATTATAATAATTCTACAAGTTTGCATATTAGATATACAACTTTTTCATTATTCCTTAGTATGTCTAATTGATTAGTTCTCTATTCAGAAGTAATTTGTTTAAATTATGAACAAGATTTCAAGACTTTATTTTACTCAAGATATAATAAACTGTCACATGAGAATACAATTAGATAATGACTTTCAAAATGTGCAAGACATATAATTAAATGCAGCAGTTGTGAATATACATGTACAATATATAATATTATATATCATATGGAAATATAATGAAGAAAATATTAATGATATTATGATAGTTTCACAATATTTGTCAGAAAAGTGGATAGCTATTTAATATTTATTTGTTTCAAAATGACATCATTCCTTTCAGTTTTATTAATAATGAATTTTGAACAAAATACTGTGGAATATACCTCTTTCTCTCCATTTCAATAACATCATTTTAGCATAAGAATAGATAATGACATTCATCTCCATGATGTGCTATTCAGAATATTTATATGAAATGCAATATTTTTCTGTAATGTAGGATTAGAAGTACCAACATTTTATTTAATATATAACTTCAGGCTTGTATGTTTTGTAACTGAATTCTAAGAGACCCTAACTTTACAGCACTATTTATCCAGTTCAAAGTTATTGCTTTTTCTTTATTCTTCAGTGTTGTACAAGGTCCAATTATAGTTAAGATGGGTTTGATTTGTCATTGGGCAAATAGCAAATCTTGTTTCACTGGTACATTTCATGTCTTTGTAATTGTAGCTTTTTTGTATATATGTTCAACTATATATATATATATATTGTTTATATAAAGGAGAAGATGTTCTAAGTTGTAAAACTTGTATCTGATCCTATTGTCATGTTTCTGGACAATGAAATATGTTTAAACTGACATTTTACTGAATCACTGACCTTTTGATCAAGTTCATTATAAAATTATACAGAAATAGAATGGTTGATTAAAACAAACTAATAATCTAAAGATTAATGTACAGTTGTGAATGTTACATTTTTGCCAGGATGCATACTATTGTATGGTAAAATGTGAGTAGGGAAAAGATGTACCTATTCTGTGTAATCAACTATTGTTCCTATGGCACCGGTCCAACTTCCATGAAGCTACAAAATAATTACATACATATTGAAGTTATTCATGGTATATTACAGAAGTTTTATGAATTTTTCTCGAATTTTTCCATCTTTTGAATCTTTGTCATCTTCAGCAGAGTGTGCTTATTTTGTGTTTTATTTCCCTGAAACTTTAAAGACCACATTTATACATAATAATGTTGTGCACCTCAATTCACAGAGACATTCAAGACTATTTTTTATTTATTTATATTTTTGGTTGAAATTTTCATTTTAGTCACATTTTCATTAGAAGATACATATTTTCTGTAAAACTTATTATTTTAAATACAAAATCTTAGGCTTTCACAGAATTATTACATTGGAACTAGGTATCTCATATACTAGTAGTGCCCAAGATGTTTCTAGATTTCTGTATAATTTATAACTACTCATACAGTTTACAACAGATGCAAAATATGCATTGTATTCTCCCAGAGTATTCTCCAGTATATTTTAAAATCAACTCTCCCACAGTTTGTAAAATGAGGTATTCACCAGTATTTTGTGTAATACACTTAAAGAGTAATTTATTTGCTCTCAATTGTTTTTGTTGCTAGATATTTTAAAAACAAGTTGTCATTTGTATTACAATTAATTTTTTTATTGTTTCCTAAAAGATTCTAGGAAGAAATAATCTGTGTCAAATCTAGCAACAATTTCAATTTTGCAATCAATTTTGTCGTCCGTTGTCTGTCTTTACTTTTTTCAAATATCCATCACTGCCTCATTTCAAGTCACAATGAGCTTTACTTTTTTCAAAAGTCCATCACTACTTCATTTCAAGTCACAATGGGCTCAAATTTGAATATCAGCTCTGTGATACATATATTCTAGGTTCTCCGTCGGAGGAATGCCCATTTAACTAAAGTACAGATTGAGCAAATTATGCTAATTTTGATTTATATATATAAAAGCACACAATTGATTCAAATGAAACCAAACTAGGAATTCAGATGCAGTTTGAATTTTCACCTGTTTTAATTTACATATTTCGATCTTTTGTGTAAAATTTTGAAGTCTGAAAATGAAATGCAGGTGAGGTGATTACATGCTCATTGGATGCTGTGAGACTCTGGTTTTAAGTATCCATGGTTACTTAATTGTATCTTAAATAGTTATTACAAATGTAATGGTATATGTATAATGAAATTATGGAAACTAATGGTTTTCTAGAGTTTTTTTTCCAATGCTGGGTTTTTATCTCTAGCTTTTAACGCAGAGTTTCCACGGTTTTTAATAAAAGACAGTCTTGTATATTTGATTAATGTTGATTATAAAGATTAACTTGCTACACATGTCAACTAATGTTCTCAATGTTTGCACACAACATTGTCATATATAAAACAGATGCTAATTTTTAACACAATGTGTTTTCTATATTCACAGTTTACTACATTATATGGTATCCACCAGTATTTCATGTCATACAATAAAAGGGTAATTTATTTGCTCTCAATTGTTTTTGTTGCTAGATATTTTAAGAACAAGTTTTTGTTTGTATTGTGAAAATTTGTATTATAATTAAACTGTTTATTGTTTCTTAAAAGATTCTAAGAAGAAATAATCTGTGTCAAATCTAGTAACAATTTCAATTTTGCAATCACTTGTCGTCCGTTGTCTGTCTACTTTTTTCAAATGTTCATCACTGCCTCATTTCAAGTCACAACTTTTAAGGTCTGAAAATGAGCAATTACATGATTATTGGATTCTGTGAATCACTGGTTTTTAAATAGCTCCCCTCACAGTTTTAAACATTAGATATCCACCAGTATTTTATGTTAACAGCCTCTCTCACAGTTTCAGTTTTAAACATAAGGTATCCACCAGTAGTTTATGTTAACAGCTCCCCACACAGTTTTAAGCATAAGGTATCCACCAGTAGTTTATGTTAACAGCTCCCCTCAACGTTTTAAGCATAAGGTATCCACCAGTAGATTATATTAACAGCCCCTCTCACAGTTTTAAGCATAAGGTATCCGTTAGTAGATTATGTTAGCAGCCCCTCTCACAGTTTTAAGCATAAGGTATGCATTAGTATTTTATGTTAACAGCTCCCCGCACAGTTTTAAGCATAAGATATCCACCAGTAGTTTATATGTTAACAGCTCCCCTCAACGTTTTAAACATAAGGTATCCACCAGTAGTTTATATTAACAGCCCCTCTCACAGTTTTAAGCATAAGGTAACCGTTAGTAGTTTATGTTAGCAGCCCCTCTCACACAGTTTTAAGCATAAGGTATGCATTAGCATTTTATGTTAACAGCTCCCTGCACTGTATTATGAATAAGGTATTCACCAGTACTTTATGTTAACAGCTCTACTCAAAGTTTTAAACATAAGGTATCCACTTGTAGTTTATGTTAACAGCTCACCTCACAGTTTTAAACATAATGTATCCACCAGTAGTTTATGTTAACAGTCCATCTCACAGTATTAAAAATAATATATCCATTAGTAGTTTATGTTAACAGTCCCTCTCAGTTTTAAACATAAGGTATCCATCGGTAGTTTATGCTGTCAGCCCCTCTCACAGTATTAAACACAAGGTGCCATCAGTAATTCATGTTAACAGCCCCTCTCACAGTTTTAAGCATAATGTATCAAGTAGTAGTTTATGTTAGCATCCCCTCTTACAATTTTAAACATAAGGTGTCCATCAGTAGTTTATGTTAACAGCCCCTCTCACAGCTTAAAGCATCAGGTGTCAATCAGTAGTTTATGTTAGCAGGACTTCACACGGTTTTAGACATAAGGTGACCATCAGTAGGTTATGGTAACAGCCCCTCTCACAGTTTAAAGCACAAGGTGTCAATCCGTAGTTTATGTTAATATTCCCACAGTGTTCAACTTAAGGTAATCACCAGTATTTTGTGTAAATAAATCTCCCAACAGTGCTCAACATAACGTAGTCCCTAGTATTTTGTGTAAATAAATCTTCCCACAGTGTTCAACATACAGTATTCCTCAGTATTTTGTGTAAATAAATCTTCACACAGTTTTCAACATACAGTATTCCTCACTATTTTGTGTAAATAAATCTTCCCACAGTGTTCAACGTACAGTATTCCTCAGTATTTTGTGTAAATAAATCTTCCCACAGTGTTCAACGTACAGTATTCCTCAGTATTTTGTGTAAATAAATCTTCCCAGTGTTGAACATACAGTATTCCTCAGTATTGTGTGTAAATAAATCTTCCCACAGAGCTGAACATAAAGTATTCCTCAGTGTTTTGTGTCAATATATCTTCCCACAGTGATCAGCATTCACTATTCCTCAGTATTTTGTGTAAATAAATCTTCTCACAGTTTTCAACATAAAGTATTCCTCAGTATTTTATGTAAATAAATCTTCCCACAGTGCTCACCATACAGTATTCCTCAGTATTTTGTGTAAATAAATCTTCTCAGTGTTCAACGTACAGTATTCCTCAGTATTTTGTGTAAATAAATCTTCCCACAGTGGTCAACATACAGTATATTCCTCAGTATTTTGTGTAAATAAATCTTCCCACAGTGCTCAGCATACAGTATTCCTCAGTATTTTGTGTAAATAAATCTTCCCACAGTGTTCAACGTACAGTATTCCTCAGTATTTTGTGTAAATACATCTTCCCAGTGTTGAACATACAGTATTCCTCAGTATTGTGTGTAAATAAATCTTCCCACAGTGCTGAACATAAAGTATTCCTCAGTGTTTTGTGTCAATATATCTTCCCACAGTGATCAGCATTCACTATTCCTCAGTATTTTGTGTAAATAAATCTCACAGTTTTCAACATACAGTATTCCTCAGTATTTTGTGTAAATAAATCTTCCCACAGTATTCCTCAGTATTTTGTGTAAATAAATCTTCCCACAGTGTTCAACATACAGTATATTCCTCAGTATTTTGTGTAAATAAATTTTCCCACAGTGCTCAGCATACAGTATTCCTCAGTATTTTGAGTAACTAAATCTTCTCACAGTGTTCAACGTACAGTATTCCTCAGTATTTGGTGTAAATAAATCTTCCCACAGTGCTCAGCATACAGTATTCCTCAGTATTTTGAGTAAATAAATCTTCCCACAGTGCTCAACATACAGTATTCCTCAGTATTTTGTTTAAATAAATCTTCCCACAGTGCTCAAACATACATTTTTCCTCGGTATTTTGTGTAAATAAATCTTCCCACAGTGTTCAACATACAGTATTTTATGTAAATAAATATTCCCACAGTGTTCAACAAGAAGTAATCCCCAGTATTTTGTGTAAATAAATCTTCTCACAGTGTTTAGCATAAAGTATTCCTCAGTATTTTGTGTAAATAAATCTTCCCACAGTGCTCAGCATAAAGTATTCCTCGGTATTTTGTGTAAATAAATCTTCTCACAGTGCTCAACATAAAGTATTCCTCAGTATTTTGTGTAAATAAATCTTCCCACAGTGCTCAACATACAGTATTCCTTGGTATTTTGTGTAAATAAATCTTCCCACAGTGCTCAACATACAATATTCCTCAGTATTTTGTGTAAATAAATATTCCCACAGTGCTCACCATAAAGTAATCCCCAGTATGTTGTGTAAATAAATATTCCCACTGCTCAACATACATTATACCTCGGTATTTTGTGTAAATAAATCTTCCCACAGTGTTCCACATACAGTATTCCACAGTATTTTGTGTAAGTAAATCTTCCCACAGTGTTCAACGTAAAGTAATCCCCAATATTTTGTGTAAATAAATTTTCCCACAGTGCTCAACATAAAGTAATCCCCAGTATTTTGTGTAAATAAATCTCCCCACAGTGCTCAACATCCAATATTCCTCAGTATTTTGTGTAAATAAATCTTCCCACAATGTTCAACAAAAAGTAATCCCCAGTATTTTGTGTAAATAAATTTTCCCAGAGTGCTCAATATAAAGTAATCCCCAGTATTTTGTGTAAATAAATATTCCCAGTGCTCAACATAAAGTATTCTTCAGAATTTTATGTAAATAAATCTTCCCACATTGTTCAAATTAACGTATTACCAAATATTTTGTATAAATAATCTTCACACAGTGTTCAACATAAAGTAATCCCCAGTATTTTGTGTAAATAAATCTTCCCATAGTGTTCAACATAAAGTAATCCCCAGGTTTTTTTTTAAATAAATCTTTCCATAGTGCTCAACATACAGTACTCCTCGGTATTTTGTGTAAATACATCTTCCCACAGTGTTCAACATAAAGTTATTCCCAGTATTTTGTGTAAATAAATCTTATCACAGTGCTCAACATACAGTATTCCTCAGTAGTTTGTGTAAATAAATCTTCTCACAGTGCTCAGCATACAGTATTCCTCAGTATTTTGAGTAAATAAATCTTCCCACAGTGTTCAACATAAAGTATTCCTCAGTATTTTGAGTAAATAAATCTTCCCACAGTGTTCAACATAAAGTATTCCTCAGTATCTTGTGTAAATAAATCTTCTCACAGTGCTCAACATACAGTATATTCCTCAGTATTTTGTGTAAATAAATCTTCCCAGTGCTCAACATACAGTATTCCTCAGTATTTTGTGTAAATAAATCTTCCCACAGTGCTCAGCATAAAGTATTCCTCGGTATTTTGTGTAAATAAATCTTCTCACAGTGCTCAACATAAAGTATTCCTCAGTATTTTGTGTAAATAAATCTTCCCACAGTGCTCAACGTACAGTATTCCTTGGTATTTTGTGTAAATAAATCTTCCCACAGTGCTCAACATACAGTATTCCTCAGTATTTTGTGTAAATAAATATTCCCACAGTGCTCACCATAAAGTAATCCCCAGTATGTTGTGTAAATAAATATTCCCACCGCTCAACATACATTATACCTCGGTATTTTGTGTAAATAAATCTTCCCACAGTGCTCAACATACAGTATTCCTCAGTATTTTGTGTAAATAAATATTCCCACAGTGCTCACCATAAAGTAATCCCCAGTATGTTGTGTAAATAAATATTCCCACCGCTCAACATACATTATACCTCGGTATTTTGTGTAAATAAATCTTCCCACGGTGTTCCACATACAGTATTCCACAGTATTTTGTGTAAGTAAATCTTCCCACAGTGTTCAACGTAAAGTAATCCCCAATATTTTGTGTAAACAAATCTCCCCACAGTGCTCAACATCCAATATTCCTCAGTATTTTGTGTAAATAAATCTTCCCACAATGTTCACCAAAAAGTAATCCCCAGTATTTTGTGTAAATAAATTTTCCCAGAGTGCTCAATATAAAGTAATCCCCAGTATTTTGTGTAAATAAATATTCCCAGTGCTCAACATAAAGTATTCTTCAGAATTTTATGTAAATAAATCTTCCCACATTGTTCAAATTAACGTATTACCAAATATTTTGTATAAATAATCTTCACACAGTGTTCAACATAAAGTAATCCCCAGTATTTTGTGTAAATAAATCTTCCCATAGTGTTCAACATAAAGTAATCCCCAGGTTTTTTTTTAAATAAATCTTTCCATAGTGCTCAACATACAGTACTCCTCGGTATTTTGTGTAAATACATCTTCCCACAGTGTTCAACATAAAGTAATTCCCAGTATTTTGTGTAAATAAATCTTCTCACAGTGCTCAACATACAGTATTCCTCAGTATTTTGTGTAAATAAATCTTCCCACAGTGCTCAACATAAAGTATTCCTCAGTATTTTGTGTAAATAAATCTTCCCACAGTGCTCAACGTACAGTATTCCTTGGTATTTTGTGTAAATAAATCTTCCCACAGTGCTCAACATACAGTATTCCTCAGTATTTTGTGTAAATAAATATTCCCACAGTGCTCACCATAAAGTAATCCCCAGTATGTTGTGTAAATAAATATTCCCACAGTGCTCAACATACATTATACCTCGGTATTTTGTGTAAATAAATCTTCCCACAGTGTTCCACATACAGTATTCCACAGTATTTTGTGTAAATAAATCTTCCCACAGTGTTCAACGTAAAGTAATCCCCAATATTTTGTGTAAATAAATTTTCCCACAGTGCTCAACATAAAGTAATCCCCAGTATTTTGTGTAAATAACATCCAATATTCCTCAGTATTTTGTGTAAATAAATCTTCCCACAATGTTCAACAAAAAGTAATCCCCAGTATTTTGTGTAAATAAATTTTCCCAGAGTGCTCAATATAAAGTAATCCCCAGTATTTTGTGTTAATAAATATTCCCAGTGTTCAACATAAAGTATTCTTCTGAATTTTATGTAAATAAATCTTCCCACATTGTTCAAAATAAAGTATTACCAAATATTTTGTATAAATAATCTTCCCACAGTGTTCAACATAAAGTAATCCCCAGTATTTTGTGTAAATAAATCTTCCCATAGTGTTCAACATAAAGTAATCCCCAGGGTTTTTTTAAAAATAAATCTTCCCATAGTGCTCAACATACAGTATTCCTCGGTATTTTGTGTAAATACATCTTCCCACAGTGTTCAACATAAAGTAATTCCCAGTATTTTGTGTAAATAAATATTCCCACAGTGCTCAACATAAAGTATTGCCCAGTCTTTTGTGTAAATAAATCTCACAGTGTTCAACACAACGTATTTCCAAGAATTATATGTAAATAAATATTCCCATTGTGTTCAACAAGAAGTATTCCTCAGTATTTTGTGTAAATAAATCTTCCCACAGTGTTCAACGTAAAGTATTCCTAAGTATTTTGTGTAAATAATCTTCCCACAGTGCTCAACATACAATATTCCTCAGTATTTTGTGTAAGTAAATTTTCCCACAATGCCCAACATTCAATATTCCTCGGTATTTTTTGTAAATAAATCTTCCCACAGTACTCAACATAACGTATTTCCCAGTATTGTGTGTAAATAAATATTCCCACAGTGTTCAACATAAAATATTTCCCAATATTTTGTGTAAATAAATCTTCACAGTGTTCAGCATAAAGTATTCCCCAGTGATCTGTGTAAATAAATCTTCCCACAGTGCTCAACCTACAGTATTACCCAGTAATTTGTGGAAAGAAATCTTCCCACAGTGTTTAACATAAAGTATTCAAAGTAATTTGTTTATTAAATCAATCTTCCCACAATGTTCAACATAACATATTCCCAAGTATTGTATGTAAATAAATCTTCCCACGGTGTTCAACATAAATATTCCCTAGTATTTTGTGTGAATAAATCTTCCCACAGTGTTCAACATATGCTTTGTATAATGTTTTATAATAATTTAATTTTTTCTACCAATGCCACTGAACCAAATTAAATCAAACTTGGTTGATATGGTACTTACAAGACATACACCACTTTCCATGACCACCATTTGTAAAAATCTTAATTTTTTTCAATTGTCCATTACTACCTTATTTTAAGTTATAATGAGCTCAAATTTGAACATCAGTTCTATGACACATATATTCTGGGTTTACTGTGAGATATTTCGTTCATGATAATGAGTAGTTCAACTTCAACATATCTTCTTGGTTATTCTATTTAAATTTTCTTTCCCTCGATTTATACTGATTATGCAAAATCACATTAAAATCTCCCCAGAAACCATTGATTCAAATGTTCCTGAAATGAACTTTCATTGGTTCACTATCAAGATATATGTGAAAGCCCAACCCTTCCATCCAAAATCACTGCCACTATTAAAAATAAATTTATGATAGTTTGTTTTATTTTATTCACACAAGTACAAAATTGTTTCACATCATTATTCAATTTCAAATAGGGAAGGGACAACCAATACACTGCCTATATAATATATTTCGACTTCTTGTGTCAAATTTTGAAGTCTGAAAATGAAAAGCAGGTCAGCGATTACATGCTCCATAATGTTTAATGGAATTGAGGAAACTAATGCTTTTCTAGAGTTTTTCCCATAATAAGGTTTTTCTCTAGTTTTTAAGGCAGAATTTCTTCAGTTTTTATTAAAAAAATGTACATGTTATTAATATTTGATTGTAAAGGCTAACTTGCTTCATATGTCACCTAATGTACTTAATGTGTGTGCTGTATTATATAAAATTGATGTTAGCTTTTAAAAATATGTTTGTCTTATTTCGATATGGAAGCCAATGATTTGCAATCGTCCCAACAGTCACAATTAAATGAGCTTCTGATTAAAAACAAAGAATTATTTGTCACTAAAGAAAACCCAAAGTTAGGCTTGACTAATCTGGTAGAACACCAGATACATTTGAAGCCTGATGCAGTTTCTAAACACCAAAGACCATATAAACTGCCACTTCACAAGAGGGACGTATTGCGTCATCAACTTGATGAACTGTTAAGTCAAGGAAGAATTGCACCGGTAAATGAAAAAGAACATATACCCATATCAAGTCCCATTGTTTTAGTTTCAAGGAGAAATCGACCAAACTCAGGGTTAGAAACAGGTTCAAATGAGGGGAGTCTATTAATGTCTAGGTTTTGTGTAGATTTTCGATATCTGAATTCCAATACACAAGCTTTTCTATATACAATTCCGAATGTGGATGAATTAACGGGATCATTTACACGGCATATTCCAAATTTCATAACTTCCATTGACTACAGATCAGGTTTTTTTCAAATGCGCATTTCGCCAGAGTAAACCAAGTATACTGCCTTCAATACTTGATTTAGTACATGTATGTTTAATGGGTTACCTATGGGTTTGAAAACATCATCAAACAGTTTTCAGCTGCTTAAGAATAAAGTATTGAATGGTTTATCTTTTCGAAACACATTATGTTACTTGGATGTTGTCTGGGGGGGGGGGTTCTGAAAATTTTAAAATCTTTTAAAGATTTACACGAGTTTTTTGACGATTTTATTCAGCTGGATTGAAGCTATCACCACAGAAATGTAAGTTTGCACAAAGGAATTGCATTTTTTAGGATACGAAATATCAAAAGAAAGGATAAGACCACCAGATTAAGAGCGATATTTTAGATTAATGAACTGGTTCCAGAGATATATTCGTGATTAGAGCGTTAAAGCAAATTTTTGATACAAACTTCTACGTAAAGGTGTGAAATTTATATAGAAAAAGAAACATCACGTAGTTTTGACGAATTGAAATATGCACTAATGAATTCAGATGCTTTAGCATTCCCTAGATACGATTTACCTTTTTACCTAGCTGTGGAAACGTCAAGTAAAGGTATTGGTTTAATCAGAGCAATTTATGAAAGATGGAATTTAATTTTGAGATTCAATATAAACCTGCTGAACAACTGATAGTACCTGATTCATTGTCAAGAAGGTTTTGGTTTATGGTGTTTAACGCCATTTTCAACAATATTTCAGCTATATCGTGACGGTCAGTTTTATTGGTGGAGGAAACCGGAGTACCGTAGAAAACCACCTACCTGTCGCAAGTAAGTGACGAACTTTATCACATAATGTTGTATCGAATACATCTCGCCATGAAAGGGCTTCGAACTCAACGTTAGTGGTGATAGGCACTGATTGCATAGGTAGTTGTAAATCCAACTACCATAAGATCACGACCTCGACACTGCCCCCCCCCCCCCCCCCCCCCAATTGTCAAGTTGTCAACCTAATACTAGAAGTGATCCTGCAGTTTCAAGTTGAAATGAAACATACCTTTGTTTTCCATATGTCTCAGGACATACAGGTGAAATAACATCACACAACGGGTTCTCTTTACAAGAATTAATTAATTAGTCTAGTGACTGTATCTGTTTAAGCATGTTTCACATAACAATGATATAGTAACACACCAGGAATCAGATTATGATGGTGATACAGTAACACCTCGTTTGTCAAGGAAACACAACGTGATTAAGCAAAAAACTAAAAACACAGCGTGAAATAAAAGAGTTGTATTGTCCTGTCTCGTCAGATGAATCACAAATCAAAGAAGTGAGCATAGATTTATTTGAACATTTTGATTTTAGCCCAGAAAAATTAAAAACTTTGCAAGGAAATGACAAGACTTTACCTTATCTAATCAACTACCTAAAGTCCAATGAGATATCATTAACAGGGGCGGATCCAGGATTTGTGGTTAAGGGGGGCGTGAGTATGCGAGGGGTCTGGGGACCTTAGCGGGTCCCGGATAGAACCTTTATAGGGAACGGAAGCTCTGGGGGTTTGAGGAATTACAGACATTTATTTGAACGACAATTGGGAAGCAACCACACCATTTTTATCAGACAAAAAAAACCAAAAAAACTTGACTTTGAGTCTTAATTTTGTCGGATAATTGTTAACAGCTACGTGTATGTTTTTGTCAGATTATAAGAACCTAAAGTAAAACTTTTTTTGAACAACCGTGATGCGAATTGTTCAACTCATGACTGATCGATCACGATATTTTAACCCTTCAAAGAACTATTGGTTTAGTTTTAGCGCATTCCTCACAGACATCCTCAAATACATGCTATTGGTAGATATAAATAATATAAACGTACCCGGGCAAAGGATTTTTTTCACACTTTCTTGTGTATATACCCCGGGCAGATGCAGAGATTGCTACAAATAAATTGCCACTACATTTTTTTATTAATATGTTACTTTTGTATTTTAATATACAATATACCAACGCGTATTTTTACTGATCTTTACTTGAAAAGTAAAAGGCAACATTTTCGGGTATTTGTATACAAATCAAACTTTTTTTTTCATAGGAAATTGCAGAATTTCGAATTCAAGAACTATTTGCACCATTATTTAAAGAGAAGTGACCATTTTCTTGGGACTCTCAAGTTTTACCACACTGTCTCATCATCTGATTCTCTCGTTATAGGTTTTCGTTGTATGTTTTATAAACGAGATCAATTGTAAAATTAATTATTCGAAGTATTGATTGAATTTATCTTTTTAGTTTACCTTTGACTTTTCTCGTCTCGTCGAGGAATAAGAAATGTATCTAATCTTGTTTGTTTTCTTGGCCTAGAATTTTCGTCCATTTTATAATTTCTAAAATAGCACATGTATTTTGGAATTCCCCGGACACACTTACAATTGTCAATTGTAAATGTGTCCGGGGAATTCCAAAATACAAGTGCTATTTGTGTTATCATAGGTCAGATACTATCATGAAGATGTCTTCTGAGTGTAATTCATCAATTTGTATCTGGTTATCAGGGGCGGATCCAGGATTTCAAGCTAGGGGGGCGCACTTAAAAATATTGCGCCGAGCGGAGGGAGGCGCGAAAATTTTTGGGGTATTTCGTGTGAAAAATCACGATTTTACGTTAAAAAAAAATCACATTTTTTCCAATTTTAGGGGGGCGCCCCTAAATTCGATGCCAGATAGCGTTATTTATATTCGACGATCTTAAAAGAATTTCTTATATAGTTCATTGCCTTCATTAGTGCATCATAAAAGTATGAATTAAGCACCAAATACTTTTAACCTCTTGGCACGTCAAACAGTCTTCAGACGACACTGTAAACAGACTTACAGTTGTCAAATTGGACGACGTCAAACAGCTTACATTAAATATATTTTAAAATGTCTATTTATTTGGCAATGCTGATGTATTCATATCTGTAATTTTGCATATACCGTGTTCACATCTATTGACATTACCAACACAAGTATCGGAAATATTATTCAAGGATAAAGGGTCAAACGGGACACTCTTATTTTATCCTTGTTCAAAAGAACCTGTTAAAATGATAAATATGACGGTATAGGGCTAATACAGTCCTTGCATCAATTAATCGTACGCATTCTGTCAAGTTTTTGGACATAAAGGTTATTAGAATTTAATGAAAACAGAAAAAATTACCTGTCGTGAAAGCGTGAGATGTCCTGTAGGGGGCCTAGGGGGCGAAGCCCCCCTTAAGCTCTGGGGGTTTGAGGAATAACCGACATTTATTTGAACGACAATTTTGAACCAACTACTCTATTTTTATCAGACCAAAAAAACTTGACTTTGAGTCTTAATTTTGTCGGATAATTGTTAACAGTATGTTTTTGTCAAAATATAAGAACCTAAAGTAAAACTTTTTTTGAACAACCGTGATGCGAATTGTTCAACTCATAACTGATCGATCACGATATTTTAACCCTTCAAAGAACTATTGGTTTAGTTTTAACGCATTCCTCATTTCACTAATTGGTCTGTACTTTCGGTGCTTGTCCTTTCGGGTGGTTCTAGTTATTACTGCCCGTCCGGATGGGATCGACAGGCTTTTCTTTTCGTCGTTTGATTCATTCATTGAAAACGTATGATTCGACCGTTCTTATTTATAGACAAACAAAAGCGGAAATTGTCAACACATGAACTTGTTGTTGATTTCTGATAAGCTAACGTAACTAAATTAGATGATCAGAATCGTTTCATGCAGCATTAATGTTAACATATTCGCCTTTGTCTGTCTATAAACAAGAACGAATCATACGTTTTCAATGAATGAACCAACGGTGAAACGAAAAGCTTCATCCGGACGGACAGTATACTGATCATATATCAATGGGTGGAGCTTTTTAGAATGATATCCCAAATTTACTCCTAATATCATTACTATTCCGGCATTTTGACTTACAGGTCACGAGTTAACCATTCATGAAAAAGTTGTTTGTTGAACTGCTTAATTAACGTTGTATAACATATGCTTTGCGAATTTTAGGGGGGCGCACGCCCCGCACGCCCCACACGCCCCCTCTAAATCCGCCTCTGGCGACTTCGGACTTCCGAACTCACAACGTTCATTTTGACAGGCACTGATTGCATAGAATTGTAAATCTAACTATCATATATGATCACGACCACGACGGCCCCGCCAAAAAGTAAAGTTTCAAAGGCCAGTTCAATAAAAGATATATAAATATTATTTTATTTCATAAAGACAATAATCTTAACTTAACTTAACTTCTGTATCTTTACCCCCTTCAAAGGAGAACCATACTGTGTCGTATGTTAAACGTGTGTTGGTGCTCTGTACAGTGCTGTGCGAGTGAAAATCCCATCACCTCCGTATCCATGAAAAAAATGTATGTACACTAAAAATCAGGCTTATTCACACGGGATATAAAAGTTTATCAAATCAAGTTAAAACAATCCACAACGAATGTCCTGACCTTACGTATAAAATATGCATGTTGCATGTATTGGAAAATTTTAAGACGACGCATCACTGTTTAAAATCTAAAAGTCTCTGTTCGTATGGTTAAAATCTAAATCTATTTGTTACAGTTTGGTTCGAGGTATAAAAAGTAATTGTCACATCATAAAATCTAAAACGAATCGTATTTGCAGTTTAAGATCTAAAACGTCATCTTTCAAAGTCTAAAATCTAAAACAATTATCACAGTTTAATGTAATGGATTGGGGCAATCCCCGTACGGCTCTCCCCTCCCCCTTTTCGCAATGTTAGATCCGTTTCTTCATTGTTGTCTGTATTTTGTCTCCATCATTCTCCAGAAGCTTCGTTCTCTTAATATGTAATTTGAACATTAACCTCCTTGATAGACCTTCGAGTCTGGCTACGCTGGCTGAGTTTTCCTTTGTAGGTTTTACCTTGATCGTGTTGTCCATTAGCAGTTGTAATTGGTCAGCTTCGCTCAGGTCCGTAAAATTTTCATTATTATGGAACTCGTTTTGCCATATAGCATTGATCTCGGACAGTAAAGCTACTCTCTCCGACTGTAGTTTTTCACATTGGAGAATGAAGTGTAGTACATTTTCTTCAGCTGCTCCACATAGCAGGCATGTAGGGTCAGTTTCATTTCGGTAGTATTTAATGCGTTTTGTTTGCAGCACGTATGTCCCAGTGACGAGTCTTAATTTTACTGGAATTCTACTGATGTCTAATGATGAGTAGCATCTGTGCTTCAAAATAGGATGTATTTTGCACTTGCCCAGGTTGTTGTAACTAAGATATTGCAGCCCTTTGTAGAGTTGTGCTAGAGTTGTTAGCTGGGTACACCAGTGGTCATTCACTCTTGATTTCACCAACGAGATCCATCGTGATTTTTTGATAGGATTGTCCAAATAGTTGTATGCCTCTTTCAGGTCGTATTTTCGGAGTATTTTGTTGACACATATAAACCAGCTGTTACTAGATTCCTCTTTCACGGTTAGTTGTCTTCTTGCAAGTTTTTCTCAGTGTTAATCAATAATATCATGCATGCAACTTCAGACTTCATACAACGTGACAACAGCTGATACAGTCGGTCAAAAGCCCACTAGGGCTTGTGTTGTATTGTTATTTAAATATGCCGACTATAAATAAAACTTATCTTATCTTATCTTATCTTATACACCATTAGTGAACATTGATTCAACACAGACAAAAAACAGATCGACATGTAAGTTCTTCGAGTCTTGTATGTAGTATGTTTAAAACTCGACGCAGAATAAAATAAAAAAAATGTAGTTCACTAACTTCGGAGTTTTGCTTGAAGATACATGTATATCAAAAGAGTAACCAGAAATCATTACAATCGAATACAATGGCCGTAAGAAAAAGGACAAGACACACAATTTTTGACAAAATACAACACAGTCCTAGAGATTGAGCAACCCGAACGTCACTTAGCTCAAGAATGGTCTTCATTTCTCGTTCTGGGCTTTTCTGGTCTTCAATTCAACTCGACCTCAAACGGTTTGTTTAAAGTGTTGTGGATTCGTTTTGTTTAAAATTTCGAAAATAAAAATACACGTAGCTAATTAGTGGTAATTCATTAATGGATTTGAAATGGAAGATGAAGCAGTTATTTTTCTGTCTAATTGATTGAAAAAAAAAATCTTGTGGTATCAAAATTTAAAAAAAAAGGAAAGAAAATGATGTTGATTCGTTTTGCTTGTAAATTTGATAAACACTTGACAAAACCGGAAGCAGCTGCTTGACCCAACCCGTTTCTGTTTGGAATTCACGTGGCGTCCCTATCACCCAGGTACACAAACGAGTAGGGCCTAACGCATGCTTACAAAATGAAAATACAATAACATTTCGAACTAATGCCAATTTTATAACACTTCATAATCTATGAATAAGTTACAGAATAATTTGTAGGCACTGCTTCCGTTTTTTTCCCCCAAACGGCCAAAGGCAAAGCAACTCGCCGGCTCGACTCTATGTTTAGAATAGAAAATTATTCCCGTTTATTGTTTCATATTTAAATCATTGTCGCTACATTTATTATTTCCCTTTAACATAAAACAGAAAATCTTGATAAAAGTATAAAGTTTTTTTAACTTCTGGTTTTCAAGTAGTACTACTGTATCTTTTGGCTCTCTTGAACTATATGATCGCAACCCTAGGCTAATATAGGGTTAAGTTTAGGGTTAGGGTTAGCTTTTGCCATCACTTGGCATCTGTCGTCCGTCGTATAACAAGTATTGGGATCATAAAGTTCAAGAGATCCTTTTTTTCTCTCCATTTTCTGGCATCTTCTTTCATATAATAAAAGGACTGACTGCATTGCCATTGGTAACGTAATGATTAACGTGCTCACCTCGAGTGCGGTAGTTCGTAGGTTCGAGCCCCGGTCGAATCAAACCAAAGACTGAAAGTGAGATTGGTATTTGTTGCATCTCCGCTAAGCATGCAGCATTAAGGAGAAAGAGCAAAGACGGGTTGGCTTAGAATCAGGATATTGTGTCCGAGTGGGGCGACATGTCTATCTGCGAACTGTTGTTTCAGTGAGCTAGCGCTATAAAAATCCAACTCGGCATGTTGGTCTAGTACAAAGCAGGCCTCATCATCATCTCATTAAAAATTAACTTGTTCTCAACAGGATATTGTTGAAAAATTGCTAAATTGGCGTTAAACAACAATCACTCACTCACACCTAAAAGGACTGATATAAATTATGGACTTATTAACTTGATTCAAGTAGGTAAATGAGATAGATACATACAGTCTTTGCTTACTGATGGAAAACATCCATGATTTTCGATTATTAACACAAAGTCCTGTACACAAAATGTTGTGACAAATGAACAAAATTCAATACACGATAGTAAACAGTGGCATATATAACGGAAATTTACCAAATTGTCAACATTATATAGAATATGACGATTCCGTGATAAGACGTTCTCCTGACTTGGAGGAAGAATTTGTACTGCCGATCACGTGACTTCATAAAAAATCTAGGCATTTTTAGCAGTAGACACTGCGGGTAGAAATGGATCGAGGAAAACGATCTCAAAAGTCATCCAGCAAATATTGGTGCGTGGTTCCAGGGTGTACATCTGACAGCAGGAAGAAAACCAATCTGGAAAAGTATCCATGGATGGAAAATAATGTAACATTTATCCCATTTCCGACAAAGTTGAAAAACCACAGGCTAAGGTCAAAATGGATCGAAATGATTAGAAGGCCCTTGTGCTACCAACCCCTGCCTCGGCTAATTTTATTAGATGTTCCTTGCAATACAATGATGTCTGAATGCCTCTTTCCTTCAGAAAATCTTTGAGTTCTGGCACCGACTTGAACTTCGGTTGTTCCGTTGCCATTTTGAACAAAAGACGCCTATATTTTAGTCACGTGGTGATGGAAGTCACATGACGGTGTTACCTGAATACCAGTATCCCGGAACCGACGTATTGAAGAAGATGCAATCTTAGAAAAATAATTATTATAAAAATGGCTTACTATGTGATACTTCCATAGTAAATCAGCAATCAAACGTTCATTAGTTGTCTATTGTCAACATACCTGGACAAATTTGGCAGGAATTTTATAACCAGGAGGCTTGATCATGCCTATGTCCAAAATCCTCCTTAGAAACATATTTTCACTACCAAATTTCCAACTTGTAGGTGAGTATATATGGTAGACACAATATCAATATGTATTCAATCAGGTTTTATTCTGTTTAATATGGCCACTCAAAAATATCATCATGGAGATTTTACAGAAACAATAGAGAAATCCTTCTTTTATTTCAGATTTATAAAAATGTCAGAGAAGAAAGTTGTATTGGTAACTGGAGGCACAGGCCTTGTTGGTAAAGGTATAGAATTCATAGCAACAGGTGCAGAAAAATGTGCTGATGAAGAATGGCATTTTCTGTCCTCAAAAGATGGAGATTTATCGTATGTATCTAATAGGTCTACTATCCATGTATACAAGGTACAGTACAGAAAGGGACATACCGTGATCAATCACCGTGATAGTGGTCATGTCTAGGAGAGTAATGGGGATTAAAAATTTTAATTCATGTCGGTGATCAGGGGGCAATAAAACACCGGGTGTTAATCTTGTAATCAAGTGTGTCTTTTACAGGTAAACTAGTCAGATAAGATGTACAGGTGAAATTATGTTTTTATATCGCCTATTTTTTTTTTTCAGGTACTGTCTCAGATTCCCCTCAGAATTAAGAAAAAACATTTTTATTTCTTTCTTCAAAACGTAAAACATCCTTGAACGTAATCCCGGGAATGAAATCCTGAGATCGAGAAAATAGCACGAGAACGGAGAGTTCATTTGAATTGCTGAATAAAATGTAAATAATAAATGATTATTCAACTTCAGTTCAGTGAAATCATGGGTTGTTCAAAGATTTTTAATCTTGGCTGTGTATTGCATATCTACACAGGTACACGTGACCTGGCTTGTGCACAGATGAAGTTTCATAAACACATGCACGATATGCGTGATTTGTTACGTTTTAAAACGTATTTCCAGTTCAATATTACATTTTAGTTCACTAATATTTTTTATACGTTCAGTAATTTTTTTTAAATTTTATTCTTCGTAGAAAAACCAGGTAAAACCCTTTTCGTTGTAGAAATACGTACTAAATAATTTGTATACGGTCATTGAAGAATTTGATTAAAAATTAACGAAACAAATATTTATAAACAGATCGTTCAAAGAAGTACTACATGTCCAAAAGTCACTAAATTTACGGATATATTTTGGAAATTAGCGGCTAATCTGCAGAAAGTTTAGAAACATGAAAGGAAATAAGGAATGAACCTTTATCATGATTTTACCCCTACAAATGTTTGACATTACACAGTATCTGACCAAAATCAAATGTCACCAGTTTATTTATTTATTCAAATTCAAATCTTAATTGACCCAATAGATTTGTGACAAAATACAGCCAACAAAAAAAACAAAGTTTATGGAACAAATTAAAAGCATGCTCTTCGTTTTCTGCTTTTTGTTCATTTTGTAGCCATTAGGCTACGTAAATTTGGATTGTTATAGGTTTTTGTTTACAATTTTAAAGAAAATTATTTTCATCTATAACGGAATTACATAACAAGCCAAGTGTGTAAAACAGTTTACTTGAATTGTTATTTTTTTTCAATACGAGAGGTAAAAGTCCAAAACACAAAATAAACCAATAATCAATTTTAAGTCTGCTCTTTACCAACTAAACGCTACAAAACCCGCGCTTGCAAAGTCCGTGCTTCAAAACCTTGCGCTTGCGGTATAACTTATAAACAAAAAATACATTTATGAAGTAGCCCGTATTTACGAATAATTCAATACATACTGAATTCGACCCAACAGAAGAAAAAAAATGAGAAATTAAAATTAAACAAGATAAAGTTCAGTTGCGGTTTCAACAAAATTCTTAATATAGAACTCGAGGTCATAAAGTAGAACTTTCTAAAACGAACGAAAACGATAACAAGACAGACATTCTTTGGCAATGAAAAGCAACAAACAGTCAAATATTAACAGCAAGAGGATACAAAATTAATTGTCAAAAATACATCCTTCAGTAGCAATAATTACGGCTTACGATATTAAAAGTCAACAGGTAGAACAGGTAACGCTAATCTCTTAATTGGCGGTAAAATATCAATCGGCGCACAGGTGACTGAGAGCAATAAAATTTAATCCCCACCACCTTGTTTTATGGTCCTTTTTAGGTCTATCACAGTGGGTTTATGTCCGTGATGATATGTCTAAAGGATTAAAAATTATGTCTCTCGGAGTGATCAATCATGGTATGTCCCTTTCTGTACTGTACTCAAGAGGGTAGAGTTTCTCTATAGTTGCATTTAATCTAGTAATATATTTGGTTGTATTATTGAGTATATAGAAAAACTTACATACTCTGGTATTATATTAATCTAGGCTATGCTTCCCAGGATTCACGTGAAACTATTATTAAATGGTTTTTCCATGTTTTATAGTTTAGCATATCATATATACGAATATAGGTATATTTAGTCCAACTTAGTTATCTCCAACTCTGATTAAATGTTTTCTCAGAATAATTGTTCCGTTTGTCACATATAAATATCTGAATGTATAATTTAAAGAAGACATCCAAATTTATTATAAAAATTTGTTAAGATATTTTAAGATCAGTGCTTGAGTAACCTAAAACTTTGACTGTTACAGATATATTCCTATAACCTCATCTATATTCATATCCACCATTGTTGTTTATTTGTTTGTTTATTCAGTTTAAACAATTAGATTACCTTAATACACATTTTTGATAGGGACCTTCCTAATGTATAGATATCATTCCAGTGGCGTCAGGGAGATTTAAACCAAATTTTGTCAAGTGGATATGGAATCGGTGACCATAAAATCAAAGCACTGACAACTGGGTGGTCGTTACCATCATGGACTAATAGTTCACAAGCAAAAGTATCGAACCAGTGATAGAAATGAAAACATAGATATCTAATTTAGTTTGCATATGAGGAAGATGATTTCTTACTTAATTATATATTCAGAGAAATATTCACCCTGCTACTGGCTTATTAGACAAGTTTCTCAAATGTCAATTCAATTATTTTATTTTTTCAGTGATAGGGCTGCAACTGAAGCCATATTTAACAGAATCAAGCCTACCCATGTCATCCATTTAGCTGCAATGGTGGGAGGATTATTTAGAAATCTGAAATATAATTTGGATTTTTATGTAAGTAAAACAGATGACAATGGGTGATTTTTCAGAAATCTTGAGTGTACTTTTCATTTTAAATAAATTAGATTTGATCAGAAATCCTAAATATAAATAGGATTTTGATCACCGGTAAATATTGTACAGGATTATTCGGAAATCATGGATAGAATTTGGATTTTTGTGTTTTGTGATAGTAAAAGAGGATTAATGATTAATCGGAAATCTTATATATAATTTGGATTTTTATGTACCATGAAACATTAACTAAAACACTGAATTATTTAAAAATCCTAAATACATGATTTGGATTATTATTTACATGTAAGTTAACCTAGCAGGATTATTCAAAAACTTTGTTTGCAAATAAAACATTAATAAATACTCACAAATCTTAAAATAAAACTTTAGTGCCTCAAACTAGAAGGGACTGAAAATGTTTTGAGTTATTATTAGTTTAAACAATTTAGGTTCTATATGACAGTTTTATCAGATCATTTTTTTAAAGAAAAATTGCCCTTTTTGACTTGGAATGTTTCATCCAAAAGTGTGTTTGCTTGCTAATTACCATATGCAGATTTGCATAGTACATGCACTTCAGTTTGATCACACCATTTTTAGGGAGTTATTGGCCTTTTAGACTTGGAATATTTATCAAAAATTTGTGTGTGCAAATCCTCCTATGTTTTAAACGGTAATTACTAGGTATCTTTCTCCAAAAAAATCATAGAATGAGAGAGAGGAGACATTTGTTTTGTGTCAAAAATAATTTTTAATCTTAAGTTGGTATTGTATTATATATTTCTTGATGTTACAAAAATGTTGCATGCTGTTTTAAGTTCTTCTCTTCAGATCTAGAGAATGGCTACCTTAACATATGACAATGTCATATGATCAATTTTAAGACTTGTTGAAGAAAAGTTTGAAAATACCAGAGGTATTCAGAATCCATAAACGAAAAACAGACAATACAATGGCCAAAGAAGAAGAAAGGACAAAGGGAGAAACAAAGAGTGTTTAATGATTATCTATGTGTATTTTTCTTTTCAGATAGTGTAACACTAATAAAAAATAATACTGTAAACTTCAATAAATAAATTTGTATTTTGTTTATTTTCCTGATTTTTTTTTATTTTCAGAGAATTAACACCTTGATAAATGACAATGTGTTAAATATTAGTTATAAGACAGGTGTGAAGAAGGTTGTTTCATGTTTATCTACCTGTATATTTCCTGACAAGACAACCTATCCTATAGATGAAACCATGGTAAGAAAAAAGAAAATAATATAATTGGAAATATTATTACCCAATAAGATATGTATTAATTTCCAGGGCCCGTGTGGCTCAATGAGTTAGGTAGTTGGATTACCTAACAACTCATTCAAGCCTATCACTAATACGGCATGGGTTCGCGCCCAGCTTTTTAAATTACAAAAAAGGGTGCACTCGACTCACAGCCGCAAGTGATAAAGTTTATCAGTTGCTTGCCCATGGTCGGTGGTTCTCTCTGGGTACTCCGGCTTCTTCCACCACTAAAACTGGTCGCCATGATATACCGGTAGCTGAAATATTGCTGAAAGTGGCATTAAACGCAATAAATCACATATTAATTTCCATACACTATGGGCTTCTGGTATGAAAGTAGAAAAATACCTTGAAAGGCCTGAAGGTTCACATAACCTCTTAACCCAACTGTTTTGTCATTCTTTACATCTACTTGTAAACCATTGTCATCTGTTTGCTTTCTTCATGCTTTATGTACAAGCAAAGCAGGCATTTTCATCATTTCAATCTGATTTATTTTCGCTGCAGAATTTGAGCATATGATACTTTTATTGGGGTTCTTTTTTTATCTTAGGTGAGAGAGTGTATCAGATATATATACCAACACATACTGGTAAAGTTCTATCATTAAGTTTTATAATACATACATGTACGGCACAATTTTTGAAATTCTGTTTGTTGGAAATCATCAAATCTAAAACTTGTGGATTGTCGTTTCAGTGAACTAAGACTAAAAAATTGTAGAACAAAATGGACATCATTATCATCATCTTGTTGAAATGTAACTTTTTTCCCCCACGATATAACTAGTAGATAATGTTATTCCATCTTCCTCCAACACTAATATCAAGCAATCAGAAAGCAGCATGAGTTTATTCAGTGGTGGTTTATTATTTCTTGTAGATTAAATGCAGGGTAAAAATGTATTATTAGAGTAAAATAAATTGAAATAATCTTAAGATAAATTATGAAAAGAAAGTTTAAGTAGTGATGGTAAAACAACTCCACTATTATCAACAAAACGTAATTTCTATTTATAGGTACATAATGGTCCTCCACATGATTCTAATTTTGGATACTCATATTCTAAAAGGATGATAGATGTACAGAACAGGTAAGAAACTATATCAGTCTTTGCGCTAACCCACTTGCCCGAAGCCCGGGACAAGTCAAACTGGATTCGCAGGAGTGTGGAATTGCCATGCCCGACTCATCCGACTCGTATATAGAACCTGCCTGACAAGTAGATTTTCCTGGATAGCCTGTCCGGGGACAAGTAAATATCAACAAATAAAAATAATTTCTGATTAAAGTACTCTGGAAAGACAATTCCTCAAATGATAATATATTGTAAATATTGACGGTTATATAGATAAATGTTTTGTGCTTTTTTTTAAATTGGAAATGATCGCGTCAGTGGTGTTCCGAAAGCAGATAAAAATAACCAGAATTGTACATGTTCTAAGTTGAGTATTACGACCCGATTGCAATGATATTTGTACTGCATTTACATAGCGATAACCGGAACCGTGTAGCAGGTTTTTATTGGAATTCCGAATGTGACGTTTCCTTACTTGTCCATAGCTTTTCATAAACAAAAATGGCCTAACATCCGTGAACATATAATACAAATCAGGTTGCAGTCGTTACAATGGACAAATATTTAATAATAAAAAAGACTGGGAAAGGTTCTGGCCACAATGAACATCATGAAAAAGTTAACAAATGCCAAACTATAGCAAAAAAGGACACATAATTTGAGGAAAAACACCCAACGGACTGTTCAGTCAGTTCAGTCCAAGGGGTTAGCTGATTTTTCATGTTTACTGCTGGATTCTGATAGTGTCTCATATTGCAATATCTGCAGAAATCATTAATGTTTATTGGCAAAATCATTGACAGAATGGATACTTATCTTCCCACCAGTCAAAAAAAAAAATCAAAGCAAAGTAGGAAGACGCCACTAAAACTAAATATGTGGCTGGTTGATGGTTTGATGGATAAGGCCATTGCCAAGGTTAATCAAATTCAAAATGAACTTTATTGATATGAGAATATTTTTCAACACAGCGTATTCTGTATCTAATAACAACCGGCTATTTTCTAACTACACATTCCTATCTGAAATCCAAATTTAAAATGGCCTTCATTTGGGCAGTGATCACTTAGACAGGGATGTTTGTGTTAACTTTATTAAAACTATATTTCAAATTTTATGCAATGATGTAATAGAAAATATAAACAAGTTCAATTTAGCAACTGTGTTTGCAAGGATCAAATGTTTTTACAAAAAACAGGACAAGTAGGATTTTTTCCGGAAAAGTAACTTTTTTCAGATTACTTGCCCGGGGACAAGTAGAACATTTCAGTATTTCCACACCCCTTATTTGGACAAGTGAAAATCATGAATGAATAGAAAAAGTTTCTGAATTTGGCTTTCGGGCAAGTAGGTGAAACAAAAAAGGAAGGCACAAACTGCTATATTAAGTACCAGTATGGAGCTTTATCTTTTAAACTGTATTGAAACTACACTAATTACAGTAGTAAAAATTAAGTTTGTTTTTTATGGGTGTATAAGTTGGCAGGCTTAGAAGTAGAGAAAGTATAAAATCATTTTTTTTGTATTCATACCCCCACTTTTTTGTGGTGGGGGGGGGGGGGGGAAGAGAGAGATTAGGGATGAGAGTGAAGTATTGGAATCTGTCTACCAACTCAGCAGTCTTTGTCCATTTATTTTTCCTAAGTAATTGTACAATTACAGATCATAGTGCTCAAACATTACTTTTAAAGTAAGGTGTACTATTCCATGGAGTTTTCCTTGTTCTGAGGCACTTTTGATAGGATTCTTTTTTTCCAATAGTCACCTTACCACTATCCTATTATATGTTAAAGCAATATACAATGATGAAACTGTTTATGAAAAGGAATAGATTAATGACCATTGAAATACCAATATACCCAAATGTAGAATTTGGTAGCCAGACATAACGGTACTGGTAACCAGGTGTTTGGCAGTAACTTTAGTAACAACTTATGCTCATCATTTGAGACCTTACTGTGACCGTGAGATGTAGAACAGTAATGAAAGTACTGTTTACTTTAATTTATTTCAAAGTATAAAAGTGGATTTTCTCATGTGTTCAGATACATGTTTATCCTTTATAGATTGTATTGAATGCACAGTGTATATATATGTAATGAAACTTCAAAAAAATTGATATAATTTGTTTATAATCTTTTTCAGGGCCTACAATAAGCAACATGGTTGTCAGTTTACCTCGGTAGTGCCAACTAATGTCTATGGACCATATGACAACTTCAATTTGGAAGATGGACATGTTCTACCAGGTTTAATACATAAGATTTACATGGCTAAAAGTAGGTACAATATTATACAAGTAAGGCCACCCTTACTTTTCTCTGGTAGACAAACCGTCAGGTCACACTCCAACAAGGGTGATAATTGGTATATTATATCGAATATTTTTGCATCAGACACCAAGTAATAGAATACCTGCGGCTTTGCGAAAATATTCTATATAATATATAAAATTTCTTCTTTGCCTACAGCGAAAAACCTGTCTCAGGATACCATGTTTGTTGTCTGTTGAATCAAGGGAAGTAACTATAATTAGAAACATGTGAGGCTCACGTGGGAATTTCCTTGGGATTTCCTCGCGAATGGTGGACCTTACGATTAGCGGTTGACCCAATGAATGGATAAATATCACGTGACAGTGTTTTATCAAATCAGATTCAAGATATTTATATGAGTATATAATATAAGGTTGAATGAATGAATGAATGAATGAAAAGACAACATAGATTAAACATGAAACGTCAGCTATTGTCAAATCTTAAAACAACATTATAGATATTTACAGCCAATAGAAAGCAAGATCAATACCTTTTATTGAAAAGCAGATATGTACTTTGATATGATAGAGGTATTACTATCCAGTAGATGGGTTTTAATTGTTTTTTTTGTACAATAATGATCTGGTCAGGTTATCATTGGCAGCATTAAATCAATAGTTTCATCAATTTTGTAATGAAGTGTTTAAATTATCTCCCTTAACTGATGAGCGTGGGACCAGTTGTGTCATACCAAAGACAAATGGGTATTTGCTGCTTCTCTACAAAGCACTCAGCATTAAGGAGTAAGGGGGAAAAATAGATAATTTGTCTGAGTGGATCAACATTTCTACTGGTTGACTTGTTTCAGTGAGCTAGCACTATAAACATCCAACTGGTCTACTACAAAGCGGACACCAGCATCATCTCATCGAAATGTAACTTGTACTTGCTATGATATAGCTGAAAAAATGCTTATTAGGCATTACAGAATGTCAAGAATGGATTTCTATATACTTTTAAAATGAACATTGAAAAGTGTAATCTATGTGCATCTCACTGAACACTTCATACCAGTATATGAATTTTGATAGATTCTCAGTGAACAATCCACATTTCAGTATGCTTGTTTCTATTATAGAGAACAACACACCATTTACAGTATGGGGAACAGGGTCACCAAGAAGACAATTTATATATTCTAGAGATTTAGCTAGATTAATGATCTGGGTTCTAAGGAACTACAATGAAATAGATCCCATTATACTCTCAGGTAAGTAGTCTATATTGTTCTCTTCTTTATCATTACCATCATGTCAGGTAAGTGGTCTGATATTGGTCTCTTCTTTATCATTACACTGTACCGTGTGATATTTTTCTATTTAGTATCTTTATCACATATTTTACAATGATAAACAATTTTTTGTGTAGGTAATATAGTTGATATTGGCCTGTTTCATCAGGCATTAGGCTGATGCAGATTTACAAAAAAAAACAACTCAGTCTGATATGGAAGTCTCTGGATGAAACCAGGGCCTATATGGAAAATGTCATGTGATAATCTATAATTATCATACTCTCTGATAAGTGGTCTGATATTGTTCTCTTTGATATCGTAATCATACTCTCAGGCAAGTGGTCCGATATTATTCTCTTTAAATCATTATTATACTCCTAGGCAAGTGGTCTGATATTATTCTCTTGAATATCATTATTATACTCTCAGGGCAAGTGGTCTAATACTGTCCATTTTAATTTCATCATCATTCCCTTAGGATAAATGGTATGGAATTCAGTTGAATATCATTTCCAAGTTACAAGGACTAACAAGTAGACAGGTCATCAAATTATCTGGTATATATAAATTAGAAATTCAGGTCCTGGCTTGGGACACACAAAAAATGTGGTGGGGTTAAACTGGTTAATGGAATGCCAACCCTCCTCTGTTGATAATTGGATCTCCCAAGCACAATATCAATATCAAAATAGTCAAAAAAAAAGACAAGTAGGTTATAGTCCAAAAAAGATAACAGTCGCATTACAATCCTTAAAAAAGTGAAAATCGATTTCATCAAATTATCACTTAACATATTTTATTTATCAGTTGGAGAAGAAGATGAAGTGAGCATTAAAGAGGCAGCTGAAACTGTGATTAAAGCCATGGATTTTAAAGGAGAGGTAGTGTTTGATACAACCAAGTCTGATGGTCAATTTAAGAAGACTGCTAGTAATGCTAAACTTAGGAAATATTTACCAGACTTCAAGTTCACACCATTTGATAAAGGTATGAATTTTATAGAGGTTATTTACATTATACCGGATAATGAACCATATCCATGATGTAATGGTGAGCATGCTCACAAGGAGGAATGCAGATTAGGTTTGAGCCCCAAATGGGTGTAAATTGAGTAATGGCTTCATCACTGAGCATGCATCATTAAAACCGTCAGAACTCAAAAGATTGCGAGTCTGCATAATGTGCCCATCTGAAGTGACATGTCTTCTTCTGACTTACTTCATTGAGCTAGTACTACAAAAATCAAGTTCACTGTAAGCCAACTTTAAATCGATCTCAAGTTAAGCCAACACACTCAACTACAGGATAGCAATGGTTTGACACTCATTTTTAGGCACAATTTATGCTCCTTATTGAAGACTCCATTGTGACTGAGTTGAAAACTCTTGTCATACTCGCTTTAGGGATAAAGAAATGAGACCAATCTTAACAATTATAGGAAAAAAAAGAGTGGAAAAACGAATGTGACTTGGTTTTATACTTGCTTTAGCGAATGAATTCCTTACTCACTTTAGGAAATAAGTAATGCTCATTACTGAAAAACGAATGAGTTGTATAACGATAAATTATCAAATACATTACTAATCACCTGTATTAAATCCATCTTGCAAGACAATTATTTAAACTATTTATTTTGACATATTTCAGCTGTTAAAGAATCATGTGACTGGTTTGAACAGAATTTTGACACACTCAGGAAGTGAGAAAATCATAGCATTTACAAGTGGGACAATCATGAGGGTTTATGTATCTTAATTGTACTTTCTAACTGGCATCCCAGTTCCCCCAGCTTGAAATAGTAGTTTTCTGTTATGTGTTCAGATTGTTTCTATTGTTTGAACATTTTTTTGAAAATAACGCTACACAATACTGACTAATCAGAAATATACCGGTAATCAATTACATTGGGATCATCTTCAGTTCAAATTTTCTCGTACAACTGGACTATTCCATCTTTTTCAATTAGAAATACAATTTGCAGAAAATGATAATGTTAACTTGTTTAAAAATATATAATGGATATAAAGTCACAAAGTTTGTGATTTAATGGTGAGATAAATATAAAATGCAGTATCTTCAAATATATAGGTTATGTGTATTAGGCTTAAAAACTGGGACAAAAGCAGCTTTACTGAGCCTTTCTCCCATTTTTGCACCAAATACACATAAATTTAATATTTTAAACACTGCATTAACATTGTGCTTATCCTGCAGAAAAGTTGCATTAATTCATTGCTGATTATGTATTAGAAAATTAGTTATACCTTTATCTGCTTCTTATATTTTCTATAATCAGGAAGTGAATAACCAACAACTAATTTCCCAAAGCTCAACATGTAAAACATGTGAAAGGGGTACCAGAAAAAGTGATATTGTACTATGAATATAGCTTTTGTTTATTTGACAACTCTATTAAGCTGATAAATGCAACAACTGCAAGATAAATGTGAATACAATAGTGCTATTGAAACATGATGTTATTATCTTGTGTACTCTGATATTTTAGTTTAATGATTTAGAAATAAGCAACTAATATACAATTTAATTGTCTTTTCTTTTATAAATTGCATAATACAGTATTTATTTGTTTGATATTTGTTCTGATTTTTTATATGTTTTTTTTTTTTTATGTTTTGAAAGAATTATGTAAAAAATATGACATGTATGCAATCTATTTCATTGAGATCTTTGAAAGCAGATGTATTCTTTTTTGATGTTTGATTCAATGAAAAGGAGCTGAAAATTATTGACCGATAATAATTTGCAGCATTACTGAGTTATCTCCCATTACCAGGTATTATCCCCCTTTGTACCTTAATCCATAAGGAAGATCATTTCATTCTGTTCTTACTTAATTATCATCTCGAATTGGCTATAGGAAATAACTTCCTTATGCTTTTTTTGTAGAGGGGGAAATCAAAATATTAATTTCTGGATTATGGGGATGATTTTTTTTCCTTGAAAGTTGCAGGACATGATCTGAACAGGTCAAAATTAGACATTTTGAAAGGGGATATAGATCATTGATTTTCAGTTATTTTATTTTCTAGCCGGAATCATCCATGTGATCTATAACAGTGGGAAGTCTTTTTTTTTCTTCATTTTTAATAATTATGGAACATTTTATCTTCAAACATTTGGAAATATTGCTAAAGTTGGCATAAAATGCCAGTCAATCAATCAATCAGTCAAAGATTTTGTTCATTGACCCATGGGTTATTACTATCGGTATTTATCATTGCATAAGGTGTTCATCTTTCGGGAAGTCTGCAAATTGATATATATATATATGTACATGTATATGTATGTGGTAAAACTTGTTAAATGTTGATCAATTATTTGTATCATTTGTATTTATAAATTTGTTTTACACTGTGGAGAAATATTTATTTCATTTAATAAAGATTTACATTTTAAATTCTTGTTTGTTTATATTGTACATTTCAATTTTTACAAAGGACATAAAAACAGAGTACAACTTATCACAAAGCAGATTAAGCAGACTGTCATCACCCTTTTTTGTACTTTCATAGGCATTCATGCATGTTTAACAAACAACAAAGTGGGTCATAATGTGTGACAAACCTTTTTGACTGAAATTTAGTGAACTTTTACATATGAAATATAAATTATTAAATATTACACAATAAATCTATAAAGATTGGAGATTTTTAAAGCATATTTCTCATAAGGTTTTGTCTTGGCAGCATATTGGATTACTCATAATAAACAAATTATATATCTTCTCAGAACACCACAAACAAACTGTACATACATGCATGTGATCATTGGATAATAAACCAATGGTTCATTAACAACTAAGTGATGCAGGCTCAGGTTAGCCTTTAGTCAAAGTCCACAATTTAAACTGTTGGCAATTTGTAGTCTGTTATTTTGATCTATTATCCAGTATTCTCAAATACATGTATACAACTTGACTAGGCATCTCAAACTATGAAAGAAAACAATAAAGACATTATACCAGCTTAACAAGAAAGTCGTCTGACAGCATGGTATTCTATGTTTTTCATTTTATTATTTTACTGAGCAAAGCTTCATATTGCAACTCACAACTAATACTTGACGATACTTATATGTATGTAGAACACCACTGGGGTCCGTTGTTGAACTTGTGATTAAACTAACCAGATGATTAGCCAAAATTACATAATTAATTCCTAATCCCATACTTGGCTTATGCAATGATTATATTTTGTTGCTGAACTGAAATTTAATCAATGCATTAACTAATCATATTTAATTATTGAATTAGTTAATTATGTGATTAGGAATGAATCATGTAATTATGGTTAATCATATGATTAGCTTAATCACGAGTTCAACAACGTACCCCAGATAATATAATCAATCCAATTACTTTATGACCCCTTTGTAGAAAACAAGATCTGACAGATGTGACATTTTTCACTACAAAAAATTATCATGTTTACTATGAAAATCAAGTTTAAACAGTGATGGCCACCAATATCAACAAAACTAACAACCACCTCTAGTCTCAAACCACTGATGACAAAAAAGACCACAACCTTCTCACCTTACCTCACTAAAAACAAAAAACCACTACATACGGTGTTTGAAATCTGGGTCCTTGCTTGGGACAGGCATAACAATGTGACAGGGTTATTTATGTGTATACACAAAAAAAAGATAAATGATCAGTTTCATTTTCTTTAATATAAATTTCAACTATATTTCTTTTGTACCAAGTCATTTACATATTGAGACAAGAATTTTGGTGTTGGTGGTGTTTTACTCAAGTCTCGTATCTGTTGATTACCGGTAGAGTTAAACTTGGAGTGTCTATCTGACAACATTTCTGGCATAGGTGGTGTTATATTACTGGTAATATCATGTCCCAATCTCTCTGCTAAAGGTTGGAAATCTCTAGGCATTGTGGCATCTGCATCCCCTAAACCCTGTAAAAGCAACAAACAATTTTAATTAAATTGTTTGGAGTGGTTATAGGATTGCACATAGCAAAGTAATATTTTTCTGCCATATTCATCATCTTCCCATTTCAAAATAAAATAATCTGTTCATCCCCATCCTGCCTTTGACATACATTATTTATTTTTTATCAACTTTTTCTTGTCATGAATACAACCGAAATTCTACTCACTTGACTTTAAACAACCAGAGCTCCAGATAATTTTCAAGTCCAAAGGGTAATTACCCCCTACTTTTGAAAATGATGCGTATTTGCATATTTCCTTTGCACTGTTGTACTCTCTACTTCAGAAAAGATTGCTTACATATACACTTTTAAAATTATGTTGGACACAAGTGTTATTCAAAAACACAGGATGCAAGTGAAATGTATATCTCTGTTTAATTTGACACGATTGTGTCATGTTTATTAATAAAATGTTGTAAATATTTTGTTTTTTGCTCGTCGACTTCGGCAGTTTTCACAGCCGTGTTGATAATGTCATCAATGATTCCTTTAACTATACTGTCACTAGACACAGATGAAACTGTCAGGAACTTTTAAAAAAAAGGTATATAATTTTCCGTAGCGCGCTTATTCATGTTCTTGCTCATTTTCAACAAACAACGTGTTCCCAAATTCACTTTCGTTTTAGTTCTTAACTAAACCGCATTTATTTGTAATATTGACCGCAATTGGATGATTTATCCTAAACATCCAATCAGATCTCTTTTGACATCGATGCTTAGAAAGGCAAACATTCGGTACCCCTCGGATGTATACATTTTCTCTTTCAAAAAGTATAAAGAGAAGTAATTACGGGGAATTTCTCAAAGTAAAAAATGTATTGTTTATGTACACGATGTATTATCGTCAGCAGCGTACAAGTATGCTCCGAATTTGGAAAGTTTGCTTACACAGCAATATGTATGCGTAAATGTACACTCTGATCTGATAATACATGCGTTTTTACTCATTTTCATAGTGTAAAAAACACAAATACGCAGCTTATCTGGAGCGCTGAACAACAATCAATCAATCCATTTTACATGACAATATTATACAATTATAGTCTTTTGTTGAGGTAAATACAAGTTTTTATTGAATGTCAGGTGACAGCATGATAGCCAATACAATTGTTTAAATAAAATCATTATGTATTATTTTAATTTATTGTGGGTGGCCATTCATCACACATATCATTCATTACAAGTTATCTTGGAATGCATATAAATTATCAGGGTACTAAATCTTTTTTAAACAAAAACTTCATTGGTTTGTCCACAATATTCTTATATTTTCAAGGATACAGTAGACACATAATTCGCACTACTGCCCAGATACCATTGGTTGCACGGCAGTCCTGCTAATGACTCGTTGCTCAGAAATTATTTTTACATTCAGAGGCAATTAAACAACAACATTGGTGGTATTATAATGAAATCAAACAAGAGGTCCACTTGAGCTTGAATCACTCCCAATTTTATTCAAGCACTGATTTGGGTCAAGCATGTTTATAGTTTCTGAGAGAAGAATTGACAATCTATATCACTGCCATGTTTTCATCTTAGCAAGAATAAATGATGATTTTTTTTTATAGAGGACGTCACATACAAACAAATGTACCTCAGTTGTACTATGTAACAAAGCATTTGTACCTGTAGTTTTGGAGGGGAAGATTTTTAAAGTTTCATCCAATCGGCAAAAAAAAAATATCCATGGCTACCGCCATGTTTTGCCTGAACAATACAAATTAAGAAATCTTTGTAGAGAACCTCGCATACATCCATTGTATAAGTGAAACATCATTAAAATTCAGCCAATGAGAAGATTTGTGTATCGCAGCCATTGTTCCCCAGATCAAGATGAAAATAGGAATGTTGTGGAGGACCTTACATATACGTAGTAATAAGAAATCATGCAAAGTTTGGAGGAAAATGTAGAAGGAGGCTGACATAATTTCTCATGGTGGCTACGATTTTCATTGTATGCATAAAATAACTTAATACGACCTCAACATTTTTTTGCGGTCGTATAAAAATGTATTTATGCAGAGGACTTCATAACCATTATTTTGTACCACATAACAAATCATTTGAACCTGTGGTTTCAGAGGAGATTTTTACAAATTATAACCAATAATTGACCAGGGTGGCCATGTTTTTTGTTTTATGAGGAATTTTTGGAGAGGACCTCATAAACATCATTCCTCTCACGGTAAACAGCTAAAATATCAAAAGTCAATACCTTATATTGAAAGGTTGGAGGCACTGGTTCTCTGGTTAGTGGGTCTGGCTTAATGAATTGTGGTTCCTCAGTAAATCCAGACATTTCCCTCAGTTTCTGAAAAACATTAACACCTATTGTAAATGATGACACTGATAAAGTCCTTCTAAAAATAAAAATAAAAATATGTTTCCAAAACTATTCATGTTGTAATGGGAAGCATGCTTCATTTTCATAGTTTGACTGATTAAATTTATATTGATTTAAATATGCATACCGGTAAATCCTCTCTTTGGTGTCTAAGTATAGCTGTCTGGGGAGGATTATTATCACACTACTGTAGTTTGTTATTTTCATTGGTATCGATTTTCATGGACCAATGAATAGTGAGGAGTTCGTTGATGCTTTTTTTTAATAGCATATAGGTTCTCTTGTTACATATGATTTTCATGGTGGCGATGATGGTGTACTAAGTTTCATAAATATCAATGAAAAGTAGGAATTTGGTATTCAATGAACAAAAAGGAAGTCATAGTAATTAATGTATATAGTCCAAAATAAATACAGTTGAATCTGTCTAATCTGACAAACCAAAGAACCAGGAAAATGTGTTGGATTGTACAGGATGTCAGAAAACTCAGGTTTTACTTTTAGTTAACAGAAATTTGCACAAATTTACCAAGAAATTATGTATGTTTGATTATGTAGAATGGTTTAAATAATTAGAAATACAATGTAGATGAATATACATTTAATATTTAATTTATATCACAATTGATAAGTGGTTTTCTCCGGGACCTCTGGTTTCCTCCACCAATAAAACTGACAGCCATGAGATAACTGAAATATTGTTGAAATTGGCATTAAACACCATCAAACAAACAAACACAATTGATATATTTAGAACCATTTCATAAATTCAGATTATAGATTTAGCCATGTCCTTTACAAAGAAAGTGAAAACTAAAATTTTAATTATTATATTCTTGGAAAACTTACTTTTAATCCTTATTAACAAGCCTCTAATCACCTGCCAATCAACAAGTTCAAATCATAATTTATTTGTGTACACAAGCCTGTCAATTTGTTAATGGTTTATATTTAATGATACACATGGAGGGATGACAATTTATTAATTAGAAGATCAAAGGGTCGGATAAGACAGGATTAATTAAGTGTAATTAATAACACTGGGACTGGAAAACAGTGTCGGAGGTCAGAAGTGACAGGTTTCGGTTCGGAATACATAAGGTTTTTTAACAGTGTTAAAGAAATACTTTGGGACCATAAATTTTTGTCGGATGTCACAGGAAGTTGGAAAACCCAGGTGTCGGATTGCACAAGTTCCACTGTACTTTGGTTTCCATTAGCCAAAATATTTTAAAAAGTGGGAATTTTCAATATGTATAGACTTACTTTAATATTAAATGTGAATTCTGGAGTCTGTGGCATATCATCATATAATTTTGCTCTACTTGTTTTCCCAGACGTTTCCTTTTCCATGGCAACACTGCTTTTCTCCATCATTTTCTTAACACTTTCACTTTGAAACACAGGAACTTGGGGACTATTCATTGGTGCCTTCTGTATACTTGTAAATGCAGAAACTGGAGCTGATTTCTCAAAATTTTTTTTTTTTCCTAAATGATTTATTCCAGGTGTTTGAAACACAGGAGGTGTTGGGCTTGGATTGTCCTCTCCCAAATTAAACTTTGGGAAATCAGAAGCATATTTTTGATCAGTACTGATTACTTTTTTATCAAGAGGTGTGAAAAAATCATCATAAGTTGGACTGGCATCTGAAAAAAAATAATGTAATGAAAACTAGTATTCAGATAACTCATTGCATTCTAAAAATTATTTGCTTTTATCCTGCAATTGTGTAATTTCTTAGTATTAATAAGTATTGAGTTCAAATAAACTTCAGTGTCATTAGGTCATGGACCTAAACGGTAACAGTAGAAGTGCTGACATCACAGATGACACCACTGAAAACGATTAGAACAACGCTTGTTTCAGTTATTTTCAGACAATGTGGCAGGTGTTTTGGACTTTTTGATATTGCAGGAAAAACACAATATAAGTACATTGTTGTTGAATATAAAATTAATTTGCACTCGCAGCGAAACAGGTTAGTACATATCAATTATATATTTCCGACAATGTACATACAGTAAAACCTGTGTAAACCGGCCACCATTGGGACCACATTTCATGGCCGGTATTGACAGTGGGCCGGTTTATTCAGTGTCTACTCTCTGACTACCGTATAAGTGGTTTTTTCACGGGAGCCAAATTTCACGATATTCTTCCAAATTGGTGAATTTTTTTAGCAGTATACTTAATTTTTGCGATCCTGAGTTTTAACCAAAATCAAATTTTAGCGGATAGACCGTTATATTAGAATTACATTCAGATTGTCTGAATTGCTTAACTAACAATTCAAAATAGGAATTGTTTCGAAATAATTGAGTATCGTAATTTCTTATGCATAATGCACAGGTTTTTGTCCAGATTCTTTATTTTGCAGGAGGGTGCACATTTACTACTGTCTAATATTTTCGTATTTCTTTACTTGTTTGGACACTTTTCCACAAAATCATTAAATGCGTATAATACTTTTAATTATTCAGAGAATTACATTTATTGTAATACTCTCTAGCGGAGTTGTGTTTTGAACCAGTAAACGTTGATACGAAAATAACTAAAAATAAGTGTGACTATATCTAACCGTGCGTAAAATAATCAATAATGCTGTCGATAAGATTGAATGTGTGTATGTATGAAGGTGTCCTAATTACTTTGTGTATAATTAGACTGTCAGACTGTGTTTACACAAGCTTTTAATGATTGAAAGAAAAAGAAAAAAAGAATCAAATGTATTTGTCATTTTTTATGTCAAGTCTGGAAGTTTGATTACTCCCAGCTGTGAAGACTATAAAGTATAATCCGATTAACAATAAATTATCTCAAGTTATGATTGTATGGCTTGGATGCTAGTTCATCACTTAAATAATAAGGCATTGTTTGTTGTTCATTTATGATCACTGTCAACATATGCATTGTTTTCGGGAAGGATTCCCCCATGTTGGATATTTTAAAAGCGTCCCGGCGAAAAAAACCCACTTATAAGTTATACGGGGTATTTCATCTTGATTAAGCTTTCGCTTTTTATGTGTTGATTCCATGTTTGTTTAACATTTAATGAACATTTAAACATTAACCACATGAGTTACCAGTGATCACTAATTAAAGTTGTGCTAATATACACACTTCGATAAACTCTTTCAATACGTTTGCCCCCGGATGCCCCTTCAATTTACTACCGATCAATATTCACATATATGTAAACACACGATTGATTGATCTGATCATGACCGGTTTACGGAGATAAATTATAACAGTAATTAGTGTATTGGGACCGTAAGTCAAGGCCGGAATTCGGAATGTGCAGTGTCCGGTTTATTCAATGATTTTTAACAAAGAATATTAAGGAAAAAACTGGGGACTTGAAATTTAGATTGGAATGGGCAGGATTCCGGTTTACTCAGTGTCCGGTTTCGTCAGGTTTCACTGTATATTGTATATTTATTTCCAATAAATCTAACATTTATATTCTTAGATCAGAAATCTTATATTAACTCACATTATACAATTAACAGTTTAGTTTTTGTGAAAAGTTTGTGAAAAAAAGTAAAAACAATACTAACACAATATTACAATATATTCTGCAATCATTACAGTTGTACAATAAAGGAATACAAATAATTTTGTATGCTTTATTCATCTAGTGTACGAATAACAATCGCTTGTTACCTAATACATAAATCCTAATAAAAAGAAAAATATGTGCAAGGAAATATCGTGTAAAGGAGAGAGATATTGATTTTCTGTTTGACATAAATAACAGAGCATACTTTTCAGTAATGTCTACTATATTCAGCTTTTGTAATAGGTGATAAAAAGAAAACTTGTCTACTGTCGGCAATCGTTATGAACCCATGATCTACTGCACTCAAGGTGAAAACGCTAACCATTACACTACCAACGTGGTTTCATCTATACTTCAAACCGAGCAATTACCTTGATATTTTCCAGGTAAATGAAATGGTACATGTCGGCCAAAAACACTTGGTGTCAACAAAACAAAATTATCATCATTAAAAATTGATGGAATTCTGGCTTCTGAATGAGGTGCTGGTCTGAAAAATATATTAATAATAAAAATTTAATAACCTCTCATTTTTGCCCGTGGTCATGGATTTGCATAATAAATATAATCACACAAAAATTTGCCCATGATAAAATAATTGGTAGATATACCAAGTACACATTGCAAAAAATGCTTCTTTTGAAAATATTATACAATGAATATTATACAATGCAATGCAGGTGCAACATATGTACCAACATTGTGGTCTACAATTACAGATTGATTTGTTGTGTGTATGATCTGTGCCCATTACTGATACAGTTGTGAGTTCTATTCACACTCACAATGAGGTGTACTCTATACAACATTATGAGACAAAGATTGTCAGTGAGTTGTGTCATATCAATGGTTTTCTCTCATACTTGAGGTTCTCAGAAGGTCCCGTTATAACTGAAATACTGTTAATACTGGCACTAAGAACCCATAACCCACACTCAATTTACAATTATAGATAATCTTAACATCTCTTCAGCTGAAAGACAATTCTAGATTAAAGCCTTCTCAATTTTTTTTAACAACATAATAATTTATTCAGCATTGTTACATTGTTACTTCCTATTCCAAGAGCACCTCTGAAGTATCCCTGTGAAAATTAGACTGAGTAATCAGAATATCTAAATATATATAATATTTTATATCATAAATTAGTTCAGGTTCAGACATTAATAATTTTGTGCATACTTTAACTCTTGTAAAAAGAGACTATATACATTTATAATTCTATTTTTTTGTTCTGACACATAGTACGTTTTGTATATTGTGAAGGATAATATATTAAGAAATAATTGTGTCCAAATAATCTTTGTCGAATGTTTTGTAACCGAAGACTAGAGGTTTTTATATTTTTAATATTGTATAATTTATATGTTAAGTTGAACGAGTTGCTACATATTTTCTGACGTTGGATTATCACAAGTTTCTGGCTTCACAGTCATAAAACTTTTCAGTACGATTTTTGTACTTGTATTCTAAAATTGTCCAATCAGAATGCTGCATTTTTTCAATATAAAGTTCGTTTCTGATTGGACATTTTTGGAGCATGTGTACAGACCGTGAGGCTTGGTTTACTTTGCCACTAAATCTGGTTTTGTTTATGGTGCTTAATGCCATTTTCAACAATATTTCAGCTATATCGTGGCGGTCAGTTTATTAGTGGAGGAAACCAGAGTACCAGGAGAAAACCAAACCACTGACCTGCCAAAAGTCACTGACAAACTTTATCACATAATGTTGTATCGAACACACCTCGCCTGAATGGGATTCAAACTCGCAACGTTTGTGGTGATAGGCACTGATTGCATAGGTAGTTGTAAATCCAACTATCATATGATCATGACCACGATGGCCAGCCCACGATATGTAACTTGAGTTATTGTTCTTGTGGTATAAAGTAAACATTAAATCAGCCAATCAAACCTTGTGATATCTTGTTGAATCGTGTTAAAGCCTCTCTTCAAGGCCCTCAGTGTATAACTACTAAATCCAAAGTCTTCTGGCCTAGGTGTCTTAACTTTCTTAGATTTGTTGTCCTCTTGTGGAGGTGGAGTAACACTGAAACAAAAAGTAGAGCATTTAGTAATCACAGATTTCGTGAAATTTGTCAGTCCTGTCAGACATGACCAACAAAATTTGGGCAGATTTTGCTAAGAACTGACATAAAATTGGTATTTTGCAATAGAAAATTAATGAGGACTGACATTTTTTCACTAGGATCATCAAACCCATATGCAATTTTGTGAACCCTGTAATCACTATAATTCAAGCTATCAAGCGGAATGATTCAAATAAGCAAGTCGCCTTTAAAATGTTGTGGACGGGCTGGAAATGAGAGTCTTTTGAGTATGGAGAATGCCAAGCTTCTTGCTCGTAAAAGACAACTTGCAACAGCCCTTACTGAACAAAATTTGTTAGATTGATAGAATTGGTCGTTGGTGACCTGTTGCAAGGCAAAAATTTTCCCACACTATCAATTATCTCCCAAATCCCTGTGGTTCCAATAGTTCCATCTCTAACACAGTGCCATGTTTTTTACCTACATCAACCATGTTGTTTGTAATCTTGTTCTTGTCATGAATATATCTGAAAAACTGCTCCTTTGACCTTAAACAACAATCAATCAATCCTTCAATGTTGATTTATTTTTCCATCATATAAAGTTCTCAGAGATAGATAAATAACTTCTAATTATCAGAGTTTTTAAGTTATGTAAGGCAACTTTAGTTGAGATTATCTATGATTCTAATATGACGTCTCTAAAACGGCACACACGATAATACTCAACAACTCTATATTTAGCGCAAGTGCAGTACACAACAAATCTGGCTGTTCCATGTGTCTCCCGCTGTGAAATTACAGTGACGACCGAGTGTAAATAAACAAAA
This sequence comes from Bathymodiolus brooksi, assembly GCA_963680875.1. Taxonomy (NCBI): domain Eukaryota; kingdom Metazoa; phylum Mollusca; class Bivalvia; order Mytilida; family Modiolidae; genus Bathymodiolus; species Bathymodiolus brooksi. The sequence goes on along the minus strand of OY804581.1, from coordinate 90,140,102 downwards.
CACCAGCATATAACGTATTTTTAAAGTCCTTAAAATAAAAATTTCCCCTCAGTTATAAATAAATATTCTGTAACTAAGTATTTTTTTATCATTTGTTTTGAAAATTGACATTTGGGGATCCCCAGTATGCACACATGCATTCCATTAATATGTGTTGGCCATGAATAACCGGAAAATGCACTAACCTTCATGTTTTCCTACGTATACATTGATAACTGGACGGTGATGTAATTAAGTTACTGATATTTTCCAATTTGATGGCATTTTGAATTTTGCTACTCAAACAAGTAAAATGCTCACAAAATCGTAAAATAAATCAGTAACCAGCTTGTGTCAATCAGCGTCCCTTGTAAACAACGTCACAGGATGACGAAATATTACAAAAGTCAAAGTCGATAGATGGTTGTCTTTTATTCCGGAATTTTTTTTTTTATGTCAACAATACAAGCTTTTTTTTTCATTGGCATTTTTTTTTTTATTTCATATCTAACAATAATTGTCAATTATTAACAACTGTTCAAGTGTTCGATATTATGTTTGACAACTCCGCTCCGCCATCTTGTTAGCGCACGAAATGATGAACGAATGAACTCCGACTTTTTTTTAAAATATTTTTACGCAGGAATTGTTCAATCGAGTCTATGTTGGAAAATACACAATAAATATGTTTTTCATGTTAACATCCATGTCTTTGTTTTAAAATATCTCGTTCAAATACAAATAATTCAAAATCAATTCAAAATTTCCGAAGGAGGTAAATGGAACAGCCACCAAATGCCGTGTGTATACAGTTCACGAATGGTTAAAAATTACCATATTTGTCCTATTAGAATCAAAATAATTCATGGCAGGCATAGAGTTGTGCAAATTTACACATGGGCTGGGCCTTTATATTCTTAGATTTTACCACTCGCTTTCGCTCGGGGTCAAATTCGAATATAAAGGCCCAGCCCATGTGTAAATTTGCACAACTCTATGCCTGCCATGAATTATTTCTTAAATATATCATATATTTACTTCTACAGTAGTTATCCATGGAAGTGATACAAATTTGACACTTTGAGTGTCAACTATAAACTGTTACACAGAATATATAAAATGATCCCTAAATATATAGACTTCAATATTTAACAACCATATTGATTGATTGGTTGGTGTTAAATGCACTCTTTAACAGTATTTCTACTATAAATGTGGCATCAACAGATTAATTAATCTTAACAGGAAAACTGCCTATTACCATATATTTGCTTATATTTTATTGCAGATATCATAGAGCAACCCCAAAAACATTTGTTCATATAAACACATGAAACAAAGGTGAAAGAAAATATTTAAGGTTTTGACTCCTTGATTTGTTAATTTTTTCTGTGAAAATATATTTGATTGAATGATAGTAGAATCCTAAACAACAAACTACAGGTCTATAGTATAGAATGCTAAACAACAAACTACAGGTCTATATATAGATGTCATAACTTACGGTTGTTCATTCTCTTTTGTATCATCACATTCTTCTTTAACTTCCTCTATAATAAACAAATTTATTGAAATATTGTTACTTATTACTATATATAACATATATACATGTAATGGCCTTATTTACTGAAAAATCTGTTTAATAATATGACAACAGACATATGAGTACTTAGTATGATAAACAAGAATCTATGAGCTACAATGATCGTCTGAGAAATATTACCAATTCTGTGCATTCCCCACTCCCTTATCATTCTAATTTTCTTTTTTTCTATGACGATTGGAAAATTAGAGGTCTAAATATATTTTCCTCAATCACTAATCAGTATGAAAACTAATAAAACAATTTCAATATTTTCACTTTATTAAGACTTATAACAATAAAACAATCCTTAACTCTGCTACCAGTAACTGACAAACTTAAACACATAAAGTCCTACTGAAAACATCTCACCAAAGCTGTGATAGGCACTGATTGCATAGGTATGTTTGTAAATCCACTTACCGTACAATAGTGGCAACAACTGCCCTTTGAGGTTTAAGAGAAACTCATTTTCTGGAGAAATGGAGTCATGGTTGTAAATGCAGAGTAGTTGAATTTAGAACTACCTATGCAACCAGTGCCTATTGCCACTTAAGTTGTGAGTTCGAATCCCGCTCATGGCGGGTGTACTCGATAAAACAGTATGTGAAATATTGTTGAAAGTGGCATTAAACACCATAACCCCATTTGTTGGAATATTCTAAAATTGGTGGATTTTCAGATCTTATTTAATCTCTCTAAGAATTTACATGATGAAAATAAAAATAAAATTTAAATGCTCCGTGAAAGGTAATGATTTCACCGTTAGTTTGACCTTGAATGTCATACCTTTTGGCTTGAAGTCATTGTAACCATATTGTTTCATAAAGATTTCTATGTTGTGTAATTTATGGCTTTGTATGTCAATTAATGAACGACAACATGATATCAATTCAGCAAATGTCTCTCCTTCTGCGTCTAAAGTCTGACATTTCTGTCTCACATCAACCTGCAAAAACAAGTCAAGGAAAATGAAGGAACAGGACTAATTTTATAATTTTTGTCATGTGATCAATATCTGTAACTAATTCTGAAAACGATATAGTTTAGTAAGAGATTGTATGGATTATCTCCCTTGATTCTTAATGTTATTTGTGTGTAATTTTTTTGGTTAAATTAATGTATTTAAAAGTATGTTTTCTTGGATTATGAAATCCTAGCTGTTTCCATTGTACATACATGTACATGTATATTGTATCAAAATACTTACTAATAATCAGACATGACAGTAAAGTCATGTTTTCTTGGCTTATGAAATACTAGACAGAATCCATTGTACAAATAATCAGACATGATTTTGGACAAGAAAAAGAAAAAAAAAATAAGTAAAAAAAAACTTGATTGCAGTACATATATTGTAGGGGAGTTAACTCTTGATATATGTAGAATTCTACATCTAGCTTCTCAAATATTATCTAAAATATTTTTTGTCTCAAGCAAATTAAAGCTAAGACTTGATACTAAATGACATGTTTTGTACTGTACAATATGCAGAAAGTGTATATATGAAACGACTAGTAGATTGAAGCACAGAGGAGGTTTGAGCACAAACAGTGATTTGATCAGCTTCAATTAGTGCATGTATTGTATACAAGAATTCAGAAATATTATTTAACATATTTTTATTTCAACCCTTGAAAGAACCATGAATGGGAGTACAATAATATTATATTATCCAGCTATATGATTTATAGACTGATTATTGCTTAAAGTCCAGTGAGCAGTATTTCAGCTTTATCCAGGAAGAGAACAGCTTCAATAATACTAGAGAACAATAACTATATAGATATGAGGGAGGGTCTACCGGGTCAACGACTTTTGACTGCCACTGAAAAATATGGAGATCTAATGCTGGGTAGGGACGAATAATCTAGTCTTTTTTAGCGACTATAATGTGCCTATTCTTTTCTGAAATCTACAAAAATCTTCAGCATGCAGGGTGTGCAGCACGTTTCAAACATGTTACCCACTATGGTCCACAGTCACTCAGTACTATAACCTATCAGACTATACATGTAAATTCAAGCAATAATAATTATAAATTATTATTAAATTACTTTCTTAAATTGCCTTGTCTTACCTTCATGTCTTGTATTTCTTGTTTGATGTTTGTCAACTTGATCACTGCATTACCATTAGATCTGCTGGATGTTTTTGTTTCCACTTCATTCTGTAGCTGACTGATTCCCTGTTCAACATCTCGACAAACTGATTTGAGCTTACTGAAGAAGGTACTGTTGACCTCTGACATTATGGTGAGATTGTTGTTTTATCTGTTAGTATATAAAACAGATTTATAATTAAGTAAATATATATGTACAGCACAACCTGTCTAAACTGAACTTTTTTGGGACCAACATTCGTGTTCAGAATAGACAGGTATTTGGCTTATACAGGTTAAATTAACAAAGATTTCCTACATTGGGACATTATATAAAGTTGGGTTTATACATGGTTTGGTTCACTGTACTAGTCAACACATTTCTCACTTGATTTCAGGCATGGTACATGTACCAGTATTAGAAATCTAAAAACACATTCTACTGAGACATGCAAGATAAAAGTTCAGTCTAGTGATAGAAGTTCTCACTTAAATTAAAAAAAAAGAAGAGGAACCCCTTATGCAGTGAACATACAAGTATAACTATATACCTTCAATTTCTAGCTGTTTTGGCCAAGTTTGACACATTTTATTTCCAAAATATATTTTGCTAAAAAAAAGAGGGAAAAGCTGCTGATCAAAAGAGATGAAATAATAAAGAAATTTCATTGAAATAAATATGAATAAAAAAGTGTGTGTGTAATGGGTGTAATTCCATTACACAAGTGCTTGTGGACTTTTTTTCAAAGAAAATTTAATGCCATTTTTTTGTAATAACAGATTAAACAGTAATAAGTAATTGTTGTATTATGAGAGCAAAGGTTCATCCTCGATGGCATGGTCTTTTGTGACACAGGTATACATGTGTAACAGCTAATGCATTTTTGCTTCTATTAATTTTTTAACTTAAGTGTTGCTGTTCATATAATTATTTATATTTTTTAATATTCAGTGTGAAACTGAAATGACCTTTTAGCAGATATTTTGATATCTACAATATTCCAGTGTATGTTGGTTAAGACCATAATTCAAACTGTTTCTTGGTGAAAACATCGTGATTTCATAAACTTGTGACCATATGATCAAGATAAAATAGAGGCCTAAGTACAAGTGCAGAGTCCACTAATGTTTCTAGAAGTAAGGCCTGAAACAAGAATTGAAGTGCCTAAGAGTGGACATCCTTTCATCATGCCAAAATAGAATGCCCTGAGCCAGGATCGAACCCATTACCTTCTGTTCCGAAGGTAACCGCTATGAGCAAAATTAAAATAGGTCTCCACTAGAGCAACTAGCAGTGTATTTAAATCTATTATTATAATACAAATTTACCTCTATTTAAATTCAAACCTCCTCCCAAGGCATTACAATTTTTAAAACACTGGCTTGATAATTACAAATGTGTCCAACCTAATGAAGATCTAAAATACAAAATGCCTCCACTTTTGTTCCAAAACACCTCCCATTTTTCTCAAAAAGAAATCTCATTTAACCAAAATGCCCTAAAAAATCATCATGTGTATTATAAACCAAAAGCTCCGTTATTATTTTCTTTTATTCAAAAGTTATCAAATTATTAATGTGATAGATACTGTAATTCATTTTTGCTGGTATTTTTTCGGTCGTGAATTGTGACAGGGACGTTGACATCATCCGTGAATCATTCTCAGACAACATTATTTTATATTTTTCTGGGTCAGATGACTTTTTTTCTCAAAAAGTGGTGCATTTTGACATGCATTACCGAAAAACAGATCAGACCATCACTGCAACGTCCCAAGCAAAGAGGGGACCTTATACTATCTGCACCAACTGAGCTCAAGATTTCCACTATCTCAGCAGTGTATTTAAATTGAAAATATATTCATGATCAGTGAGAGAGTGATTATTGTTTAACACCAACTCTGCAATTTTTCAGCTATAGCCTATATCATCTCATTCATGATGGTGATAAATCTATTCACAATAATATGGAAAACTTCAAAAGACAATTAGACATGCTATTTTAGTACTCGAGAATTTCTAAATATGTTGATGTACTTTTCATATAAAATACCGCCTAGTCTCCTAGATTATATTTAGGGTTGTATTAATCTCGTTGAGATTAGGCTTCCAAAGAAATTTTCTGTCTGTATCTTCATCCTATGAAGAGCCGGGATGAAGACACACTCATACAGACAGAAAATTTCTTCGGAATCCTAATGATGGCTAATCTCAACGAGATTAGGGTTGTATTTACATAGATCTGTATTTTTGTTGGACATTGAATGTCATTGACATAATCTCGTTGAGATTAGGATTCCGAAGAAATTTTCTGTCTGTATCTTCATCCTATGAAGAGCCGGGATGAAGAACAGACAGAAAATTTCTTCGGAATCCTAATCTCAACGAGATTATCATTGACATTGTCAAAGTTGACAGACTTGTTCAAACCAGACTGGCAGCTTAATATATGTCTCTGTTCAAAATTTAGATGGCAAAATGGTATTGAATGGAATCAATTAAAAACCTTGTACAACTGAAAGTCTGTATGATTATTTTCCTGTAATTTGCAAGGTGTAGTGATATTTATATTCAAATTCTCCGCTCAACCGGAAGTTATTCTAATTTTAAAAAGGATGCGATTTATCCGGAATACTACTATTTCCTTTCGGATGCAAGACAAATAAAAAATCGGCACTGTGACCAAATCGGCACTTGGTTTAAAAGACAAATCGGTACCTGGACAAAACGACACTTAGACTAATCGGCACTCAATAACATAGACAAATCGGCACTTGGCTCGACAGATCGGCACTGATTATAAAAATAAAGATTATTACAAATTATAGATAAAAATATTTTAAGGGAACGGTTTTTATTTACCAGGAGGTGATGTGACAATATAAGATAAAGACAACCCCCAGAGTTTTAGCAAATTTAAAAATGACCCCACACAAATTTTACAATATTTATTTTGACCCCCCCCCCCCCCCCCCCCCCCCCCCCCCAAATGGACAAATAACATAGTATTAATATATATCTGTGAGAAGACTACATCTCAAGTATATACTTCTATTTGACCATTGCTATGTACCCATACATTATATTTAAATGGAAAATTATTTATATAGAGAATAAATAAAAAGAACTGAGCATTTGCATGCTCTCATGCTTAGCATAATTTTCTCCTTAATAGCATTACTTTTATTCTGCGGCCATCTATAGCTTGCAAGCTGTTCAGTATGACCCTCACTTATTGTTGGAAGCCACATTGTAATCTATTGTTGCTTTATAATTTGATAGTTGGACTTCTGTAGTGTGGTTTCATTGACATTTATGCAACATTTTTTTAGTTTTCATTAAGTGAAACATTGATGAAATAATTCAAACATTTATTCCTAGTGATTTGAAGATTAATATTAATATACATTTTTTGTCCAAAGCAACACATAAAAACAGTACATTTCCTTAAAATATTTTAAAGACAACATGAACAAAGTCATATTTTCTGATATCACTCTACAGAATTCCCAATTATCTAAATGAAGATACATGAGTAGTATATGGGTACGGACAAAGTCATATTTGTGGGGGAACAATAAGGAGCAATCGGAAGTCACATGACCAGAAGTCACGTGATCGGAAGAGGTCATGTCAGGAACAGGAAGTATGTTATGCGCATGCGCAACCGGAAGTTTCACAATACCCTAGTGGGACCTTTTCACCGGAAGTGACGTCAGTGACCGGAAGTGATCGTATGCACATGCGCAACTGGTACATTTTGTATTGCTACTAGAGTAGTAGTACAAGTCCATGGAAGGGTGTGCGCATGCCCAACCGGAAGTTGTACAATATCCTCCTAGTGGGGCATTTCCCCCGGAATATGGCTAGCGGAAGTGACGTAATTTTCCCCGCGCATTTTTCTTAGTAGTAGTACAAAATGTTGGTTGGGGGTGTTCTCTACGACGTCCGCGTCTACCCCTTTCCATGGTTATCTGCCCCTTTTATTTTCATAATTACATATAAAGTTTGTTGTTTTCGGATATGTTGTGTAGTACTCCAAGGATGGTATTTTTAAGAGTCAAATGAATGAAATGTGTGATATTTTCATAATGTGTTTCGTTTTGTTTTTGTTTGTAACGTGTTTTGGGTGGAATTTCAACGCTATCGTGGAGGAGGAGGAGGAGGAGGAGGAGGAGGAGGAGGAGGAGGAGGAGGAGGAGGAGGGAGGGCGGAGGAGGAGGAGGAGGAGGGAGGTAGGAGGAGGAGGGAGGTAGGAGGAGGAGGTCTCTTTGGGTGTAATTATGACTAACACAGAAATCAAGTTTCATATTTTATTGTTCACTAAGTTCAAGTTCTGTTTCTCAGTCTCTTTCATTTAATCTTCTCCAGTCACTATATTGTCCATTGTCCTCAGTTCTGACCCTCTGTCTTCAAATAAAGGTATGGTCTTTTTCAGTTCTTTCCATTCGTAAAGACTCAGGGTCACTCCTCTCTTTGTAGGATGCAATGTCCATTCTCTATTAGACACGAAGTACTTCCTGATGTGAATTCTCAGTTGTGGGGCTTTGATGATGACGTAGACGTCTTCTCACAGGTCATATCTCCAGTCCACGTGTTCTCCGTCTTTCACTCAACTGATCAAATCGTCCACCACTTGCATATCACTGTACAAGACTTTCCACTGTGGTAATGATAAGCTGACACCGACTTTGGTAGGAATCGTATCGGTTTTCCAAAATCTCAGATCCACTCTATAATTGCCATTCCATTCTGTGAGTTCTGCGTATCTTCCACCTCCTAGGGGTACTTTGACTGGAATGTTTAATGCTTGGGTCTGGTCTTTGGCGAACGTTACTGCTAAGGCTTCCTGTAGCAGACCCCCTTGTGTCAGGGTGAACGGAATGTTCAATGCTTTGGTCTGGTCTTTTGATTTTGATTTACGTGGCATGTCGAATGAAGTGTGAGTCTCTGTAGTCGATTGGTTGTTTCTTTTTGTATCCTACTTTCTGATTGGTTCTTTTTCCTGGCTTCTGATTGGTTAATCGGCCGGAAATGGCAGACAAACCCAGGGTAGACCTTTCTCTTTGTGGGACAACTATAACAATATCTTCAGTGCATACAGACTTTTGAAAGACTGTGCCGGTATTTACGCACCAACACCTACACAGTGAATATACATGTATTCTAGCTATTGCTTTGATAATGTAACTTGAACAAACATTAGTGCTTACAATACTCAATTGACTATGTACATGTATGTATGGTTGTGGGCGGAGACTGAAAGGGTAAATTTGTAAGCGCTATTTGTTGTATTTAAGAGCAAATGTGTGAATAAAGAGGCATTTTTATACTGTTTTCTTGTTTTTATTGTTTCTGTTTTCTTTAGTGTGAACTTGTTTGTGAAAAAGTCTGAATGAAAGTGAAGATATATGTGAAAACTGTGCTTAGACGTGAATGTGATTATTGAAATTTTACTCATGTGCTGTAATTTTAAACAATAAAAATTAAAAACGAATTATAGTCTTGATTATTATTAAAGTAGTCATAGCAGTTTATCAATGGGCCTAAGGAGTTTCAATTGAGTGTCAATCAACTTATTAAGTAATAATAAAAAAAAGTGGCAGACGTGGGAAAATCGTTGACTTTGAAATTTCTCCTACAGTGGTCAACGATTTTCCCACGTCTGCCACTTTTTTTTTATTATTACTTAATACTACACTACAAACAACAGGAAGCAAAGACCCGTACCAGTACAACTCAACACAAACAACACAATACCACATTAACCCACCTACACTACAAACAACACAATATGACATGAACCCTCCTACACTACAAACAACTGGAGGTAAAGATCCGTACAAGTACAACACAACACAAACAACACAATACGACATGAGCCCTCCTATTCTTCAAACAACTGGAGGTAAAGACCCGTACAAGTACAAAACAACACAAACAACAGAATACGACATGGGCCATCCTAAACTAAAAACAACTGGAGTTAAAGATCCGTACAAGTACAACACAACACGAGCAACACAATACGACATGAGCCCTCCTACACTACAACCAACTGGAGGTTAAGACCCGTACAAGTACAACACAACACAAACAACACAATACGACATGAGCCCTCATACACTACAAACAACACAATACGACATGACCCCTCCTACACTACAAACAACACAATATGACATGAGCCCTCCTACACTACAAACAACTGGAGGTAAAGATCCGTACAAGTACAACACAACACAAACAACACAATACATGAGCCCTCCTACACTACAAACAACTGGAAGTAAAGACCCATACAAGTACAACACAACACAAACAACACAATACGACATGAAACCTCCTGCACTACAAACAACTGGAGGTAAAGACCCATACAAGTACAACACTACACAAACAACACGATACGACATGAGCCCTCCTACATTAGAAACACCTGGAGGTAAAGATCCGTACAAGTACAACACAACAGAAACAACACAATACGACATGAGCCCTCCTACACTACAAACAGCTGGAGGTAAAGACCAATACAAGTACAACACAACACAAACAACACAATACGACATGAGCCATCCTACACTACAAATAATTGGAGGTAAAGATACATAAAAGTACAACACAACACAAGCAACACAATACGACATTAACCCTCCTACACTACAAACAACTAGAGGCAAAGACCAATACAAGTACAACACAACACAAATAACACAATACGACATGAGCCCTCCTACACTACAAACAACTGGAGGTAAAGATCCGCACAAGTACAACACAACACAAACACCACAATACGACATGAGCCCTCCTACACTACAAACAACACAATACGACATTAACCCTCCTACACTACAAACAACTGAAGGTAAAGACCCATACAAGTACAACACAGCACAAACAACACAATACGACATGAGCACTCCTACACTACACACAACACAATATGACATGAACCCTCCTACACTACAAACAACTGGAAGTAAAGATCCGTACAAGTACAACACAACACAAACAACACAATACGACATGAGCCCTCCTACACTACAAATAATTGGAGGTAAAGATACATACAAGTACAACACAACACAAGCAACACAATACGACATTAGCCCTCCTACACTACAAACAACTAGAGGCAAAGACCCATACAAGTACAACACAACACAAACAACACAATACGACGTGAGCCCTCCTACACTACAAACAACTGGAGATAAATATCCGTACAAGTACAACACAACACAAACACCACAATACGACATGAGCCCTCCTACACTACAAACAACTGGAGGTAAAGACCCATACAAGTACAACACAGCACAAACAACACAATACGACATGAGCACTCGTACACTACACACAACACAATATGACATGAACCCTCCTACACTACAAACAACATCCGTACAAGTACAACACAACACAAACAACACAATACGACATGAACCCTCCTATACTACAAACAACACAATATGACATGAGCCCTCCTACACTACAAACAACTGGAGGTAAAGATCCGTACAAGTACAACACAACTCAAACAACACAATACGACATGAGCCCTCCTATACTACAAACAACTGGAGGTAAAGACCCGTACAAGTACAACATAACACAAACAACACAATACGACATGAGCCCTCCTACACTACAAACAACACAATACGACATTGACACTCCTACACTACAAACAACAGGAAGCAAAGACCCGTACAAGTACAACACAACACAAACAACACAATACGACATTAACCCACCTACACTACAAACAACACAATATGACATGAGCCCTCATACACTAGAAACAACTAGAGGTAAATACCCGTACAAGTACAAAACAACACAAACAACACAATACGACATGAGCCCTCCTACACCACAGACAACACAATACGACATGAGCCCTCATACACTAGTAACAACTGGAGGTAAAGACCCGTACAAGTACAAAACAACACAAACAACAGAATACGACATGAGCCATCCTAAACTACAAAAAACATGGAGGTAAAGATCCGTACAAGTACAACACAACACAAACAACACAATACGACATGAGCCCTCCTACACTACAACCAACTGGAGGTTAAAACCCGTACAAGTACAACACAACACAAACAACACAATACGACATGAGCCCTCATACACTACAAACAACACAATACGACATGACCCCTCCTACACTACAAACAACACAATATGACATGAGCCCTCCTACACTACAAACAACTGGATGTAAAGATTCGTACAAATACAACACAACACAAACAACACAATACGACATGACACCTCCTATACTACAAACAACTGGAGGTAAAGACCCGCACAAGTACAACACAACACAAACAACAAAATACGACATGAGCCCTCCTACACTACAGACAACTGAAGGTAAAGACCCGTACAAGTACAACACAACACAAACAACACAATACGACATGAGCACTCCTACACTACAAACAACACAATACGACATGAGACCTCCTACACTACAAACAACACAATATGACATGAGCGCTCCTACACTACAAACAACTGGAGGTAAAGATCCGTACAAGTACAACACAACACAAACAACACAATACGACATGAAACCTCCTATACTACAAACAACCGGAGGTAAAGACCCGCACAAGTACAACACAACACAAACAACACAATACGACATGAGCCCTCCTACACAACAAACAACACAATACGACATGAGCCCTCCTATTCTTCAAACAACTGGAGGTAAAGACCCGTACAAGTACAAAACAACACAAACAACAGAATACGACATGGGCCATCCTAAACTAAAAACAACTGGAGGTAAAGATCCGTACAAGTACAACACAACACGAGCACACAATACGACATGAGCCCTCCTACACTACAACCAAATGGAGGTTAAGACCCGTACAAGTACAACACAACACAAACAACACAATACGACATGAGCCCTCATACACTACAAACAACACAATACGACATGACCCCTCCTACACTACAAACAACACAATATGACATGAGCCCTCTTACACTACAAACAACTGGAGGTAAAGATCCGTACAAGTACAACACAACACAAACAACACAATACATGAGCCCTCCTACACTACAAACAACTGGAAGTAAAGACCCATACAAGTACAACACAACACAAACAACACAATACGACATGAAACCTCCTACACTACAAACAACTGGAGGTAAAGACCCATACAAGTACAACACTACACAAACAACACGATACGACATGAGGCCTCCTACATTAGAAACACCTGGAGGTAAAGATCCGTACAAGTACAACACAACAGAAACAACACAATACGACATGAGCCCTCCTACACTACAAACAGCTGGAGGTAAAGACCAATACAAGTACAACACAACACAAACAACACAATACGACATGAGCCATCCTACACTACAAATAATTGGAGGTAAAGATACATAGAAGTACAACACAACACAAGCAACACAATACGACATTAACCCTCCTACACTACAAACAACTAGAGGCAAAGACCCATACAAGTACAACACAACACAAATAACACAATACGACATGAGCCCTCCTACACTACAAACAACTGGAGGTAAAGATCCGCACAAGTACAACACAACACAAACACCACAATACGACATGAGCCCTCCTACACTACAAACAACACAATACGACATGAGCCCTCCTACACTACAAACAACTAGAGGCAAAGACCCATACAAGTACAACACAACACAAACAACACAATACGACGTGAGCCCTCCTACACTACAAACAACTGGAGATAAATATCCGTACAAGTACAACACAACACAAACACCACAATACGATATGAGCCCTCCTACTCTACAAACAACTGGAGGTAAAGACCCATACAAGTACAACACAGCACAAACAACACAATACGACATGAGCACTCGTACACTACACACAACACAATATGACATGAACCCTCCTACACTACAAACAACATCCGTACAAGTACAACACAACACAAACAACACAATACGACATGAACCCTCCTATACTACAAACAACACAATATGACATGAGCCCTCCTATACTACAAACAACTGGAGGTAAAGACCCGTACAAGTACAACATAACACAAACAACACAATACGACATGAGCCCTCCTACACTACAAACAACACAATACGACATTGACACTCCTACACTACAAACAACAGGAAGCAAAGACCCGTACAAGTACAACACAACACAAACAACACAATACGACATGAGCCCTCCTATACTACAAACAACTGGAGGTAAAGACCCGTACAAGTACAACATAACACAAACAACACAATACGACATGAGCCCTCCTACACTACAAACAACACAATACGACATTGACACTCCTACACTACAAACAACAGGAAGCAAAGACCCGTACAAGTACAACACAACACAAACAACACAATACGACATTAACCCACCTACACTACAAACAACACAATATGACATGAGCCCTCATACACTAGAAACAACTACAGGTAAATACCCGTACAAGTACAAAACAACACAAACAACACAATACGACATGAGCCCTCCTACACCACAGACAACACAATACGACATGAGCCCTCATACACTAGTAACAACTGGAGGTAAAGACCCGTACAAGTACAAAACAACACAAACAACAGAATACGACATGAGCCATCCTAAACTACAAAAAACATGGAGGTAAAGATCCGTACAAGTACAACACAACACAAACAACACAATACGACATGAGCCCTCCTACACTACAACCAACTGGAGGTTAAGACCCGTACAAGTACAACACAACACAAACAACACAATACGACATGAGCCCTCATACACTACAAACAACACAATACGACATGACCCCTCCTACACTACAAACAACACAATATGACATGAGCCCTCCTACACTACAAACAACTGGATGTAAAGATTCGTACAAATACAACACAACACAAACAACTCAATACGACATGACACCTCCTATACTACAAACAACTGGAGGTAAAGACCCGCACAAGTACAACACAACACAAACAACAAAATACGACATGAGCCCTCCTACACTACAGACAACTGAAGGTAAAGACCCGTACAAGTACAACACAACACAAGCAACACAATACGACATGAGCCCTCCTACAATACAAACAACTGGAGGTAAAGATTCGTACAAGTACAACACAACCAAAACAATACAATACGTCATGAGCCCTCCTACACTACAAACAACACAATACGACATTAACCCTCCTACACTACAAACAACTGGAGGTAAAGACCCATACAAGTACAACACAGCACAAACAACACAATACGACATGAACCCTCCTATACTACAAATAACACAATATGACATGAGCCCTCCTACACTACAAACAACTGGAGGTAAAGATCCGTACAAGTACAACACAACTCAAACAACACAATACGACATGAGCCCTCCTATACTACAAACAGCTGGAGGTAAAGATCCGTACAAGTACAACAAAACACAAATAACACAATACGACGAGCCCTCCTACACTACAAACAACTGGAGGTAAAGACCCGTACAAGTACATCATAACACAAACAACACAATACGACATGAGCCCTCCTACACTACAAACAACACAATACGACATTAACCCTCCTACACTACAAACAACAGGAAGCAAAGACCCGTACCAGTACAACTCAACACAAACAACACAATACCACATTAACCCACCTACACTACAAACAACACAATATGACATGAACCCTCCTACACTACAAACAACTGGAGGTAAAGATCCGTACAAGTACAACACAACACAAACAACACAATACGACATGAGCCCTCCTATTCTTCAAACAACTGGAGGTAAAGACCCGTACAAGTACAAAACAACACAAACAACAGAATACGACATGGGCCATCCTAAACTAAAAACAACTGGAGGTAAAGATCCGTACAAGTACAACACAACACGAGCAACACAATACGACATGAGCCCTCCTACACTACAACCAGCTGGAGGTTAAGACCCGTACAAGTACAACACAACACAAACAACACAATACGACATGAGCCCTCATACACTACAAACAACACAATATGACATGACCCCTCCTACACTACAAACAACACAATATGACATGAGCCCTCCTACACTACAAACAACTGGAGGTAAAGATCCGTACAAGTACAACACAACACAAACAACACAATACGACATGAGCCCTCCTACATTAGAAACACCTGGAGGTAAAGATCCGTACAAGTACAACACAACAGAAACAACACAATACGACATGAGCCCTCCTACACTACAAACAGCTGGAGGTAAAGACCAATACAAGTACAACACAACACAAACAACACAATACGACATGAGCCATCCTACACTACAAATAATTGGAGGTAAAGATACATAGAAGTACAACACAACACAAGCAACACAATACGAAATTAACCCTCCTACACTACAAACAACTGGAGGTAAAGATCCGCACAAGTACAACACAACACAAACACCACAATACGACATGAGCCCTCCTACACTACAAACAACACAATACGACATTAACCCTCCTACACTACAAACAACTGAAGGTAAAGACCCATACAAGTACAACACAGCACAAACAACACAATACGACATGAGCACTCCTACACTACACACAACACAATATGACATGAACCCTCCTACACTACAAACAACTGGAAGTAAAGATCCGTACAAGTACAACACAACACAAACAACACAATACGACATGAGCCCTCCTACACTACAAATAATTGGAAGTAAAGATACATACAAGTACAAAACAACACAAGCAACACAATACGACATTAGCCCTCCTACACTACAAACAACTAGAGGCAAAGACCCATACAAGTACAACACAACACAAACAACACAATACGACGTGAGCCCTCCTACACTACAAACAACTGGAGATAAATATCCGTACAAGTACAACACAACACAAACACCACAATACGACATGAGCCCTCCTACACTACAAACAACTGGAGGTAAAGACCCATACAAGTACAACACAGCACAAACAACACAATACGACATGAGCACTCGTACACTACACACAACACAATATGACATGAACCCTCCTACACTACAAACAACATCCGTACAAGTACAACACAACACAAACAACACAATACGACATGAACCCTCCTATACTACAAACAACACAATATGACATGAGCCCTCCTACACTACAAACAACTGGAGGTAAAGATCCGTACAAGTACAACACAACTCAAACAACACAATACGACATGAGCCCTCCTATACTACAAACAACTGGAGGTAAAGACCCGTACAAGTACAACATAACACAAACAACACAATACGACATGAGCCCTCCTACACTACAAACAACACAATACGACATTGACACTCCTACACTACAAACAACAGGAAGCAAAGACCCGTACAAGTACAACACAACACAAACAACACAATACGACATTAACCCACCTACACTACAAACAACACAATATGACATGAGCCCTCATACACTAGAAACAACTAGAGGAAAATACCCGTACAAGTACAAAACAACACAAACAACACAATACGACATGAGCCCTCCTACACCACAGACAACACAATACGACATGAGCCCTCATACACTAGTAACAACTGGAGGTAAAGACCCGTACAAGTACAAAACAACACAAACAACAGAATACGACATGAGCCATCCTAAACTACAAAAAACATGGAGGTAAAGATCCGTACAAGTACAACACAACACAAACAACACAATACGACATGAGCCCTCCTACACTACAACCAACTGGAGGTTAAGACCCGTACAAGTACAACACAACACAAACAACACAATACGACATGAGCCCTCATACACTACAAACAACACAATACGACATGACCCCTCCTACACTACAAACAACACAATATGACATGAGCCCTCCTACACTACAAACAACTGGAGGTAAAGATTCGTACAAATACAACACAACACAAACAACACAATACGACATGACACCTCCTATACTACAAACAACTGGAGGTAAAGACCCGCACAAGTACAACACAACACAAACAACAAAATACGACATGAGCCCTCCTACACTACAGACAACTGAAGGTAAAGACCCGTACAAGTACAATACAACACAAACAACACAATACGACATGAGCACTCCTACACTACAAACAACACAATACGACATGAGACCTCCTACACTACAAACAACACAATATGATATGAGCCCTCCTACACTACAAACAACTGGAGGTAAAGATCCGTACAAGTACAACACAACACAAACAACACAATACGACATGAAACCTCCTATACTACAAACAACATGAGGTAAAGACCCGCACAAGTACAACACAACACAAACAACACAATACGACATGAGCCCTCCTACACTACAAACAACTGAAGGTAAAGACCCGTACAAGTACAACACAACACAAACAACACAATACGACATGAGCACTCCTACACTACAAACGACACAATACGACATGAGCCCTCCTACACTACAAACAACTGGAAGTAAAGACCCATACAAGTACAACACAACACAAACAACACAATACGATATTAACCCTCCTACACTACAAACAACTGAAGGTAAAGACCCATACAAGTACAACACAGCACAAACAACACAATACGACATGAGCACTCCTACACTACACACAACACAATATGACATGAACCCTCCTACACTACAAACAACTGGAAGTAAAGATCCGTACAAGTACAACACAACACAAACAACACAATACGACATGAGCCCTCCTACACTACAAATAATTGGAAGTAAAGATACATACAAGTACAAAACAACACAAGCAACACAATACGACATTAGCCCTCCTACACTACAAACAACTAGAGGCAAAGACCCATACAAGTACAACACAACACAAACAACACAATACGACGTGAGCCCTCCTACACTACAAACAACTGGAGATAAATATCCGTACAAGTACAACACAACACAAACACCACAATACGACATGAGCCCTCCTACACTACAAACAACTGGAGGTAAAGACCCATACAAGTACAACACAGCACAAACAACACAATACGACATGAGCACTCGTACACTACACACAACACAATATGACATGAACCCTCCTACACTACAAACAACATCCGTACAAGTACAACACAACACAAACAACACAATACGACATGAACCCTCCTATACTACAAACAACACAATATGACATGAGCCCTCCTACACTACAAACAACTGGAGGTAAAGATCCGTACAAGTACAACACAACTCAAACAACACAATACGACATGAGCCCTCCTATACTACAAACAACTGGAGGTAAAGACCCGTACAAGTACAACATAACACAAACAACACAATACGACATGAGCCCTCCTACACTACAAACAACACAATACGACATTGACACTCCTACACTACAAACAACAGGAAGCAAAGACCCGTACAAGTACAACACAACACAAACAACACAATACGACATTAACCCACCTACACTACAAACAACACAATATGACATGAGCCCTCATACACTAGAAACAACTAGAGGAAAATACCCGTACAAGTACAAAACAACACAAACAACACAATACGACATGAGCCCTCCTACACCACAGACAACACAATACGACATGAGCCCTCATACACTAGTAACAACTGGAGGTAAAGACCCGTACAAGTACAAAACAACACAAACAACAGAATACGACATGAGCCATCCTAAACTACAAAAAACATGGAGGTAAAGATCCGTACAAGTACAACACAACACAAACAACACAATACGACATGAGCCCTCCTACACTACAACCAACTGGAGGTTAAGACCCGTACAAGTACAACACAACACAAACAACACAATACGACATGAGCCCTCATACACTACAAACAACACAATACGACATGACCCCTCCTACACTACAAACAACACAATATGACATGAGCCCTCCTACACTACAAACAACTGGAGGTAAAGATTCGTACAAATACAACACAACACAAACAACACAATACGACATGACACCTCCTATACTACAAACAACTGGAGGTAAAGACCCGCACAAGTACAACACAACACAAACAACAAAATACGACATGAGCCCTCCTACACTACAGACAACTGAAGGTAAAGACCCGTACAAGTACAATACAACACAAACAACACAATACGACATGAGCACTCCTACACTACAAACAACACAATACGACATGAGACCTCCTACACTACAAACAACACAATATGATATGAGCCCTCCTACACTACAAACAACTGGAGGTAAAGATCCGTACAAGTACAACACAACACAAACAACACAATACGACATGAAACCTCCTATACTACAAACAACATGAGGTAAAGACCCGCACAAGTACAACACAACACAAACAACACAATACGACATGAGCCCTCCTACACTACAAACAACTGAAGGTAAAGACCCGTACAAGTACAACACAACACAAACAACACAATACGACATGAGCACTCCTACACTACAAACGACACAATACGACATGAGCCCTCCTACACTACAAACAACACAATACGAAATGAGCCCTCCTACACTACAAACAACTGGAAGTAAAGACCCATACAAGTACAACACAACACAAACAACACAATGCGACATGAACCCTCCTACACTACAAACAACTGGAGGTAAAGACCCATACAAGTACAACACTACACAAACAATACGATACGACATGAGCCCTCCTACATTACAAACACCTGGAGGTAAAGATCAGTACAAGTACAACACAACACAAGCAACACAATACGACATTAGCCCTCCTACACTACAAACGACTAGAGGCAAAGACCCATACAAGTACAACACAACACAAACAACACAATACGACATGAGCCCTCCTACACTACAAACAACTGGAGGTAAAGATCCGTACAAGTACAACACAACCAAAACAACACAATACGTCATGAGCCCTCCTACACTACAAACAACACAATACGACATTAATCCTCCTACACTACAAACAACTGGAGGTAAAGACCCATACAAGTACAACACAGCACAAACAACACAATACGACATGAACCCTCCTATACTACAAACAACACAATATGACATGAGCCCTCCTACACTACAAACAACTGGAGGTAAAGATCCGTACAAGTACAACACAACTCAAACAACACAATACGACATGAGCCCTCCTATACTACAAACAACTGGAGGTAAAGATCCGTACAAGTACAACAAAACACAAATAACACAATACGACGAGCCCTCCTACACTACAAACAACTGGAGGTAAAGACCCGTACAAGTACATCATAACAGAAACAACACAATACGACATGAGCCCTCCTACAATACAAACAACACAATACGACATTAACCCTCCTACACTACAAACAACAGGAAGCAAAGACCCGTACAAGTACAACACAACACAAACAACACAATACCACATTAACCCACGTACACTACAAACAACACAATATGACATGAACCCTCCTACACTACAAACAACTGGAGGTAAAGATCCGTACAAGTACAACACAACACAAACAACACAATACGACATGAGCCCTCCTATTCTTCAAACAACTGGAGGTAAAGATCCGTACAAGTACAAAACAACACAAACAACACAATACGACATGAGCCCTCCTACACTAGTAACAACGGGAGGTAAATACCCGTACAAGTACAAAACAACACAAACAACAGAATACGACATGAGCCATCCTAAACTAAAAACAACTGGAGGTAAAGATCCGTACAAGTACAACACAACACGAGCAACACAATACGACATGAGCCCTCCTACACTACAACCAACTGGAGGTTAAGACCCGTACAAGTACAACACAATACAAACAACACAATACGACATGAGCCCTCATACACTACAAACAACACAATACGACATGACCCCTCCTACACTACAAAAAACACAATATGACATGACCCCTCCTACACTACAAACAACTGGAGGTAAAGATCCGTACACGTACAACACAACACAAACAACACAATACGACATGAAACCTCCTACACTACAAACAACTGGAGGTAAAGACCCGCACAAGTACAACACAATACAAACAACACAATACGACATGAGCCCTCCTACACTACAAACAACTGAAGGTAAAGACCCTTACAAGTACAACACAACACAAACAACACAATACGGCATAACCCTCCTACACTACAAACAACACAATACGACATGAGCCCTCCTACACTACACACAACACACTATGACATGAGCCCTCCTACACTACAAACAACTGGAGGTAAAGATCCGTACAAGTACAACACAACACAAACAACACAATACATGAGCCCTCCTACACTACAAACAACTGGAAGTAAAGACCCATACAAGTACAACACTACACAAACAACACGCTACGACATGAGCCCTCCTACATTAGAAACACCTGGAGGTAAAGATCCGTACAAGTACAACACAACAGAAACAACACAATACGACATGAGCCCTCCTACACTACAAACAGCTGGAGGTAAAGACCAATACAAGTACAACACAACACAAACAACACAATACGACATGAGCCATCCTACACTACAAATAATTGGAGGTAAAGATACATAGAAGTACAACACAACACAAGCAACACAATACGACATTAACCCTCATACACTACAAACAACTAGAGGCAAAGACCCATACAAGTACAATACAACACAAACAACACAATACGACATGAGCCCTCCTACACTACAAACAACTGGAGGTAAAGATCCGCACAAGTACAACACAACACAAACACCACAATACGACATGAGCCCTCCTACACTACAAACAACACAATACGACATTAACCCTCCTACACTACAAACAACTGAAGGTAAAGACCCATAAAAGTACAACACAGCACAAACAACACAATACGAAATGAGCACTCCTACACTACACACAACACAATATGACATGAACCTTCCTACACCACAAACAACTGGAAGTAAAGATCTGTACAAGTACAACACAACACAAACAACACAATACGACATGAGCCCTCCTACACTACAAATAATTGGAGGTAAAGATACATACAAGTACAACACAACACAAGCAACACAATACGACATTAACCCTCCTACACTACAAACAACTAGAGGCAAAGACCCATACAAGTACAACACAACACAAACACCACAATACGACATGAGCCCTCCTACACTACAAACAACTGGAGGTAAAGACCCATACAAGTACAACACAGCACAAACAACACAATACGACATGAGCACTCGTACACTACACACAACACAATATGACATGAACCCTCCTACACTACAAACAACATCCGTACAAGTACAACACAACACAAACAACACAATACGACATGAACCCTCCTATACTACAAACAACACAATATGACATGAGCCCTCCTACACTACAAACAACTGGAGGTAAAGATCCGTACAAGTACAACACAACTCAAACAACACAATACGACATGAGCCCTCCTATACTACAAACAACTGGAGGTAAAGACCCGTACAAGTAAAACATAACACAAACAACACAATACGACATGAGCCCTCCTACACTACAAACAACACAATACGACATTAACACTCCTACACTACAAACAACAGGAAGCAAAGACCCGTACAAGTACAACACAACACAAACAACACAATACGACATTAACCCACCTACACTACAAACAACACAATACGACATGAGCCCTCATACACTAGAAACAACTAGAGGTAAATACCCGTACAAGTACAAAACAACACAAACAACACAATACGACATGAGCCCTCCTACACCACCGACAACACAATACGACATGAGCCCTCATACACTAGTAACAACTGGAGGTAAAGACCAGTACAAGTACAAAACAACACAAACAACAGAATACGACATGAGCCATCCTAAACTACAAACAACTGGAGGAAAAGATCCGTACAAGTACAACACAACTCAAACAACACAATACGACATGAGACCTCCCACACAACAACCAACTGGAGGTTAAGACCCGTACAAGTACAACACAACACAAACAACACAATACGACATGAGCCCTCATACACTACAAACAACACAATACGACATGACCCCTCCTACACTACAAACAACACAATATGACATGAGCCCTCCTACACTACAAAGAACTGGAGGTAAAGATTCGTACAAATACAACACAACACAAACAACACAATACGACATGAAACCTCCTATACTACAAACAACTGGAGGTAAAGACCCGCACAAGTACAACACAACACAAACAACAAAATACGACATGAGCCCTCCTACACTACAGACAACTGAAGGTAAAGACCCGTACAAGTACAACACAACACAAACAACACAATACGACATGAGCACTCCTACACTACAAACAACACAATACGACATGAGACCTCCTACACTACAAACAACACAATATGATATGAGCCCTCCTACACTACAAACAACTGGAGGTAAAGATCCGTACAAGTACAACACAACACAAACAACACAATACGACATGAAACCTCCTATACTACAAACAACATGAGGTAAAGACCCGCACAAGTACAACACAACACAAACAACACAATACGACATGAGCCCTCCTACACTACAAACAACTGAAGGTAAAGACCCGTACAAGTACAACACAACACAAACAACACAATATGACATGAGCACTCCTACACTACAAACGACACAATACGACATGAGCCCTCCTACACTACAAACAACACAATACGAAATGAGCCCTCCTACACTACAAACAACTGGAAGTAAAGACCCATACAAGTACAACACAACACAAACAACACAATGCGACATGAACCCTCCTACACTACAAACAACTGGAGATAAAGACCCATACAAGTACAACACTACACAAACAACACGATACGACATGAGCCCTCCTACATTACAAACACCTGGAGGTAAAGATCAGTACAAGTACAACACAACACAAGCAACACAATACGACATTAGCCCTCCTACACTACAAACGACTAGAGGCAAAGACCCATACAAGTACAACACAACACAAACAACACAATACGACATGAGCCCTCCTACACTACAAACAACTGGAGGTAAAGATCCGTACAAGTACAACACAACCAAAACAACACAATACGTCATGAGCCCTCCTACACTACAAACAACACAATACGACATTAACCCTCCTACACTACAAACAACTGGAGGTAAAGACCCATACAAGTACAACACAGCACAAACAACACAATACGACATGAACCCTCCTATACTACAAACAACACAATATGACATGAGCCCTCCTACACTACAAACAACTGGAGGTAAAGATCCGTACAAGTACAACACAACTCAAACAACACAATACGACATGAGCCCTCCTATACTACAAACAACTGGAGGTAAAGATCCGTACAAGTACAACAAAACACAAATAACACAATACGACGAGCCCTCCTACACTACAAACAACTGGAGGTAAAGACCCGTACAAGTACATCATAACACAAACAACACAATACGACATGAGCCCTCCTACACTACAAACAACACAATACGACATTAACCCTCCTACACTACAAACAACAGGAAGCAAAGACCCGTACAAGTACAACACAACACAAACAACACAATACCACATTAACCCACCTACACTACAAACAACACAATATGACATGAACCCTCCTACACTACAAACAACTGGAGGTAAAGATCCGTACAAGTACAACACAACACAAACAACACAATACGACATGAGCCCTCCTATTCTTCAAACAACTGGAGGTAAAGATCCGTACAAGTACAAAACAACACAAACAACACAATACGACATGAGCCCTCCTACACTAGTAACAACGGGAGGTAAAGACCCGTACAAGTACAAAACAACACAAACAACAGAATACGACATGAGCCATCCTAAACTAAAAACAACTGGAGGTAAAGATCCGTACAAGTACAACACAACACGAGCAACACAATACGACATGAGCCCTCCTACACTACAACCAACTGGAGGTTAAGACCCGTACAAGTACAACACAATACAAACAACACAATACGACATGAGCCCTCATACACTACAAACAACACAATACGACATGACCCCTCCTACACTACAAAAAACACAATATGACATGACCCCTCCTACACTACAAACAACTGGAGGTAAAGTTCCGTACACGTACAACACAACACAAACAACACAATACGACATGAAACCTCCTATACTACAAACAACTGGAGGTAAAGACCCGCACAAGTACAACACAACACAAACAACACAATACGACATGAGCCCTCCTACACTACAAACAACTGAAGGTAAAGACCCTTACAAGTACAACACAACACAAACAACACAATACGGCATAACCCTCCTACACTACAAACAACACAATACGACATGAGCCCTCCTACACTACAAACAACACACTATGACATGAGCCCTCCTACACTACAAACAACTGGAGGTAAAGATCCGTACAAGTACAACA
Organism: Bathymodiolus brooksi; assembly: GCA_963680875.1. NCBI lineage: Eukaryota > Metazoa > Mollusca > Bivalvia > Mytilida > Modiolidae > Bathymodiolus > Bathymodiolus brooksi. The sequence continues at coordinate 90,113,981 of OY804581.1, read as the reverse complement.
CAACACAAACAACACAATACATGAGCCCTCCTACACTACAAACAACTGGAAGTAAAGACCCAAACAAGTACAACACTACACAAACAACACGCTACGACATGATCCCTCCTACATTAGAAACACCTGGAGGTAAAGATCCGTATAAGTACAACACAACAGAAACAACACAATACGACATGAGCCCTCCTACACTACAAACAGCTGGAGGTAAAGACCAATACAAGTACAACACAACACAAACAACACAATACGACATGAGCCATCCTACACTACAAATAATTGGAGGTAAAGATACATAGAAGTACAACACAACACAAGCACCACAATACGACATTAACCCTCATACACTACAAACAACTAGAGGCAAAGACCCATACAAGTACAACACAACACAAACAACACAATACGACATGAGCCCTCCTACACTACAAACAACTGGAGGTAAAGATCCGCACAAGTACAACACAACACAAACACCACAATACGACATGAGCCCTCCTACACTACAAACAACACAATACGACATGAACCCTCCTACACCACAAACAACTGGAAGTAAAGATCCGTACAAGTACAACACAACACAAACAACACAATACGACATGAGCCCTCCTACACTACAAATAATTGGAGTTAAAGATACATACAAGTACAACACAACACAAGCAACACAATACGACATTAACCCTCCTACACTACAAACAACTAGAGGCAAAGACCCATACAAGTACAACACAACACAAACACCACAATACGACATGAGCCCTCCTACACTACAAACAACTGGAGGTAAAGACCCATACAAGTACAACACAGCACAAACGACACAATACGACATGAGCACTCGTACACTACACACAACACAATATGACATGAGCCCTCCTACACTACAAACAACATCCGTACAAGTACAACACAACACAAACAACACAATACGACATGAACCCTCCTATACTACAAACAACACAATATGACATGAGCCCTCCTACACTACAAACAACTGGAGGTAAAGATCCGTACAAGTACAACACAACTCAAACAACACAATACGACATGAGCCCTCCTATGCTACAAACAACTGGAGGTAAAGACCCGTACAAGTACAACATAACACAAACAACACAATACGACATGAGCCCTCCTACACTACAAACAACACAATACGACATTAACACTCCTACACTACAAACGACAGGAAGCAAAGACCCGTACAAGTACAACACAACACAAACAACACAATACGACATTAACCCACCTACACTACAAACAACACAATAAGACATGAGCCCTCATACACTAGAAACAACTAGAGGTAAATACCCGTACAAGTACAAAACAACACAAACAACACAATACGACATGAGCCCTCCTACACCACCGACAACACAATACGACATGAGCCCTCATACACTAGTAACAACTGGAGGTAAAGACCAGTACAAGTACAAAACAACACAAACAACAGAATACGACATGAGCCATCCTAAACTACAAACAACTGGAGGTAAAGATCCGTACAAGTACAACACAACTCAAACAACACAATACGACATGAGACCTCCTACACAACAACCAACTGGAGGTTAAGACCCGTACAAGTACAACACAACACAAACAACACAATACGACATGAGCCCTCATACACTACAAACAACACAATACGACATGACCCCTCCTACACTACAAACAACACAATATGACATGAGCCCTCCTACACTACAAAGAACTGGAGGTAAAGATTCGTACAAATACAACACAACACAAACAACACAATACGACATGAAACCTCCTATACTACAAACAACTGGAGGTAAAGACCCGCACAAGTACAACACAACACAAACAACAAAATACGACATGAGCCCTCCTACACTACAGACAACTGAAGGTAAAGACCCGTACAAGTACAACACAACACAAACAACACAATGCGACATGAGCCCTCCTATACTACAAACAACACAATACGATATGAGCCCACCTACACTACAAACAACACAATATGACATGAGCCCTCCTACACTACAAACAAATGGAGGTAAAGACCCATACAAGTACAACACAACACAAACAAAACAATACGACATGAGCCCTCCTACACTACAAACAGCTGGATGTAAAGACCCTTACAAGTATATCACAACACAAACAACACAATACGACATGAGCCCTCCTACACTACAAACAACTAGAGGTAAAGACCAATACAAGTACAACATAACACAAACAACACAATACGACATGAGCCCTCCTACACTACAAATAATTGCAGGTAAAGATACATACAAGTACAACACAACTCAAGCAACACAATACGACATGAGCCCTCATATTCTACAAACAACTGGAGGTAAAGACCCATACAAGTACAACACAACACAAACAACACAATACGACATGAGCCCTCCTACACTACAAATAATTGCAGGTAAAGATACATACAAGTACAACACAACTCAAGCAACACAATACGACATGAGCCCTCATATTCTACAAACAACTGGATGTAAAGAACCTTACAAGTATATCACAACACAAACAACACAATACGACATGAGCCCTCCTACACTACAAACAACTAGAGGTAAAGACCAATACAAGTACAACACAACACAAACAACACAATACGACATGAGCCCTCCTACACTACAAATAATTGCAGGTAAAGATACATACAAGTACAACACAACTCAAGCAACACAATACGACATGAGCCCTCATATTCTACAAACAACTGGAGGTAAAGATCCATACAAGAACAACACAACACAAACAACACAATACGACATGAACCTTCCTATACTACAAACAACACAATATGACATGAGCCCTCCTACACTACAAACAACTGGAGGTAAAGATCCGTACAAGTACAACACAACTCAGACAACACAATACGACATGAGCACTCCTATGCTACAAACAACTGGAGGTAAAGATCGGTACAAGTACAAAACAACACAAACAATACAATACGACATGAGCCCTCCTACACTACAAACAACTGGAGGTTAAGACCCGTACAAGTACAACACAACACAAACAACACAATACGACATGAGCCCTCCTACACTAAAACCAACACAATACGATAGGAGCCCTCCTACATTACAAACAACACAATATGACATGAGCCCTCCTACACTACAAACAACTGGAGGTAAAGATCCGTACAAGTACAACACAACACAAACAACACAATACGACATGAACCCTCCTACACTACAAACAACTGGAGGTAAAGACCGGTACAAGTACAACACAACACAAACAACACAATACGACATCAGCCCTCCTACACTACAAACAACTGAAGGTAAAAACCCGTTCAAGTACAACACAACACAAACAACACAATACGACATGAACCCTCCTCTACTACAAACAACTGTAGGTAAAGATCCGTACAAGAAACACACAACACAAACAACACAATACGACCAACACAATACGACATGAGCCTTCCTACACTACAAACAACTGAAGGTAAAGATCCGTACAAGTGCAACACAACACAAACAACACAATACGACATGAGCCCTCCTACACTACAAACAACTGTAGGTAAAGACCCATACAAGTACGACACAACACAAACAACACAATACGACATGAGCCCTCCTACCCTACAAACAACTGAAGGTAAAAACCCGTACAAGTACAACACAACACAAACAACACAATACGACATGAGCCCTCCTATACTACAAACAACTGATGGTAAATATCCGTACAAGTACAACACAACACAAACAACACAATACGACATGAACCCTCCTATACTACAAAGAACACAATATGACATGAGCCCTCCTACACTACAAACGACTGGAGGTAAAGATCCGTAAAAGTACAACACAACTCAAACAACACAATACGACATGAGCCCTCCTATACTATAAACAACTGGAGGTAAAGATCAGTACAATTACAACATAACACAAAAAACACAATACGTCATGAGCCCTCCTACACTACAAACAACACAATACGACATTAACCCTCCTACACTACAAACAACTGGAGGTAAAGACCCATACAAGTACAACACAGCACAAACAACACAATACGACATGAGCACTCCTACACTACACACAACACAATATGACATGAACCCTCCTACACTACAAACAACTGGAAGTAAAGATCCGTACAAGTACAACACAACACAAACAACACAATACGACATGAGCCCTCCTATTCTTCAAACAACTGGAGGTAAAGATCCGTACAAGTACAACACAACACAAACAACACAATACGACATGAGCCCTCCTACACTACAAATAATTGCAGGTAAAGATACATACAAGTACAACACAACTCAAGCAACACAATACGACATGAGCCCTCATATTCTACAAACAACTGGAGGTAAAGATCCATACAAGAACAACACAACACAAACAACACAATACGACATGAACCTTCCTATACTACAAACAACACAATATGACATGAGCCCTCCTACACTACAAACAACTGGAGGTAAAGATCCGTACAAGTACAACACAACTCAGACAACACAATACGACATGAGCCCTCCTATGCTACAAACAACTGGAGGTAAAGATCGGTACAAGTACAAAACAACACAAACAACACAATACGACATGAGCCCTCCTACACTACAAACAACTGGAGGTTAAGACCCGTACAAGTACAACACAACACAAACAACACAATACGACATGAGCCCTCCTACACTAAAACCAACACAATACGATAGGAGCCCTCCTACATTACAAACAACACAATATGACATGAGCCCTCCTACACTACAAACAACTGGAGGTAAAGATCCGTACAAGTACAACACAACACAAACAACACAATACGACATGAACCCTCCTACACTACAAACAACTGGAGGTAAAGACCGGTACAAGTACAACACAACACAAACAACACAATACGACATGAGCCCTCCTACACTACAAACAACTGAAGGTAAAAACCCGTACAAGTACAACACAACACAAACAACACAATACGACATGAACCCTCCTCTACTACAAACAACTGTAGGTAAAGATCCGCACAAGAAAAACACAACACAAACAACACAATACGACATGAGCCTTCCTACACTACAAACAACTGAAGGTAAAGATCCGTACAAGTGCAACACAACACAAACAACACAATACGACATGAGCCCTCCTACACTAAAAACAACTGTAGGTAAAGACCCATACAAGTACGACACAACACAAACAACACAATACGACATGAGCCCTCCTACCCTACAAACAACTGAAGGTAAAAACCCGTACAAGTACAACACAACACAAACAACACAATACGACATGAACCCTCCTATACTACAAAGAACACAATATGACATGAGCCCTCCTACACTACAAACAACTGGAGGTAAAGATCCGTAAAAGTACAACACAACTCAAACAACACAATACGACATGAGCCCTCCTATACTACAAACAACTGGAGGTAAAGATCAGTACAATTACAACATAACACAAAAAACACAATACGTCATGAGCCCTCCTACACTACAAACAACACAATACGACATTAACCCTCCTACACTACAAACAACTGGAGGTAAAGACCCATACAAGTACAACACAGCACAAACAACACAATACGACATGAGCACTCCTACACTACACACAACACAATATGACATGAACCCTCCTACACTACAAACAACTGGAAGTAAAGATCCGTACAAGTACAACACAACACAAACAACACAATACGACATGAGCCCTCCTATTCTTCAAACAACTGGAGGTAAAGATCCGTACAAGTACAACACAACACAAACAACACAATACGACATGAACCCTCCTATACTACAAACAACACAATATGACATGAGCCCTCCTACACTACAAACAACTGGAGGTAAAGATCCGTACAAGGACAACACAACTCAAACAACACAATACGACATGAGCCCTCCTATACTACAAACAACTGGAGGTAAAGATCCGTACAAGAACAACAAAACACAAATAACACAATACTACATGAACCCTACTACATTACAAACAACTGGAGGTAAATATCCGTACAAGTACAACACAACACAAACAACACAATACGACATGAGCCCTCCTATACTACAAACAACTGATGGTAAATATCCGTACAAGTACAACACAACACAAACAACACAATACGACATGAGCCCTCCTATACTACAAACAACTGATGGTAAATATCCGTACAAGTACAACACAACACAAACAACACAATACGACATGAACCCTCCTATACTACAAACAACACAATATGACATGAGCCCTCCTACACTACAAAGAACTGGAGGTAAAGATCCGTACAAGTACAACACAACTCAAACAACACAATACGACATGAGCCCTCCTATACTACAAACAACTGGAGGTAAAGATAAGTACAATTACAACATAACACAAAAAACACAATACGTCATGAGCCATCCTACACTACAAACAACACAATACAACATTAACCCTCATACACTACAAACAACTGGAGGTAAAGACCCGTACTAGTACAACACAACACAAACAACACAATACGACATGAGCCCTCCTATACTACAAACAACTGATGGTAAATATCCGTACAAGTACAATACAACACAAACAACACAATACGACATGAACCCTCCTATACTACAAACAACACAATATGACATGAGCCCTCCTACACTACAAACAACTGGAGGTAAAGATCCGTACAAGTACAACACAACTCAAACAACACAATACGACATGAGCCCTCCTATACTACAAACAACTGATGGTAAATATCCGTACAAGTACAACACAACACAAACAACACAATACGACATAAGCCCTCCTATACTACAAACAACTGGAGGTAAAGACCCGTACTAGTACAACACAACACAAACAACACAATACGACATGAGCCCTCCTATACTACAAACAACTGATGGTAAATATCCGTACAAGTACAACACAACACAAACAACACAATACGACATGAACCCTCCTATACTACAAACAACACAATATGACATGAGCCCTCCTACACTACAAACAACTGGAGGTAAAGATCCGTACAAGTACAACACAACTCAAACAGTACAATTACAACATAACACAAAAAACACAATACGTCATGAGCCCTCCTACACTACAAACAACACAATACGACATTAACCCTCCTACACTACAAACAACTGGAGGTAAAGACCCATACAAGTTCAACACAGCTCAAACAACACAATACGACATGAGCACTCCTACACTACACACAACACAATATGACATGAACCCTCCTACACTACAAACAACTGGAGGTAAAGACCGGTACTAGTACAACACAACACAAACAACACAATACGACATGAGCCCTCCTACACTACAAACAACTGAAGGTAAAAACCCGTACAAGTACAACACAACACAAACAACATAATACGACATGAACCCTCCTCTACTACAAACAACTGAAGGTAAAGATCCGTACAAGAAAAACACAACACAAACAACACAATACGACATGAGCCTTCCTACACTACAAACAACTGAAGGTAAAGATCCATACAAGTACAACACAACACAAACAACAAAATACGACATGAACCCTCCTATACTACAAAGAACACAATATGACATGAGCCCTCCTACACTACAAACAACTGGAGGTAAAGATCCGTAAAAGTACAACACAACTCAAACAACACAATACGACATGAGCCCTCCTATACTACAAACAACTGGAGGTAAAGATCAGTACAATTACAACATAACACAAAAAACACAATACGTCATGAGCCCTCCTACACTACAAACAACACAATACGACATTAACCCTCCTACACTACAAACAACTGGAGGTAAAGACCCATACAAGTACAACACAGCACAAACAACACAATACGACATGAGCACTCCTACACTACACACAACACAATATGACATGAACCCTCCTACACTACAAACAACTGGAAGTAAAGATCCGTACAAGTACAACACAACACAAACAACACAATACGACATGAGCCCTCCTATTCTTCAAACAACTGGAGGTAAAGATCCGTACAAGTACAACACAACACAAACAACACAATACGACATGAGCCCTCCTACACTACAAATAATTGCAGGTAAAGATACATACAAGTACAACACAACTCAAGCAACACAATACGACATGAGCCCTCATATTCTACAAACAACTGGAGGTAAAGATCCATACAAGAAAAACACAACACAAACAACACAATACGACATGAACCTTCCTATACTACAAACAACACAATATGACATGAGCCCTCCTACACTACAAACAACTGGAGGTAAAGATCCGTACAAGTACAACACAACTCAGACAACACAATACGACATGAGCCCTCCTATGCTACAAACAACTGGAGGTAAAGATCGGTACAAGTACAAAACAACACAAACAACACAATACGACATGAGCCCTCCTACACTACAAACAACTGGAGGTTAAGACCCGTACAAGTACAACACAACACAAACAACACAATACGACATGAGCCCTCCTACACTAAAACCAACACAATACGATAGGAGCCCTCCTACATTACAAACAACACAATATGACATGAGCCCTCCTACACTACAAACAACTGGAGGTAAAGATCCGTACACGTACAACACAACACAAACAACACAATACGACATGAACCCTCCTACACTACAAACAACTGGAGGTAAAGACCGGTACAAGTACAACACAACACAAACAACACAATACGACATGAGCCCTCCTACACTACAAACAACTGAAGGTAAAAACCCGTACAAGTACAACACAACACAAACAACACAATACGACATGAACCCTCCTCTACTACAAACAACTGTAGGTAAAGATCCGTACAAGAAAAACACAACACAAACAACACAATACGACATGAGCCTTCCTACACTACAAACAACTGAAGGTAAAGATCCGTACAAGTGCAACACAACACAAACAACACAATACGACATGAGCCCTCCTACACTACAAACAACTGTAGGTAAAGACCCATACAAGTACGACACAACACAAACAACACAATACGACATGAGCCCTCCTACCCTACAAACAACTGAAGGTAAAAACCCGTACAAGTACAACACAACACAAACAACACAATACGACATGAACCCTCCTATACTACAAAGAACACAATATGACATGATCCCTCCTACACTACAAACAACTGGAGGTAAAGATCCGTAAAAGTACAACACAACTCAAACAACACAATACGACATGAGCCCTCCTATACTACAAACAACTGGAGGTAAAGATCAGTACAATTACAACATAACACAAAAAACACAATACGTCATGAGCCCTCCTACACTACAAACAACACAATACGACATTAACCCTCCTACACTACAAACAACTGGAGGTAAAGACCCATACAAGTACAACACAGCACAAACAACACAATACGACATGAGCACTCCTACACTACACACAACTGAAGGTAAAGATTCGTACAAGTACAACACAACACAAACAACAAAATACGACATGAACCCTCCTATACTACAAAGAACACAATATGACATGAGCCCTCCTACACTACAAACAACTGGAGGTAAAGATCCGTGAAAGTACAACACAACTCAAACAACACAATACGACATGAGCCCTCCTATACTACAAACAACTGGAGGTAAAGATCAGTACAATTACAACATAACACAAAAAACACAATACGTCATGAGCCCTCCTACACTACAAACAACACAATACGACATTAACCCTCCTACACTACAAACAACTGGAGGTAAAGACCCATACAAGTACAACACAGCACAAACAACATAATACGACATGAGCACTCCTACACTACACACAACACAATATGACATGAACCCTCCTACACTACAAACAACTGGAAGTAAAGATCCGTACAAGTACAACACGACACAAACAACACAATACGACATGAGCCCTCCTATTCTTCAAACAACTGGAGGTAAAGATCCGTACAAGTACAACACAACACAAACAACACAATACGACATGAGCCCTCCTACACTACAAATAATTGCAGGTAAAGATACATACAAGTACAACACAACTCAAGCAACACAATACGACATGAGCCCTCATATTCTACAAACAACTGGAGGTAAAGATCCATACAAGAACAACACAACACAAACAACACAATACGACATGAACCTTCCTATACTACAAACAACACAATATGACATGAGCCCTCCTACACTACAAACAACTGGAGGTAAAGATCCGTACAAGTACAACACAACTCAGACAACACAATACGACATGAGCCCTCCTATGCTACAAACAACTGGAGGTAAAGATCGGTACAAGTACAAAACAACACAAACAACACAATACGACATGAGCCCTCCTACACTACAAACAACTGGAGGTTAAGACCCGTACAAGTACAACACAACACAAACAACACAATACGACAAGAGCCCTCCTACACTAAAACCAACACAATACGATAGGAGCCCTCCTACATTACAAACAACACAATATGACATGAGCCCTCCTACACTACAAACAACTGGAGGTAAAGATCCGTACAAGTACAACACAACACAAACAACACAATACGACATGAACCCTCCTACACTACAAACAACTGGAGGTAAAGACCGGTACAAGTACAACACAACACAAACAACACAATACGACATGAGCCCTCCTACACTACAAACAACTGAAGGTAAAAACCCGTACAAGTACAACACAACACAAACAACACAATACGACATGAACCCTCCTCTACTACAAACAACTGTAGGTAAAGATCCGTACAAGAAAAACACAACACAAACAACACAATACGACATGAGCCTTCCTACACTACAAACAACTGAAGGTAAAGATCCGTACAAGTGCAACACAACACAAACAACACAATACGACATGAGCCCTCCTACACTACAAACAACTGTAGGTAAAGACCCATACAAGTACGACACAACACAAACAACACAATACGACATGAGCCCTCCTACCCTACAAACAACTGAAGGTAAAAACCCGTACAAGTACAACACAACACAAACAACAAAATACGACATGAACCCTCCTATACTACAAAGAACACAATATGACATGAGCCCTCCTACACTACAAACAACTGGAGGTAAAGATCCGTAAAAGTACAACACAACTCAAACAACACAATACGACATGAGCCCTCCTATACTACAAACAACTGGAGGTAAAGATCAGTACAATTACAACATAACACAAAAAACACAATACGTCATGAGCCCTCCTACACTACAAACAACACAATACGACATTAACCCTCCTACACTACAAACAACTGGAGGTAAAGACCCATACAAGTACAACACAGCACAAACAACACAATACGACATGAGCACTCCTACACTACACACAACACAATATGACATGAACCCTCCTACACTACAAACAACTGGAAGTAAAGATCCGTACAAGTACAACACAACACAAACAACACAATACGACATGAGCCCTCCTATTCTTCAAACAACTGGAGGTAAAGATCCGTACAAGTACAACACAACACAAACAACACAATACGACATGAACCCTCCTATACTACAAACAACACAATATGACATGAGCCCTCCTACACTACAAACAACAGGAGGTAAAGATCCGTACAAGGACAACACAACTCAAACAACACAATACGACATGAGCCCTCCTATACTACAAACAACTGGAGGTAAAGATCCGTACAAGAACAACAAAACACAAATAACACAATACGACATGAACCCTACTACATTACAAACAACAGGAGGTAAATATCCGTACAAGTACAACACAACACAAACAACACAATACGACATGAGCCCTCCTATACTACAAACAACTGATGGTAAATATCCGTACAAGTACAACACAACACAAACAACACAATACGACATGAGCCCTCCTATACTACAAACAACTGATGGTAAATATCCGTACAAGTACAACACAACACAAACAACACAATACGACATGAACCCTCCTATACTACAAACAACACAATATGACATGAGCCCTCCTACACTACAAAGAACTGGAGGTAAAGATCCGTACAAGTACAACACAACTCAAACAACACAATACGACATGAGCCCTCCTATACTACAAACAACTGGAGGTAAAGATAAGTACAATTACAACATAACACAAAAAACACAATATGTCATGAGCCATCCTACACTACAAACAACACAATACAACATTAACCCTCATACACTACAAACAACTGGAGGTAAAGACCCGTACTAGTACAACACAACACAAACAACACAATACGACATGAGCCCTCCTATACTACAAACAACTGATGGTAAATATCCGTACAAGTACAATACAACACAAACAACACAATACGACATGAACCCTCCTATACTACAAACAACACAATACGACATAAGCCCTCCTACACTACAAGCAACTGTAGGTAAAGACCCGTACAAGTACAACACAACACAAACAACACAATACGACATGAGCCCTCCTACACTACAAACAACACAATATGAAATGAGCTCTCCTACACTACAAACAACCGGAGGAAAAGATCCGTACAAGTACAACACAACACAAACAACACAATACGAAATGAACCCTCCTATATTACAAACAACTGGAGGAAAAGACCCGTACAAGTAGAACACAACACAAAAAACACAATACGACGAGCCCTCCTACACTACAAACAACACAATAAGACATGAGCCCTCCTACACTACAAAAAACAAAGTACGACATGAGCCCTCCTACACTACACACAACTGTTGGTAAAGATCCGTACAAGTACAACACAACACAAACAACACAATACGACATAAGCCCTCCTACACTACAAACAACTGTAGGTAAAAACCCGTACAAGTACAACACAACACAAACAACACAATACGACATGAGCCCTCCTACACTACAAACAACACAATATGAAATGAGCTCTCCTACACTACAAACAACCGGAGGAAAAGATCCGTACAAGTACAACACAACACAAACAACACAATACGAAATGAACCCTCCTATACTACAAACAACTGGAGGAAAAGACCCGTACAAGTACAACACAACACAAAAAACACAATGCGACGAGTCTTCCTACACTACAAACAACACAATAAGACATGAGCCCTCCTACACTACAAAAAACAAAGTACGACATGAGCCCTCCTACACTACACACAACTGTTGGTAAAGATCCGTACAAGTACAACACAACACAAACAACACAATACGACATAAGCCCTCCTACACTACAAACAACTGTAGGTAAAGACCCGTACAAGTACAACACAACAGAAACAACACAATACGACATGAGCCCTCCTACACTACAAACAACATAATATGACATGAGTCCTCCTACACTAAAACAACTGGAGGTAAAGACCCGTACAAGTACAACGCAACACAAACAACACAATACGACATGAGCTCTCCTACACTACAAACAACACAGTACGACATGAGCCCTCCTACACTACAAACAACACAATATGAAATGAGCCCTCCTACACTACAAACAACCGAAGGAAAAGGTCCGTACAAGTACAACACAACACAAACAACACAATACGAAATGAACCCTCCTATACTACAAACAACAGGAGGGAAAGACCCGTACAAGTATAACACAACACAAGCAACACAATACGACATGAGCCCTCCTACACTACAAACAACACAATATGACATGAGCTCTCCTACACTAAAAACAACTGGAGGTAAAGACCCGTACAAGTACAACACAACACAAACAACACAATACGACATGAGCAATCCTACACTACAAACAACACAATATGACATGAGCTCTCCTACACTAAAAACAACTGGAGGTAAAGACCCGTACAAGTACAACACAACACAAACAACACAATACGAAATGAACCCTCCTATACTACAAACAACTGGAGGGAAAGACCCGTACAAGTACAACATAACACAAACAACACAATACGACATGAGCCCTCCTACACTACAAACAACTGTAGGTAAATACCCGTACAAATACAACACAACACAAACAACACAATACAACATGAGTCTTCCTACACTACAAACAACACAATACGACATGAGCCCTCCTACACTACAAACAACTGAAGGTAAAGACCCGTACAAATAAAACACATCACAAACAACACAATACGACAAGAACCCTCCTACACTACAAACAACTGAAGGTAAAAATCCGTACAAGTACAACACAACACAAACAATACAATACGACATGAGCCCTCCTACACTACAAACATCTGGAGGTAAAGACCCGAACAAGTAAAACACAACACAAACAACACAATACGACATGAGCCCTCCTACACTACAGACAACACAATACGACATGAGCTCTCCTACACTACAAACAACACAATATGAAATGAGCCCTCCTACACTACAAACAACCGGAGGAAAAGATCCGCACAAGTACAACACAACACAAGCAACACAATACGAAATGAACCCTCCTATACTACAAACAACTGGAGGGAAAGACCCGTACAAGTACAACACAACACAAACAACACAATACGACGAACCCTCCCACACTACAAACAACTGGAGGTAAAGACCCGTACAAGTACAACACAACACAAACAACACAATACGACATAAGCCCACCTACACTACAAACAACACAGTACGACATGAGCCCTCCTACACTACAAACAACACAATATGAAATGAGCCCTCCTACACTACAAACAACCGGAGGAAAAGATCCGTACAAGTACAACACAACACAAACAACACAATACGAAATGAACCCTCCTATACTACAAACAACTGGAGGGAAAGACCCGTACAAGTACAACACAACACAAACAACACAATACGATATTGACACTCCTACACTACAAACAACACAATAAGACATGAGCCCTCCTACATTGCAAACAACACAATACGACATGAGCCCTCCTACACTGCAAACAACTGGAGGTAAAGCCCCATACAAGTACAACACAACACAAACAACACAATACGACATGAGCCCTCCTACACTACAAACAACACAATACGACATGAGCCTTCCTACACTACAAACAACACAATACGACATGAGCCCTCCTACACTAAAAACAACTGGAGTTAAAGAACCGTACAAGTACAACACAACACAAACAACACAATACGACATGAGCCATTCTACACTACAAACAACTGGAGGTAAAGACCCGTACAAGTACAACACAACACAAACAACACAATACGACATTGACCCTCCTACACTACAAACAACACAATACGACATGAGCCCTCCTACACTGCAAACAATACAATACAACATGAGCCCTCCTACACTGCAAAAAACTGGAGGTAAAGCCCCATACAAGTACAACACAACAGAAACAACACAATACGACATGAGTCCTCCTATACTACAAAAAACTGGAGGTAAAGACCCATACAAGTATAACACAACACAAACAACACAATACAACATGAGCCGTCCTACACTACAAATAAGTGGAGGTAGAGACCCGTACAAGTAAAACACAACACAGACAACAAAATACGACATGAGCCCTCCTACACTACAAACAATTGGAGGTAAAGACCCATACAAGTACAACACAACACAAATAACACAATACGACATGAGCCCTCCTACACTATAAACAACACAAAACGACATGAGCCCTCCTGCACTACAAACAACTGTATGAAATTACCCGTACAAGTACAATACAACACAAACAACACAATACGACATGAGCCCTCCTACACTACACACAACACAATATGACATGAGCCCTCATACACTAAAAACAACTGGAGGTAAAGACCCGTACAAGTACAACACAACACAAACAACACAATACGACAAGAGCCCTCCTACACTACAAACAACACAATACGACATGAATCCTCCTACACTACACACAACACAATATGACATGAGCCCTCCTACACTAAAAACAACTGGAGGTAAAGACCCGTACAAGTACAACACAACACAAACAACACAATACGACATGAGCCCACCTACACTACAAACAGCACAATATGACATGAGCCATCCTACACTACAAACAACTGGAGGTAAAGACCCATACAAGTACAACATAACACAAACAATACAATACGACATGAGCCCTCTTACACTACAAACAACTGTAGGTAAATACCCGTACAAATACAACACAACACAAACAACACAATACGACATGAGACATCCTATACTACAAACAACATAATATGACATGAACCCTTCTACACTACAAACAACAGGAGGTAAATACCCATACAAGTACAACCAAACACTAACAACACAATACGACATTAGCCCTCCTATACTACAAACAACTAGAGGTAAAGACCCGTACAGGTACAACATAACACAAACAACACAATACAACATGAGCCTTCCTACACTACAAACAACTGTAGGTAATGACCCGTACAAGTACAACACAACACAAACAACACAATATGACATGAGCCCTCCTACACTACAAACAACTGAAGGTAAAGACCCGTACAAGTAAAACACAAGACAAACAACACAATACGACATGAGCCCTCCTACACTACAAACATCTGGAAGTAAAGGCTCGAACAAGTAAAACACATCACAAACAACACAATACGACATGAGCCCTCCTACACTACAAACAACACTATACGACATGAGCCCTCCAACACTACACACACCTGTAGGTAAAGATCCGTACAAGTACAACACAACACAAACACCACAATACGACATAAGCCCTTCTACACTACAAACAACTGTAGGTAAAGACCCGTACAAGTACAACAAAACACAAACAACACAATACGACATGAGCCCTCCTACACCAGAAACAACACAATACGACATGAGCCCTCCTACACTACAGACAACACAATATGAAATGAGCCCTCCTACACTACAAACAACCGGAGGAACAGATCCATACAAGTACAACACAACACCAACAACAAAATACGAAATGAACACTCCTATACTACAAACAACTGGAAGGAAAGACCCGTACAAGTACAACACAACACAAACAACACAATACGACGAGCCCTCCTACATTACAAACAACTGGAGGTAAAGACCGGTACAAGTACAACACAACACAAACAACACAAAAGGACATGAGCCCTCCTACACTACAAACAACAGGAGGTACATACCCGTAGAAGTAAAACACAACACAAATAACACAATATGACATGATCCCTCCTACACTACAAACAACTGTAGGAAAAGATCTGTACACGTACAACACAACACAACACAAAAAACACAATACAACATGAGCCGTCCTACACTACAAGCAACTGGAGGCAAAGACCCATACATGTACAACACAACACAATCAACACAATACGACATGAGCCCTCCTACATTACAAACGACTGTAGGTAAAGATCCGTACACGTACAACACAACACAAACATCACAATACAACATGAGCCGTCCTACACTACAAACAACTGGAGGTAAAGAACCATACAAGTACAACACAACACAAAAAACACAATATGACATGAGCCCTCCTACACTACTAAGAATTGGAGGTAAAGATACATACAAGTACAACACAACACAAACAACACAATACGACATTAACTCTCCTACACTACAAACAACTGGGGCAAAGACCCATACAAGTACAACACAACACAAACAACACAATACGACATGAGCCTTCCTACACTACAAACAGCTGGAGGTAAAGATCCGTACAAGTACAACACAACACAAACAACACAATTTGACATGAGCCCTCCTACACTACAACCATCTGGAGGTAAAGATCCGTACAAGTATAACACAACACAAACAACAAAATACGGCATGAGCCCTCCTACACTACAAACAACTGAAGTTAAAGATCAGTACAAGTACAACACAACACAAACAACACAATACGACATGAGCCCTCCTACACTACAAACAACTGTAGGCAAAGACCCGTACACGTACAACACAACACAAACAACACAATACGACATGAGCCCTCCTATACTACAAACAACTGGAGGTAAAGATCCGGACAAGTACAAGACAACACAAACAACAGAATACGACGAGCCCTCCTATAATACAAACAACTGGGGGTAAAGACCCGCACAAGTAAAACACAACACAAACAACACAATACGACATGAGCCTTCCTACACTACAAACAATTGGAGGTAAAGATACATACAAGTACAACACAACACAAACAACACAATACTACATGAGCCCTCCTACACTACAAACAACTGGAGGTAAAGCTCCGTACAAGTACAACACAACACAAACAACACAATATGACATGAGCCCTCCTACACTACAAACAACTGGAGGTAAAAATCCGTTCAAATAAAACACAACACAAACAACACAATACGACATGAGCCCTCCTACACTACAAACAACACAATACGACATGAGCCCTCCTACACTACAAACAACACAATACGACATGAGCCCTGCTACACTGCAAACAACACAATACAACATGAGCCCTCCTACACTGCAAACAAAAAAATATGACATGAGTGCTCCTACACTACAAACAACTGAAGGTAAAGATCAGTACAAGTACAACACAACACAAACAACACAATACGACATGAGCCCTCCTACACTACAAACAACTGTAGGCAAAGACCCGTACACGTACAACACAACACAAACAACACAATACGACATGAGCCCTCCTATACTACAAACAACTGGAGGTAAAGATCTGGAGAGGTACAAGACAACACAAACAACACAATACGACGAGCCCTCCTACAATACAAACAACTGGAGGTAAAGACCAGTACAAGTAAAACACAACACAAACAACACAATACGACATGAGCCTTCCTACACTATAAACAACACAATACGAAATGAGACCTCCTACACTATAAACAACACAATACGACAGGAGCCTTCCTACACTATAAACAACTGGAAGTAAATACCCATACATGTACAACACAACATAATCAACACATTACGACATGAGCCCTCCTACACTACAAACAACTGAAGGTAAAGATCCGTACAAGTACAACACAACACAAACAACACAATACGACATGAGCCCTCCGACACTACAAACAACTGTAGGTAAAGATCCGTACACGTACAACACAACACAAAACAAACAACACAATACAACATGAGCCGTCCTACACTACAAACAACTGGAAGCAAAGACCCATACATGTACAACACAACACAAACAACACAATACGACATGAGCCCTCCTACACTACAAACAATTGGAGGTAAAGATACATACAAGTACAACACAACACAAACAACACAATACGACATTAACTCTCCTACACTACAAACAACTGGGGCAAAGACCCATACATGTACAACACAACACAAACAACACAATACGACATGAGCCTTCCTACACTACAAACAACTGGAGGTAAAGATCCGTACAAGTACAACACAACACAAACAACACAATATGACATGAAACCTCCTACACTACACACATCTGGAGGTAAAGATCCGTACAAGTATAATACAACACAAACAACACAATACGGCATGAGCCCTCCTACACTACAAACAACTGAAGGTAAAGATCAGTACAAGTACAACACAACACAAACAACACAATACGACATGAGTCCTCCGACACTACAAACAACTGTAGGGAAAGACCCGTACACGTACAAAACAACACAAACAACACAATACGACATGAGCCCTCCTATACTACAAACAACTGGAGGTAAAGATCCGGAGAAGTACAAGCAACACAAACAACACAATACGACGAGCCCTCCTACACTACAAACAACTGGAGGTAAAGACCCGTACAAGTAAAACACAACACAAACAACACAATACGACATGAACCCTCCTACACTACAAACAACTGAAGGTAAAGACCCATACAAGTACAACACAACACAAACAACACAATACGACATGAGTCCTCCGACACTACAAACAACTGTAGGGAAAGACCCGTACACGTACAAAACAACACAAACAACACAATACGACATGAGCCCTCCTATACTACAAACAACTGGAGGTAAAGATCCGGAGAAGTACAAGACAACACAAACAACACAATACGACGAGCCCTCCTACACTACAAACAACTGGAGGTAAAGACCCGTACAAGTAAAACACAACACAAACAACACAATACGACATGAGCCCTCCTACACTACAAACAACTGAAGGTAAAGACCCATACAAGTACAACACAACACAAACTACACAATACGACATTAGCCCTCCTACACTACAAACAATTGGAGGTAAAGATACATACAAGTACAACACAACACAAACAACACAATACTACATGAGCCCTCCTACACTACAAACAACTGGAGGTAAAGCTCCGTACAAGTACAACACAACACAAACAACACAATATGACATGAGCCCTCCTATACTACAAACAACTGAAGGTAAAGATCCGTACAAGTACAACACAACACAAACAACACAATACGACATGAACCCTCCTACACTGCAAACAACACTATATGACATGAGCTCTCCTACACTACAAACAACTGGAGGTAAAGATCCGTACAAATAAAACACAACACAAACAACACAATACGACATGAGCCCTCCTACACTACAAACAACACAATACGACATGAGCCCTCCTACACTACAAACAACACAATACGACATGAGCCCTCCTACACTGCAAACAACACAATACAACATGAGCCCTCCTACACTGCAAAGAAAAAAATATGACATGAGCGCTCCTACACTACAAACAACTGAGGTAAAGACCAGTACAAGTACAACACAACACAAACAACACAATACGACATGACCCCACATACACTACAAACAACTGGAGGTAAAGACCCATACAAGTACAACACAACACAATACGACATGAATCCTCCTACACTATAAACAACACAATACGACAGGAGCCCTCCTACACTATAATCAACTGGAAATAAAGACCCATGCAAGTACAACACAACACAAACAACACAGTACGACATGAGCCCTCCTACACTACAAACAACTGGAGGTAAAGACCCATACAAGTACAACACAACACAATACGACATGAATCCTCCTACACTACAAACAACTGGAGGTAAAGACCCGTACAAGTACAACACAACACAAACAACACAATACGACATTGACCCTCCTACACTACAAACAACACAATACGACATGAGCCCTCCTACACTACAAACAACACAATATGAAATGAGCCCTCCTACACTACAAAGAACCGGAGGAAAAAATCGTACACGTACAACACAACACAAACAATACAATACGAAATGAACCCTCCTATACTACAAACAACTGGAGAGAAAGACCCGTACAAGTACAACACAACACAAATAACACAATACGACATGAGCCCTCCTACACCACAAACAACACAATATGAAATGAGCCCTCCTACACTACAAACAACCGGAGGAAAAAATCCGTACAAGTACAACACAACACAAACAATACAATACGAAATGAACCCTCCTATACTACAAACAACTGGAGGTAAAGACCCTTACAAGTACAACACAACACAAACAACACAAAAGGACATGAGCCCTCCTACACTACAAACAACAGGAGGTAAAGACCCGTACAAGTAAAGCACAACACAAACAACACAATACGAAATGAACCCTTCTATACTACAAACAACTGCAGGTAAAGACCCATACAAGTACAACACAACACAAACACCAAAATACGACATGAGCCGTCCTACACTACAAACAACTGGAGGTAAAGATCCGTACAAGTACAACACAACACAAACAACACAATACGACATGAGCCCTCCTACACTACAAACAACTGTAGGTAAAGATCTGTACACGTACAACACAACACAACACAACACAATATAACATGAGCCGTCCTACACTACAAACAACTGGAGGCAAAGACCCATACATGTACAACACAACAGAAACAACACAATATGACATGAGCCCTCCTACACTACAAACAACTGGAGGTAAAGAACCATACAAGTACAACACAACACAAACAACACAATACGACATGAGCCCTCCTACACTACAAACAATTGGAGGTAAAGATACATACAAGTACAACACATCACAAACAACACAATACGACATTAACTCTACTACCCTACAAACAACTGGGGCAAAGACCCATACAAGTACAACACAACACAAACAACACAATACGACATGAGCCTTCCTACAGTACAAACAACTGGAGGTAAAGATCCGTACAAGTACAACACAACACAAACAACACAATTTGACATGAGCCCTCCTACACTACAAACAACTGAAGGTAAAGATCAGTACAAGTACAACACAACACAAACAACACAATACGACATGAGCCCTCCTACACTACAAACAACTGTAGGCAAAGACCCGTACACGTACAACACAACACAAACAACACAATACGACATGAGCCCTCCTATACTACAAACAACTGGAGGTAAAGATCCGGACAAGTACAAGACAACACAAACAACACAATACGACGAGCCCTCCTACACTACAAACAACTGGAGGTAAAGCTCCCTACAAGTACAACACAACACAAACAACACAATATGACATGAGCCCTCCTACACTACAAACAACTGAAGGTAAAGATCCGTACAAGTACAAGACAACACAAACAACACAATACGACATGAGCCGTCCTACACTGCAAACAACACTATATGACATGAGCCCTCCTACACTACAAACAACTGGAGGTAAAGATCCGTACACGTACAACACAACACAACACAAACAACACAATACGACATTAGCTCTCCTATACTACAAACAACTGAAGATAAATATCCGTAAAAGTACAACACAACACAAACAACACCAACCCTCCTACACTACAAACAACTGGAGGGAAAGACCCGTACAAGTACAACACAACAGAAACAACGCAATATGACATGAGCCCGCCTACACTACAAACAACTGGAGGTTAAGACCCGTACAAGTAAAACACAACACAAACAACACAATACGACATGAGCCCTCCTACACTAAAAACAACTGAAGGTAAAGATCCGTACAAGTACAACACAACACAAACAACACAATATTACATGAGCCCTCCTACACTACAAACAATTGGAGGTAAAGATACATACAAGTACAACACAACACAAACAACACAATACGACATGAGCCCTCCTACACTACAAACAACTGGAGGTAAAGACCCGTACAAGTACAACACAACACAAGCAACACAATACGACATGAGCCCTCCTACACTACAAACAACTGGAGGTAAAGACCCATACAAGTACAACACAACACAAACAACACAATACGACATGAGCCCTCCTACACTACAAACAACTGAAGGTAAAGATCCGTACAAGTACAACAGAACACAAACAACACAATACGACATGAGCCCTCCTACACTGCAAACAACACAATATGACATGTGCCCTCCTACACTACAAACAACTGGAGGTAAAGATCCGTACAAGTACAACACAACACAAACAAAACAATACGACATGAGCCCTCTTGTACTAAAAGCAACTGGAGGTAAAGATCCGTACAAGTACAACACAACACAAACAACACAATACGACATGAGCCCTCCTACACTGCAAACAACACAATATGATAATTTGCCCTCCTACAATACAAACAACTGGAGGTAAAGATCCGTACAAGTACAACACAACACAAACAACACGATACGACATGACCCCTCATACACTACAAACAACTGGAGGTAAAGACCCGTACAAGTACAACACAACACAAACAACACAATACGACATGAGCCCTCCTAAACTACAAACAACTGGATGTAAAGACCTTTCTATTTTCAAAACAGGAAAATTGAGTGTGATATGAATAGCGTATAATACCTATGAATATTCATGTGGTGTGTCAATGTGCAGACGATGTAAATAAACATGGCGACGTCCAGGTCAAACGTCTGGGACGTTTGGCATCAATTAACAAAGGACTGGGAGCTATAAGGGCCAACATCGGACCCACCTCAGATGTCGATTACATTTTCTCCAAAATGTATTCACAATATGTGCTTTTCAGAAATAAATAAAATTAGTTAATATGTGCATCTAATTCCTCACAGCGGACCGACAAAGTCAGGTAATGAAAAGCACTGAACTCCATAAATTTGACTTAATTTGCAATGTGGATTGATTTCAGCAATACAAACATGTTTCGAAACTGTATTATGAAATTAAAGTGAACGAATAGTAATGTCGCAACATCACCCATTTTCGACGGTCTCTTGTTTTCGACGGTTTGTTTCAGGTGATAAAATCTCTCATTAGTTTGATCGCTTCATTTGTCAGAGGTTATATTATGATGCTGAAATTGCATGAATGATCTCAAGAAATCTGATCTAAAAATGTCATCTTTAAATGTAAGAACTACGTACCACATCTATTATTTCACGTTCAAATTGTATTTTTTCGTAATTAATTTTTTCGTCACCTTAACAAAGCTTTAGTCATTTAAAAAATATATCTCATACAAACCAATTCTGGTTTCATCGTCTGCTACGACATTAATAATGTACACATTGAGGTCATATCAATTCAGAAACTTATTAACATTGATTGTCGAAAACTGGTCGAAATTTTGGTATTAACCTTAAAGAAGTAATAGATAGATTTATTTAGACAATAGAACTTTGTCATATTTGAAAAAAAATTAAACACTTTTTTAACCGTACTTAATTCTTAACGACAACCAATGCGATCATATTTTCCAGTACATTTTTACGGACAACTATCATAAATCTATAAAAAAAATGCCAAGGTGCGGGTTGAGAGAAGTCCAATATTTAAAGATCGCTTTTTTAATACTATGGAAATATTTTGGGAAATGGTGTGAAGCAAAAGGTTTAATGTGTAACGATTTTAGGTAGGAACCTGTGAGATTTTTTTTTTTAAACTGATAACAAGCCATGGAATCAGATATCCCATGGAAAGTGGTTGTCGATAGATAATTGTTTTACAATCAAGTATTTCATATATATTTATGATGAGAACAAGTTTACAACCATTTGATTAATCGTGTAGGTAAACTGTGTGTCCCTGCCATGAGTCTATGTATGATTGTTTTGATTGTCACTAGAAAAAGAAGAGATGGTAGATATTATTTTGCTTTGTGACAAACCAACAACAACACTCCTAATAAACTGTTGCAATCAGAATCTGCTGTAAGTTGTCTTTTACGTGTAAGGAGTCTGTCATTTACATCTCGCGCTAAGGGATGTATTAAATGTGTTCCTCATTGTTGTCTGATGTCCCTTTCACATTTATTTATGCCAAATTCGCAGTCACGTTAGGATTCTAATAATAATAGGTTATTATACATTATTATACAGCTATCATTTTAATCCAATCAAAAACACCCATTTAAGACATGTGACCGTACATTATTTTTCCCGTATTGTACAACCGGAAGCCGTATTTTTTCCGTATTGGACGTCCAATACGTTTTTCTTTCGTATTGTACATTATGTAAGGGAAGTAACTCGTTGGTTTTTGTCGTCTGCTAGTAAATTATTTTTAATTGTAATCTACAATCAAATTAACTTGTTCGATATTTAACAGTTTGAGGGAAAAGAAAGTTGTTTAGAATAATTGTTGATCAGTTATTTTGCTGTTTTTAAATCATTTTTAGAGTTTACGAGATCTGTATTGATACAGAACATTTTTTTTTATATATTTCTGATTTAAATTTTCGCACAAATAAATAATTTTGCCAGACTTGGGAGAAAAAAAATAATCTGACAGGATAATCAAGCAGTATAATAGTTATGTAAAACTGGATATTGAATGGAACATTTCTGATTTCATATGTAAAGAAAAATAAATGATTCCATTCTCCCAAAATTTGTCTGTCCCATGGTAAAACAATAGCCCCTTTTAGGCTTATTTATACCTTATCGGCGACGGTCGCCCGACCATTGACCGATTGTCGTGCAAAAATCGTGCGATTTTCGCTTTCTATTGTTTTTATTAAATAAGAGAAATATCTTACTGTATACTAGTTTAACCCCGTCCCTTTTTATTGAAGTACCTGAACTAAGCCAGGAGGGGTCATTTATATGTGTGTTAGAGATATCGAATTTACATATCTCTACGATTTTTCTATTGAATGCTGGAACTGTTCTGACATTTTTCCATTTCATTATAGGTTATGAAAAAAAACAGCTGAGTTGCAATTGTTAAACAAAAACAAAAATATGGTTGTGATTTTTCCATTTCATTATAGGTTATGAAAAAAAACCAGCTGAGTTGCAATTGCTAAAAAAAATATGGTTGTGATCGTCTTCCGTAATTATAATCGTCAAAATGAAATACAACCGAATCAAATGGTGACGTTTTTCAACCTCATTTAAAATATACCTTGACATTATTTCATACTTGTATATCACGTTCACGATATTTTATTACAACACTATTTCAATCGAGTGTACATTTTTTCCTGTCCTAATTAAAGAACTTTATCAAACAGAATCATACAGTTTACATGTAATGCAGTTAATACGCATTTAAGAGCCCCAGCTTTATACTGCTCATGCTCAGCAACGGACCACCTTCGTCAATTGTTTTAGCTCATCGATGAAGATTCACTAAGATAAATAGCACGGTCTTTGCAATATTCATTTATTTATTTATTTATTTATTGATGCTTTGGTGTCAGTGTTTCAACTGTTGACAGAGTTTTAAATTCAACATGGGTAGACTTAATTACCTTTCATCTTAACTAAGCTTGAGCCGTCGTGGTCGTATGGTAGTTGAATTTACAACTACCTGTGCAACCGTTGCCTATCATCACTATTGAATGCTGGAACTGTTCCGACAGTGTGCTTTATATTTTTTCATTTTATTATAGGTTAAAAAAAACCCAGCTGAGTTGCAATTGCTAAAAAAAATATGGTTGTGATCGTCTTCCGTAATTAAAATCGTCAAAATGAAATACAACCGAATCAAATGGTGACGTTTTTCAACCTCATTTAAAATATACCTTGACATTATTTCATATTTGTATATCACGTTCACGATATTTTATTACAACACTATTTCAATCAAGTGTACATTTTTTCCTGTCCTAATTAAAGGACTTTATCAAACAGAATCATACAGTTTACATGTAATGCAGTTAATACGCATTTAAGAGCCCCAGCTTTATACTGCTCATGCTCAGCAACGGACCACCTTCGTCAATTGTTTTAGCTCATCGATGAAGATTCACTAAGATAAATAGCACGGTCTTTGCAATATTTATTTATTTATTTATTTATTTATTGATGCTTTGGTGTCAGTGTTTCAACTGTTGACAGAGTTTTAAATTCAACATGGGTTGACTTAATTACCTTTCATCTTAACTAAGCTTGAGCCGTCGTGGTCGTATGGTAGTTAAATTTACAACTACTTGCGCAATCGTTGCCTATCATCACTATTGAATGCTGGAACTGTTCCGACAGTGTGCTATATATTTTTTCATTTTAGTATAGGTTATGAAAAAAACCAGCTGAGTTGCAATTGCTAAAAAAAATATGGTTGTGATCGTCTTCCGTAATTAAAATCGTCAAAATGAAATACAACCGAATTAATATCAAATTGTGACTTGTTTCAACCTCATTTAAAATATACCTTGACATTCTTTCAAACTTGTACATCACGTTCACGATCGTTTATTACAACGCTTTCATTGCAAGTGTACATTTTTTCCTGTTCTAGTTAAAGGACTTTATCAAACAGAATCATACAGTTTACATGTAATGCAGTTAATACGCATTTAAACCACAGAAGAATATTTCCATCTTCCACACCTTGTGGTGTGGGGCCGCTATTGTGCATGCGAAATATTAATTGCAAACCCCATTAACTGGCTATTTGCTGCCTGTCTAGAATATTTTATTTTTTTCTCGATCGACAGTTCAGAAGCTAGAAAACAATATGATGAATATTGTCTGTCAATCATGCAAACAATAACGTATGCACAACAATTAAACATATATATATTGTATTGGTATTTCCAACAAAGTCAGTGTTTAAACCTTAAAACTATTGTACTTCATTTTAGAAGTAGCATCGATAGACCATTAAACCTACCTCAGTATCCCGGAAGAAAATATATAATCAATAATTGGGGGCTGATGGAAAAAAACTATTTTGGATGAAGTGGTGTTTATTTCATTTGTATGTTATATGTAACTGTTACGTGCCAACATACCACCGTTTTTTTACGGCAAAGATTGCTTCTCAAACATCAAAACGTCATCTAAGCCCTTGTAATATTTGAACATTTTCCCGTCGTTTTTCAAGAAATTTAACACCTCGTGCACCAAAAAAATACTTTAACAGTATTTGCGTTTTATTCATTCTAATAATCTGGTAAAATATTTTCTGGTGCACGACTACGGAGGTGCTTAATTTCTTCGAAAACCGTCGACATATCGCGGGCAAAATTCCACGAAATACAGAAAACAAATAACGCTCATGACGTCACAACGACGTCAAATACGTATCGATTTTGCTGGAAACAAGTTTTAACATCAAAAGTATGATGCCGTCTATAAAATAAAACACATCAAAGGAGTGGGTATGATAAGGGTAAATTTTGGCCCAATCTCAGAAACTGTTTATATAGATATAATAGTAAACACAATCATTAAAAGGTAAGAAAAATAAATTTTTGGATGATTTCACTTTGTCCTTTGTTGCTTAGCAACCTAAATGGAGGAGGGGTCAATTAATCATTGGAAATTCAAATATGGTGGTTTTATTTTACATATCTTGCATAGTCTTTTCGACAAAATGTTATATTCTGTGTATGTACACTCTACAAATGATATTCCAATGCTCTAATGTAGCATATAGTATTTTTGTGTAGTTTTGTCACCCTAGCAACGGTTTTGTAAACATTAAATTAGCCTATACCATTGCAATTAATGGTTGAATTTTGACATCTACGATCTTTTGACTTGATATTTGACTAAGCGGTACATTTTTGTCAAGCTATACACACTACAAATGTCATTTCATATTTCAAAAATACATTTTGATATTTTATTCATAGCTATGCCCCGTCCATAGCAATAGGTTTCCCTATGCACAGTATGTTCCTGTAGATCTCATGGACCTTTTATTTAATCAAGAAAAATATTTCTACAACAGCACCTTAGCAGAGACATCTTATCATTTACTAACCAGTTTATATTATAAGAATTCCTTAAACCTTACAATGTCCATAGTAACCAAATATTATCCCTAGCAACCGCAGAAACTCGTCAATGCTGAGCTCTGTAAATTGGTTTTTTTTCTTTTTATAACCGAATGTTGATCTTTTTATTTTTTAAATCATGAGAGGAAATTATTCTCAGTAATTAGAATGTCAAAGGAACCAAGTCAACTGCATAGCATGGTAGAGTAGCGCTACAACGGCAGGAGAGAATATAATCCAAGTTGAATAATACAAATTTAAAATTCGTGTCCATGGACACGGATGCCCTTCTAACTGAAAAACCCTTCACCCAATTTACCCCAAAATCTAGTTGATCTGTCATTTGTTGTTATAAACAACATATCCATATATCAAATCAATTGGTTGAGGCTTCAAACATTATGGCATGGAAACATCGTTTGGACGGAAGTACGTCGCGTGCGTAAGTTCGTCCGAACGAGGTAATACGTAAACATCAAACAGAAAAGAAAAAATGACAAATTAATGTAGACCTTGAGATGTCAAATTTTCTTAATTTTATTTTACCTCACCTGCATACCATAAAAATACTAGAATACTATAATAATGAAATAAATCATGAAAACCTATGAAATCACTGTATGGCTAGAGGTTCAGATATTTTTTTTCCTTTAAATTAATAATACCCGAGATACAACATCTTATAGTGGGGAAACAGACAACACAATGACCAAAAGAAATGTACTATCGGTGAATCATATAATGCCCGCATATGATTGCTAAGCTATATCTAGTAGCTGATGTCTAGTCTTAAAGGCACAACATTTTATTCAAATTCTCAGTTAACAGTGACCTAACCATTAGTAAATACTGTTGTACTTTTTATCAAAATCCATTGCTTAATCATACCTATCTAGTAAATGAAAATTGAACCTATTCCTACATAATTAGCAACGGTGTTTGAGGGTAACACGGAGGCAACAATGACATATCAAGGACAAAATCAGGCATTATCCAATACAAAATATCATTAATGTACTATCGTGACTATACCATTTATTATATTCAAGATCTTGACCTATATCCATAAGTTAACCAAAACCTAGGGTGCATGGTCGTATGGACGTGCAGATCGATGGACAAGGGTACATACTTGTACTTCTTTGTGATAATGGTAATCAAAAATAATAATGCTTATCGAAAAAAATCAAATGTCATAGGTGCATTATATTCTTCAGGAGAAGCTTCACTTCATTGTCATAATCAATTAACTTTTAGTGTCGGTGAGATTTGCACTCCAGTCATTACGAACGTCAATATCCATGTGACGAGTACATCACTGTAACCACACAACAATCTCTGGCCACAATAATGCAACATTTAAGAAGTAACGGGTTTTTTTGAGTTTTATTTTTAACTTTATAGTTTCTCCTTTTTCTGCTTTTGAGTTTTAATGTACATGTATAATATGCTATTAAGATTTGAAAAAATAAAATATTCTGCCATATACGAACACGATATGTTTACCGTAAATATATATTTCTTTATGAGAATAAGTCGTGTTCTTTGTTTTTTTAAACACTTTTTATGGTTTAAATTGTATAAAAGTGATCAATTTCAGTTCGTTATATCAGATTTTTTCAGTCGGCACTAAACAAGGCAACGTTAGCAATGTTAACCTTTATTATACGATCCGTTTTCCTTACTTTATTTCTCTAACGTTATTTCTTTTTTATTTTTGTAATTAAAAGTTGTATACAATTGGTATGTATTGCATCTCTGCTAAGCACACGACGGTAAAGCATTAGAACAAAATCTGGTTGGCTCGGAATCATGATAATGTGTGAATCCCCGTGTCTATCCGCGGAGCAGTGAGATGGCACTAAAAATTCCAACTAAGTGTGTTAGTCTAGAACAACCCAGACAGCACCATTTTGATATAAGCTCAACTTGCTCTCGCCATGGTATAGCTGAAGAATTCTTCACTTGGCGGTAAGCAACGATCACTTTTACTAATGATTAAGAATTTGTACTAGAAAATTATCAGCTATATTTCTTTCTTATTATGTTACCCAACATTTCTTTTAGAAAATAGGGACTTTTTAGGTTTTCGAATGATATTTAAAATACCGCTCAACCAAATTTTTTCAAACTTTAACTCAATGCTGTATACCATAAAATACAGGTTAAGTTTGATTATGGTGTATTTCCCATTTACCGTTCATAAGATATGGCCCTTTTTCTCTTAGAAAATAGGGACTTTCTAGGTTTCCGGATGCTATTTAAGGTACGACTCAACCAAATATTTTCACACTTTAACACAATGCGATGTACCATAAAATACAGATTAAGTTCGATTATGGTGAAATTGACATATACCGTTCATGAATTATGGCCCTTTTTTTCTTAGAAGATAGGGACTTTAAAGGTTTCTGGATGAAAATTTGGAATGCGGGGGTATCTGTGATCACCAGATCAACTTTCTCTAGTTGTAGGGGAAAACCATGTTTTATTCTCATTATGGTCAGTTCATAATTTACTTGCAATGATCCATCAAGATTAAACTTACATTCTAACACTCCAATGAATGGATACTGAAGTTCCGATATTAAATAAGTATCTGTATGTAAATTGTAATATCATGGAAAATGGGGAAAAACTTTAATACATGTATAATGACAATCTATCAAAATAATCATTAATCAGTTCTCAAAATCTTAACATGTGAATTTCATTTTGTGTCTGTATAATAAATATCAAGTTATTTTATTTGTCATGCTTTAAAAAAGTTTGCTCTGAGTAGTTAACCCAAATCTATGGGCATTTGATATTTTGTTTTAACGGTTATTCTAACATTAAATAATGTTAGCACATTAAAAACTTTTTCTTAGAATGCATAATAATTTTCTCCAAAAAAAAAAAAAAAAAAAAACAGAAAAAGAAATCGATGATTCGATCTCACGATGTTGTTATCGGCAGTCATGTCTGCTAATCATTACGCCTCCGCAACGTGAATATTGAGAGAGTAGAATTAAGCTATATATAAATCAAATTTACGTTATTACAATTATCCATCGGGAATTCACTTTGCGAAAGAGCTAAATAAAATATATTTGTCAAAATAAAATAATAAAAAGTAAAGGGACTACTAAAAATAGAAAGTTCCGATGTGTCGTCTACATGTCCAATGAATTAATTTCTAGGGTAATCAGACGTACTAATAGTATTACGTGATTTTTCTTTTTGGTTGTTTGTTTTGTTTTCTGTACTTTTTGTGAATTGTGAGGATAATTTTAAAGTATACTTTAGTATAGTAACTGAGGGTTAGAAAAAACCCACTTCGGACTCGATGCACAATCGGGTCGGCAGTAATTAAATCACCTCCAAAACTTAGCCGTTTTTTTTCTATTTAAATAACGTGAAAACGTTTTCATAAAAATAGTTCAAGTTTTACACCCGTAGCAAAACAACTACGATAACCAACTTTATTTTGAATGAGATTAAAAGGTCGATATCTATTTCTGTCTATTACGGATGAAAATTGTCAATAAAAAATGGCCGCTGACGAGAAATCGACCTTACAATTATTTTTTGATTGCAGATTTCATACTCTCCACACTCGGGTACCAACACAAAAATTAAATGAGATATGTGTTTATGTATATTAAACATCATACTAAAATATGCCGTTGGTACCTGCTTGTGGTTATACTGAAAATTGACATTAAATCCACATTTATTGTTAGATTTCATATATTTTCACGAAACGATAGACTTTTCATTGACTAGTGTGACGTCATCATCGCACGTGCAAATATGGAAAATTGTTACCAAAATAGTAGTTGGGGTAAAGGTCTAATAAAATCAAGAAACAACGAAAGCTATACGTTTCATTTATAATTTGTGTATTTTTTAGGCCAATTTCTGCCTTTATCATGTCTACTCCTTTTAATCAAGTATTTTCTAAGATAATGATTCATTAAATATGGGGCCCTATATGGCACTTATAGTCCCAGTGGCGGATTTAGAGGGGGGCGTGCGGGGCGTGCGCCCCCACTAAAATTCGCAAAGCATATGTTATGCAACGTTAATTAAGCAGTTCAATAAATAACTTTTTCATGAATGGTTAACTCGTAACCTGCAGTAAAATATTCTTACACATTGTAAATACACGCTGGATGTGTTCGCTGATTCATATATGTATTCGCCGTCAGTAGTTCAAAGATTATTCCATTCTGATTGGTTCCGAGGTACCAGACATCAACTATTTTCTCAGGCTAATTAAACATTATTTCTTCAGTCAATTTTACAACTACGTGTACACGTGCTATTTAGAAATTATAAAATGGACGAAAATTCTAGGCCAAGAAAACAAGCAAGATTGGATACATTTCTGATTCCTCGACGAGACGAGAAAAGTCAATGGAAAACTAAAAATACTTCGAATAATTAATTTAACAATTGATCTCATTTATAAAACATGCAACGAAAACCTATAACGAGAGAATCAGATGAAGAAACTGAGACAGTGTGGAGAAACTTGAGTGTCCCAAGAAAATGGTTACTTCTCTTTAAGGTATGGAAGATAACTCTATTTTCAGTGTCTTCTCAATTATATGATCATCTGTGCGTTTGAAAATTCCCCCTCAATTCCAAGCTTCTTGGTGACAAAGATTGTTTACATTGGATATGGCCAGTTAAAAAAATGACTCCTTTTCCTTTTACCTTTCCATAGCTGTGCTCCTTGCAGGGCTCACCAAACCAGGCGAAGTGGGCGACTACAAAGCGAAATTAAAGTCGCCTTGTTTTTTTTTGCAGGTCACTCTTTTCTTGCAAATAATCTTCGTTTATGGTAAAGCTGATTGTCAAAACAATTGTAATCAATGGGAAGATACATAACAATAAGAGGAAAAGGTTTTATTCAAGCAATAAAGAAGGTTTAATTTGTTGATACAAAAGTATCACGGCAAGCTTCTGCAAATTTGTACTGACGAAATTCCAGGTGAATATTAAATCCCAAATCTTAAAATATACAAACAGACGCTTCCTTTACCAAATTGGCCATTGAATTGTGTTATATTCTAATTATTTTCACAAAACTTGAGTTATTTGTAGCCTTTTAAAAGCTAAACAATCAACATGTCTAAGTTTTAAACACGGCGATCATGGGAACGTAAGAAATCGGGGGACGGAAACGAACATTTAGATGTCATTGACAGATTTCAAGGCAAGCATGAATAAATCTAAAATCAATAAATATAAGATCAATAATAATAATAAAACAAATACAAAACATGAATTTAATGTTAAATATGAAAGATATAAACAAGATATTAGCAAAGATAGAAAGCTATGTTTGGGGAAAAAAATTGTAATATCTGATCCTCTCTTATACCCCCCCACCCCCCCTTCTTCTAAGACAACTAAAGAATAACCAGAATCATCAAACAAATACAACTGAGCACAGAATTTGAAGGAATTTAACAATACAGCTGGGTGGCTGTCTGTGTTTTTTGTGTTTTTTTTTGTAATGAATTAATCAAATAGAGTCACCATCAAACCACCCCTCCCCCTCCCCAGCCGTCTTGAAAATAAAAAAGACCAATGGAGTCATTTGGTAATTTGGACATCCACTTTGTCAATTATAAGAATTGAAAAGCTTTTTGTTATTGGTAACTAGTTTTTTTTTATCTCATAAACAAAGAAACTAGTAAAGGATGGGTGTGTGATAACTTTCCTCGACAATTTCATTTTTTTCTGGGTACCTTTCATGAAAAACATAAATTTAAATATTTTAAAAATCTGACGGTAAAAGTTTGTAAAATTTGGTGCAATGATGTCTATATGTCTATTCTTCAGTGTGACATTTTTTGGTGGAAATTAATTGACAGGAATTTTTTTAATCCGATTTTTAATACCAAGGTGGTCCTCAGGGCATCCCCCTTTTTTGCAGTTTCCACTGTTTTGCACGTGATTATCTCCAAACAGGATATTCAGATATGCTAGATATTTCATATTTATTCAACAACAACACTCTCAAGTGTATTAAAGCCAAAATATTCCCTTTCAATCAGAAATAAATGTGCATATCTATTAGAATCTTCCGAAATTAGTATTACCATCTGGCGTCAAGAATACCCCCAAAATTGCTATATTTAGGATGTGCTATGGAGAAAATGGCACGGTGAAATGTTTTGAAACTTTGGCAGATAATGTATTTAGACATAACTATTCAATGATGCAAATTAAAAAAAATTGAATGATGGGAAAATTTTAGGGTAACCCAGGTCTACCACCTTAAATAATGGTTCAAATAGTTCTTGAATTCGAAATTCTGCAATTTCATATGGAAAAAAATAAAGGCTTGATTTGTATACAAATACCCGAAAATTAGCGGCAATTTATGTGTAACAATCTCTGCATCTGCCCGAGGTATCTGCACAAGAAAGTGTGAACAAATCCTTTGTCCGGGTACGTTTATATTATTTATATCTACCAATGGATGTCTGTACAATTTTTTTACACATTTTTAACAAAAAATTCTGACTACAATTTATTTGTAATAAATTAATATCTACAACTGCACATGAAAGTGTGAAAATAATCTCGACAAAATGGTTTATGCATATCTCACACCTGATTTCCGTAAACATATTTCTCGAGAACTTTGACACATTTTGTTTGTTTGATCTTTTGGTGTAATGAGGTTTTTACACCCGTTGCTCGAACACTTGATGTCCGTCCGTCCGTCCGTTCGTCCGTCCGTTCGTCCCTTCGTCCGTCCGCCCGTCTGTAAGATGTCTGCAATCCGCAACTCCCCTGACTGTAACCACGCAATTGATTGACGTTAAACTATATAATGTACTTGAAATACGATTTATAAAGAATTCTTTCCGCAGTACGATGGGGGAGGATCGTTTTAATGCCCTACTTTTGTTATATGTTCATAAAGACATTGACAATATCCAAGGCGGATGCTATTGTTTAATCCACTTTCCGAGTGACTTGTTTGAAATTATCTTGAGACAATAGTATATATGTAGCTATAAGTTTTCCAGTTTGCTAACATTTGTTCCAAAAATGATTCATTCTTTTTATTTTGGATATTTTTGTTAAATTTGTAACTTCAAGATAAAAATTAAAGCTTGCGTTATTTTGACCACAATGAATCCTATTAGTACAGTGGCAGCAATCTTATCTGAAACTGTTCAAAGTCAAAATGAATAGTAATGATATTAGGAGTAAATTTGGGATATCATTCTAAAAAAGCTCTACCCATTGATAAATGATCAGTATTCTGTCCGTCCGGATGAAGCTTTTCGTTTCGCCGTTGGTGCATTCATTGAAAACGTATGATTCGTTCTTGTTTATAGACAAACAAAGACGACTATGTTAACATTAATGCTGCATGAAACGATTCTGATCATCTAATTTAGATACGTTAGCTAATCAGAAATCAACAACAAGTTCATGTATTGACAATTTCCGCTTTTGTTTGTCTATAAACAAGAACGGTCGAATCATATGTTTTCAATGAATGAATCAAACGACGAAAAGAAAAGCTCCATCCGTACGGGCAGTATTAACTAGAACCACCCGATAGGACAAGCACCGAAAGTACAGACCAATTAGTGCAATGAGGAATGCGTTAATGATTGATTGATTTTTGGTGTTTTAACGCCACTTTCAGCAGTATTTCAGCTATATCGTGGCGACCAGTTTTAGTGGTGGAAGAAGCCGGAGTACCCGGAGAGAACCACCGACCCTGGGCAAGCAACTGGTAAACTTTTTCACTTGCGACTGCGAGTCGAGTGCACCCTTTTTGTAATTTACAAAGCTGGGTGCGAACCCACGCCGTATTGGTGATAGGCTTGTATGAGCTGTTAGATCCAACGACCTAACTCATTGAGCCATCCGGACCCCAGAAATGCGTTAATACTAAACAAATAGTTCTTTGAAGGGTTAAAATATCGTGATCGATCAGTCATGAGTTGAACAATTCGCATCACGGTTGTTAAAAAAAAAGTTTTACTTCAGGTTCTTATAATCTGACAAAAACATACTGTTAACAATTATCCGACAAAATTAAGACTCAAAGTAAAATTTTTTTGGTCTGATAAAAATGATGTGGTTGGTTCAAAATTGTCGTTCAAATAAATGTCTGTAATTCCTCAAACCCCCAGAGCTTAGGGGGGGGGGGGGGGTTCGCCCCCCTGGACCTCCTACTAGGGCTCTGCCCTGGGCCCGCTGGGGACCTTAAGCGGTCCCCAGATCCCTCTCCTACTCACGCCCCCCCCCTTAATCCCAAATCCTGGATCCGCCCCTGAGTCCCCAGTTCTTTTAATCGCATTGACGCCGGACTGCATGCACTGAGTTTTTCTCCTGGTTTCAATGTACACAAACTGTATTTAAAATAGATACAATTATTTACAGAAACAAGTTATTTACTGATGAATTTCATTACTTAGTGGCTGAGTAAGCCAGCGCCCACAGTAGTTCCTATGATATTACTTGAAATGAATCATAAAATGTACAGAGATTGTGTATATACATAATGGTATCATATATACAATCACAGTCGGAGAGCAGACTCGATAATGGCGTCGTTTCAATTAATTTGTCACGTACATTTTTTACAAGAATCGGACACGTTTTAGAATACATCAACCAAGTGTTGAAAATTCACTCGTTTTAATCGTTGCGAGCGTCAAATATAACCGAAGAAGCGAGAAAAACATAGAATTTTTTTTCTTTTATATAAATTTGAGGCCCGGTGCTTGAACTTCTTGTAACAAAGGAGTAATGCAGAAATTAAAATGACACGGAAATGGTGGAAGTTGTTTAAAAAAACACGAACAATTAAAAATTTAAATATTTGCCGAAAGGGTGATGGAAAATCATATGCATAGTTCCATAGATTTCTATATTAGTATTTCAAAGAAACATTTTCTGTAATTAAACATACAATAGAACTTTTTCCTGTCAGATGGATCGTGTCACATTTTAGTTGGATTCAAGGGAGGTAACTAGAATCATCACATTTTTAGCGTTCTATTTATAGAACGAGTGTAAGTAAATGTATGTTTTCTCAATAAAACAAATATTATTTTGTATTAAAAATGTTGAAATTAGTCAGAATAATTGTCTACTATATCTACAGCTATTAAATTGATCAAATATAATTTAACAGATGAGTCCAAATTTGAAATTTGATGGAACCACAACAGTATTAAGTAAGGAGCAATTACATTACTGCAAAAGTAATCCTGTTAAGCTGAATTTTCGGTCGAAATACATGTAAAGTTGTTCCATGAAGGCATAGCAAAACAAGAATCAACTGTAATGGTCTACCAAATTTATCGAATGAACTTGGGAAAAAAAACCAGTCATATTGTCATATGCAATGGTAAATCTTGGAATATTAAAAAATTAATTTCAACTGTTTTTTAGCATATTTTTCAGCTATGTAATGGCTGGAACAGTTTAGGATATCATAATGATTTCTGCTTTTTACTAGAGCAACACAGTTGGATTTTTATATTGCTAATGCTTTCTCACTGAAACAACAGTCCGCGTGTAGACATGTCACTCCGCTCTGACACATTATCATGATTCCGCGCCAACCAATATTTAATCTTACTCCTTAACGTTACACGTTTAGCACAAATGTAGCAAATACCAAATTCATATTTTCTTTAACCAACTGGAGCTCGAACTCACGAGCTACCACTCTCGAGAGGAGCACGACAACCATTACAACTTCCAACGATACGGTTTATCAGTTATGACGATAATTTTATACTATATCCTATAAGTGATACAATATGATTATACAAATTTAATTTAGTGCGAAACAGAATGCCTTTACCTATAGCGCCCTCAATTTAGTGCGAAACGGAACTTTTACATATAGTACCCTCAGTTTAGTGCGAAACAGAGTACAGTTACCTAAAGCATCCTTAGTTGGGATTAACTTAAGCATATTTTATTTGCATAAAAGGTAGCAAATGACATTGGACTAATGTTATCATAGCTTGTGGAGGGTATGGTTTTAACGCCACTTTCAACAATATTTCAGTTATACCCTGGCGGTCATTTTTTTATTTTTTTTTTGGTGGAGGAAACCGGAGTACCCTGAGAAAACCACCGACCTGTTGCAAGTCACTAACAAACTGTATCACATAATGTTGTATCCAGTACACCTCGGCTGGTCGGGATTCGACCATACGATCACGACCACGACGGTTCCCGTATTTCTTTAAACATTTTTTTTTATGCAATTTCAAAAATTAGAAGACAGTCTTACTTACATAAATTATATCATACTGTGACGGTTAAGCGCAAACTTGCTATCTTATTTCAATAGTATCGTGGTCGTGGTGATAAGTTTTACCTATGGAGGAAAGGACGTCATGTGATCATAGGTACTGATATATAACCTAGTAGGTAGACTTAATTTCAACAACGATACCATATGTAAGACAAGCCTACATGATATACCAGTTATAATTAAGGATTAATCGGTGGTGTAATGGTTAGCGTGCTTGCCTCGAGTGTGGTAGATCGTGGTTTCGAGCCCCAATCAGATCAACCCAAAGACTATACAATTGGTAGTTGTTGCTTCTCTGCTGAGCACACAGCATTAAGGGGGAAGAACAAAGACCGGTTGGCTCGGAATCAGGATAATTTATCCGAGTGGGGCGACATGTCTATCCGCTATAAATACACTATACAAATCTAACTAAGTGTGTTGGTCTAATACAAAGTGGACCTCATCATCATTTCATTGAAAATTAACTTGTTCTCGCATTGATATAGCTGAAATATTGTTGAGTTGGCCGGCTAAGCAAAATTCACTCACTCATTCTTACCTCTATTTTGACTATCTCAAAGGGCCCGGGTGGCTCAATGAGTTAGGTAGTTGGATTACCTAACAACTCATACAAGCCTGTCACCAATACGGCGTGGGTTCGCGCCCGGTTTTGTGAATTACAAAAGGGTGCACTCGACTCGCAGCCACAAGTGATAACATTTGCCAGTTACTTGCCCATGTTCGTTGGTTCTCTCCGGCTTCTTCCACCACTAACACTAATCGCCATGATATAGCTGAAATATTGCTGAATGTGGCGTTAAGTACCAAAAACCAAAAACCGACTATCTCAACATAGAATATAATTTTAAGCAAACTTCATATTTGGTTTTTGAACTTTGCAGGGGCTTCAGTTCTTGAACAGGTACCAACATCAGATTTTATCTTTGCTATGATTTCAAATATGTTAATA
Organism: Bathymodiolus brooksi; assembly: GCA_963680875.1. Lineage (NCBI taxonomy): Eukaryota > Metazoa > Mollusca > Bivalvia > Mytilida > Modiolidae > Bathymodiolus > Bathymodiolus brooksi. Next base: position 90,073,581 of record OY804581.1, on the reverse strand, counting down.
ACAGAAAGCTTAAACAGTGATGATCAACAATTCCACCAATATCCACAATACTATTAGTTCTCACCTCAACTCACTGAACACAAAAGACCACGACATATGACGTTGAAAATCTAGATCCTGAATTGAGACAGGCACAAAAATGTGATGGGGTGAAACCGGATAGTGGGATCCCTTCCCATTGGTGTGGTTATTTACAATATTCATGATAAATACAAAATCGATTTATTAAAATATTTTCTATTAACATTGAAAACAATTTAGTTTCTTCAGATATTTTCTTTTTATCAGCTGGGAAGTTAAAAACTGCTTAAAAGAGCGGGTAAAGCAAAGATTCTAGCATTGATTTTTAATGTTTTGCGCTAAAAACAAGGCATCATAATAAGGAAGTGGATGCAGGATAATGTGTCAAAGTGAAGCACAATGCCTGTCCAGTGTTTTAGTAGAATAGCACTTTACAAATCCAACAATAAAAGTGTTGGTCCAGAATAAACAAACGTCATCAATATCTCATTAAAAAAAGAAAGTTGTTCTCGTCAAGATATATAGAATCTAACACCGGGGGGAGTACAAGATAGGGAAATCTCAGACACCCAAGGGTGTCGGAGATTTCTCTATCTTGTACTTTTTTCGGTGTTTGATCTTATTTCTCACTAAACACCTAATTGATTTGTTTACATTCCATCGAGCGTTTTCCCGCAATTTTTTTCCATTGCTAAAGTAAATATTCGATTTATCCATATGCATCCATGTCTTGGCAGTATTTTAAATGTATTTCATAATAAAATACAATGTATTTAATAAATATATTATATATAGTCTCTAACATTGTTTCTCTAATGAACCACTAAACATTTGTTTGATTCTTTTTCTCACTAATTTAACAAAATGTATGGCCGTTTTTCACTTTCTCAAATCGACGTCCAATGACGTCACTGACGTATACTTCAATTGACGTCACACCCGTTAAGGAATGTTTTTGAAGCAATGATGGAGAAGGGACAAGATTCCAGATGAGGGGTTCTTGATGACGGTACGGTTAATTACGGTTAGTTACGGTTAATTAAACGATTTTATTGACACAATGCCATTTTGCAAAACGTAACATTTTTACGGGAAAAGTAGCGTGAAATTCTTTTCTCTTTTTTGAAACAGACCAGTTCCTATTTTTAGCCATGTGAGATTTTCTTATCTTGCACTAGTGCAAGACAAAAAAATCACGTGCGTTTTACCGGCAAATGCATGATGTACAGTTTTTGTCAACTGCCCCCCCCCAATTCTCCATGCTTTTACTTTTTAAAATAAACAATTAACCACGATTCTACTACATAAGTATTTTTAAATTCATTTATGTATTATATTCTGCTAGCTAACGTGCACCTTTCACGGTGTTTGATTCTTTTTTCAGGCTCTCTTCCGGTCAATGTTTGTTTACTTTGAGTAAATAATAGAGTGCTCTCCCTTGTTAGTAACTAACGTAAAGAAAGAAATTACCTCCCTTTGACCAAATTCAAATATTTTTTTTTACAGGTATTTATCGCTGTTGTAGTAACATTTATAATATATTTATTAAATACATTGTATTTTATTATGAAATACATTTAAAATACTGCCAAGACATGGATGCATAGGGTACCTATAAAGTGCGAAACGAAATAGAAACGAAACGAAACGAAACGAAACGAAATCAACGAAAACGAAACGAAACGAAACGAAACGAAACGAAATCAACAAAAACGAAACGAAACGAAACGAAATCAACGAAATGAAAACGAAATAAAACGAAACCAACGAAAGCAAAACGAAATCAACGAAAACAAAACGAAATACGATGCTAGACTACTTCCCACACATGTCTCAGTGTCTTTCATCAGGACAGGACAGGATTTGATCACCATTGAACAAGAATAATATGCATTTATTCAGCGGGAGTCTGTCCTTTTCACTTAGTGGCTTCTTTTAAATTTGGGAACCATAAGAGCAACGTCAAGTCTGTTGAAAGGAGAGGAATTAAAATACCAGAAGTGCAGTAGTTAAAGTTCACTAATAAATATCCCCGTCCGAGCAAAATTTAAAAGTGTGTCGGAGAAACGAAAAAAGTGTGACGACCAGACGGACAAACGAACGAACGGACAGCAGAAGTCCTATATACCCCAATCTTTTTTTGGCGGAGGTATACAAATCCTATCAAAAATTCACTTTAGAAATTTAAAAAAAATCTACATATCTTGTAAAAGTACCTTTTTTCCCTTTGATCCCTTTTCATATTAAAAAAAAAACCAAATCACCCCCCCTCCAAAATTTTTTCCGGTATTAATAAAATTTGATACGGCACATATTTTTATACCCCCCGCTATCCAGCGGGAGGGGGGTATATAGTATATGTCCGTTTGTCCATGAGTGCTTCTCTCACTGCCTATGCAATTCCTCCTTAACAACTTGATGGAATTGAATGAATCTTACAGGAAATCTTTAATACCATATGGCAAGGTTCATTAATTTCATGAATTCTTTAGTACCAAATGGTATTGTGCACCTTCTATTTTTGTTTTCCCATTTCAACAGTTCTTGCTAAAATTTCTTCACTTTTGGACTTTGTCATTTAAGGCTATTTAATTGTCATACAAGGCTATACAATAGAGAGAGGATACTGTTGCGTTATCCATAACTCTTCCTAAACAACAGAATGGATTTCAATAAAACTTCCAGAGTTTCTTATGTTTAGTTTTTACAGAAGTTCTTCTGTAAGGAGGGCGCTCACTGTACGTCCTGTTATGTTGCTGTTGGTTTTTTTTTAGTTCTTCAAAATAAAACAATAGGATTTGAAATAAAAAGTTTATAGTGTTGGGTCTTTTTGACCCCTGTATATCTCGGAAAGAACAACGGTAAGACATTACGCCAGATCTGTTGGCACACTACCGAATAAAGGTAATAACAATGGTACCGTACTCCAAGGCGCATTCAAAAGGGAAAGTCCACAAAAGCAGACAAAACTGATAAGAAGCTCAACCATCTGAGTTTTCAATCAACGGAACAACTGAACAACAACATGGGGATTAAACGTGACAAGTCGGGAAAATCCAGTAGTCAAATAGTGCCCAGAATCTGAAACTCAAGACCATCCTGTATGATTTGCGAATAGGCAAATTTATGAAGAATACAAACGAAAAACGTAATAAAATCAGACGAAAAATGAACCCTCAATATCCCAATCTATGAAAATACCCCCTCATATCCCCCCCCCCCATTTTTTTCTATATGCCCACTCCAGAAACTTTATAATTCATAAATACTGACACACACTCAAACACAAATAAAAATATGACATTTGAACTTCTGAAAGTTTGTCGGCAAGCAAACCCGACTTGAATTGAGTTGCGGGTAATGTACGTGAGGAGTAATGTAACGGACAGACATGCAAGATGGGTTTCCCAGTTATAATTAATCAAAATTATTGTATTTAAAAAATCAAATTATCTTTTTTTTTTCTTTTTTTTTTCCATATCAGTCTATTTCGTTTTGTTTTCGTTGATTTCGTTATGCTTTCGTTGGTTTCGTTTAATTTCGTTTTCATTTCGTTGATTTCGTTTCGTTTCGTTTCGTTTTTGTTGATTTCGTTTCGTTTCGTTTCGTTTCGTTTCGTTTTCGTTGATTTCGTTTCGTTTCGTTTCTATTTCGTTTCGCACTTTATAGGTACCCTGGATGCATATGGATAAATCGAATATTTACTTTAGCAATGGAAACAAAATTGCGGGAAAACGCTCGATGGAATGTAAACAAAACAATTAGGTGTTTAGTGAGAAATAAAATCAAACACCGGAAAAAGTCTCGTAAGAGAACGATTGAAATCTTACCCTCGGGTGTCGGAGATTCCCCTATCTTGTACTCCCCCCGGTGTTAGATTCTATATATCTCACCCACGGGTTGAGACATTATTGCGTATTTGACCAATCAGCGACTGAGAACAAAGTGATCCACACGTTGATTATCGATTTCTTCTCACACAGGTTGAGAAGTGTGAAAATTGATAAAACGCACGTGATTTTTTTGACTTACACTAGTGCAAGACATATAGAATCTAACACCGGGGAGAGTACAAGATAGGGAAATCTCCGACACCCGAGGGTTAGATTTCAATCCTTCTCTTTACGAGGCTTGCCGAGTTAGAGAACAATTGTAATCTTTCCCAAGGGTGTCGGAGATTTCCCTATCTTGTACTTTTTACGGTGTTTGATTTTATTTCTCACTAAGCCACCTAATTGTTTTTGTTTACATTCCATCAAACGTTTTTCCGCAATATATTTTTCCATTGCTGAAGTAAATATTCGATTTATCCATATGCAACCGTATTTCGGCAGTATTTCAAATGTATTTCATCATAAAGTACAATGTATTTAATAAATATATTATAAATGTTACTACAACAGAGATAAATACCTGTAAACAATTATTTGAATTTGGGCAAAGGGAGGTAATTTCTTTCTTTACGTTAGTTACTAACAAGGGAGAGCACTCTATTATTTACTCAAAGTAAACAAAAATTGACTGGAAGAGAGCCTGCAAAAAGAATCAAACACCGTGAAAGGTGCACGTTAGCTAGCAGAATATAATACATAAATGAATTTAAAAATACTTATGTAGTAGATTCGTGGTCAATTGTCTATTTTAAAAAGGAAAAGCATGGCGAATTGGGGGGCAGTTGACATAAACTCTACAGCATGCGGCATTTGCCGGTAAAACGCACGTGATTTTTTTTGTCTTGCACTAGTGCAAGATAAGAAAATCTCACATCGCTAAAAATAGGAACTGATCTGTCTCAAAAGGGAGAAAAGAAAATCTCACATCGCTAAAAATAGGAACTGGTCTGTCTCAAAAGTGAGCAAAATATATTGTAGCTGATATAAACGTTATAGAACCATAACCATCCACCCTCTTGGAAGTTAAATGGTCCGTCCCTAAGTATTAATTTCCAGGAGATTTTCATCATTTTATAATTCAATTTTTGATATTTCGTACACTGTGAAAAAAGGAAAAAAAACCTTGTTTTTAATCGGTCGAATATAATATGTACATTTTTGAATATAGATTTGAAGATATGGAAATTAATTCCGACATACGGAAATTTCGTGAATACCAAAATTACTGTAGAACCATGATATTTCTCCATTAGGGAGGGATGGTACACCATAAGCAGTTAATGAAGAGGGAAAATATCTGATTGATCTCTGTAAAAGTACAAAATATCTCGCTTAGCATCCTAAGCCTAATATTTGTTGAACAAAAGATATGTTCAGACAGGAAGACATAATTTGTAATAAAAAGGACATCAGTTTTGCTTTCAAATTAAATTAAAAATAAATAAATAAAAATGCTCTGGTTTTATTTATTTAGCTTTTTGTTACCTACTGATAAGCACACAATACCAAATATTGAGTTGTTGTATGTTAAGCTCCGATAACAAGTTGTGTATTTCCTGCATGTCAATTGAAGTATTTTTTACATGACACAACACAAGAACAGTATTTTATATAATTTACAGCTACAGTCTCTCTCTATATATATGTAATTATTTTTTTTTCACAAATTTTCAAATAATACATCAAGTAACGATTGGTGCATATAGTAACAGAATTACAAAGACGGAAAGAAAGCACTGTCTTGGTCTATTTCAGAAGTCGCTGACAATGAGCCATAACAGAAAAAAAAAAAACAAAAAAAAACCCGATTTTTTTTAACAACAGATGAGTCGAGAACACCTTTCAGAATAGATCGCGGAAATCAACCACGTAATTTCGCAACTAATGTGACAGCTTAACTAGATAGCTTTACTGTATTAGGTATTTGATAAATTTATCAGTTGATTGCGCATAGAATGAGTAAGTTGATGTTATTTAAATAAGTTTTCGATAATAAGCTAACACTTTGACACGTTCCCTTTCTCCGGAAATTAGAGGTTCTGTATGGGAATACATATAGATAATAAATAAAACTCAATCTTTAATTATTGGGGATTTACGCCGCGCAGATATATCAAATTAATTGAATTGTATTGTCTAATTTTAAACGTTTTGACTTTTTATGAAAGGTTTTTCGATAATATGACAATACTTTGATACGTCCACTTTCTCCTACGGGGTATGATAGGGGGCACATATATAATTAGGTTAAAAAAATGCTTATTTTGAATAGTATGACTTACAGCGTGTGGACAAGTTGGGTTATGACAAAAATAGAATATGAAGAACAATAAATATGAAACTTAGTGGATTTAAGCTGGACTTTTAGCATTATGGAGAAAAACAATGTGATTTGACCTGGATTTACTGCATAAAAGTTATATGGGGCATGCAATTGTAAGAGGATAGTCGATTAAATATTTATATACAATTCAGTACATCTATTAATGTGGTCCTATTAATGTGGTCTTATTAATGTTATATCTATTAATGTGGTCTTATTAATGTTATATCTATTAATGTGATCCTATTAATGTTATATCTATTAATGTGATCCTATTAATGTTATATCTATCAATGTGGTCCTATTAATGTTATATCTATTAATGGGGTCCTATTAATGTTATATCTATTAATGTGATCCTATTAATGTTATATCTATCAATGTGGTCCTATTAATGTTATATCTATTAATGGGGTCCTATTAATGTTATATCTATTAATGTCGTCCTATTAATGTTATATCTATTAATGTGGTCTTATTAATGTTATATCTATTAATGTGATCCTATTAATGTTATATCTATTAATGTGATCCTATTAATGTTATATCTATTAATGTGGTCCTATTAATGTTATATCTATTAATGTGATCCTATTAATGTTATATCTATTAATGTGGTCCTATTAATGTTATATCTATTAATGTGGTCCTATTAATGTTATATCTATTAATGTGGTCCTATTAATGTTATATCTATTAATGTGATTCTATTAATGTTATATCTATCAATGTGGTCCTATTAATGTTATATCTATTAATGTGGTCCTATTAATGTTATATCTATTAATGTGGTCCTATTAATGTTATATCTGTCTTTGTATATCGGTCAGTAGTTGTTATACTATGTCGAATTTTGGAAGTGGGTATTTCCATAGAAATATTCAGAGTCTAGATAAAAGTTTTTTGTGATGATGTCATTGTGTTTTAAGAAAGTCAAAAGCATTTATTACAATTGTTTTCCCGAATGTCACTATAGTAATGTCTAAACAAAATTCACCTAGCAGGTTTGAGATGTTGTTAAGATAAATGGGACTAATAATAGGACTCTCGGGGGGTCTCTTTGCTTATATAAGAATTTCAGGGACCTGCTTTACAAATGCATTTGCATATCAAATTTATCTCTTTTGTTCAGAATGTGGACCCATTGTTTTGTTTCATATGTGCTTCAATACCAGATTAAAAACCACTTTTCATTGTTAATGATAATATATTTGGTCAGTAATCTCCTTGTGTAACAACATAATGGCATACAGATGTCTTTACACATTTAGCATAATTAGTTATTTGTCAAATCTAGTTTATATGTACATTATAGTTTATATATAACATATCTTTCCTTTCTTTATTACAATACTGTCATATCTGTATTATGTTGTCTTGTTAACTACAGCATACGTTTGGCCTTGTTGACGTACTTCATCAATATTTGGTTGAATTTTGTCCACAGAGGGTTTCTTTTCATGGCAATAATCTATTAGATCATATACATCGTTACTTCCAGACGGAGGACAGACATTCTCTACTCTATCATCCTCGTTATTAAATGCATCATTTTGATAAACATATTTATCTTGACTCGAGTTGGTTGACTTTTCGTGTGATTTTCCATTTGTGTCCATGCTGCTTGTGCGATCAATTGCTGTTGCCAGAGAATAGGTTAGGTATAGCGAACTGTCGTTTCCGTCAGTAGCGAGTCTTTTGTCAGCTGACAGCGATCTTGGTGAATCCACGTCTTTTAATCCACTATAGGACGTTGATCTGCAACTGAAATATCGTGAGTGAATGATTATTGCTTAACGCCAATTCAACACTTTTTTCATCTATATCATGACGAGAACAAGTTAATTTGCAATGAGATTAGGTTCATTTTGTACCAACACGCTTCGTTGCATTTTAATTTTGATATAGCGCACTGAAACAACAGTCCACGGTTAGACCCCACTCGGACACATTATTCTGATTCCGAGCCAACCAGTCTGTGCTGTTTCTCCTTAATGTTGCATGCTTATCGGAAAAGCAAGAAATAATAATTTTATAGTCTTTTGTTTGTCACGATCGGGACTCCAGCTCACAATCTACCGCACGCGAGGTGATTATGATAAACGTTCCACCAGCCAATCGTTGCACAAACCTCAATTATATTTTAAATCTCAATGAAACATTAAGTGCAAATTAAATTCATGGACATTTCAAGAACATTTAAGTGTTAATTGAGAGTTGTGCAACCCAGACCTTTTCTTAGCTCAGTGTAATCGGTACTGTGGCGAAGAGTGTTCGAGTTGATATAAAAATAATTAATTAATTAACAAAGACATTGTATTGAAAATATATATGGTTTGCATGAATATTGTATTGTGTCCTACATATTTCAAATAGCTTAGTATATGCTATAGCAATAATTCAAGCCAAATACGCTACTCCAACATAACAGTTCATGTTCCCGTAGTGTATATTATTGGGCTATCAGTTTGGGTCTCAGTGGCTCACAAATAACGTCGCTATAGGATAATTCTCACTTGAATGATTCTATAGTCTCATCTGTGTGGAAGTTATACTTATCATTACCAATTGATATACCGTTATGTCGATCGTATGGTAGTTCGCTTAACATCTGTCTGTGAGATCAGCACCTAACACCAATAAAGTTTGTGGATTCGATTCCTGTACTCAATGCAACATTATGTGATATTTGTATTTATTTTGCTGTGACTGTTGGGTGATTGTTGAAGACCAATATTGATAAATACACATAATCCTCAGACATAGGTGACCTTAGCCGTTTCTGGCGATCATGTTTATGCCCTTTGGCTTAGTTGCTCACAAAACGTTTTTAGTTATTTGGCTTTTCAACCTTTCGACTATTAGCGTATCTGATGCAGGTCATCCAGAAACGCGTCGTGCACCATGAATTCGATATCTACTCTTTTATTTTAATACTACAAACTACAGTTAATGCTAATAACTATTGATTCCTAGAGGTAAATTAGAAATAATCACATCAGATGATTGACAGTTACGGACAATCCGTGTCACACACCTATGTCCATTTGATATGTTCCATTTCTTGCAGTCATTATCTTGTCCTTCCGTATTCCTTTAACAGCGGGAGAAATGATGAATTCCAGTAGTTGATCAGGAACTGCTAACCCTTCATAAGCACTTGAATTAAACCCTGGTTTTGAGTGTGGGAAGACTTTGCTGAATCGTTATTTTTATTGTGACCATTGTATTGTCTATGCATCGATTTACTGCTTCTAATTTCTCCTTGGTATCTGAACAATTCTCTTAATAAATTATATGTTGATAAAACCACTAAAGCAACTGAATAAAGCTGGAGTGTACAAGGGTGGGGGGACAGGGTAAAAAACGCCATTCATATCTGAAGAATTCGTTGAAATCGAACAGACCAAATATTAAGAAAAATATATGTATCTTAAATTAAATAAAACAAACCTTTTGATCAGGATTACTACTATTGCTATAATTAAGCCTCCACTTCCGGCACCTATGGCTATGAACAGTGTCTGGTAATTCCCTGTAATGTAATCAAAAATGCATAAATGTGAAAAATTACTAATTGGTTGAAGGAATCAATTCACTACTTTTGTTGAATTTATTAATATTCCATAGATATTATTTCATAGAGTGTAACAGCTTTCTTACAATTGTCAGTTGTTTTGCTAAAAATGGTTTGATAACATAATGATTAACAAGGTTAGTTGACCTAGTCATCTGTTGTTGTGCAAACCAGCGTACACCCACAGGACGGCAACAAAAACAAAATACTCATGGATATCTTAAGCAAAGTTGAATTTGTTGTGTTTGGTGTTCAGACCTCAAATGACGTCAGAAATAATCTTTAACAGTTCGAGTATCAGACATAGGATATGGACTATAACATATGATAATTGACTTGAGGTTGGTTTTGATGGCAGTTCGGGATTTGTTCATATCCTAAGCACTCTGGCAAAATTGTATCCCCAAACTTTTTTTGTAATTGTACTAGCATCTCTTATTATCACGCATAAATCAACTTTTATACCATTTTTGACAATATTACATTTGTATTATGCACGGATGAACTAGTCATATTTAACGTAGTTGATAGATCTGAAAAATTAGTTGTTGCGTATAATAATCGGGAAGATGAAACACGATTGTTTTTTTTTGCTTAATCTGAAATAAATAAAAGTTGTTTTTCATTTATGTTTTTTTAACATTTAAAGGGGAACGGAAACGGTATAGTCAAGATTTCAGAACTTTTAAATTGGTGATTACAAGTCTTATCATGAACATTTTTAATACAGCATTATCCGACTGGTTCTCTCTTGTGGATATTATCGCCAGTTTTGCAAGATAAACTGTGTTAATTCATCAGTATTGCGTTGGTTGATTTTAAGATGTGCTCTATTGGATTCATATCAGGGGATTGGTAGATCATGAATATTTGTGTATTGTATCTTCAATTCTCTGGCAATGAAGGCTCAATGTGGGTCTTACGTTATTGTACATTTAGACTGGCATATGAAACAACGACTGGGCATCCAAATGAAGTAGTATGTGTCTAGCTTGCAGTTGAAGAAAATTACCCGTTAAGCGTTACTCCGCTACCACCGAACTCTCTTTTCATGAAATGATGTACTACTATACAACTTAATCATTTGACGGAACCAATAACTTAAATTATGATGGAGATAGTGAAATGATAAAAAAAACCCTTGTTGGTCGACACTTCGCTATCGCAGCTTACTTACATGGTGGAAATCGTACTTAATATTTCTTTCTATTATTATTTTTATTTTCATTATGTTTGTCTTCCTATGGTGATAAATAAATGTTAGAGAAAACCGAAGGGGCCGTCGAGAATGGGCCATCTATCCAGAAACACAAGCAACAATGGGCACCCAAGACAAAAGATGAAGTCAAGCAAAAAGGTACAACACAGAAAACTAAAAAGACGAGCAACACGGATCCCACATAAACCCGGAGGTGAACCCATGTGCTCCTAAAGGGTAAGTATGAAGTCACTCGCCGTTTACTTATGTAAATAAGTCCGGCAAAAATAGTTTCAGCAATAGAGGAAATCTTCATCAAAGGGAAAAGCTTCATTGTTGTTTGGCAAATTAATATTTCGGAACGATCAACTCGTTCGTGATGAAGACCGTAGAATTTGTGTAGCGATGACATTAAATAAACGTTAGAGAATACCGAAGGGGTAATTAAAAATGGACAATCCAGAAAAACGGGCAACATAGTGTATACAAGGTGGAGAAAAACAAAACAAAAACACAACACAATAAGTGTTGGACACCACTATATGCAAGCAAACACAAATCACGTAAATAAGCCATGAGCCCTCCTACAAACATATGAGCAACGTAGCTCTATTCGATAAGTTTTTAAAATCACAAGCTGATCTCTGTCCAAATAATCACTGTATTTTTATATGTATATGCAAACATATTTATCTATAACTCTACTTTTTAAAGATTACTTCTATTAACAATAATTACTTGTTTCAGTGATGCCACCTGTTAGACCACTGGTTGATGTTGGAGTGTGCTGTACTGTAGTCTGATCATCTAGACATAATAGAAGGAATTAAAGCATGCATCGTAAAAATGTATTACTAGTATATTCATTATCTATTATTGTTTACTTCAGCTAAACATTTGAAATATAATGCAATACAAAAGAAATACCACACTCTCTGAAAAGAGCTTAATTGTTTAATCATGCCGATGCCAAACGGCAACAATGTGTATATGATTTAACGTAGCAGTTGGAAACATTTAAAAACAAATTTGAACTTCTTTGAAAGAGAGGAAACTATTAGTGTTGAAACAATTTGTTTTTTTGTTGGTAAATATATGTTTGGCCTATAATACAGATATCAAGAGTTGAAGTTTGGTATCTCAAATACACAGTCTAATCCCGCAACATTTTGTGAGGGTCTTCATTTCATATTTACTATTTTGAAACAGGAATTTAACATCTGGCCGTCATCTGTAACATAGCTGTAGCATACAGTAGATAGAGAATACCGAAGAGACAATACAAAATGGACAATCCAGAGAAATTGGCAACATAAGGTAAACAAGACAAAAGACAACACAATAAGTGTTGGACACCACTATATGCAAGCAAACACAAATCACGTAAATAAGCCATGAGCCCTCCTACAAACATATGAGCAACGTAGCTCTATTCGATAAGTTTTTAAAATCACAAGCTGATCTCTGTCCAAATAATCACTGTATTTTTATATGTATATGCAAACATATTTATCTATAACTCTACTTTTTAAAGATTACTTCTATTAACAATAATTACTTGTTTCAGTGATGCCACCTGTTAGACCACTGGTTGATGTTGGGGTGTGCTGTACTGCAGTCTGATCATCTAGACATAATAGAAGGAATTAAAGCATGCATTGTAAAAATGTATTACTAGTATATTCATTATCTATTATTGTTTACTTCAGCTAAACATTTTGAAATATAATGCAATACAAAAGAAATACCACACTCTCTGAAAAGTTCCAAAATGCAATCGACAAATCGTAGAAACAAAGTCACAATTGATCATCCAGCACACATATACATGACCGTAGGCATTTCAATAAAAAGTGGAGGAGCTTAATTGTTTAATCATGCCGATGCCAAACGGCAACAATGTGTATATAATTTAACGTAGCAGTTGGAAACATTTAAAAACAAATTTGAACTTCTTTGAAAGAGAGGAAACTATTAGTGTTGAAACAATTTGTTTTTTTGTTGGTAAATATATGTTTGGCCTATAATATAGATATCAAGAGTTGAAGTTTGGTATCTCAAATACACAGTCTAATCCCGCAACATTTTGTGAGGGTCTTCATTTCATATTTACTATTTTGAAACAGGAATTTAACATCTGGCCGTCATCTGTAACATAGCTGTAGCATACAGTAGATAGAGAATACCGAAGAGACAATACAAAATGGACAATCCAGAGAAATTGGCAACATAAGGTAAACAAGACAAAAGAAAACACCCTCATTATTCTAAAACTAGACAAACTTACCTACACCGTCACCCACAATCAAGTTGATATAAAGACTGGTACCTGTTCCAGACTGACTCACTGCATTACAAGTATAATATCCTGTATCATCATATGTTGCTTCATGTATGGTCAAGCTAGATATTTCTATTGTACCTCCGCTATATCTCGTATTGTTATTAACTGTAAGATTACGATAATCTTGTTGCCAATACAAATACTCCACAGAGCTACTAAATTGTACTTCACAATATAATACTACAGCTTTATGTATTTGTGTTAGATATGATGTAAATTTCACTCCAACTACAGGTATGTCAGAAACTAAAAATAATAATATAATGTGTAATTATGAACGTGTTGTGTCATCCACTAATTTAATAAACATCATATTGTCTACACCAAAACAGAAACGTGCGTTGTAGATACATTAAATGTTTATTGATGCCATCAACGTTTACTAATGGTATTTTCACTCAAATATCGTTCTTTTCATTCAGTAAAAACAAGCCCATGGATTGATTGCTTAATGAATGATAGAGTTAAGTTTAGAACGCTCACAAGGCAAACTACGCTATCAAAAGAAGAACTCATTGCTAATCACAAGCCAGTCTTGTCTTCTGTTGCTTTTTCCATCATAGAGAGGTATATGATCTTCCCATAGTGTACTTAGTACCATCATTATACAAACGTCCTTAAAACAAATGTATATCAAAGTAGTTGCCAGGTGCTACAAAGGCTTTTTCTAAGCTTTAAATTTCTGTTCTTACAACTGGTAAAATTGGTCACCAAAGGTATCAGGCTATCAGCATTTCTAGAAGTGGGGTTAATGAAATGTGGATATTCAAAAAATCAAAAGACGTGTTGGAATTTAAGCTCTAGATCTCAGTTCTTTTGTAACAACATTGTTTTATCTTTCTACCTTTATATATAACCATTCCGCATGCGGAACTAACATTTAGAAATAAAGAATGGACACAGCGTTGCTTCTCAAAGAAGAACGAAGAACAAAGGAACATGTGTGTCAGTATTTTGTTATTGGCAAAATCAGTTCAAAATTTGATAATAGATATGAATAGAACGAGATCATTAACATTTTAGATTTTTCGAGCGAAAAAATATTTCTCCAGTTTGGTGTATCCCAGTAATTCATTCCAGCTCCCGTTCTATAGATGCTATTCTTTCGCTGAACAATTCACGATTCGGTAATTATTGGCGTACCATATATCAAACTGCGATAGGGATACTACTTCCACTCAACAGACTACTTCTTACATTGACCTTCACCTTGCAATCGACAACGGGGGAAGTTTAAAAACAAAAATAAAAATACGACAACCGTACCCAATCAAGGTTATTGCAGAAACGCGTAGTACGCACTAAATTTGATATCTACGTTTTTATTACTACATGTAATTGTGTTATATACCGTACATATTCGTGGATATATGGTCAATTGTGTTTTCCTGTTGGATTTATTTGATTGTTCTTTTCTTAGCTGTTGATGTGTGTCTCCGGATTTTATTTCTGGTTTTAGTCTTTTACATGTAGCTTAAAACACGTGTTTATACATACCACAATAATTATTATCATACTTGTCTTTCACCAGTACATAATGGTCACCACAACTAGTTATGTAACTATGCACTATATCATCTTCAATAGTAATATTTGATGTCATTCCTGTGCTACAGTTAATAGGACTGTCATACGGCATAGATTTTATTAAAGTAATTTTAAGTAAACCAGCACATGCCTTGAAGCTGACCGTTGACGTATTCACGAGTTTAAGCTCTAATACAGTGGTGATCTACAATACATATCAGACAGTAGTGATAAAATGTATGGTAAACTGTAAGGGATTAATCCGAAAGAATTAAGAAGATTTTTAATTCAAACTGTAAGGATTGTTTAACTTTCAACACGATATATATGAAACATAGCAAAAGCAAGCTTTATTTATGTAGGAATCCGAGTTACACAGTATCTCAGTGCTAAATTTATCACATAGAGTACACATCTCTAAGACGGATAGTCGAGTTCACTGAGTCTCACTATTAGATAATGGATAGTAATATATTGTCTTTGGTGAATGGATTAGTACTGCCTCGTTTGCTAACAGCTATGGTGCATATTCATTTGTTTATCAGCTATGTATGTGGTACCTGTGTATATATAGAGGTGGTTATCAGCTATGTTTATTGTCACTGTGGCCATCAAGGTTAATAATCAGCTATATGTATTGTGACTAAGCCTATCCAGGTAGATTATAAGTTTTGTTTTATTGTCCTTGTGCACGTGTATATTAAAGTATCTATTAGCTATATGTGTGGTGCTGGTGCATTTGTAGGTATACATATCATGTACCTGTGAATATTCAGATATGCATCAGTTGTGCCTATAGTTCTTGTGAATATATCCAGGTAAATCATCACATATGTTTATGATGCAGGTACCTATGCCGATGCATATACCTAATTTAGCATCTTTCTTAGTTTGGTGCATCTATGTTTTCTGGATACCATTGTTAATGGCGTCGATCGTTTAAGTCAAATTATGTTGACTATAATATTTTTTTTAATACAGACAGTTCGAGAGGAAGAAACAGTTAAACCGATCTGTATAATGATTGTTCCTAAATATCTAAAATAACCGTTTTACTTTATGAATGTATTAAAAGTGATATATTGAAAGGAATTGTTGAACAGGTGGTATTTCAACAGTAGAAATATCACCTAGTCGTGACATCTCTAATTTACTTAGAAAATACTCTCCAGAATAACATGTGTTTTAAGATAGTGTACTTACAAACAGAAGAAATCACAATCAAATGAAAAACAAAAACGCCACACCGTCGGAGCAATTCCAAATTAAATAAAACGTTATCTGTATCAAGAAAAAAAGATTTATTTATCTGCCCAACTGAACAGCCCGGTTTTAAGTGCTTACAAACAAAAGAAACTACATCAATAATAAACAACTGAAAAACAAAAATACCACACCGTCGGAACAATTCCTAAATCAAATATCAAAATAAGTAATTAAATAAAACGTTATTTTTATCAAGAAAAAAAGATTTATGAAAGAGATACAAAATGTATGATTACTTCAAAGCTTTGTGAAGTTGACGTTATGTTACTTATAGATATGTTTCCAACTCCAGCGGTGTTCATACAGAGAGAAAAGTATGACGATGCTACATGTCCTATTGTATCATTCAGTGCCTTTCCATGAGCTTCAAGACAGTGTGATGCTACTTCAGAAGTATGATATTTAGCTGTCAGTAGTATCCAATACAGTGCTTGTGTTTCATCTGAAAGACAATAAAATGATTCCTGGCTGATGCAGTATAAAAATTGTATGCAAACTTGTAATATTTAGAGTTTTAAGTATGTAGTGTTAATTCCTGTAAAAATAAAAACCTTAGCATAATATATGATTTTTCCCTCTATATTTTGCAATGCATGTAACCGAATACATCATCACAAGACATCAATGTCAATAATATGCTCCGGACGATAGAACAAGCACGACCCATTTATAGCACCGATCATGAGAATCTAATTTCCAAATCAACTCAATGATTCCTTTCGATGATTTTATAATTTCGGTATAGATGCAAAAATAAAACAGTACCCCAGAGCAATAACAGTTCCTACATACAACACTTTAAACAACAACTGATGGTACTCCGTCAAGTCTAGGATCTCATGTAAATGTTGATGTTCTAGTTCCCAACACCAGTCAAACAACTCTTGGAATTGCAAACATAGATTTCTTGTAAATAAATTCAATATTGTTAATCACAAATTATTATATTTGTTCCAGTTGATATAAAAAACTAAGTCTTTCATTCTCAGGAGTAATATCTTTTATCATGTATAAATATAAAATAGAAATATCTTCTGTATATATGCTGCGCCCTGTAGGTGACAGGGGGCATAACATATTACTTTTCATTGGTGAGGTCTAAGTAACAACATTTGGAGGAAAGGGGGGTTTGTTTTTGCTTCTTACATTTTCTGCTACATCGTTGGTGAACCTCAAAGTACATATATATATTATTCTGGCATGGACACGATAAATGTAAATGGAGCAACAACAAATAGCAAATTTTTTTTTTTAAACCATATAATTGTTGCTATGAGTGTAAATACATTACTACATTACGCTCTTTTATGATAAATAAAAACGTATATATCCAAATTACTGGAATTAATGCAATTCATTTATTCGCTATACATCGGAAGATATAACAGGTAAAGTTGGAATATAAACTGCAACCTCGTATTTGTTATGCTATATAGACTTCAATTGCGGGGGTGGTTGTTATATCACTACCAATGTGTGGAATAATATATATAATGACTCATAGTGACTTTTATGTCGTCTCTTTGGTCATAGAGCTCGGTTACAGGATGGCCATTGGTGTTAAATTTAAAGTAAACGTGAAGAAATAAGGCTGGTTGATCTGTTTGTGTTGTTTCTTTTATGTAAATTTTATGTGTGCAAATTAATAGCATCCAATTATTTACGTCATTTGTGCTTATTTGTGTATAGTGGTGTGTTGTGCTTTGCTTTGTTTTTTTTCATCTTGTGTACCCTATGTTGTCAAATTCTCTGGATTGTCCATTTGTGATTGCCCCTTTGGTATTCTCTGACGTGTATTTGTCCTGTGTTTTGTGTACCCTATGTTGTCAGATTCTCTGGATTGTCCATTTGTGATTGCCCCTTTGGTATTCTCTGACGTTTATTTGTCCTGTGTCTTGTGTACCCTATGTTATCAGATTCTCTGGATTGTCCATATTTGATTGCCCCGTTGGTATTCTCTAACGTTTATTTGTCCTGTGGCTTGTGTACCCTATGTTGTCAGATTCTCCGGATTGTTTATTTTTGATTGCCCCTTTGGTATTCTCTGACGTTTATTTGCCCTGTGTCTTGTGTACCCTATGGTGTAAGATTCTCTGGATTGTCCATTTTTGAGTATCCCTTTGGTATTCTCTGACGTTTATTTGTCCTGGGTCTTATGTACCTATGTTGTCAGATTCTCTGGATTGTCCATTTGTGATTGCCCCTTTGGTATTCTCTGACGTTTATTTGTCCTGTGGCTTGTGTACCCTTTGTTGTCAGATTCTTCGTATTGTTTATTTTTGATTGCCGCTTTGGTATTCTCTGACGTTTATTTGTCCTGTGTCTTGTGTACCCTATGGTGTAAGATTCTCTGGATTGTCCATTTTTGAGTATCCTTTTGATATTCTCTGACGTTTATTTGTCCTGTGTCTTGTGTACCCTATGGTGTAAGATTCTCTGGATTGTCCATTTGTGAGTATCCCTTTGGTATTCTCTGACGTTTATTTGTCCTGTGTCTTGTGTACCCTATGTTATCAGATTCTCTGGATTGTCCATATTTGATTGCCCCGTTGGTATTCTCTAACGGTTATTTGTCCTGTGGCTTGTGTACCCTATGTTGTCAGATTCTCCGGATTGTTTATTTTTGATTGCCCCTTTGGTATTCTCTGACGTTTATTTGCCCTGTGTCTTTGTACCCTATGGTGTAAGATTCTCTGGATTGTCCATTTTTGAGTTTCCCTTTGGTATTCTCTGACGTTTATTTGTCCTGGGTCTTATGTACCTATGTTGTCAGATTCTCTGGATTGTCCATTTGTGATTGCCCCTTTGGTATTCTCTGACGTTTATTTGTCCTGTGGCTTGTGTACCCTTTGTTGTCAGATTCTCCGTATTGTTTATTTTTGATTGCCGCTTTGGTATTCTCTGACGTTTTTTTGTCCTGTGTCTTGTGTACCCTATGGTGTAAGATTCTCTGGATTGTCCATTTTTGAGTATCCCTTTGGTATTCTCTGACGTTTATTTGTCCTGTGTCTTGTGTACCCTATGTTGTCAGATTCTCTGGATTGTCCATTTTTGATTGCCCCTTTGGTATTCTCTGACGTTTATTTGTCCTGTGTCTTGTGTGCTCTATGTTGTCAGATTCTCTGGATTGTCCATTTTTGATTGCCCCTTTGGTATTCTCTGATGTTTATTTGTCCTGTGTCTTGTGTACCCTATGTTGTCAGTTTCTCTGGATTGTCCATTTTTGATTGCCCCGTTGGTATTCTCTGACGTTTATTTGTCTTGTGTCTTGTGTATCCTATGTTGTCAGATTCTCTGGATTGTCCATTTGTGATTGCCCCTTTGGTATTCTCTGACGTTTATTTGTCCTGTGTCTTGTATACCCTATGTTATCAGATTCTCTGGATTGTCCATATGTGATTGCCCCGTTGGTATTCTCTAACGTTTATTTGTCCTGTGTCTTGTGTACCATATGTTGTCAGATTCTCTGGATTGTCCATTTGTGATTGTCCCTTTGGTATTCTCTGACCTTTATTTGTCCTGTGGTTTGTGTACCCTATGTTGTCAGATTCTCCGGATTGTTTGTTTTTGATCGCCCCTTTGGTATTCTCTGACGTTTATTTGTCCTGTGTCTTGTGTACCCTATGGTGTAAGATTCTCTGGATTGTCCATTTTTGAGTATCCCTTTGGTATTCTCTGACGTTTATTTGTCCTGTGTCTTATGTACCCTATGCTGTCAGATTCTCTGGATTGTCGATTTGTGATTGCACCTTTGGTATTCTCTGACGTTTATTTGTCCTGTGTCTTGTGTACCCTATGTTGTCAGATTTTCGGGATTGTCCATTTTTGATTGCCCCTTTGGTATTCTCTGACGTTTATTTGTCATGTGTCTTATGTGCTCTATGTTGTCAGATTTTCTGGATTGTCCATTTTTGATTGCCCCTTTGGTATTCTCTGACGTTTATTTGTCCTGTGTCTTGTGTACCCTATGTTGTCAGATTCTCTGGATTGTCCATTTGTGATTGTCCCTTTGGTATTCTCTGACGTTTATTTGTCCTTTGTCTTGTTTACCCTATGTTGTCAGATTCTCTGGATTGTCCATTTGTGATTGCCCCTTTGGTATTCTCTGACGTTTATTTATCCTGTGTCTTGTGTACACTATGTTGTCAGATTCTCTGGATTGTCCTTTTGTGATTGCCCCTTTGGTATTCTCTGACGTTTATTTGTCCTGTGTCTTGTGTACCCTATGTTGTCAGATTCTCTGGATTGTCCATTTGTGATTCCCCCTTTGGTATTCTCTGACGTTTATTTGTCCTGTGTCTTATATACCCTATGTTGTCAGATTCTCTGGATTGTCCATTTATGATTGCCCCTTTGGTATTCTCTGAGGTTTATTTGTCCTGTGTCTTGTGTACCCTATGGTGTCAGATTCTCTGGATTGTATATTTTTGATTGTCCCTTTGGTATTCTCTGACGTTTATTTGTCCTGTGTCTTGTGTACCCTATGGTGTCAGATTCTCTGGATTGTCCATTTGTGATTGCCCCTTTGGTATTCTTTGACGTTTATTTGTCCTGTGTCTTGTGTACCCTATGTTGTCAGATTCTCTGGATTGTCGATTTGTGATTGCACCTTTGGTATTCTCTGAGGTTTATTTGTCCTGTTTCTTGTATACCCTATGTTGTCAGATTTTCTGGATTGTCCATTTTTGATTGCCCCTTTGGTATTCTCTAACGTTTATTTGTCCTGTGTCTTGTGTACCCTTTGTTGTCAGATTCTCTGGATTGTCCATTTGTGATTGCGACTTGGGTATTCTCTAACGCTTATTTGTCCTGTGTCTTGTGTACCCTATGTTGTCAGATTCTCTGGATTGTCCATTTTTGATTGCCCCTTTGGTATTCTCTAACGCTTATTTATCCTGTGTCTTGTCTACCCTATGTTGGCAGTTTCTCTGGATTGTTCATTCTTGATTGCCCCTTTGGTATTCTCTGACGTTTATTTGTCCTGTGTCTTCTGTACCCTATGTTGTCAGTTTCTCTGGATTGTCCATTTTTGATTGCCCTTTTGGTATTTTCCGACGTTTATTTGTCCTTTGTCTTGTGTACCTTATGTTGTCACATTCTCTGGATTGTATACTTTTGATTGCCTCTTTGGTATTCTCTGACGTTTATTTGTCCTGTGTCTTGTGTGCCCTATGTTGTCAGATTCTCTGGATTGTCCATTTGTGATTACCCCTTTGGTATTCTCTGACGTTTATTTGTCATGTGTCTTGTGTACCCTATGATGTCAGATTCTCTGGATTGTATATTTTTGATTGTCCCTTTGGTATTCTCTGACGTTTATTTGTCCTGTGTCTTGTGTACCCTATGGTGTCCGATTCTCTGGATTGTCCATTTGTGATTGCCCCTTTGGTATTCTTTGACGTTTATTTGTTCTGTGGATTGTGTACCCTATGTTGTCAGATTCTCTGGATTGTCCATTTGTCATTGCCCCTTTGGATTTGGTAACTGTTCGGTAAATGTGATATTTTTTTTTATTATTTCATCAGTTTTGATCTTGCCAAAAATGAGTGGACTAGTGTAATCAATAAAAATATTGATATTTCAAGAAAAGATATTGCTATGTATTTTTCAGACAATCTGGGATTATTAATCAATTGATGCTATTTCCTAAATTTTAGAATAAATTAAACATTACCTTTACATCCATCATTGGGTACAGAAGGTGACCAAACGTTGTCCTCGTTACAGCTGTAAGTCTTGGTATAATTACCATCATTAAATATTTTACCACGTTTACATGTTACACTACATGTCCTCATTGTGGTATTACATTCTGTACTTGAATCAGTCAGATTTGGGAATGTTTCCACACAACCTTCAGCTATCCAACATAGTGTATAGAAAAATGCAGGTGAATTATATGGACATAATTATTTTGTTCTTCATAGTTCTTCAATACAATAAACTAGAAATAAAATGTGGCCTGTTTTGTTTGTATTCGTCTTGTGTCTTGTTCACTGTACTTCCCCTTCGGATTTCGCTAACATTTATTTTCTCGTATGTCATTGTATATTGTCTAATAAGCATATATACGTATCAACATATCTTTGTTGTCAGATTCTCTGGATTGTCCATTTGTGATTGCCCCTTTGGTATTCTCTGACGTTTATTTGTCCTGTGTCTTGTGTACCCTATGTTGTCAGATTCTCTGGATTTTCCATTTGTGATTGCCCCTTTGGTAGTCTCTGATGTTTATTTGTCCTGTGTCTTGTGTACCCTATGTTGTCAGATTCTCCGGAATGTTTATTTTTGATTGCCCCTTTGGTATTCTCTGACGTTTATTTATCCTGGGTCTTGTGTACCCTATGGTGTCAGATTCTCTGGATTGTATATTTTTGATTATCCCTTTGGTATTCTCTGACGTTTATTTGTCCTGGGTCTTGTGTACCCTATGTTGTCAGATTCTCCGGATTGTTTATTTTTGATCGCCCCTCTGGTATTCTCTGACGTTTATTTGTCCTGTGTCTTTTGTACCCTATGGTGTCAGATTCTTTGGATTGTATATTTTTGATTAGCCCTTTGGTTTTCTCTGACGATTATTTGTCCTGTGTCTTCTGTACCCTATGTTGTCAGATTCTCTGGATTGTCCATTTGTGATTGCCCCTTTGGTATTCTCTGACGTTTATTTGTCCTGTGTCTTGTGTACCCTATGTTGCCAGTTTCTCTGGATTGTCTATTTGTGATTACCCCTTCGGTTTTCTCTGACGTTTATTAGATTATATAGTAACAGGAACATTATAAATATGTCTGATTGTGATATTTAGAGGCTTCAGCTTCTCTAATTTATTGATCTTTAATACGTTTTTGTATAAACTTTGTAGATCTATATGCATAATAGGAATAACAGAAAAGATCGCTAAGGAAGGGGTACAGATTGTTTCCAATGAGATTCATTTGAATTATTGCAACATGTACCCTCTAAACCTGACACAGAGATAAAACAAGAAATTCAAACATACCGACGGTTTTATTTTCCGTGTAACACAATTTCCCGTTTGCTTCCTCTTTGATAAATTATATTTGTTCGTTACCCATCAGAATAAACTTTAGTTCGTCACCCAACACTATAAACTTTAGTTCGTGACCCAACACTATAAACGTTGTCTGTTCCTCGATATACGATTCTCATTGGCCCTTTGGTATCTTCAAACTCTTCTTATCATTTATTAAATGATGATTATACTTTTATTATCATCAAATGGATTTAAAGCCATCAGTTCTCATTAATAGAACTGATATATGCATGTGACAACATCTGTGTCAAGAAGATTTCAAAGTAAAGGGCAATACAGAATGGTAAATCCAAAGACACTGGCAACATATATATCATAAATATATAATAAATAAATGCATAATGTTCAAGATAATATCGTTCTTTATAACAACAGTTATATGGTATTTTACTCACATGTAGAAAACACTTGCATGATCTCATCATTTCAGTAACAGGGGAAGTTTGTACCTATAAAACTAGTTTAATCCTGCCACTTATTTTAAGTGCCTGTATCAATGTAGGAAAGTGCGCGGTCATTTATATGTTTGTTAGAGGTATCGATATAGCCTCTTTATACGATTTTTCTATTGGATTTGGTAACTGTTCGGTAAATGTGATATTTTTTTTTATTATTTCATCAGTTTTGATCTTGCCAAAAATGAGTGGACTAGTGTAATCAATAAAAATATTGATATTTCAAGAAAAGATATTGCTATGTATTTTTCAGACAATCTGGGATTATTAATCAATTGATGCTATTTTCTAAATTTTAGAATAAATTAAACATTACCTCTACATCCATCATTGGGTACAGAAGGTGACCAAACGTTGTCCTCGTTACAGCTGTAAGTCTTGGTATAATTACCATCATTAAAGATTTTACCAGGTTTACATGTTACACTACATGTTCTCATTGTGTTATTACATTCTGTACTTGAATCAGTCAGATTTGGGAATGTTTCCACACAACCTTCAGCTATCCAACATAGTGTATAGAAAAATGCAGGTGAATTATATGGACATAATTATTTTGTTCTTCATAGTTCTTCAATACAATAAACTAGAAATAAAATGTAGCCTGTTTTGTTTGTATTCGTCTTGTGTCTTGTTCACTGTATACTTCCCCTTCGGATTTCGCTAACATTTATTTTCTCGTATGTCATTGTATATTGTCTAATAAGCATATATACGTATCAACATATCTTTGATGTAAGCATATCGTGCTTAATGTCTATGCGTACCAAAATGTATCACCAATGTTAATGTCTACACCGGTATTCGATCTCAGTGTATAGCGTTTAATCATGTCAATGTGCGATTAATGCTGATACGAGTAAGTGAGTGATTGTTGTTGAACGCCAACTCAGCAATTGTTCAGCTATATTATGGCGAGAACAAGTTAGCGTTCAGTGAGATGATAATGAGGTCCAATTTGTACTAGACTAACACGCTTAGTTGAATTTTTATTATGCTAGCTCACTGAAACAACAGTCCGTGGGTAGACATGCCGCCCACCTTGGACATATTATCCTGATTCTGAGCCAACTAGTCTTTGCTCTTTCTCATTGATGCTGCGTGCTTAGCAGGAAAGCAACAAATGCCAAATTTATAGTCTTTGATTTGACCCACAATCCACGATCTATCACTCGAGGCCAGCACGCTAACCATTACACCGTCAATGCGCTTTGCTGATTCGAAGTGTAAAGATTAATATCACTGTATTGAACATATATACGTACCACAACGTCTCATTAATGTCAATGCCAGTGCAATCAGTACACTTGTATTCAAGGTCATCATACCGCACCTAGATATCTATAAATATAGGAAAATTCAAAACACCAAATGCATATGTCTGTAAGGGAACGACCATATAACTTGAAGGGGAGGGGTATGGGTTTTTTTCTAAAAAAATATTCTGATTCCCAATGTTGCTGAAAAAAATATTCTGATTTTGGTGGAGGAAAAAAAATAATTTGATTCAGAGTTTATGTCATATATCCTAATGTTAAATTTTGCGCGACTAAAAAAAATAAATCTTCTAACTCTTGTGTTGTCCGAAGCAAAATTTCTGAACGAAACAAAAAACCATAACCCCCCCCCCCCTTTAAGTTAAATGGTCGGTCCCTAAGCAATATTAAAAGCAATTTATTAAACTGAATAAATCGTGGGGAGTATTGTGATAAAAATTGATGGACTGACGATACAAGGGCATGTCAAAAAAGAATAAAACGAAAAGTTCAAAGTGGGAAAAAATCGTTAGGTTTCGTTTTGACCCGGTCAAATCCACTGTCAATGTCCAGGTATATACCAAGGTATGAAGCAGAATGTGTTGTATCCTTGGTAGTTTAAAATATAATACATTATCAATATGTTCACCAAAGAAAAAAATAAACATTTACTATTGTCATATATATGCATAGGGAAGGATCAGCTTCGCGAACACCTGTGTTCACCACCAGTTTTTGTATTATCCGTGTTGCTCATCATTTTAGTTTTCTGTGTTGTGTCGTTGTGTTTTGCTTGTCTTCGTACTGTGTCTTGTGTACCAGTCATTCGTGTGTCTCTGGATTGTCCATTCTTGCTTGTCCCTTCAGTTTTCTCTAACATTTATTTGACTTCTATTCTACTTCTAGCTTCGATATATATACAATATACGTACATTGTCGGTAAATATAAAATTTATTTGTACGAACTTTAGAAACAGGCAGAATAGCGAGCCTTTGGCGAGCTTTTCATGCCTGTTTCGCAGCGAGTACAAATGAATTTTATATTTGACGACAATGTACGTATATTGTGTTTATCCTGCAATGTCAAAAAAGTCGGAAAACTTGGTCAGATTTAAACAAAAGGACAGAAACAAGCGTCATTCCTCGCCTTTCATAAATGTTGTCAAGGATGTCTTCTTCGTGGTCCGCGTTACATTAGTACCAGTTTCATACTTGTCTGCGCCCTTCGCTGTACATAGCTACAGGGTACCAGGAAAGTTTATTCGTAGGCTGAAAAGTTTATTCGTAGGCTGAAAAGTTTATTCGTATAGTACGAAAAGTTTATTCATCTAGTACGAATAAAGCAAAAATGTATTCGTATAGCATATTTGTACAGCAAATGTACTGATTGCAGGATAAAATATTGTATTGTTGTTGTTTTTTTGTAATACCTGTCACGTACACTTCAAAAAAATATGTACACAAAATAAAATTAAATGTCTACTATAGCTGAATAACACAACATATATAAATGATATTAAATGATATCACCCCTACCTTGTGTTCTTGAAGTCAGAAGTCATATAGCAATAATTATTGTCTTCTGTGTAGCTTTTTTCTAAACGGTGATTGGTTTATGCAGCGAGGACAAACACCGATGTTTGCTTGCGAAATTATTTATACCCCGTATTTCTACATACAAAAACGCAACCACGTGGGTTCTATGAATGAATTTTCATCAAAGACACGCCTCTCCCTGATGGACAGGATGACCAAGCACAATAATTAGGTCATGCTGTGTATTGAGTGCATTTATAATCAATAAAAGTAAAACAATGGAGAGTAAAGGTTGTAAAAGATTTGATAAAACAGAAGCTGAAATTGAAGAAAAACGTTTAAAATTAAATGCCGAAAGTACAATAAAACAAAATAAAGCAGCAGAAAATGGCAAAAATATTGCATACAATTATACTGTAACGTGTATCATGTGTGCAGTGTGATATATTATGCAAGATATCTGAACTGGGGTATTAGGTCACCTATGGCTATTGGATGTCTATTTTTAGAACACTCACATCAACACAAACTGTGGCGTGTTATTTAAAACACTGGTGAAGGTCACATGGAAATGGATCATTTATTATACAGCAGATGCACTAAAATCGCTATACAGATGACAATATAGAACACGAACACTAAAAAAATGCTACACAGAAGACAAAAACATTATCATCCTCTAAAGAGCTAACATCGTGGGTTAAGCTGCAAGTACAAATCTTTTGTAAGGCGCGCCTGTGGCTTGCCTTACAAAAGATTTCTACTTGCAGCTTAACCCACGATGTTAGCTCTTTAGAGGATGATAATATAAAATGTACAATCAAATTAGTTCAATTTTTCTAATTTAAGATTTTTAGGATAATATTACATGATCGTTTAGTGCAATGAAAACACCCTTACTACACAGCTTAAATATCCGTAAAAGTAAAGTCACTGATGCGTATATTGGCTGACTGGTGTAGTTGCGCCAAAACTGGCTGAGACTGTTCACAGGCGCATGGAGCATGGATTTCGTTTCCTCCTCCTCCCTTTTCCCTACTACCCCCCCCCCTTTTTTCAAAATTTTCATAATTATTCCTTTTTCCAAATTTTCATAATCATTCGTTTTTCTTCATTTGACAATATCAGTAGACGCCATACATCATGAATAATACGCGTATTCTGTGTCCACAGTTTAGTTGATACATGTCTTCCCTCATTTCTATCTACATGTAGTTTTTATATTGAACTTGTTCTCAACCTGAATATAGCTGAAATACTGGTCGCTGGACGTTAAGCAATAATTAATCAATCAATCAAAGTTAGGTTTTTTGAATAGTGGTATTTCTTAATAGAGGAACATTGAACTATCTATGAAACCCTTTCAACCGAATTCAATGATATCATAGAGTATACCCTTAATTGAAGAGTGAAGCACAATTAAAATATCTATTCAGTTTGGCGGTGTTGTACCGGTGAAATTTAAAATGTGTATTAGGAGTCCTGATTTTGACTCTGTTTCAACGATTTTATTATTGGATTTTGGAACTGTTCTGACAGTGTGATATTTGTTTTTCATTTCTTAGTCTCAGTTATTACACACAGATAAGTATATTACATGTGATTCTATAACAAAGCACATCTTTTTTGTCCTCACATTGATTCTAGTTTTAGAGTATGTGATTTAATGTTTAGTTTTATTAATAATCTTTGAATATAGGGTGCGGCAGGTCGGTGGTGTTTCCGGTACTCCGTTTCCTCCACCAATAAAACTGACTGAATATTGTTGAAAGTGCGTTAAACACCATAACCCTAACCAGTGCCGTCTTAAGGCATATGCACGCTGGGAAGTTGCCTGGGGGCAAGAGTAAAAGGGTCCAATGATAATTTATGTACGTTGTGTACCGCATGCTTTTTAATGTTTAAACACTTATTCTGTTGGAAGTATAATACGCTACCGGATGTTTCATCCCATAACCAAAACGGACCATAACCAAAACGGATCATTACCAACACGGACCATAACAAAATCGGACTATTGAAATAAAAAATGTAAATTTCTTGAAAAAATATGATATTTTATGTATTATTTCTATGATTTTATTCTTAAATCTAGAAAGTAATTATCACAAATAAGATAAGTTTAAGAAAAAAACAATCAGCGCACAATAAAAAAAGAAAAAAACTAAATAAAGATTCTTGCAATACATATTTTGTTCTGGTAGTCCGTTTTGGTTATGGTCCGTTTTAGTGTAGTCCGTTTTGGTAATGGTCCGTTTTGGTTATGGGATGAAACGTCATGTAGTCGTGTAAGTGTGTGTTGTCTTGAATTTACTTTTCTGGAGCAATCTGCACAGTGGTCTGTCCCCATTGTGAGAATGATAATGAATGAAAAAATCTCCATGTTCTTTTATTGTCTATGAACCAAAGATCAAAGAAATTTACTCGTTTTTGTAATGGAATTTATCAAAATTCCATGTACTGCAATCGGTTAATTATATCTTAATTTCTGTTTATCAACCCAAGCCCATATTCTTTGGGGGAAACTAAGATTAAAGCATTGAGGGTTTAATAATCTTTGTAAATTAAAACCAAATTCTTTAAAATTAATTAACTTTTAATCAAATAAAAATCAAATTAATCATAATTGTAATTAAGTGTGTAACAATTAATTGTATGATTAGACTAAAAATGTGCTTGCAATGTTTTTTTTGTTTTTGTAAAGGACTGGGAGCTATAAGGGCCAAAGTCGGCCCCACCTCAGATGTCGATAAAACAACAACAACAACACTCCTAATAAACTGTTGCTATCAGAATCTGCTGTAAGTTGTCTTTTACGTGTAAGGAGTGTGTCCTTTACATCCCATGCTAAGGAATGTATTAAAATTGTTCATCATAGCTCTCTCGTGTCCCTTTCACATAGAGTCGGCGTTTTCCTTGAGAAAGCCATTTGTTATTTTATCTATGCCAAATTCGCAGTCATGTTTGGATTCTAATAATAATAGGTTATTATACATTATTATACAGCTATAATTGTAATCCAATCAAAAACAATATGGTTGTGATCATCTTCCGTAATTAAAATCGTCAAAATGAAATACAACCGAATTAATATCAAATGGTGTCTTGTTTCAACCTCATTTAAAATATACCTTGACATTCTTTCAAACTTTTACATCACGTTCACGATCTTTTATTACAACACTATTTCACTCAGGTGTACATTTTTTTCCTGTTCTAGTTAAAGGACTTTATCAAACAGAATCATACAGTTTACATGTAATGCAGTTAATACGCATTTAAACCACAGACGAATATTTCTATTTTCGGAACCTTGTGGTGTGGGGTCGCTATTGTTCATGCGAAATATTAATTGCAAACCCCATTGACTGGCTATTTGCTGCCTGTCTAGAATAATTTTTTTTTTCGATCGACAGTTCAGAAGCTAGAAAACAATATGATGAATATTGTCTGTCAATCAAGCAAACAATAACTTATGCACTTGACAGAACGCATTTTCAATGCACTACATACACCAACTTTTGATCCATCATTTGTCCATTGGAGGTTGATTTAAGAGAATAGAACTGATAGAAGTTAGAAGTTTAATTTGGGCACAGAAGGGGAAATTTTATATAATTTATGAAAATGTGATGTAACATATGCGCCAGGGATATTTCCCGAAATTCTTTCAAAATGATATAATCTGTTAATATCTTCCTGGCATTGATGAAACCAGATATGCTCGTGGTAGCCCATCACAAAATACTGTCTGTTCCCTTTTAGCGCTCTCGCTAACATTATTTTTTTCCAAAATAAATAACAAATCTTTAATTTTTTGTCTTTCTTCTTCAGGCAAATCTTGGTATGAAGATTTGCTGGACGACGGATTGAAATCGACTTTAAAAGTCTGCCAAACAGTACCTTCTAATTTTAAGTACTGGGGTACAAGGTCATATGACTCTACAAACCAAAGCGCAGTTTCAGCCTTCGATTTAAATTCTTTTATTTTCCTTGATTTGTTATTTTCGATAATTAACACCTCTTCCTCTTTATATGCAAACGAACATATGTTTATAATTAAAACACACTAAACAAATTAATACAAATAATTAGATACATATAAAATCATAGAAATAATACATAAAATATCATATTTATTCAAGAAATTTACATTTTTTATTTCATTAGTCCGTTTTTGTTATGGTACGTTTTGGTAATTATTAATGTGGTTCTATTAATGTTATATTTATTCTTGTGGTCCTATTAATGTTATATCTATTAATGTGGTCCTATTAATGTTATATCTATTAATGTTGTCCTATTAATGTTATATCTATTAATGTGGTCCTATTAATGTTATATCTATTAATGTGGTCCTATTAATGTTATATCTATTAATGGGGTCCTATTAATGTTATATCTATTAATGTGGTCCTATTAATGTTATATCTATTAATGTGGTCCTATTAATGTTATATCTATTAATGGGGTCCTATTAATGTTATATCTATTAATGTTATCCTATTAATGTTATATCTATTAATGGGGTCCTATTAATGTTATATCTATTAATGTGCTCCTATTAATGTTTTATCTATTATTGTGGTCCTATTAATGTTATATCTATTAATGTGGTCCTATCAATGTTATATCTATTATTGTGGTCCTATTAATGTTATATCTATATATATATATTAATGTGGTCATATTAATGTTATATCTATTATTGTGGTCCTATTAATGTTATGTCTATTAATGTGGTCATATTAATGGTATATCTATTAATGTGGTCCTATTAATGTTATATCTATTAATGTGGTCCTATTAATGTTATATCTATTAATGTGGTCCTATTAATGTTATATCTATTATTGTGGTCCTATTAATGTTCTGCTATTAATGTGGTACTATTAATGTTATATCTATTAATGTGATCCTATTAATGTTATATCTATTAATGTGGTCATATTAATGGTATATCTATTAATGTGGTCCTATTAATGTTATATCTATTAATGTGGTCCTATTAATGTTATATCTATTAATGTGGTCCTATTAAATGTTATATCTATTAATGTTGTCCTATTAATGTTATATCTATTAATGTGGTCCTATTAATGTTATATCTATTAATGTGGTCCTATTAATGTTATATCTATTAATGGGGTCCTATTAATGTTATATCTATTAATGTTATCCTATTAATGTTATATCTATTAATGGGGTCCTATTAATGTTATATCTATTAATGTGCTCCTATTAATGTTTTATCTATTAATGTGGTCCTATTAATGTTATATCTATTAATGTGGCCCTATTAATGTTATATCTATTAATGTGGTCCTATTAATGTTATGTCTATTAATGTGGTCATATTAATGTTATATCTATTAATGTGGTCCTATTAATGTTATATATATTAATGTGGTCATATTAATGTTATATCTATTAATGGGGTCTTATTAATGTTATATCCATAAATGTGGTCCTATTAATGTTACATCTAGTAATGTGGTCCTATTAATGTTATATCCATTAATGTGGTCCTATTAATGTTATATCTATTATTGTGGTCCTATTAATGTTATATCTATTAATGTGGTCCTATCAATGTTATATCTATTATTGTGGTCCTATTAATGTTATATCTATATATATATATTAATGTGGTCATATTAATGTTATATCTATTATTGTGGTCCTATTAATGTTATGTCTATTAATGTGGCCCTATTAACGTTATATCTATTAATGTGGTCATATTAATGGTATATCTATTAATTTGGTCCTATTAATGTTATATCTATTAATGTGGTCCTATTAATGTTATATCTATAAATGTGGTCCTATTAATGTTATATCTATATATATATATTAATGTGGTCATATTAATGTTATATCTATTATTGTGGCCCTATTAATGTTATGTCTATTAATGTGGCCCTATTAACGTTATATCTATTAATGTGGTCATATTAATGGTATATCTATTAATGTGGTCCTATTAATGTTATATCTATTAATGTGGTCCTATTAATGTTATATCTATTAATGTGGTCCTATTAATGTTATATCTATTATTGTGGTCCTATTAATGTTCTGCTATTAATGTGGTACTATTAATGTTATATCTATTAATGTGATCCTATTAATGTTATATCTATTAATGTGGTCCTATTAATGTTATGTCTATTAATGTGGTCCTATTAATGTTATATCTATTATTGTGGTCCTATTACTGTTATATCTATTATTGTGGTCCTATTAATGTTATATCTATTATTGTTGTCCTATTAATGTTATATCTATTAATGTGGTCCTATTAATGTTATATCTATTAATGTGGTCCTATTAATGTTATATCTATTAATGTGGTCCTATTAATGTTATATCTATTAATGTTGTCCTATTAATGTTATATCTATTAATGGGGTCCTATTAATGTTATATCTATTACTGTGCTCCTATTAATGTTTTATCTATTAATGTGGTCCTATTAATGTTATATCTATTAATGTGGTCCTATTAATGTTATATCTATTAATGTGGTCCTATTAATGTTATATATATTAATGTGGTCATATTAATGTTATATCTATTAATGGGGTCTTATTAATGTTATATCCATAAATGTGGTCCTATTAATGTTACATCTAGTAATGTGGTCCTATTAATGTTATATCCATTAATGTGGTCCTATTAATTTTATATCTATTATTGTGGTCCTATTAATGTTATATCTATTAATGTGGTCCTATCAATGTTATATCTATTATTGTGGTCCTATTAATGTTATATCTATATATATATATTAATGTGGTCATATTAATGTTATATCTATTATTGTGGTCCTATTAATGTTATGTCTATTAATGTGGTCATATTAATGGTATATCTATTAATGTGGTCCTATTAATGTTATATCTATTAATGTGGTCCTATTAATGTTATATCTATTAATGTGGTCCTATTAATGTTATATCTATTATTGTGGTCCTATTAATGTTCTGCTATTAATGTGGTACTATTAATGTTATATCTATTAATGTGATCCTATTAATGTTATATCTATTAATGTGGTCATATTAATGGTATATCTATTAATGTGGTCCTATTAATGTTATATCTATTAATGTGGTCCTATTAATGTTATATCTATTAATGTGGTCCTATTAAATGTTATATCTATTAATGTTGTCCTATTAATGTTATATCTATTAATGTGGTCCTATTAATGTTATATCTATTAATGTGGTCCTATTAATGTTATATCTATTAATGGGGTCCTATTAATGTTATATCTATTAATGTTATCCTATTAATGTTATATCTATTAATGGGGTCCTATTAATGTTATATCTATTAATGTGCTCCTATTAATGTTTTATCTATTAATGTGGTCCTATTAATGTTATATCTATTAATGTGGCCCTATTAATGTTATATCTATTAATGTGGTCCTATTAATGTTATGTCTATTAATGTGGTCATATTAATGTTATATCTATTAATGTGGTCCTATTAATGTT
Source organism: Bathymodiolus brooksi (assembly GCA_963680875.1). NCBI lineage: Eukaryota > Metazoa > Mollusca > Bivalvia > Mytilida > Modiolidae > Bathymodiolus > Bathymodiolus brooksi. Next base: position 90,039,622 of record OY804581.1, on the reverse strand, counting down.
ATATATATTAATGTGGTCATATTAATGTTATATCTATTAATGGGGTCTTATTAATGTTATATCCATAAATGTGGTCCTATTAATGTTACATCTAGTAATGTGGTCCTATTAATGTTATATCCATTAATGTGGTCCTATTAATGTTATATCTATTATTGTGGTCCTATTAATGTTATATCTATTAATGTGGTCCTATCAATGTTATATCTATTATTGTGGTCCTATTAATGTTATATCTATATATATATATTAATGTGGTCATATTAATGTTATATCTATTATTGTGGTCCTATTAATGTTATGTCTATTAATGTGGCCCTATTAACGTTATATCTATTAATGTGGTCATATTAATGGTATATCTATTAATGTGGTCCTATTAATGTTATATCTATTAATGTGGTCCTATTAATGTTATATCTATAAATGTGGTCCTATTAATGTTATATCTATTATTGTGGTCCTATTAATGTTCTGCTATTAATGTGGTACTATTAATGTTATATCTATTAATGTGATCCTATTAATGTTATATCTATTAATGGGGTCCTATTAATGTTATATCTATTACTGTGCTCCTATTAATGTTTTATCTATTAATGTGGTCCTATTAATGTTATATCTATTAATGTGGTCCTATTAATGTTATATCTATTAATGTGGTCCTATTAATGTTATATATATTAATGTGGTCATATCAATGTTATATCTATTAATGGGGTCTTATTAATGTTATTTCCATAAATGTGGTCCTATTAATGTTACATCTAGTAATGTGGTCCTATTAATGTTATATCCATTAATGTGGTCCTATTAATGTTATATCTATTATTGTGGTCCTATTAATGTTATATCTATTAATGTGGTCCTATCAATGTTATATCTATTATTGTGGTCCTATTAATGTTATATCTATTATTGTGGTCCTATTAATGTTATGTCTATTAATGTGGCCCTATTAACGTTATATCTATTAATGTGGTCATATTAATGGTATATCTATTAATGTGGTCCTATTAATGTTATATCTATTAATGTGGTCCTATTAATGTTATATCTATTAATGTGGTCCTATTAATGTTATATCTATTATTGTGGTCCTATTAATGTTCTGCTATTAATGTGGTACTATTAATGTTATATCTATTAATGTGATCCTATTAATGTTATATCTATTAATGTGGTCCTATTAATGTTATGTCTATTAATGTGGTCCTATTAATGTTATATCCATTATTGTGGTCCTATTACTGTTATATCTATTATTGTGGTCCTATTAATGTTATATCTATTATTGTGGTCCTATTAATGTTATATCTATTAATGTGGTCCTAGTAATGTTATATCTATTAATGTGATCCTATTAATGTTATATCTATTAATGTTGTCATATTAATGTTATGTCTATTAATGTAGTCCTATTAAAGTTATATCTATTAATGTGGTCCTATTAATGTTATATCTATTATTGTGGTCCTATTAATGTTATGTCTATTAATGTGGTCCTATTAATGTTATATCTATTATTGTGGTCCTATTAATGTTATATCTATTAATGTTGTCCTATTAATGTTATATCTATTAATGTTGTCCTATTAATGTTATATCTATTAATATGGTCCTATTAATGTTATATATATTAATATGGTCATATTAATGTTATGTCTATTAATGTAGTCCTATTAATGTTATATGTATTATTGTGGTCATATTAATGTTATATCTATTAATGTGGTCCTATTAATGTTATATCTATTAATGTGGTCATATTAATGTAATATCTATTAATGTGGTCCTATTAATGTTATATGTATTAATGTGGTCCTATTAATGTTATATCTATTAATGTAGTCCTATTAATGTTATATGTATTAATGTGGTCATATTAATGTTATGTCTATTAATGTGGTCATATTAATGTTATATCTATTAATGTAGTCCTATTAATGTTATATGTATTAATGTGGTCATATTAATGTTATGTCTATTAATGTGGTCCTATTAATGGTATATCTATTAATGTGGTCCTATTAATGTTATATCTATTAATGTGGTCCTATTAATGTAATATGTATTAATGTGGTCCTATTAATGTTATATCTATTAATGTGGTCCTATTAATGTTATATCTATTAATGTGGTCCTATTGATGTTATATCTATTAATGTGGTCCTATTAATGTTATATCTATTATTGTGGTCCTATTAATGTTACATGTATTAATGTGGCCCTATTAATGTTATATCTATTATTGTGGTCCTATTAATGTTATATGTATTAATGTGATCCTATTAATGTTATATCTATTATTGTGGTCCTATTAATGTTATATGTATTAATGTGGTCATATTAATGTTATGTCTATTAATGTGGTCCTATTAATGTTATATCTATTAATGTGGTCCTTTTAATGTTATATCTATTAATGTGGTCCTATTAATGTTATATCTATTAATGGGGTTCTATTAATGTTATATCTATTAATGTGGTCCTATTAATGTTATATCTATTAATGTGGTCCTATAGTTGTTATATCTACAGGTATATATATATATTAATGTGGTCCTATTAATGTTATATGTATTAATGAGGTCCTATTAATGTTATATGTATTATTGTGGTCCTATTAATGTTATATGTATTAATGTGGTCCTATTAACGTTATATCTATTATTGTGGTCCTATTAATGTCATATGTATTAATGTGGTCATATTAATGTTATGTCTATTAATGTGGTCCTATTAATGTTATATCAATTAATGTGGTCCTATTAATGTTATATCTACAGGTATATATATATATTAATGTGGTCCTATTAATGTTATATCTACAGGTATATAAATATATATTAATGTGGTCCTATTAATGTTATATGTATTAATGTGGTCCTATTAATGTTATATCTATTAATGTGGTCCTATTAATGTTATATCTATTAATGTGGTCCTATTAATGTTATATCTGTTAATGTGGTCCTATTAATGTTATATCTATTAATGTGGTCCTATTAATGTTATATCTATTAATGTGGTCCTATTAATGTTATATCTACAGGTATATATATATATTAATGTGGTCCTATTAATGTTATATGTATTAATGTGGTCCTATTAATGTTATATGTATTAATGTGGTCCTATTAATGTTATATCTATTGATGTGGTCCTATTAATGTTATATCTATTAATGTGGTCCTATTAATGTTATATCTATTAATGTGATCCTATTAATGTTATATCTATTAATGTGGTCCTATTAATGTTATATCTATTAATGTGGTCCTATTAATGTTATATCTATTAATGTGGTCCTATTTAATGTTATATCTGTTATTGTGGTCCTATTAATGTTATATCTATTAATGTGGTCCTATTAATGTTATATCTATTAATGGGGTCCTATTAATGTTATATCTATTATTGTGGTCCTATTAATGTTATATCTATTAATGTGATCCTATTAATGTTATATCTATTAATGTTGTCCTATTAATGTTATGTCTATTAATGTAGTCCTATTAAAGTTATATCTATTAATGTGGTCCTATTAATGTTATATCTATTATTGTGGTCCTATTAATGTTATATCTATTAATGTTGTCCTATTAATGTTATATCTATTAATGTTGTCCTATTAATGTTATATCTATTAATGTGGTCCTATTAATGTTATATATATTAATATGGTCATATTAATGTTATGTCTATTAATGTAGTCCTATTAATGTTATATGCATTATTGTGGTCATATTAATGTTATATCTATTAATGTGGTCCTATTAATGTTATATCTATTAATGTGGTCATATTAATGTAATATCTATTAATGTGGTCCTATTAATGTTATATGTATTAATGTGGTCATATTAATGTTATATCTATTAATGTAGTCCTATTAATGTTATATGTATTAATGTGGTCATATTAATGTTATGTCTATTAATGTGGTCCTATTAATGGTATATCTATTAATGTGGTCCTATTAATGTTATATCTATTAATGTGGTCCTATTAATGTTATATGTATTAATGTGGTCCTATTAATGTTATATCTATTATTGTGGTCCTATTAATGTTATATCTATTAATGTGGTCCTATTAATGTTATATCTATTAATGTGGTCCTATTAATGTTATATCTATTATTGTGGTCCTATTAATGTTACATGTATTAATGTGGCCCTATTAATGTTATATCTATTATTGTGGTCCTATTAATGTTATATGTATTAATGTGGTCCTATTAATGTTATATCTATTATTGTGGTCCTATTAATGTTATATCTATTAATGTGGTCCTATTAATGTTATATCTATTATTGTGGTCCTATTAATGTTATATGTATTAATGTGGTCATATTAATGTTATGTCTATTAATGTGGTCCTATTAATGTTATATCTATTAATGTGGTCCTATTAATGTTATATCTATTAATGTGGTCCTATTAATGTTATATCTATTAATGGGGTCCTATTAATGTTATATCTATTAATGTGGTCCTATTAATGTTATGTCTATTAATGTGGTCCTATTAATGTTATATCTATTAATGTGGTCCTATTAATGTTATATCTACAGGTATATATATATATTAATGTGGTCCTATTAATGTTATATCTACAGGTATATATATATATATATTAATGTGGTCCTATTAATGTTATATGTATTAATGTGGTCCTATTAATGTTATATCTATTAATGTGGTCCTATTAATGTAATATCTATTAATGTGGTCCTATTAATGTTATATCTATTAATGTGGTCCTATTAATGTTATATCTGTTAATGTGGTCCTATTAATGTTATATCTATTAATGTGGTCCTATTAATGTTATATCTATTAATGTGGTCCTATTAATGTTATATCTACAGGTATATATATATATTAATGTGGTCCTATTAATGTTATATGTATTAATGTGGTCCTATTAATGTTATATGTATTAATGTGGTTCTATTAATGTTATATCTATTGATGTGGTCCTATTAATGTTATATCTATTAATGTGGTCCTATTAATGTTATATCTATTAATGTGATCCTATTAATGTTATATCTATTAATGTGGTCCTATTAATGTTATATCTATTAATGTGGTCCTATTAATGTTATATCTATTAATGTGGTCCTATTTAATGTTATATCTGTTATTGTGGTCCTATTAATGTTATATCTATTAATGTGGTCCTATTAATGTTATATCTATTAATAAGGTCCTATTAATGTTATATCTATTATTGTGGTCCTATTAATGTTATATCTATTAATGTGATCCTATTAATGTTATATCTATTAATGTTGTCCTATTAATGTTATGTCTATTAATGTAGTTCTATTAAAGTTATATCTATTAATGTGGTCCTATTAATGTTATATCTATTATTGTGGTCCTATTAATGTTATATCTATTAATGTTGTCCTATTAATGTTATATCTATTAATGTTGTCCTATTAATGTTATATATATTAATGTGGTCATATTAATGTTATGTCTATTAATGTAGTCCTATTAATGTTATATGCATTATTGTGGTCATATTAATGTTATATCTATTAATGTGGTCCTATTAATGTTATATCTATTAATGTGGTCATATTAATGTAATATCTATTAATGTGGTCCTATTAATGTTATATGTATTAATGTGGTCATATTAATGTTATATCTATTAATGTAGTCCTATTAATGTTATATGTATTAATGTGGTCATATTAATGTTATGTCTATTAATGTGGTCCTATTAATGTTATATCTATTATTGTGGTCCTATTAATGTTATATCTATTAATGTGGTCCTATTAATGTTATATCTATTAATGTGGTCCTATTAATGTTATATCTATTATTGTGGTCCTATTAATGTTACATGTATTAATGTGGCCCTATTAATGTTATATCTATTATTGTGGTCCTATTAATGTTATATGTATTAATGTGGTCCTATTAATGTTATATCTATTATTGTGGTCCTATTAATGTTATATCTATTAATGTGGTCCTATTAATGTTATATCTATTATTGTGGTCCTATTAATGTTATATGTATTAATGTGGTCATATTAATGTTATGTCTATTAATGTGGTCCTATTAATGTTATATCAATTAATGTGGTCCTATTAATGTTATATCTATTAATGTGGTCCTATTAATGTTATATCTATTAATGGGGTCCTTTTAATGTTATATCTATTAATGTGGTCCTATTAATGTTATGTCTATTAATGTGGTCCTATTAATGTTATATCTATTAATGTGATTCTATTAATGTTATGTCTATTAATGTGGTCCTATTAATGTTATATCTATTAATGTGGTCCTATTATTGTTATATCTACAGGTATATATATATATTAATGTGGTCCTATTAATGTTATATGTATTAATGAGGTCCTATTAATGTTATATGTATTATTGTGGTCCTATTAATGTTATATGTATTAATGTGGTCCTATTAATGTTATATCTATTATTGTGGTCCTATTAATGTCATATGTATTAATGTGGTCATATTAATGTTATGTCTATTAATGTGGTCCTATTAATGTTATATCAATTAATGTGGTCCTATTAATGTTATATCTATTATTGTGGTCCTATTAATGTTATATGTATTAATGTGGTCATATTAATGTTATGTCTATTAATGTGGTCCTATTAATGTTATATCTATTAATGTGGTCCTATTAATGTTATATCTATTAATGTGGTCCTATTAATGTTATATCTATTAATGGGGTCCTATTAATGTTATATCTATTAATGTGGTCCTATTAATGTTATGTCTATTAATGTGGTCCTATTAATGTTATATCTATTAATGTGATTCTATTAATGTTATGTCTATTAATGTGGTCCTATTAATGTTATATCAATTAATGTGGTCCTATTAATGTTATATCTACAGGTATATATATATATTAATGTGGTCCTATTAATGTTATATCTACAGGTATATATATATATATATATTAATGTGGTCCTATTAATGTTATATGTATTAATGTGGTCCTATTAATGTTATATCTATTAATGTGGTCCTATTAATGTTATATCTATTAATGTGGTCCTATTAATGTTATCTCTATTAATGTGGTCCTATTAATGTTATATCTATTAATGTGGTCCTATTAATGTTATATCTACAGGTATATATATATATTAATGTGGTCCTATTAATTTTATATGTATTAATGTGTTCCTATTAATGTTATATGTATTAATGTGGTCCTATTAATGTTATATCTATTGATGTGGTCCTATTAATGTTATATCTATTAATGTGGTCCTATTAATGTTATATCTATTAATGTGATCCTATTAATGTTATATCTATTAATGTGGTCCTATTAATGTTATATCTATTAATGTGGTCCTATTAATGTTATATCTATTAATGTGGTCCTATTTAATGCTATATCTGTTATTGTGGTCCTATTAATGTTATATCTATTAATGTGGTCCTATTAATGTTATATCTATTAATGTTATATCTATTATTGTGGTCCTATTAATGTTATATCTATTAATGTGATCCTATTAATGTTATATCTATTAATGTTGTCCTATTAATGTTATGTCTATTAATGTAGTCCTATTAAAGTTATATCTATTAATGTGGTCCTATTAATATTATATCTATTATTGTGGTCCTATTAATGTTATATCTATTAATGTTGTCCTATTAATGTTATATCTATTAATGTTGTCCTATTAATGTTATATCTATTAATGTGGTCCTATTAATGTTATATATATTAATGTGGTCATATTAATGTTATGTCTATTAATGTAGTCCTATTAATGTTATATGCATTATTGTGGTCATATTAATGTTATATCTATTAATGTGGTCCTATTAATGTTATATCTATTAATGTGGTCCTATTAATGTTATATCTATTAATGTTGTCCTATTAATGTTATATCTATTAATGTGGTCCTATTAATGTTATATCTATTATTGTGGTCCTATTAATGTTACATGTATTAATGTGGCCCTATTAATGTTATATCTATTATTGTGGTCCTATTAATGTTATATGTATTAATGTGGTCCTATTAATGTTATATCTATTATTGTCGTCCTATTAATGTTATATCTATTAATGTGGTCCTATTAATGTTATATCTATTATTGTGGTCCTATTAATGTTATATGTATTAATGTGGTCATATTAATGTTATGTCTATTAATGTGGTCCTATTAATGTTATATCTATTAATGTGGTCCTATTAATGTTATATCTATTAATGTGGTCCTATTAATGTTATATCTATTAATGGGGTCCTATTAATGTTATATCTATTAATGTGGTCCTATTAATGTTATGTCTATTAATGTGATCCTATTAATGTTATATCTATTAATGTGATTCTATTAATGTTATGTCTATTAATGTGGTCCTATTAATGTTATATCTATTAATGTGGTCCTATTATTGTTATATCTACAGGTATATATATATATTAATGTGGTCCTATTAATGTTATATGTATTAATGAGGTCCTATTAATGTTATATGTATTATTGTGGTCCTATTAATGTTATATGTATTAATGTGGTCCTATTAATGTTATATCTATTATTGTGGTCCTATTAATGTCATATGTATTAATGTGGTCATATTAATGTTATGTCTATTAATGTGGTCCTATTAATGTTATATCAATTAATGTGGTCCTATTAATGTTATATCTACAGGTATATATATATATATATTAATGTGGTCCTATTAATGTTATATGTATTAATGTGGTCCTATTAATGTTATATCTATTAATGTGGTCCTATTAATGTTATATCTATTAATGTGGTCCTATTAATGTTATATCTGTTAATGTGGTCCTATTAATGTTATATCTATTAATGTGGTCCTATTAATGTTATATCTATTAATGTGGTCCTATTAATGTTATATCTACAGGTATATATATATATTAATGTGGTCCTATTAATGTTATATGTATTAATGTGGTCCTATTAATGTTATATGTATTAATGTGGTCATATTAATGTTATATCTATTAATGTAGTCCTATTAATGTTATATGTATTAATGTGGTCATATTAATGTTATGTCTATTAATGTGGTCCTATTAATGGTATATCTATTAATGTGGTCCTATTAATGTTATATCTATTAATGTGGTCCTATTAATGTTATATGTATTAATGTGGTCCTATTAACGTTATATCTATTATTGTGGTCCTATTAATGTTATATCTATTAATGTGGTCCTATTAATGTTATATCTATTAATGTGGTCCTATTAATGTTATATCTATTATTGTGGTCCTATTAATGTTACATGTATTAATGTGGCCCTATTAATGTTATATCTATTATTGTGGTCCTATTAATGTTATATGTATTAATGTGGTCCTATTAATGTTATATCTATTATTGTGGTCCTATTAATGTTATATCTATTAATGTGGTCCTATTAATGTTATATCTATTATTGTGGTCCTATTAATGTTATATGTATTAATGTGTTCATATTAATGTTATGTCTATTAATGTGGTCCTATTAATGTTATATCTATTAATGTGGTCCTATTAATGTTATATCTATTAATGTGGTCCTATTAATGTTATATCTATTAATGGAGTCCTATTAATGTTATATCTATTAATGTGGTCCTATTAATGTTATGTCTATTAATGTGGTCCTATTAATGTTATATCTATTAATGTGATTCTATTAATGTTATGTCTATTAATGTGGTCCTATTAATGTTATATCTATTAATGTGGTCCTATTATTGTTATATCTACAGGTATATATATATATATTAATGTGGTCCTATTAATGTTATATGTATTAATGAGGTCCTATTACTGTTATATGTATTATTGTGGTCCTATTAATGTTATATCTATTAATGTGGTCCTATTAATGTTATATCTATTATTGTGGTCCTATTAATGTCATATGTATTAATGTGGTCATATTAATGTTATGTCTATTAATGTGGTCCTATTAATGTTATATCAATTAATGTGGTCCTATTAATGTTATATCTACAGGTATATATATATATTAATGTGGTCCTATTAATGTTATATGTATTAATGTGGTCCTATTAATGTTATATCTATTAATGTGGTCCTATTAATGTTATATCTATTAATGTGGTCCTTTTAATGTTATATCTATTAATGTGGTCCTATTAATGTTATATCTGTTAATGTGGTCCTATTAATGTTATATCTATTAATGGGGTCCTATTAATGTTATATCTATTAATGTGGTCCTATTAATGTTATATCTACAGGTATATATATATATTAATGTGGTCCTATTAATGTTATATGTATTAATGTGGTCCTATTAATGTTATATGTATTAATGTGGTCCTATTAATGTTATATCTATTGATGTGGTCCTATTAATGTTATATCTATTAATGTGGTCCTATTAATGTTATATCTATTAATGTGATCCTATTAATGTTATATCTATTAATGTGGTCTTATTAATGTTATATCTATTAATGTGGTCATATTAATGTTATATCTATTAATGTGGTCCTATTTAATGTTATATCTGTTATTGTGGTCCTATTAATGTTATATCTATTAATGTGGTCCTATTAATGTTATATCTATTAATGGGGTCCTATTAATGTTATATCTATTATTGTGGTCCTATTAATGTTATATCTATTAATGTGATCCTATTAATGTTATATCTATTAATGTGGTCCTATTAATGTTATATGTATTAATGTGATCCTATTAATGTTATATCTATTAATGTTGTCCTATTAATGTTATATCTATTAATGTGATCCTATTAATGTTATATCTATTAATGTTGTCCTATTAATGTTATATCTATTAATGTGGTCCTATTAATGTTATATCTATTAATGTGGTCCTATTAATGTTATATCTATTAATGTGGTCTTATTAATGTTATATGTATTAATGGGGTCCTATTAATGTTATATCCATTAATGGGGTCCTATTAATGTTATATCTATTAATGTGGTCCTATTAATGTTATATCTATTAATGGGGTCCTATTAATGTTATATCTATTCTTGTGGTCCTATTAATGTTATATCTATTATTGTGGTCCTATTAATGTTATATCTATTAATGGGGTCATATCAATGTTATATCTATTATTATGGTCCGATTAATGTTATATCTATTAATGTGGTCCTATTAATGTTATATCTATTAATGTCGTCCTATTAATGTTATATCTATTAATGTGGTCTTATTAATGTTATATCTATTATTGTGGTCCTATTAATGTTATATCTATTAATGTGATCCTATTAATGTTATATCTATTAATGTGATCCTATTAATGTTATATCTATTAATGTGGTCCTATTAATGTTATATCTATTAATGTGGTCTTATTAATGTTATATGTATTAATGGGGTCCTATTAATGTTATATCCATTAATGGGGTCCTATTAATGTTATATCTATTAATGTGGTCCTATTAATGTTATATCTATTAATGGGGTCCTATTAATGTTATATCTATTCTTGTGGTCCTATTAATGTTATATCTATTATTGTGGTCCTATTAATGTTATATCTATTAATGGGGTCATATCAATGTTATATCTATTATTATGGTCCGATTAATGTTATATCTATTAATGTGGTCCTATTAATGTTATATCTATTAATGTCGTCCTATTAATGTTATATCTATTAATGTGGTCTTATTAATGTTATATCTATTATTGTGGTCCTATTAATGTTATATCTATTAATGTGATCCTATTAATGTTATATCTATTATTGTGGTCCTATTAATGTTATATCTATTAATGTGGTCCTATTAATGTTATATCTATTAATGTCGTCCTATTAATGTTATATCTATTATTGTGGTCCTATTAATGTTATATCTATTATTGTGGTCCTATTAATGTTATATCTATTAATGGGGTCCTATCAATGTTATATCTATTAGTGTGGTCCTATTAATGTTATATCTATTAATGTGGTCCTATTAATGTTATATCTATTAATGTCGTCCTATTAATGTTATATCTATTAATGTGGTCTTATTAATGTTATATCTATTATTGTGGTCCTATTAATGTTATATCTATTAATGTGGTCCTATTAATGTTATATCTGTCTTTGTATATCGGTCAGTAGTTGTTATACTATGTCGAATTTTGCAAGGGGCAGTAGCAATTATTCTGATTTCCTGAAACGTCATCTTCATCTGAGAAACAGGCTACTGGACCAGGGCTTTAAAAAGATTCGCCTTATTCGATCTCTTAAAAAGTTTATATTCCGATACCAATATCTTGTCGAAATATATTCCGTCTCTGCAGAAAAAATTATAAGCGATGCATTTTCATATAGTGAAAATGTATAAAGATAAAGAGTCAAATATGTCAAGAATTTTTTTTGTCAATGTGTGACGTAAAAATATTTTTGACATTTACGTCACCGAATATGGTACTGCTTTGACAACTATTTTACCTATTTTGTTCCTGTATTTAAATACTGTTACAGTGACAGCCGGAACCTTTGAACCGTAATGAGAGCGGGAGGTTTGGCGCCTTAAAATCTGATTCAACCCACCATTTCTTTAGAAATGCCTGTACCAAGTCAGGGTCATTACGGTTTTCACAGTTTTCCGGTTGTTGACTGATTTTGTCTGTTTATATAATTATGAGTTTTGACTTTCCCTTTGTAAGATTGTTCGGAGTTCGGTAATTTTGTTATTACCTTTATTTGGAAGTGGGTATTTCCATAGAAAAATTCAGAGTCTAGATAAAAGTTTTTTGTGATGATGTCATTGTGTTTTAAGAAAGTCAAAAGCATTTATTACAATTGTTTTCCCGAATGTCACTATAGTAATGTCTAAACAAAATTCACCTAGCAGGTTTGAGATGTTGCTAAGATAAATGGGACTAATAATAGGACTCGCGGAGGGTCTCTTTGCTTATATAAGAATTTCAGGGACCTGCTTTACAAATGCATTTGCATACCAAATTTATCTCTTTTGCTCAGAATGTGGACCCATTGTATTATTTCATATGTGCTTCAATACCAGATTAAAAACCACTTTTCATTGTTAATGATAATATATTTGGTCAGTAATCTCCTTGTGTAACAATATAATGGCATACAGATGTCTTTACACATTTAGCATAATTAGTTATTTGTCAAATCTAGTTTATATGTACATTATAGTTTATATATAACATATCTTTCCTTTCTTTATTACAATACTGTCATATCTGTATTATGTTGTCTTGTTAACTACAATAAGCTCATGTTGGTCGAATGGAATGTACATGTTATTGTCCTTTAATCCACCATAGTCAGAATCATAGCTATCCTGATGGTCTTGTTCTAATTTAGTATTATTTGAACCTCTTTGTGACGCAGAGGACGTTGATCTGCAACTGAAATATCGTGAGTGAATGATTATTGCTTAACGCCAATTCAACACTTTTTTTCATCTATATCATGACGAGAACAAGTTAATTTGCAATGAGATTAGGTTCGTTTTGTACCAACACGCTTCGTTGCATTTTAATTGTGATATAGCGCACTGAAACAACAGTCCACGGTAAGACCCCACTCGGACACATTATTCTGATTCCGAGCCAACCAGTCTGTGCTGTTTCTCCTTAATGTTGCATGCTTATCGGAAAAGCAAGAAATAATAATTTTATAGTCTTTTGTTTGTCACGATCGGGACTCCAGCTCACAATCTACCGCACGCGAGGTGATTATGATAAACGTTCCACCAGCCAATCGTTGCACAAACCTCAATTATATTTTAAGTCTCAATGAAACATTAAGTGCAAATTTAATTCATGGACATTTCAAGAACATTTAAGTGTTAATTGAGAGTTGTGCAACCCAGACCTTTTCTTAGCTCAGTGTAATCGGTACTGTGGCGAAGAGTGTTCGAGTTGATATAAAAATAATTAATTAATTAACAAAGACATTGTATTGAAAATATATATGGTTTGCATGAATATTGTATTGTGTCCTACATATTTCAAATAGCTTAGTATATGCTATAGCAATAATTCAAGCCAAATACGCTACTCCAACATAACAGTTCATGTTCCCGTAGTGTATATTATTGGGCTATCAGTTTGGGTCTCAGTGGCTCACAAATAACGTCGCTATAGGATAATTCTCACTTGGATGATTCTATAGTCTCATCTGTGTGGAAGTTATACTTATCATTACCAATTGATATACCGTTATGTCGATCGTATGGTAGTTCGCTTAACATCTGTCTGTGAGATCAGCACCTAACACCAATAAAGTTTGTGGATTCGATTCCTGTACTCAATGCAACATTATGTGATATTTGTATTTATTTTGCTGTGACTGTTGGGTGATTGTTGATGACCAATATTGATAAATACACATAATCCTCAGGCATAGGTGACCTTAGCCGTTTCTGGCGATCATGTTTATGCCCTTTGGCTTAGTTGCTCACAAAACGTTTTTAGTTATTTGGCTTTTCAACCTTTCGACTATTAGCGTATCTGATGCAGGTCATCCAGAAACGCGTCGTGCACCATGAATTCGATATCTACTCTTTTATTTTAATACTGCAAACTACAGTTAATGCTAATAACTATTGATCCCTAGAGGTAAATTAGAAATAATCACATCAGATGATTGACAGTTACGGACAATCCGTGTCACACACCTATGTCCATTTGATATGTTCCATTTCTTGCAGTCATTATCTTGTCCTTCCGTATTCCTTTAACAGCGGGAGAAATGATGAATTCCAGTAGTTGATCAGGAACTGCTAACCCTTCATAAGCACTTGAATTAAACCCTGGTTTTGAGTGTGGGAAGACTTTGCTGAATCGTTATTTTTATTGTGACCATTGTATTGTCTATGCATCGATTTACTGCTTCTAATTTCTCCTTGGTATCTGAACAATTCTCTTAATAAATTATATGTTGATAAAACCACTAAAGCAACTGAATAAAGCTGGAGTGTACAAGGGTGGGGGGACAGGGTAAAAAACGCCATTCATATCTGAAGAATTCGTTGAAATCGAACAGACCAAATATTAAGAAAAATATATGTATCTTAAATTAAATAAAACAAACCTTTTGATCAGGATTACTACTATTGCTATAATTAAGCCTCCACTTCCGGCACCTATGGCTATGAACAGTGTCTGGTAATTCCCTGTAATGTAATCAAAAATGCATAAATGTGAAAAATTACTAATTGGTTGAAGGAATCAATTCACTACTTTTGTTGAATTTATTAATATTCCATAGATATTATTTCATAGAGTGTAACAGCTTTCTTACAATTGTCAGTTGTTTTGCTAAAAATGGTTTGATAACATAATGATTAACAAGGTTAGTTGACCTAGTCATCTGTTGTTGTGCAAACCAGCGTACACCCACAGGACTGCAACAAAAACAAAATACTCATGGATATCTTAAGCAAAGTTGAATTTGTTGTGTTTGGTGTTTAGACCTCAAATGACGTCAGAAATAATCTTTAACAGTTCGAGTATCAGACATAGGATATGGACTATAACATATGATAATTGACTTGAGGCTGGTTTTGATGGCAGTTCGGGATTTGTTCATATCCTAAGCACTCTGGCAAAATTGTATCCCCAATCTTTTTTTGTAAATGTACTAGCATCTCTTATTATCACGCATAGATCAACTTTTATACCATTTTTGACAATATTACATTTGTATTATGCACGGATGAACTAGTCATATTTAACGTAGTTGATAGATCTGAAAAATTAGTTGTTGCGTATAATAATCGGGAAGATGAAACACGATTGTTTTTTTTTGCTTAATCTGAAATAAATAAAAGTTGTTTTTCATTTATGTTCTTTTAACGTTTAAAGGGGAACGGAAACGGTATAGTCAAGATTTCAGAACTTTTACTTATACTTATTAAGTAATAAAGATGTTATTAGAGCAATTTACATTAATTTTTTTAAAGAGGCAACTGCCTCGGTCGCCTCAATGGAAGCTACGCCACTGTCAGCTTAATATATTTTGATTTGTAAATTTCGACATTCCAAACAAAAATATAAATAAATAAACAAAAGGTAGATCTATACAGTCATTATGGGTAATGCCACACACTGTCTAATTCTGCACACTAATATGAATAACATAGATATGCGCCGAATTAGAAGGTGCGTAAAATTACCCTCCAGCCATGGCCATGTATATATTTCTCAGCCGTTTTTTATTTTGCAATAACAAATATATAGCGATGTTAGAAAAAAAATCCAACTACAACATGCTTGTGACACTCGAACTACAAGAACTTAAAGAGAGAAGAACGAGCCAGAAACTTATATTTTTGTACAAAGTGGTTGAGGGGTTGGTTCCTGCTATTGAACCAGACGATTACCTGAAAAAAGCACGACCCAAGAGATCTATCACTGCTAATAAATTTGAGAACTACCAGGCAACTAACATCGCTGAAAAACAAGTGAAGAACAAAACAAAGTGTTTTGACATCTCATCAAGCAAAACACATCAATTCTCAAATTCATTCTTTGTAAAAACCCTAATTGACTAGAACCATCTAGAAGACTCAGTTGTGTGCGCAACTAGTGTTGCGAGCTTCACATCTGCTCTCACAAATCGTCAATAAATCGACGGTGCTCTCTCTACCGTTGGAAATAAGCCAGAATTGATTACTTCAACATACTCATACAGATACAGAAACAGAACTACAACAAACCAGAGACAGAGACACAATAGGTCTCTGATCTGGGAGTAATATAACAAATCTGTTTTATTACTGACTCCCAGCTTTAAACAAACACTTAAAAACCTTTGATTACTCCACAGCACCAAACCCTTTTGTTTTAAAACTTTGAAATTGTCAACTACTGTAGATCATATATTCATTGGTAGCCGACTTAAAAATTTTATTTCGAAAAAACGAATGACAATCCGATACTGAATTCTCTAGCGAACTAAAGGAAAGGGAGAACAACTGCACATAAATGTAGTATGATAGGAGGTACTAACAGTTCTAATAATCGTCGTAAACGGTAATTGCAACAGCACCAGAAACCATGATAACCTTGTTTAAACAAACTGAACAATTTCGCAAAAACTAATGAAGACTGCATACAAAACAATTGCCCCAATATGCAAATAGGATAAGAGTCATAAGACACGATGCAGTAAACAAAGTCTTCTGGATATAATAGATCTGCAGTATGTCCTTTATGCTGTATTGTATATATTTTGTCTTAGGTTCAGAATTACATCAGTATTGGCCTTGGTATATTGTATCTGTACAGGTCTGTATTATCCATTGTGCTATATGACAACCGTATAACGTTTGGTGGTATATTGTATCTGTTACAGGTCTGTATTATCCATTGTGCTATATGACAACCGTATAACGTTTGGTGGTATATTGTATCTGTACAGGTCTGTATTATCCATTGTGCTATATGATATTGTATTCTTACTACATGTATTCTTAATTGTGATATTAGTCCTCCTCAAGGTGACCTTTCGTGAAGTACTGCATGTGTATTGTCCTTTTTTCTTCTTCAGTGCACATGTACTGTCCTTTGTGTTGTATGACAACCGTTTGATTTTGGTGATATGTTGTTGCTGTACTGTCCTTGGGTTAGGGTTATAGTGTTTAACACCACTTACAACAATATTGCATGTACTGTCCGTCCTTGGTGTTGTACAGTATCGGGATTGTCCTTACTCCTTAGTGTAAAAGTGTATCTGACATGTCCCATGTATTGTTGTATTGCATTCGTATTTTGTTTTGGTGATATGTTGCATCTGTATTGTCATGACTATTGTATTGTATCTGTGTTGTCATGACTATTGTATTGTATCTGTATTGTCATGACTATTGTATTGTATCTGTATTGTCATGAATATTGTATTGTATCTGTATTGTCATGACTATTGTATTGTATCTGTATTGTCATGACTAATGTATTGTATCTGTATTGTGATGACTATTGTATTGTATCTGTATTGTCATCACTATTGTATTGTATCTGTATTGTCATGAATATTGTATTGTATCTGTATTGTCATGACTATTGTATTGTATCTGTATTGTCATGAATATTGTATTGTATCTGTATTGTCATGAATATTGTATTGTATCTGTATTGTCATGACTATTGTATTGTATCTGTATTGTCATGACTATTGTATTGTATCTGTATTGTCATGAATATTGTATTGTATCTGTATTGTCATGACTATTGTATTGTATATGTATTGTCGTTGGTACATTTAATAATGTATGTATTATTCGTGTTTTCGTTGGCGCTGTTATACTTTCCCTATTGGCATTATTACTGAGTTGTAATTGATGATGCATTATATCCGGATTGTCATTGGCGCTGTATTGCATAGTGAGTAATCTTTGCCTTTATGTTGAATTGAATCCGGAATAATTTTTGTACGTAATTACGTTTTTTAATTACAACCAACCAACACCTCCCTGAAATCACGGAACCAAAATAAGATAAAACCCGGATGTGTTCGTTCTTCCACGGTCCTTTTCAAATTTGTGTTATCCGGCAGCACCGACCGCCCATTCAAAATGGTTACGTTACTGAAATGTTTTTGGGGGTATATTACAACTTTGTGTTACATCATAATGAACTCAAATCTGAACTGCATCTTTATGACAATGAGTAGTTCAACATATATTGCCATACTTTTATTGGATAAAACAGTCACATTAAACCCTTGAATGCCCTTATGTGGAAGACATTGCTTCAAACATTCTACGGTCATTATCACGAACTTAGATTTGTTATTTCCTCTATTACTGACAAGACTTTTACCTGACTTGACTAGGTGTACACGACGGGTGTCTGATAAGAAGCAGGAACTGCTTACCCTCTCCAAGTGGATTCGTGTTGCTGATCTTTTTAGTTTTCTGTTTTTTTTAAATATATTTTATTATTTGTTTTCGTTCTATCTCTTGTGCTCAGTGTTGTCTGTATCTCTGGATTGTCCACTCTTGTTGCCCCTCCGGTTTCCTTAACGTTTATTAAATGGTAGAGTTTGATAAAACGTTTATTAAATGGTAGGGTTTGATAAAACGTTTATTAAATGGTAGGGTTTGATAAAACGTTTATTAAATGGTAGGGTTTGATTAAACGTTTATTAAATGGTAGGGTTTGATAAAACGTTTATTAAATGGTAAGGTTTGATAAAACGTTTATTAAATGGTAGGGTTTGATAAAACGAAAAAACAAAACATACAACACCGTCGGATCTATTTTTAGATCAGTACGTCAATCTTATATATGCTGTTTTTAAATTTATTTACAATCTCCATTGTTGTAATGTATCTAAAACTGGTTCATTATAGCATTACGTTGTGAATAATTTCTTTTTTCCTGTACTCACATCTTGTTCGTACAAAGCAAATGGAATAAAGCGTTTCGACGGAGTTTTGAGTACGTTTTGTTTTATTAATGAAAATACAACTCTACCATATCAACTCTCAAAAATTTCCCTATTTAATTAAATGGTCTTAACATAAAGCATGTTGTGTTTACATATGCTGTATCGAATATAATGCCTTCTTTGGTGATGATAAATGAGATAAATAATGCATGTGGACTTGTGAAGACATAACATATGCTATACATGTTATGCTAGACAACATACACAATTTATGCTCGTTTGGTCATACATTGTTTCGTCAATTTCCGAAGGGAACGAATTGTTCTCCTCTATACAATTTCCATGCATTTCAGACATTTTTTACATAAACTCCTAAGGCCAACATAAGGGTTTGTCGCCTTGTATTTTCATTCTGTTCAGGAATTTCGAATATGTCATGGTTGAAATTAATTTTTGCTTCTTTTAATTTGGCTTCAGTTCATCCCTGATTTTTCATGGGGTTAATGTTGCTCGATCTTTTGTTTTCTATGTAGTTTTGTAGCTCTGTCGTCTTTTTTCTTGTGACCACTGTGTTGTCTGTCCTTTGATTTACGGCGTTTGACTGCCCCTTAGGTATCTTAGATTTACGGCGTCTGACTGCCCCTTAGGTATCTTAGATTTACGGCGTCTGACTGCCCCTTAGGTATCTTAGATTTATGGCGTCTGACTGCCCCTTAGGTATCTTAGATTTACGGCGTCTGACTGCCCCTTAGGTATCTTAGATTTATGGCGTCTGACTGCCCCTTAGGTATCTTAGATTTACGGTGTCTGACTGCCCCTTAGGTATCTTAGATTTATGGCGTCTGACTGACCCTTAGGTATCTTAGATTTACGACGTCTGACTGCCCCTTAGGTATCTTAGATTTACGGCGTCTGACTGCCCCTTAGGTATCTTAGATTTACGGCGCCTGACTGCCCCGTAGGTATCTTAGATTTACGGTGTCTGACTACCCCTTAGGTATCTTAGATTTACGGCGTCTGACTGCCCTTTGGTATCTTAGATTTACGACGTCTGACTGCCCCTTAGGTATCTTAGATTTACGGTGTCTGACTGCCCCTTAGGTATCTTAGATTTATGGCGTCTGACTGCCCCTTAGGTATCTTAGATTTACGACGTCTGACTGCCCCTTAGGTATCTTAGATTTACGACGTCTGACTGCCCCTTAGGTATCTTAGATTTACGGCCTCTGAATGCCCCTTAGGTATCTTAGATTTACGGCCTCTGACTGCCCCTTAGGTATCTTAGATTTACGACGTCTGACTGCCCCTTAGGTATCTTAGATTTACGGCGCCTGACTGCCCCTTAGGTATCTTAGATTTACGGCGTCTGACTGCCCCTTAGGTATCTTAGATTTACGGCGTCTGACTGCCCCTTAGGTATCTTAGACTTACGGCCTCTGACTGCCCCTTAGGTATCTTCAAACCTTTCTTGTTGCATAATTTTCAATTCCGGAAAATAACATTCATGCAATTATGAAAGAAATTTGCTATAAAGAATATATGAAAAATACAAACATCACCAGTTGGTCATCTTCAATATGGATATTGGCAAATTGTGCTTCATGTCAAACTATGGACGAACATGATTGGTACCTTGTAAGACTTATCCCTCAGACAAAGGTGACATTAGCCGATTTTGGCTATCATGTTTATGTCCTTTTGTTTTATTTCTCCCAAACACTTTTGAATGATTTGGCTTTCCAATGGTTCTATTTTAAGACTTGAAGGTCATTCCAAAAAAACGCTCCGTGCTCACTAAATTTGATATCCACGTTTTTATTCTACAACCATTTGTGATGAAGTTACATGACGTTAAAGATAGTGGATATATGGAGTAAAATAGACTTCACTAACAGTGTTGCTAAATACATAACATATTTAGTGTTTCAAGATTATTACAAGCAGCTATCAATTTACAAATAATTTAATGATTCTTTTAAAAACAAAAACAATAAATATCAACAATAACAAAATAACACCACTCACTTCCTTTCACTGCCTTTTGGCATTTGATTGAGTTTCTAATGGTGAAATAAACTGTAACGTTTTGTTGTTAACTGTTAAATGTATTAACTGTTCATCATTACCATTCCCCACTTTTTCGTGAATTAAATTATTGCTATTTCGCGGTACCATGCCAACCATTTCTGCATCAGAATGAAATGAGTTAAATGGTGGTAAAGGTGAATTGTGTTCATTTGCGGTATTTAGCTGTAACGTTGTTATATTCAGTTTTTGGTTTTCTGGTCCAGAATTTGCATTTTTCATTTTTGTTAATTCAGACGAGCTATGTGATTGTGATTGAGAGTTAGATTCAAATGTGTCTGTCTTTCCAGGCGGTCGTCGTTCAGTTTCCATAAATTTTGGCACACTCAGATGTTTGTTACCAATCTTAAGTTCAATAAGACTACTTGGAATAGTTTCTTTTCCTTTTCGCGGAGGTGATTTCTGTTGTTTGGGAGTTTCTGTTTCATCCTCTTGCTGTGCCCCATCATCTACAATAACAATAGCAGGAAGAGGACACGAGCGTAATTTATCTGAGTCAGCACTGAACGTTTGTTGAACACGATTTGTTGCAGATTCCATTGCGCTTGATCTTTCTTCTTGAATTCGATGCATTGTTTTCGAAATTTCTAACGGTGCCATTGAAGGTTCTTCATCATTATTGCTGGAAACGTATGAGGGTGGTGGGTTTGGGACTCCATGTGGAGTCATGGTGCCACTATCCACAGACAAACTTCTACCGGTCATAGCATTGTTTATCATATTTTTCCAGTTAGTGTTTAATGAGCTATCCGAATCGGTCTCGAAATAATAATCCTGCACACTACTTCTTGTAGCGTGAATATTTGGATATCGGCGATATACACCTCTATATCCTTTGGGTTCAAGCTCATTCCTTTGATCTGTTACAAGAAGTTTCGATGACTGTCCAATAACATCGATTGCGGCCAATGAACACACACCATAAGTAGACGGGTCTCTGTTTTGAAATTTTAAGCGGCTTAAATTTTCATCTTGCTTCATTCTAGAATCATACTGAGGATATACGCCTTTCGATATTCGCGTTCTATTTTCAGCAAACTCTGAGCTCAGAGTATTTCCAACCCAAACTACTTTAGCCTTTCCTTCTGATCTAGCTGAATATTCAGGTTTCCATCTATATGCGTTTTTTCTCTCGTGAATCATATCATATGATACCGATGATTCTAATGATTTAAGTTTTAAATCTGGTATTATGGGATCTTGCCTTCGTGGTTTAGATTTCTTGTTCGTATTTGCTATTGGTTTTAATCCCTTTGCACCACTGCTTGGTTTTTGTTTTGTTTTCATGTATTTTTCCAGATTAACTATTGGTAAACTATCTAAGCCAAGATTATGCATTTGTTTAAACTTTAGAGTATCATCAACTTCTCTCGGAGATTTCCGCTTAGGGATTTTAATTCCGAAAGAAAAATTGTCTTTCTTATGTGCCACTACAATATTGTTTGGTAAATTTGCCCGCAAAACTTTGTCTTTCGGAATTAGAAACGACGGTTTCGATGTTTTGCTTAGAGAACTTATACCTTCCGTAAATATTGGTGGTTTTCGAGGAGTCACTTCTGGTTTTGGTGGTATTCGTTGAGTTGGTTTTCTTGTTGGCAATTTAACCGCTGGTAAATTTTTAACAGAAAGCTTCGTTTCATTAGAAACCAGCTTGTTATACTGTTTAAGAATTGCAAATGCCTTCTCTCTACCGACAGGTTGTAACTGTAACGCCGCACGTTTAGTTTCAACAGTATCTGATTTGTCAAGAAAGTCTGACAATCCTTGACTTTGCTTCGTTTTATGTGTTATTTTCACTGACGGTAGTTTTGGCACTACTTCGTAGTTATTTAGTCGTATTTTATCATCGTCTTCTGTAGGATTCATATGTTTCACAATTCGACCGGTAGTAGTAGCCATTTCAGATATATTCTTAGTTCCCATATTGAATTATTGCCATATCTGAAAAAAATGTACATTTAAGTTATTTTTACAACAAAATATAAGTAACAATCAAAATTATTATATCTTACATAATATTTTATTCTGAAAAAAAAAGCAATAAGACAATTTGGATGTTTTACGGAAAATTTGCTGACGAGGGAGACAACCTAGTAAGCAACTCAAGCATATATATAATGTTGAGGGAAACACTAGCTTGTTGCACAGTCTACAACAATGTGTTGAAAATCTGTTTTTCAGTCCGGTCGATAACTGTCGATGTTCACCTAATATGAAGGAAATAATTGTATATTGTCATGTCATGTAATGTCATGTTGATGAGAGGTAGATGCGTAAGAATATCTAGGGATCACCTCAGAATTAATTTACTGTTGCTACATGTAAATGGTAAGTTCACAATGGGCAAATCTACGTCATCTCCTTTGTCCTTAAGCCTTTTCCTTAACCTGCACTCATTGTCAATTTCTATGTGTAGGGTCAGACATGAGGGTTTAGGTTATGGTGTTGGACGCCACTTTCAATAATATTTCAGTTATATCGTAGCGGTCGGTTTTTATTAGTGGAGAAAACCGGAGTACCAGGCGAAAACCACTGATCCACCGTAAGTCACTGACAAACGGAAGCAACACATAATGGAAAAGGTACAATTAATAAAACTGATTGAAATGTATGTTCATCACAATCGAGTTGACCGTTACGAAATATCCATTTCTCAAATGTCAATGGATCTTTTACTTTTTACGTAGATGTTTTCTTTCCTCTATCACTACCAAGACTGTTACCGGACTTGACTGTATGCGTGGGTAGCACGGCGGGTATTTTAAAAGAGGCAGGAACTGCTTACCCTTCGCGAGCACTTGAGTTAACGCTGGATTTATGGTGGGGTCCGTGTTGCCCATCATTTTAGTTTTTTGTGTTCTTTGCCTTCTGAGATCCGTATTGCGATGTCCTTTGCGATTTCCGCATATAAACCGGTTCGTCTTTTACTCCGGTTGTTTGTGGGAGGGCTCATTTCTTGTTTGCTTTATATGTGTTTGTTTGCGCGTAGTGTTGTCCACCACATATTGTGTTGTGTTCTTGTTTAGTTTTTCCTCGTCTTGTGTAGACTATATTGCCAGTTTGATTGTCCATTTTTGATTGCCCCTTCGGTATTCTCTAACGTTTACTAAACACATTCAAAATAAGAAAATATTACGAACTATAACGTTCCACATGAACTACCGCTCTAATAACTAGGACGGTACCGTTGCAAGTACATGTTATCAATAAATAAGGCGGGACCATTTTTAAAGCCTAACAAATACTTCAGTTATGATTTGTTACACGTCCAGATAAGATGTTAGATAATGATCACACATTTATATAAAACATACAATTATATCAAAATTACTTTTGTGCTATGTCTTTTTCTACTGAATAAGCTACTATAAATTTTGAATAGCTTGTGCTGGAAAAAATCTCTAGACCCCCTTTACCAACAACTAAACAAACAAAGATGAGCCACTGAAATATTTTCGTTGACTTCCAAAAGGAGTGGACCTTTAACGTGCCAGGAACATAGCACTGTCAAAACACGCTTTCTATTATAATCCACGGACAGGCTTTTCATTTTATAACATAACGACACTCCCTATGGACAGGACATCTCCTATACATCTCCTGAGGGAAGTGCTATGCAGATTTTTGAGTTAAACACTGGAATCGTCACAAACACCCAGCCAGTAAAACGAACAAATCATAGCACTAACATTATAGTTTGAAAATTAATGTTTCTATATTAAACCACCATGTGCTTGACAATCAAGTTCCACAGATATTGCATAAAGTAGAAGATGAAACCATTGAACATTTATTTTTTGACTGTCCTTGTACTTATCAGTTTTGGAGAGTTTTCTTTGAATGCCTGAAGAGATATTTTAACAATATTGAATTAAACAAAAAAAATGTATTACTTGGATTTCAAACACTTCAGGATAACCTATTATTGAATTTACTCACAATAATTACAAAAAACTATATCTATAAATGTAAATTTAAAGATAAAATTCCAAATATTGTGGAATTAAAATTTAAAATAAAAAATTACTATTCTTTTGAATTATACATAGCTAGGAAAAACAATAAACTGGCAGCTTTTGAAAAATTCTGGGGCCCTTTAAAATATGTTTTTCCTGATTTATAACTTTAATTGTCATTATTTGTTTGTTATCATCAGTATCAATAGGAGCAAGTGTACAAAGTGAGAAAATTGAGTGGAGGAGTGAAAAGAATGTGTGTGTGTGTTGTTGAGTGAATGAAAATGTCAGCAAATTACAAATAATTTATATGTGTATTATAATTTAATTTAAAAATTTGCTAAAAAAAACCCCCCCAAATAGTCAAAAATTGTACATGTACTATATATTAGTATATATTTTTTGAAAAAAAAACCCAGACACCTTAGTCAGGTGGTGGTGTAGGGGTTATGTAAAATCCTGACTATTGAAAAAAAAAAAAAATTCGAAAATGACACTTCCTTCAGCTATTCCAACCGTGATGAATTACAGATAAAAACTGCGATTGATCACGATTTGAAAGAGCTGGATGAATGGTCAAAGAAATGGTTGATGTCTTTTAACCCAGATAAAACAGAAATTATGCTATTTTCAAATACCGATATTCCAGAATTAAATTATACATTTAATGGAAGAACTATTCCTATTACAAATTCTCACAAACATTTGGGAGTTACATTTAGCAGCGATGCTAAATGGAATATACATGTTGAAAATATATTGTTAAGTATTTACAAACACCTGAATATTCTTCGAAAGTTAAGATATAAACTTTCTCGGAAAAATGTAGAGAAATTATATTTAGTTTATATTAGACCAATTTTTGAATATGCTTGTGAAGTATGGGATAATTGTGGGGTAGGGAATTCTAATAAACTTGACCATTTGCAACTTGAGGCTGCTAGAATCGTTACTGGTCTTCCAATATTTGCTAGTTCAATTTTAATTTATAAAGAGTTAGGCTGGGAATCATTGGCAGAAAGAAGAAAAAGGAGAAAATTACAAATGTTTTATAACATACAAAATAATAATGCACCCATGTATCTTTGTGACTTAATTCCACCATCAATTCAAAGTACAACCGTTTATCCATTGCGTAATGGAAGTGATATTATAATGCCATTTTGTAGACTATCGAATACTTATGATTCATTTATTCCTTCAACTATGCGTCAATGGAATAGCTTAGATCCATCTCTTCGAAATGTGGATTCTATTGCAAAATTTAAAGCTGAATTAAGAAAGCGGAAAGATATTAGCCAAGTTCTTAAACATTTACGAAATTGGACCTCGAAAAATCCAGCTTCGATATTTTGCTTCTTTTTTGAATTACGATTTGTTCCAAGTCAATACAGTCTCAGATCCGTCTTGTCGTTGTGGTGCCAATCGCGAAGACTCCTATCATTTCTTCTCCGATTGTTCCCATTATTCAAATATAAGACATACATTGTTTCAAAATCTCAACTGGCTACCTAATTATTGTGCTTTAGACCTTACACTTTTGACCTGTGGTAATCCTACACTCCCGTATGAACAGAACGAAATTATTTTTAAGCATGTGTTTGAAAGGTTTCTTGTTGTCTAGTTGTTCACCAAAACAACAATCGCACACAATCATCACCACTAACCCTCTCTCTCATTCCTTTCTTCATTCTCTGTTTTTGTTCAATCTACACATATTAATGTAAGAAATATTTATATACATGCATGCTCTATCAAATAATGTTGTAACTTATTGTATATAGGAGAAGACTTCATAAGTTTGTTTAATTTGTGTCTTATCCTTTTTGCACATTTGAGCAAATAAAATATGTTTAAACTAAAACCACGGTTTTCCGAATTAAGCGTAAGATTGTTTAACCGTTAAAATGGGAAGACCGTGGTACATGAAGCCATGCAATATCACATCTAGGTTGAATATCTCGTATCTGCGTGTATTACTTCATAGTTCTTAGCTGTTGCTTACATTCTGGTATATAAATCATAAAAAAATCAAAGAAAGAGAATGCATTCATGTTACAATACCTTATAATGAATTTCTAGTCAAAAATAGAAAGTAATCCGTGACTCTATGATTTCGCAATTTGTAGCTACTAAATACTATACGATTTGACCTATTTGCAAAATTTTCTTTTTAAGACCGTGCAGATAAAACTGTAAGAAATTATACACAAGCACAGTAAAACATACCTTTCTGAGAAAACATAATTTCAAATGCACTATACAATTAATCCAATGATCGTATTGACATTATGACAACGTATGTTCAACATGATTTTGCTATGGAATGCGGTGTTACCATGTTTTTATACAACATGTAACCATCATTAGTGTATTTGATTGATCTGTGATCGGAAAAAGCCTTCTGTATTCTTCGATTGTTATTGATAAATAAGACAGATTTATTTCGTATCAATCCCTCTGTTTTGCGTCAGAAATGTTTATAAATAGATATTCTGGAATATTAAAACAAAACAAAACAAATTATTTTTTAAATTATTTATATGGAATATTTTAATCTTGTTTATTAAAAATTCTAGAAGTAGGTTTATTATGCTATGGGAAAATGCTTATAGCAAAATGCATAATTGTTGTCAAAACACAACATAAATATTTGATTGATTTAAGACATTTGATATTTAGCCTTCGTTCAATATATGTTAACAGGAGGAAATAGGAAAGAAAAGCTTAGGAATAAGCTGTGTTTTATTATCTTCTCAATGTATCATTTCTTCGATTTACGACTTCTGACTACCCCTTTATTATCTTCAATCTTTTCTTATTATTTTCTCTGGTTTTCTCCGGTTACTCCGGTTTCCTCCACCAATAAAACTGACCGCCCCGATATAGCTGAAATATTGTTGAAAGTGGCGTTAAACACCATAAACCTAAACGTATTATTTCTCATGTATTATTTGTATTAGCAATGTATATTAGCAATCATAATGTTTCAATGATATTTCGGTATAATCAATATGTATCAACTCAAAACAAATGGCCCACATTTAATAAAATAATAATGTTCGCTCTTGAATAGTTGTGATTTCGAACAATATTGATTCAACTTTAATAGTACAAATGTGCAAGTGGTACAATTATAAAATTAAATATTTTCATGCAAACATGGAATAATGAAAAGAAATTGACAAATTGTAATATACTACATTTAATTGTTCCATTACTTTTTGTTATTGTATCAATATTTTGATATATATTTTAAATTCGACGTTAATTTAATCAATTATTGAAGACTTCATTATTCCAAACACCAATTTAGGTTTTAACCTGGTGTACATAAGGCAAAATAATACCAGTCAGTATTTCTTGCAATGACAAGAAAGAAAGTTAGAAGAATTAAAACCACGGGTCCGTAGCTGAATTGTGTGTAACAGACATACAGAGGTTAGGGTTGTGGTGTTTAATATTTCAGTTATATCGTGGTGGTCAGTTTTACTGGTGAGGAAAACCGGAGTACCCGGAGAAAACCACCGACCTGCCGCAAGTCACTGGCAAACTTTGTCACTTAATGTTGTATCGAGTACACCTCGCCTGAGCGAGATTCGAACTCACAACTTTAGCGGTGATAGGCACTGATTGCATAGGTAGTTGTAAATCCAATTACCACCGATCACGACCACGACGGCCTCTAAACCTAACAGACATACGGTATCAAACAGAGGATGAAAGTAAATACCGTAAACACAAATATGACAGATCATCAAAATAACTAAAACACACATATTATAGAGTTTAGGAAACCTTATATTTAGAAATGCCTGTACCAAGTCAAGGTCATTACGATTTTCACAGTTTTCCGGTTGTTGACTGTTTTTGTCTGTTTATATACTTATGAGTTTTGACTTTCCCTTTGTAACATTGTTCGGAGTTTCGGTAATTTTGTTATTACCCTGATTAAAATAGAAATCTCCACTAAATAACCCAGAAAGAAATCATATTAGTTGGATTTCACCAAGTTCTCACCATTGCAACGACAATTAGATTAATTTCAATTCTTACATGTAATATAAGTTAACTAATTCTATTTAGATTACTTCATTCAGGTAAAATTAATGTTATATTTAGACTTGCGAACAAAATGTAATGACGTGAATATGAAAGAAAATTGTGACCATATATTTTTATAAATTTAATTAACTACCACTGAGAAAAAGGAGAAAATAAGTTGCTTTGTGGGTAACAATGATGTGAGAATAACATCTTAATTAACAAGAAATTTCACGCAAAGCCAGTCCTATTGTTACGTCAATAACGCGTCGTGCGTACTAAATTAGATAGCTTACGTCAGTAGCAGATTACCAGAAAACATTATTACACACTTTTATATTAAGAACCAATGAAAAATTATAATTGATACCACATGATTTAGTTTTATTTTAAACTAATGCACTCATTTGAATGAAATCCATGCCTTACAGTGCACTAGTCCTGGAACTAGTGCACGTCTTCGAAACTAGTGCATGGACGTCACCAATGACGTCATATAGCGGCGCATTTCAAAATTTTTTTTTTTTAATATATAAAAAAAATTGAAAAATAGACAAGATTACGGTAAATTTTAATACACGAAAATACATTATCACAATGTTATAAATACATTATAGAAACATTGTTTGATTGGTTTTATCGAATAATCACCAAAAAAAAAAAACCAAAAAAAACAAACAAACAAAAAACCCCCCAAAAAACCACGGAAGCGATTTTGTAACTTATATCTCTCGGAACTCGGAACACAATTAATTGATGACAAAAGAGAAGAAGAAAAAGTAAATGTATATGAGATAAAATTCCAATCTATATACAGGGAAACAAATAGCAAGGAAATAGCGCTTTCATTGTTGTTCTTCATCCTGATGCTTACGGCATACATAAGAGAAGAAATAACATAAATTCACAAATATAAAATACAACATAGTACCGGAATTACAGTAAATGGTTTACCCTCTCCCCTGTTTAAATCGGTGTAATAAAGTATTTAATAACTGCACGCTTGATCAATAGCGAGCTCTATTTTCCCTCGCGGTAGACTATTTACCGGTCAATAGTTTACCCCTTGGGAAAACAGATCTCGCTATTGACCTCGCGTGCAGTTATTAAGTACATAATAATAAGGTGGTTTAGGGTTTATGGTGTTTAACGCCACTTTCAACAATATTTCAGTTATATACTTGGCGGTCAGTTTTATTGGTGGAGGAAACTGAAGGATCCGGAGAAAGCCACCGACCTGTCGCAAGTCATTGACAAACTTTATCACATAATGTTGTATCGCCAGAGTGGGATTCGAACTCACAACGTTAGTGGTGATAGGTACTGATTGCATAAGTAGTTGTAAATCCAACTACCATACGATCACGACAACAACGCCCCTACAACAATAAGGAGTGATTTCCAATGTATTTGTTAGGAAAAAGGACTACGCGTGTTTAACGCAACTTTCATCAATATTTCAGATATATCATAGCAATCGGTTATGACAGTGGAGTAATCGGAAAAGAAACCACTGTCCTTTCTAAAGTTTATTATAAACCGGCGGAAGTGGAACTCACAAAACTAAATGTTGATAGCCCAATCACCTTTTTACTTACACTTATTTGAGAATACCGGTAACACGAAAACTTTAGTGGTGTCCAGTACATATTGTGCTGTGTTTCTTTGTTTTGTTTGTCTTTGTATTGGGTCCTGTATACCCAATGTTGCCAGTTTCTCTGGATTGTCCAATCTTGATTGCTTCATCGGTTTCTCTAGCGTTTATTTAGTCACATTTACTTCAGGAAACAATACATTCCTATATTTTTGAAAACTGAGTTCTGCGACCGGTGTTTTATAAGAGTTCGATATATATTTTTACGCGCAATCGTTGTCTATATCTAATAAAGATGGCTAGATGAAACCTGATATGATAGAGTTTGTTATTTAATTTGAAATGTCGGTGGATTTCTTGGGGACAATCAACTTTGATTTCCTCCGACAAAATATAACAAAGAAAAGTTTGAAGATACCAAAGGAGAGATCCGAAGCCGTAAATCAAAGGAAAACGCACAATATAATGGATAAAATAAAATAGACAAAGAGACAAACGATCAACAAAACATTACACAGAAAACTAAAGATTGAGCATTTTTCACCCTACAAAAACCGCAAGTGCACGCAACAAACATTATTTAATTGGAGCTAAAGTCAAAATAATCCAGTCAACCAATAACTCGATGTTTGTGTACGTGTATCACATAACCATAAAGTTTAATTAAGTAAGTTAAGTACGCCAGCCAGATAGTCACGTAATATATGATCCATTATATCACTGACTATCAATATCCTCTCTCTTTACAATGCTATTACCGTCTTAGAATATATAACGGCTAGTATATGGGCGAACCATGAGTGATGAGTCATCTACTGTGACTATTGAGAACATGCTGTAATTACACCTAGCAGTAATTTACTTCCTCAATATTCTGATAATATTGATATGAAGTTTTAACAACCAGGACTGGGTTGCACACACGTCAATTAAAGTTAAGTCTCAATTAGACCTTAAGTGTAAATTAATTCTATGTGCATTTCATGTAATTAAGTTTTAATTGACACTTAAGTTTAAATAAGGTTTGTGCAACCCAGTCCAGGAGAGACATCGCTAAGCCTGTTTTAATAAGACGACATCACACATCTTATGAATAGGTAATATGAGATTGCAGGTTAAACGTGAATGTAGTAAAGGATTCGCCATTTCTAAAATGTGTTTTTCTCTCTAGTCCTCATGACTAACAATATATTGCTTAAGAAGCCAACTGGATTCTTTTATTTCACGTTCCACTCTAGACTATTGAAGATATTCTTTCACTAAATAATTCCACGTTTGGTGATTATGTTGGTTGCATCTATCCCATAGAGTTGACACCAAAAATACCACAGATTCAGCCTTATACAATTCATAAATTGACCTACACATCGAAATTGACAGTTAGAGCCGTCATTTGTAGAAGGAACAAGAAGAGATTGAAGATATGAAAGGGGTAATCAGAATCCGTATATCGAAGAAGAACAGACAACACAATGGCTAAAAGAAAAAGTACAAAAGAACAAACAACGATCTACAAAACATACACATAAACTTAAGAAATAATTACCGGTAGCCATATATTTATATTGTTTTTACCACGGGTTGGCACTTGATGCCGAATATTTTACCACCAGCGGTTGACATAAAGTGACAACCCGTGGTAAAAACAATATAAATATATGGCTACCGGTAATTATTTCGATTCTAATAGGACAATTGCGGAACATTTTCAAATCGAAGCAGCCTAGGCCATCCAGTGTATTTGGCTGTTCCGTTAATTGACCCGACTGAAATGTTACAATAATATTCCGTTTTTTTCCAAAGAGGTTTGAAATGATAACCGAAAAGGTGTTTCATGCCG
Organism: Bathymodiolus brooksi; assembly: GCA_963680875.1. Classification (NCBI taxonomy): domain Eukaryota; kingdom Metazoa; phylum Mollusca; class Bivalvia; order Mytilida; family Modiolidae; genus Bathymodiolus; species Bathymodiolus brooksi. The sequence goes on along the minus strand of OY804581.1, from coordinate 90,006,698 downwards.
AAGACAAATATGTTTTGAGATTACTAAATGTTGTCATTCATGAACATCAATTCAAAAGAAAGGGAAAATACTAAAAATTCCACTTCGACAAGGAGTCATACACGAAGCCAAAAAACGTCAGGATTTTTATGTTCTAAACTGGAAGTCTTCATATGAAATCATGTTGTTTACACGTGTGCCAAAATCGTCAACAACGGAATTTTAATTTGTGTGATTTTTAGGCCCAGGGATATGCAAGAATACTATATGTTATTCGTGATCTTCACAAGGAATGTGGGTTTATATCCCCTGTCTGTTTTCTATATCGCCTGAGCCGATTTCCAATACACGAATATTTATTTATTTTGTGTATTGCATACTTATCATTGTGTACCTTTTACAGGGGAGTGTCATGGAACAACCGCTTATAAAGCACATACCACGTCTATCTATGACGTAATCGGCCATAGATAAATATTATTACAAAATGACTGTAAATATCCGTACTTTAGCTAAGTAAAGTCTAGAAGTCAATAAATAATGGTATTCACCTGTTGAAAGTGATATTCACGTGGTGACGTCATAAGCCTTATAGTATATGTAATAAAACAATTACAGACTTTTGTATCAGTGAATAATATACAATTACAGACATTTGTAGAAGTGAATATGAGTTTTTATTGACCTGTAAATTAATATTGACCGAAGCCGAAGGCTGAGGTCAATATTGGTTTTGCAGGTCAATAAAAGCTCATATTCACTGATACAAAAGTCTGTAATTGTTTTATTACATACAAGGCTTATGACATCACCCGGTGAATATCACTTTCAGCAGGTGAATACCATTATTTATTGACTTCTAGACTTTTCGTAGCTAAAGTACGAATTTTATTTTGACCTGCAAAACCAATATTGACCTCAACCTTCGGCTTCGGTCAATATAATTTTACAGGTCAATCAAAACTCATATTCACTTCTACAAAGGTCTGTAATTGCATATTATTTTTATCACGGGTTTGGACTCGAAGCGTTTGAAGGACGTCATATTAGAATTAAGAAATAATTGATGGAAGGGGTAAGTTTGTTGGAGATTTTAATATGGGTAACATTATCTGCGCAAGTCTTACCCCGAGAAAAACTTGCGCAGATAATGTTACCCATATTAAAATCTCCAACAAACTTAACCCTTCCATCAATTATTTCTATTCTAATAGGACATATACCGTAAATTTCTACTTTTCATCATAGATTGGTGTTTAACTGAATTCCGTGTTTTGATGTCCGTTACGATTTCCGCATGAAACGTTGTGCGGTTCGTCTTTACCTCCAGTTGTTTGTAGGAGGACTCGTGTCTTATTTACGTTATTTATGTTTGTTTGCGTATAGTGGTGTCCAACACATATTGTGTTGTGTTTTTGTTTTATTTTTGTTCGTTTTGTGTATCCTATGTTGCCAATTTCTCTGGATTGACAATTTTTGATTGCCCTTTCGGTATTCTTTATCGTTTATTTTGCAGTGTTTTTGCCATACCGTGGCATGAGCAAATTAAATCAATTAGTGTCCTCAGCTACAAGACCATTAGAAATAAAACATTTGCACATAAAGCAATCAGCTGACAGGTACAAATACCTTTCAACCAGGTGGTGCTATCAAATAATTAACAAGCTCTGCTAATGTTGATGTCTATGTGTACATTCCCGTCATTTGTGTATTTTGTTTCTTCATTTTTGAGTTATAACTAAGGTTTGTATAGTTCTTTGATTATATTTACATGGCCAGTTAAAATCGACTAGATACATGTACATGTCATAATCCATGTATACTATCAGCACACCCGACTTTTGTTTTTATATCATTGTCTTTATGTGTGGAGTGAGAGTCAGGATAAGTCCGTTGTTTGGTTTTCTCTCTTAAATAGTATGTTAAATTTACTGTTTCATTTTACTATACTAATGAACCTTCCTTTGAACCTGGAAATAATGACCTCTAAGACACCTTAAATACCTGACATCTACAACATCAATACAAACAATTTGTCCAATTTTATTCAGGATTTATTTAGAAATACTTGCAGATAAAATGTATTGTGTCTTGTGTGTAAGCTTAAACATATGCCGTTCCAATAAAAATATAAATGGAAATCTGTTTTATCTACGGATCATAATAAACGATGCGTTATGAGTTTTTTTTTATATTACATATAGGTAAAGAGAGGATGTTATGGATTAGGGCTTGTCACATTTTGTACATTGTTTTATAGATAATTGTTTGTCCTTTTGTCCTCTTTCTTTTGGCCAACGTATTGTCGATTCGGTTTCTGATTACCCTTTTGGTATCTTTAAATTTTTCTTAAATGAATTGGCGTTTTGTGTGAATCCTATTCAGTACTTTAGAAGAAGACAAGAAGATAATAAGAAGTATACTTTACTTTGCAATTTGGCGTTATAAATAAACATTAGAGACTACCGAAAGGGCAATAAAAAAGAACAATCCAGAGAACTGGCAACACATGTCACACAAGACGAAGAAAACCAAAAAACAACACAACACAATATGTGTTGGACACCACTATACGAAAACAAACACAAATAACGTCATGCGCCTTCCTACAATCAACTGGAGGTAAAGACGAACAGAACATCGTTTTTATGCGGAAATCGTAACGGACATAACACGGAACGTAAAGACACATAATAGGACAACACAATAAACTTAAAAGATGAGCTCATTTGCATTGTATAATTTAAGATTCGTTAAATGTTTACCAACGTAAAAAACTAAAAAAAGATGAGCAACACAGACCCACCAAAAACCGGGGGTAAACCCAGGTGCTCGTGAAGGTAAACAGTTCATGCTTCTTATAGAACACTGTATATCATTCCGTTATTATGAGGGTGATAACATAGATATAGTAGGTTTTCTGGCTGCAGATTAGTACACCTACAATCAGAGATATATTTGTGAGAGATTTTAAAGCTTTAATGTAGTGATCTTGAAATAAAATATCAATAGTTGTTGATGGCGATAATAAAGTGAAATATTAAACTTATCAATTCTAACAATAGGTGTTTCTATAGCATAAATTTTAATGCAGTATATACATACCTTCTCACGAGAGAGTGATTTATTGACAATCCCAACAATAATTCTGGAAATAAAGGCTACTTTTACATCCATCATGGTTCGTTTTATTGCTGGAATAAAAATCATTGAGTTGAGATAGTCTTAATACCGATATGGAGTTGTCCGAAATTACCAACAACATTATCAACTGTCACAATATATTGTAGTACATGTTGGTTTCCTTTGTGGTAAAAATATTAGTTATTTTTATTATAAAGATTGTAATTATAATTATAGGTAACGATTACAATAAAGTATTTTCGTTCGTAAACTTTATCAACTGTAAGTAATACACCTTGTCTGAAAATGATTACATTGTTAAAACAACTCACAATATCTACATTGAAATTTTGTACTGCTTTGACAAATATTTTACCTATTTTATTCCAGTATTGTTATAAATATTGTTATAGTGACAGTCGGAACCTTTGAGCCGTAATGAAAGCGGGAGGTTTGGCGCTTTAAAATCTGATTCAACCCACCATTTCTTTAGAAGTGCCTGTACCAAGTCAGGGTCATTACGGTTGTCACAGTTTTCCGGTTGTTGACTGATTTTGTCTGTCTATATACTTAAGAGTTTTGACTTTCCCTTTGGAAGATTGTTCGGAGTTCGGTAATTTTGTTATTACCCTTATCTACATTATATATTTGTACAAGCAATATATGCACATCGTTTTGCATCGACGATAAGTTTGTTGGAACATTTCGTTTATGATATTACACTCTTATTCTATTGAGGCATGCGATTATCAAAATAGAAAATATAGTAAAATAGAATTTTTTTTCTCACTTTAAATATCCCATTACCTTTCCTCTTTTATGACTTATAACCGGAGTTTTAGCAAGAATATCTAGTGGAATATGAACTGCCTACTCGTCTGGAGTACTTGAGTTCTTCCAATGGTTTCTGTGGGGTTCGTGTTGTGTAGTGTTTTTTGTGGAACAATGTTTTTTTTTGCAGCCTTTTCTTTAGACCATTATATTGTGCATCCTTAGATTTACGGCTAATGAAAACCACATTGGTATCTTCATACGCTTGCAACATGAAAATGTAGGAGAGAAAGACCAAAGTGTTGTCTCAAAAAATAGGACAATGTTTTGTGTTCCAAATGATGTTGTCTGACAAATAGGTCAATGTTTTGTGTTCCAAATGATGTTGTCTGACAAATAGGTCTATGTTTTGTGTTCCAAATGATGTTGTCTGACAAATAGGTCGATGTTTTGTGATCCAATCGTGGAGTCTGACAAATATGTCTATGCTTTGTGTTCCAAATGATATTGTCAAATAGGTATATGTTTTGAGATCTAATCGTGGCGTCTTACAAATAGGTCTATGTTTTGTGATCCAATCGTGGCGTCTGACAAATAGGTCTATGTTTTGTGATCCAATCGTGGCGTCTGACAAATAGGTCTATGTTTTATGATCCAATCGTGGTGTCTACCAAATAAGTATGTTTTTTTATCCAATCGTGGCGTCTGACAAATAGGTCTATGTTTTGTGATCCAATCGCGGTGTCTGAAATCGAGGCGTCTGACAAATAGGTCTATGTTTTATGATCCAATCGTGGTGTCTACCAAATAAGTATGTTTTTTATCCAATCGTGGCGTCTGACAAATAGGTCTATGTTTTATGATCCAATCGTGGTGTCTACAAAATAAGTATGTTTTTTATCCAATCGTGGCGTCTGACAAATAGGTCTATGTTTTGTGATCCAATCGTGGCGTCTGACAACTAGGTCTATGTTTTACATATTCCAAATGCTGTTGTCTGACAAATAAGTATGTTTTTTATCCAATCGTGGCGTCTAACAAATAGGTCTATGTTTTGTGATCCAATCGCGGTGTCTGACAAATAGGTCTATGTTTTGTGTTCCAATCGTGGCGTCTGACAAATAGGTCTATGTTTTATGATCCAATCGTGGCGTCTGACAACTAGGTCTATGTTTTACATATTCCAAATGCTGTTGTCTGACAAATAGGTCTATCTTGTACGGGTTTGAAATCTTGTCGTCTGAATCTAATTGTGTCTTGCAAACAGCGTAGGTAAATCCTCTAATTAACGTACGAAATCCTTAACCTGTATTTGGGTATTGTTAATACAGTGTAAATGCACTTTTTAGAACGATTTATATTAAAAAACAAAGTGTCAATACACTAGTCATGTACAAATAACGCTTATGTCATTAATTAGTTGTAATCAAGTTATAAAATCATAATTGGAAGGTTATTAGAATGTTATTGAAAGAACTTAACGTCACCGTACGTTTGACACAAGTCATCCTGACGACAGGTAAAACTAAATACCAAAAGGATTTAAATAACTTCTATGGTGCATTGAAGATTAGGTTCGATATATTACTTGGCTATTAATCAATACATGTATTTATTTTATTCAGAACTACCGACCCGGATTAAATAACTCATATGAGAATTTTTTATAGTTGGAATTAAATATAGATATCAAATGATACGGGCGTAAAGTTGACAGATATTTATCGCGTTGCAATTGGAATATTGTAAAAAGTTTGGTATCCCAAGCTCAAAAGTAAATATGGATTGATTTCAAATAACAAATTTATTACTGCTCGAACTAACCACGATATTAAACATCGCAATTTATCTTGCAACAAAAGATAATTCTCTTCTTGTGCTAACATCAATATATGCCATTCATATTATATTTTGTACACAAGGAGTATAAATTGTTCACTCAAGAATGCAAGCTCATTAATTATAGCAAGATTATTATTTTAAGTGGGGTTCGTGTTTCTCGATCTTTATTTTTATATGTATGTTTTGTAGATCGTTGTTTGTCCTTTTGTCCTTTTTCCTTTGGCCATTGTGTTGTCTGTCCTTCTTTGATGTACGGTTTCTGATTATTCCTTCTTATTAAAAATATGGTTCAATAAAAACATTACCTTAATGATCGAATTCAAGGTTACTATTTTTAATTTTGTTTTTATATAATATTAATATAAACACAGAAACCTTGTGTGAACGATTTTTGCAGAAAATGCTGTAATTGCAAAGTTGCTTGAATCAAAGATCAAACGAATAATAAAGGAGCATTTTCAAATTATGTGTTTTGATTGAAAGTTAATTTCGTTGCATCTATAATGGACTCCAGTTTCTGATTCGTTGAAACATTTCTCAATAAATATCAATTATATGATTCTAAATAATTTTGATACAAACAATAACATCTCAGTTATATCAACAACAGCACGCAACATTTAATACAATGTCACAATATAATACATCTGTATCTTTATGTTAACATCTACCAAGGTAAATCATGCTATAATATTATTTTGCCTAAAAGGAATTTTTTCATTAATGGACCTTTAAAGGAATTATGATTCGAGTCTATGAAGCAGGTTTATTAACTCTAACATAACATCGCACGTTAGCTAGTTGCACATTGGTCTTGTTGAGGTTAGGTGCAAAATCTGCTTTTTCATAATTGTAAATCAATTTTTCTCAAGTATAAGGTCACAATATTGATAATATTGAGTGAGCTATATAACACCAAGTAAAGCATTGTCATCGTAATTATATACATTGCATATTACTAATCTGTGCATTCGTTATGGGTAATTACAAATCTAATTGAAATTAGATTTTAAATTGCCCCCCTTTTTTTCTGACATGCCGCAGGAGTTTGTTTCCCTCAAATAGGTTCAGCAATATTTCAGTTTGTTTCACTTTTTGGCCATTGCCTTTCTTTGGTATGATTGTTATACAATTTGTACTTATTTCAACTTTTTATTTCACATGATCAAAAATATGTATGCCCTCCAATAATGTATGTATGTCGTATTATATGCTCAAGAAAGAAAAAAAACCAAAATAGAGGATCGGTTCGTTATTTCAATGTCATTTATGTTAATTTGTATGTCGCCATTATTAAAATACATATAAACGATGATCGTGTAGTTCATTACGACCGGATGTCATCATTGGAGTTAAAAATGATGAAAGTTAACGAGAATCTGTTTTCAGTAGGGTTTGTATTGTTAAATCTTTTGTTTTTCTGAACAGTGTTTTGTAGGTTATACTTTGTCCTTGCCTTTTTTCATTTGGCCATTGTATTGTCTGTCCTACGATTTACGGCTTCTAATTACATGTACTCTTTTTGAGAAAATTGCAGTCTGTTTATTATTCTGTGTGTTTGTGTATCAGGACTGTTCATTTCCTTCATATTGTCTGCTATAGTTCTTTGTATCTTTGTGTATCACTTAGTGAATATGGTGTGTACATCATGGCTTTAGCCAGAAGTCAGATCGTATGGAAAAGCGATCAAAAGTTTAAATGAAAACGTGGATATAAAATTGAGTGCGCATGACGCATTTCTGGAATAAATCTCATCAAATACTTTCAATATCGAAATATTTGAAAGCCAAATAACCTAAAAGTGTTTGGAAGCAATAAACAAAAGGTCTAAGCAGGATAACCAAAATTGGCTAAGGTCACATATGCCTGAGGGAGTTTTAAAGACATTTCATTTTATATAAAGAAGTAAGATGGTCAATAGGTAGTAGAATTGGTCTTTTTGGGACGTTCATATTTACATCTTTGTTTCCACAAATTATTGATGATGTACAAAATGATGAAATGAAACGTGCACATATTATAATCTTTACTGCGTAAAATGAAAACAATAATAATGCACAGTTTTGAAAATACAGATTCATTTTGGCAAAAGCAGACTCATTAATTCACAATAAAAAAAAAAGAATTAAAACAACACACATAAAATAATGGTAATACATAGATTAAAACAGGAAATGGTCAAATGTTTTGAAATGGATATTCTAGCCTAATCTGTTCATGTTTTGTTTTTGACACGGAGTTCTTTCCTAATCTGGTTATGCCTTAATTTAGACACGGAGTCATCGATGATAAAATAGGTGTTTTTCATTACTTAATTTGTCTAAAATCATAATGACTATCCAAATAACATTTCCAAGAGGAAAAGCCTGTGTTTTTGTTGATTAAATTTTAAACCTGAACATAATGGCTTTCACGGTATTTGAGGTCATCAAAAACAAAGTTGATAAAAAATAATTGCAAGCATATCAATGTCGCAAACAATTCATACTTATGTATGTCCATCAAAATGAATCAGAATAATCTTAAAAGAAATGTATGATTAAGAATTTATTAATAGTACATTTCATGCTTAGTAATGACGGAAACATCAAATGTCATCTGTTTCGTGCAAATAGTAATTAAAAATTATATATCTGGATTAACTTGAGATCAAAAGAAAAGTCTTAATATCTCATCTCGATTTGGACTCAAAGTTTATTATTAAAACTAGTGCAACCCCGCCACTTTTTATTGAAATGCATGTACAAAGACAGGAAAGTGAGCGGTCATGTATTTGTGTGTTAGGGTGTCGAATTTGACTCTTACTACGATATTGGTATTCGATTTTGGAACTGTTCCCGACTGTGTAGGATTTTTTTCATGTTATTCCAAAATAGCTGTCTCTACATGTAATGGTGGGAAAGATTACCATAACCACAGTCTATATAATAAAGGCAGGTCTTGACCCAAGTTGGCATGTAGAACTACACTACAAGTCGTTGACATAATCCTGTTTATAAACGTGTCCTTTCTTATGTTAAAAAACAATTGTGCAATAGTTTATTTATTACAGAATTAAAAAAGTCAAGGTGAATTCTTATTGTTAATCTTTCGTTAATACTACAAATATGCAACAAAATTACACCTTACCTTAACAAACAACAAGATCCGTTTCACAATTTTAAGATGTAATAATCCATTAATATTGGCTGCCTTTAAACACCCAAGTATTTACAAAGTTTTAGTAATATTCCTCTACTTTAACACGTCTAGTAAAGCAACCATATTTAAAGTTGAAGTAATTACTATGAGATTAGTACTTTAATTTTGTTGTGTATTGAGTTCCTGTCGAGGCTAAATGAGGTGAACGACGATTGTATCAAACCATTTAAATAGTCAATAATATTGAGTAGGTATAATCAAGAATATATGATAACATAACATCATACCTAGCACGTTGTGCATTTTACGATCAGTTTGTTATGCATTTAAATGTAATCAGTTTTTTGGGCTCTTTTCTTTCTTACAAGTCATTTGTTGGTTTTTGTGGTTTGAAATTAGACTTATTAAAAGTTTCTTTATGAACCTCTATGACTAACGTTGTGGTTTCTACATGGTATCATGTCATTTTAATATAATTCCCCTTGAGGACTTGAGATATTTAAGTCTATCTTTCCCCCGAGAAACCAAATGTCTATGCACATACAGCGGGTTTTTTTTTACATGAAATCCTGTCATTTTAATATTATTCCCTTCTTCGGGCATTTGAGATGATATTTAAGTCTACCTTTGTCTCAAGAAACCCTATGTCTATGCACATGCAATGTTCTTTACATGTTATCCTGTCATTTTAATGTAATCCATCTCCTCTTGGACTTGAGATATTTATGTCTACTTTTGTCCCCAAAACCAGATGTCTATGTACATGCAATGTGTTTTGTGTGTTTTTTTTTTTTTTACATGTTATCATGTTAGCTTAATATAATCCACCTCCTCTTGGACTTGAGATATTTAAATCTACTTTTGTCCCAAGAAACCAAATGTCTATGCACATAGAGTGTTTTGCTTTACATGTTATCTAGCCATTTTAATATAATTCAACTCCTCTTATACTTGAAGTAGTTAAGCCTACTTTTCTCCCGAGAAACCAGATGTCTATGCGTCAACAGTTTCTAAGGTAAGTGTTACTATTTGCATTGTTTCCTTTTCGTCATTAGTGATATATTTGTTTAGTATAAGAATTTCTTAAATAAAGATTATAATTATTGGAGATATTAAGTCTTTACCTTCAGTGCTTTAAGAACTATCAGAGGTATCTGTGTTTCTCCACGACATCCATGTTATTAATCTTTGTTTAGTTCTAGTATAAATGGTACTTCTAACACTGTGCACGTATTGCAGTCATGGATGTGCAAATACTGAAATAAAAACAAAGGCCAACGGTGAGCTCATAAATATACCAAAAATAAACTAAAACATATATACTTGAAGACATATAACATAATGACTGCCTGTTCAAACGAGAGCAAACGTGATTTTCTTAAAGCTAAAATATAATTTTTTTAATGTTATCGAATGGAGTGCAGGAACACTTACATGACATAATCCCAAGCATATGCGCAGATTATATTAGTATATATTAATTGATTTTAACATTGACTGAGCAGAAAACCTGGGGCAACCATCATCATTAATCCAAAATGGAAAATCAGAGCGAGCAATCGATTTTTACACAAACTGAGAACACCAAGACAATCCCCTTTTATCCAAAATGTAAAAAAACCGGGATATATCTCTTTTTTTCATGAAATGCAAAGAATACCGGGCAATCGCCTTTCACATTAATATAAAAAGAAAACCGAGACAATAGCTTTTCGTATAAAATTAGTAGATAATTGCAATTGAGAAGAAAACCAGGTAAATGAAAAAAAAAAAAAAGAAAAAAGAAAAACAACAAAAAATAGCTTTTTACAAAAAACGACAATGAAGATTTGGCAACTTTTTTTTTCTTTCAATCAAAATTGAATAGAACATATGTAGAATAGCTCTTTTTCCAAATTGAAACGAGCAACGGAAAAATAGCTTTTTATCCATATTTAAATAAAACCCCATCACCAATCACTTTTTATCTAAGAGGAAAAGAGAAGTATGGAGTAAACAGCAATGAATTAGAAATAATACATATGCAATGTAGGTAGACATTAACATCATCAATCACTGACAATGTTGAACAAACAGGAAGGAAATAGAACGAGACACTGTCAAAACACTAGCATTTATGTACAGATCATTATTGAAAAATGACAACATACAACACTATAAGAAGAGTTTGAAGATACCAAAGGGTTAATCAGAATTCGTATATCGAAGAAGAACAAACAACACAACGGCCAAAAGAAAATAAACAAAAGGACAAACAACGATCTACAAAGCATACACATAAAACTAAAGATCGAGTAACACGAACCCCACTAAAAACCGGCGGTGAACTGTTGTTTTCAATAGTAAAAATTTAAGAGCTGTTCTTATTGTCGCCATATATTTGATTAAGTATTAGATTGCCTTTTTTGGGTTTGGGTCATGGTGTTTAACGCCACTGTCAGCAATATTTCAGTTATATCGTGGTGGTCAGTTTTATTAGTGGAGGAAACCGAGTATCCGGAGAAAACCACAGATACTGACAAACCTTATCACATAAAGTTGTATCGAGTACTCCTCACCATGAGCGAGATTCGAACTCACAACTTTTTTTTGGTACTAATTTGTATATTGTATGCATGCACTTATATCTTTTATATAACATTCATTTTGTCAGATATCATAGTCATTAGAGTGGCCGTCGTGATACGTATGCAATCAGTGCCTATCACCACTGATGTATTTGAGTTCGAATCTCGATCAGGGTGAGGTGTACCACATTATGTGATAAAGTTTGTCAGTGATGTTCTCCGGGTTCTCCGGTTTCCTCCACCAATACAACTGACCGCCACGATATAACAGAAATATTGTTGAAAGTGGCGTTAAACACCATCAAGCAGAAAAAAAGCAACAAAAAACACCATCATAGTCATTAAGGAAAGTTTGAAGTTACCAAAGCAGTAGTAAGAAGCCATCAATCGAAGAAAAGAAGAAAAGACAAACAATAATCTGTAATACATTACACAGAAAACCACAGATTGAGAAATACGAACCTAACAAAAACATGGCGTGAACGCAGATGCTTCGGAAGAGACACCTGTCGTGTTACTGTTAAAACGACACGAATAGCATCATCTGATATGGAAATCGTGTAGAACACCACTAAACATAAATAAATATAAATAATATATATAAAACATAAACTACGTACAAGACACATGGGAGTACAGACGAACTGAGTATCGTTTCTTTTACGTGGAAATCGCAGCGGAAATCGCAGCGGACATCACTAACGGAACTTGACAACTGAAGTGATCTCATGTGCTTCGTAAGGATGGAAAGTGATACCCGTCGTGTTATTCATGTTACAAAGCCGGTAATAAGTTATGGACAAGAAAAGGACGGGATTGTGATTGCGGTAAATATCCGTGGTCATTTCTGACACAACCGCATCGGTGGTGTAATGGTTAGCGTGCTCGCCTCAAGTGTGGTAGATCATGGGTTCGAGCCGCGATCGGGTCAAACCACAGACTATGAAATTGGTATTTGTTGCTTCTCCGCTTAGCACGCAGCATTAAGGAGAAAAAGCAAAGACTGGTTGACTCGGAATCAGGATAATGTGTCCGAGTGGGGCGACATGTCTATCCGCGGACTGTTGTTTCAGTGAGCTAGCACTAAAAAAATGCAAATAAGTGTGTTGGTCTGGTACAAAGCGGACCTCACCATTATTTCATTGAAATTGAACTTTTTCTCGTCATGATATAGCTGAAAAATTCCTGAGGCGGCGCTAAACAACAATCACTCACTCATTTGTGACACAGATATTCCGTGACGGTTAACCAAGTCATGGTGGTGATCGTAAAACTTTAGAAGTGATTATTTCAGCTTAACCACAGTAGCTTCCTAGTTAGCAGTAAAGTTCATTCTTAAACATTGTCAATTTCTAAAGTCGTGAAGCAGACCTAGCTGTATCTGTAGTATCCTTTATTTCAATCTCAATGGGATAAATACAATCAATAAAATCATCAATCTTATAATTAGGTAGTGAAGGCGCACCATCTACATATTATCTAAATTAACTAATTTACACATTCACATTGCTGTGTTAACGCTTATATATACCGTGCAATCCCTTAGGTCAATTCTCTATGTAATAATTTGAGACATTAACTTGGAATTGTGACACCGATCAATTTGTAATGGTTAAAAAACATTGTCTTCGTTCATTTTGAATCCGACTCGTTTAAAAAGGCGACCCGCTGGGACTTGTAATGATTTTTCATTTTGTAGCCTATCATAATATACTCATATTACATATTACTTGTTGTAATATTTAATTATCTCGGTACTACACATTTATTTGAAATTTAACTCATATATTTAGTGTTCTGTTCAGAAAAACATAAAGGTAATTATGAAAAGAACAGTAATGGTCAACAATTCTACCAATATCAACAAAATAAACAATAACTTCTCACTTTAACTCACAGAACACACAACAAAATATACCACGACATACGATGTGGGAAATCCAGGTATTTGCTTCGGATAGGCAGAAAATATGGCGGCGTTAAAACGGTAAATGGGATCCCAAATCTTCCTTCTTGATACCCGTATCTCCAACGGCAATACGTATACACACATGGAATGCCATTATCATATAATCCTCATTAATAGAAACTCTCTATCCTTTCGTGTATCCTATGACCGAAGCCATTGCCCACAGTTTAAAATATACATGTACAATTGTGGACCTATGAACAAAGAGTGAGTGAGCGAGTGAATGTTGTTTAACGCCAACTCGGCAGTGTTACAGCTATATCATGGCGAGAATAAATCAATTTTCAACGAGATGATGAGGTCCACGTTGTACTAGACCAACACTCTGTGAAACAACAGTACGCGGCTAGACATGTCTTTCCACTCGGACGCATTATCCTGATTCAGAGCCAACCAGTCGTTGCTCTATCTATTTAATGCTGCGTGCTTAGCAGAGAAGCAACACATATCAATTTCATAGTCTTTGGTTTGACCCGATCGGGGCTCGAACCCACGATCTACCAGACCCGAGGCGAACACGCTAACCATTACTTCACCGATGCGGTTATATGAACAAAGAACCAGAGACCTTCTGGTACAGTAAGAGTACTATTGTGTACATTTAAGTAATACACATTTCAATGAAATTTGAATCTCCAGTACATACAAAAGTTTAAAAAAGACAATTGAACTGCATAATAAAATAGATAACAATCTGAAATATGTCATAATTTAAAAACAACAAGACCTATTAATAGCTTAAATATCTGTTTTTAGATAAGATAAGATAGATAGATAAGATAAGCTTTATTTATAGTCGGCATATTTAAATAACTATACAACACAAGCCCTAGTGGTCTTTTGACCGACATACACAACACAAGCCCTAGTGGGCTTTTGACCGACATACACAATACAAGTCCTAGTGGGCTTTTGACCGACATACACAATACAAGTCCTAGTGGGCTTTTGACCGACATACACAATACAAGTCCTAGTGGGCTTTTGACCGACATACACAATACAAGTCCTAGTGGGCTTTTGACCGACATACACAATACAAGTCCTAGTGGGCTTTTGACCGACATACACAATACAAGTCCTAGTGGGCTTTTGACCGACATACACAATACAAGTCCTAGTGGGCTTTTGACCGACATACACAATACAAGTCCTAGTGGGCTTTTGACCGACATACACAATACAAGTCCTAGTGGGCTTTTGACCGACATACACAATACAAGTCCTAGTGGGCTTTTGACCGACATACACAATACAAGTCCTAGTGGGCTTTTGACCGACATACACAATACAAGTCCTAGTGGGCTTTTGACCGACATACACAATACAAGTCCTAGTGGGCTTTTGACCGACATACACAATACAAGTCCTAGTGGGCTTTTGACCGACATACACAATACAAGTCCTAGTGGGCTTTTGACCGACATACACAATACAAGTCCTAGTGGGCTTTTGACCGACATACACAATACAAGTCCTAGTGGGCTTTTGACCGACATACACAATACAAGTCCTAGTGGGCTTTTGACCGACATACACAATACAAGTCCTAGTGGGCTTTTGACCGACATACACAATACAAGTCCTAGTGGGCTTTTGACCGACATACACAATACAAGAGTAAATAACAGTTAAAAACAACAAAAAACATACACACAAATTAATAATTTAGATAAAAGCACTCATAGTAGGAAAATACAGCAAATAAGTTAAAGCACACATATAGCACAGACAAGGTAAGCATATACAAAAGAAAAAAAGTTAATCAAGCACAGTAATAAAAGCTAAAAAAAATAAAAAATAAGATAAAGCTGGTGTTACGAGCTAAAAACATGCTATACTGCTAAAAAATAAATAAATATAAATAATATAAAAATTGAAAAGACCTTGATGATATTCATTTTTTTACATGCATTACATTTGCATTCATTTCCATTTCAAGATAATAAAATGTTTTTAAATTGGTTAAAATTGTCAATTTTTCTAAAATCCATAAAACAGCAGCTGTATATTTAAAAGAGTTCTTACCATAGGTAGTAGTCTTTACTCTAGGTATCTCTACAATATTAGAATATCTAAAACTATATTTACTATTTTTTAAAACAACTAAATCATTTAAACATGGTGGAGACAGTTTATACAATACTTTAAAACATTCCAATGCCATAGTGCGCATTCTCCTTATTTGTAGAGATGGTACTTTTGCTATATGTAAAAGTTCTTCATATGGGCTATTGTAATCCTCATAGATAAAACGTAAAGCTCTTTCCTGTATTTTCTCCAGTTTTATAGTGTTTGCTTTTAAACAAAAATGCCAAGCCAAAGGACAAAAATTGAAATTAGACAATATAAAAGAATGAAAAATTGTTAGCTTATTAAGCTTAGATAAAAAACAACCAATACGCTTTAGTACACTTAATTGCTGTGAAGCTTTACGACATATATTTTTTATATGTTTATCAAAATTTAGCTGATAGTCTAATTTTACAACTTCATCACATGATATATTAGCAGGCATAAGTTTTCTTTCCAACAGCAATAGCTTGAAATTTATCTGGGTTGGCTTGCATACAATTAAAATTAAACCATTCAATTAAAATAGAGCTTTCTTTTTCTAAAACATTAATTAAGGTATTATAATCTTGATCTGCATATGATAAGGTGTTGTCATATAGGGATTATGTTGAGCCCAATTTTGGTGGATTTCGTTGTATTTCAATACCTCTATGGAGAATTTGATGTATGACCTATAAATACTGAATTTCTAAGGGATGACCGAGCTATTTTTAGAGTAGGTGTTTTCCGTAGCCTGGCATTTCACTGCAAGATTTTAAATATGCCCTGAAATTTTGACAGAACGTAGAAGAATCATGTACGTTTCAGAAAATATACAAATTTAGTAGAAAATGTAAAAGAAATTAATTAGTGGTATTACACCTATATTGTATAGACGTTCAATATATTCGGGACATCGTTATATAAAACCTGTAATTTTCAACTGAAACCGTTCTTCAAAATGAGAGATACACAAAATTTATCTCTTTCTACTAGTGAAAGACCAACATAATATGTGGAGTTTGACGTACAATAAGGACGCGTATCCGAATCAGCTTGAGTTTATATTGCTAAGCAATCAACCTGAAGACCACAGTGTAAATTCCAGTAATAAAATGAAAAAGCAAAGCTTAATACCACACAGTCGGAACAGGTGCACAATTTGCTGGAAAAATCGAGGATACAAAGCTAAATCGATACCCTTAATACATATAACACGAAGCTTTAGAAATGTTCTGTTAATCAAGCAATAATCTGACACCACACTTAAACTTCATACCACAACGTGCTAATAATGTAATTTTTGTCTCACATAAACACATTATTTCGAGTTCAAAATGTATTTCGCTAATTGCCTATTGCGATACAAATATAGAACGCCTATCATATAATTAATAGTAGAGTGACTTTTTTAAAAAGGCGTCTAGTTACGGATTTTAATGCACCTATCTAACACACGGCTAAATTTGGTATTGTTCGAAAGCTTGTATTTGAGGGCATTTGTAACAGACATCAACAATCAACTCGCATGAAAGTGCATAAAAAACCCTGCCATACGGTCTTCGGCTTTAACGTGGCTGGCAGGCTTGTTCACAATGCATTTTATGCCAAACTAACAGAAGACCAAGTCCGAATCAGTCTAAAACGGGACATTTATGCATTTTCCGTGATTTTTCATTCTCTCCCACTCTCTTCTTAAAAGTTCACAAAATTTCACATTCGATGGTCAAATGGGTATTTTTTTTATTATAGAAAACATCCAAATACATCACTGCATCTGTTTGTTATTGATTTTACCATTTGAGATAGACTTCGCACTTTCAGGAATATGTTTTTTGAGAAAATGTGATTTTGTCACCTTTTCTAGAAATATGATATTTTTAAAAGAAGTCTCAATAATTTGAATTACTATTACTTGATATTTTTATAAAGAATTAGCACACGTTTCATTTTATATGCTTTTTGTTACATTTTTATTCATACTTAAAAAATAAAACGGAATTTTTGTGAAAAAGAATTTTTTTATCGTATTACCTCCCTTGGTGTTTAACATCGATTTAGCAAAAATGTGACCATTTCCAACTTTTAAGAACAGTCAATTCGTATAGCCCTATATACAAACCTTCGAATGATATGAAATTTAGGTGTGTGAGATAGGTGCATTAAAATCTTACAAATGTGTGAAAAGTCACTCTACTATAATGTGTTAGCTCTTCTTTCATGAACACGACCAATACATTTAAGTGTGAAATTAACGATTGAAAGTAGTATTCTTTTGTGGTTTTTGTTTGCAGGAGCCCTGCAATAAATCATACTAAGAGACTAAAATAGGTGTCCAGTAAGGAGGCATGAAAATGGCAACTGGAATGCAACATTATGTTGACAAATATGTTATAAGTAACTCCCCTCCCCTGCATTTGAAAAATGTTATTTTCTGTGGATCACTACAGTACACCAATGTGCTCCTCTATTATAATATATACAGTAAAACCTGTGTAAACCGGCCACCATTGGGACCACGTTTCACGGCCGGTATTGATAGTGGGCCGGTTTATTCAGTGTCTACTCTCTGACTACAGTATAAGTGGTTTTTTCACGGGAGCCAAATTTCACGATTTTCGTCCAAATTGGTGGATTTTTTTTTACCAGTACTTAATTTTTGCGATCCTGACTTTTAACCAAAATCAAATTTTAGCGGATAGACCATTATATTAGAATTACATTCAGATTGTCTGAATTGCTTAACTAACAATTCAAAATAGGAATTGTTTTGAAATAATTGAGTATCGAAATTTCTTATGCATAATGCACGGGTTTTTGTCCAGATTCTTTATTTTGCAGGAGGGTGCACATTTACTACTGTCTAATATTTTCGTATTTCTTTTCTTGTTTGGACACTATTCCACAAAATCATTAAATGCGTATAATACTTTTTAATTATTCAGAGAATTACATTTATTGTAATACTCTCTAGTGGAGTTGTGTTTTGAACCAGTAAACGTTGATACGAACATAAACTATTTGTCCAAAGAGTAATGGTCTTTAACCAACAGATTCCACCTTCATAGCTAGCAATCTGTTAACTACGACTATTCAGTGGCCTGCTATTGTACTTCCCATGTTTATGTTACCCCTCATTCTTCTGATAGTATGTTGTCTTATTGAATGAAAGCTAATGTGTGCAAGTTTTTTGTTATCGTTTGTTTATATATACAAATGTATATAATGCCGTTGGGATCTGGATTTCCTACGTCATATGTCATGGTCTTTTTCTGTTCAATGAGTCGAGGTGAGAGGTGATTGTTCGTTTTATTCAGATATGGTTGAAGTTGTTGTCCATCACTGTTCAAGCATTCTTTTCATATTTTTAGAGATTGGGACATTCCATGATTAGTATTTGCATGGTTTCATGGTAGTACAGACTTTAAAGTTATTGTAATTGTAAATATTTGATATCAGTAGAGCCATTAGGAGATTTGAATGTTAAACTTTTAAGAAAAGGTTGACGATACAGGAATCGAATCAGATGCCGTTAATCCAAGGACAGACAACACAAAAATAATAACAAAGAGGACAAAAAGACAAACAATGGTTTACAAAAAATACCCAGAAAGCTGAAGATAGAGCAATACGATCTTCACAGAAAAAAACCCACAAATATCGGCGTGCCCCGTTTGGGAAAGCAGGGTCAACTCCATGAATATGATCTACGTCATGCTACTCCTCATAAACATGCCATGAAAGCGGAAAAGAAGGACGGAATTGTGACTACGACAGAAGAACCATATCCGTGGTCATCTGTAAGAGATGTTCAGTAACACCTAAAATAAAGTCTATATGGCGATCGTAAAGCATTCGTAGTGATGAATTCAATTTACTCACTAGGTACCCTTGGTTCGGAAGCTTCCTCGTAACCAGCAAACATATGTTAAAGAAATCCTAACAGCAAACATAGGCTGTGGAATATCATGTCAACTGAAAGATATATATTCCAATTTCTAGTTGAAGATCAAGGCAGATGTAGATCTAGCCGTATCTTTCATATTTAATTTAATTCTTTATTTATTTCATGAGGATTACATACAACCAGAGGCTACTAGTAGCTCTTTCATATCATTTGTTTATTTCAGGTTAAGAGAGATGGATGTAATCAACATGGTCACAAAACCTAGAATTCTGCAGCGAAATGACAACTATTTCAATGTCACTCGAGATACAATGCTGCTTAAAATAAAGGTAGGGGAAAACATGAAGGGACAATCCAGAGACACATTCAACATTGGACAGAACACACAGAACGAAGACACACAAAAAAAACCATTTCAAAAAACATAAAAGATGAGAAAAGCGGACCTCGCCAAGACCGGGAGAAAAGAACAATGTCAAACGTGCTGTGTAGAACTAGACGGATGATGAAACCAAGATAGGTAAAGACATCATCTACCCAATGACTACATACTATTACAAAGCTGTATTGCAATAACCCATCACAGTGTGTGTTGGTTGAAGATCAGGTCATATACATATCTTATATAAGTTTAGTAAGATAACTGTTGAAATCAGTTTGCAAAATCATTTTGACAATTTACATTCGTTAGTATGAATAATGATCGGAACGTGAGACTTATGAAATAAGGATCTTGTTAGTCTTGATATATCTAGTTATGACCACTTCACTTCTGGAGAGTTTATACACTTAACATCCATTATATATCTGTAGTTTAATGTAAATACTAACACAGAAAATCTTTATTGTGTGGAGGTTTCCTTAAGATAACAGCATGGTACAAAAAGCATGACGATAACATTATATATTTTATTGCCCTTCACTGAGACAAAACACTATTCAATAACAGTCAATACATAATGGAAAAGGTTATCTATATTTAGAGGCAATAGTTTAAATGACCACTTAACAGGACTTAACTACCTTACTTCAACTTCTGTGATAAATGGCCATTTTACAACAATTGTCAAAAGTAAAGATTTTCATATTGACATCCGATTGAAAGTTCGAAAAATAATATTTAAGCTTAATAGAATATTTTGGGATTAAAATGAACAAAAACTGATATCTAATGATCTCTATCATTAGCATTTGATTGGAAATAATATCAATTTTCAAAACCAGAGAGTAAACATTGAATTGACACATTTCATCGGTCAATACTTTGAAATAAAAGCTTTAAAATAAACTCATTTGTAATGTTTTTTTTTTGTTTTTTTTTTTTCAAAAACCAGCATATCATAACACTCAGATTTGTCAACAATTGAAAAAACAAATTAAATCAGTAATGACCCACATCTTTCACCATTCACAAAACACACACGCTCTTTCGCTAACAACCATCTAACATAAGTGGATGGGAAAATATATCCTTGTGGCCGGTGATCAAACAGGTGAATGGAAATCTGAAGTGATCAAGCCAGTTAATATCAACCCATGTTACTCTATAGATAATATTTACGTCTATCTAGTAGCGCATTGGTGATGTTATTCAGCTCTCCAAAGACAAACTAGTAAATGTGCATACCCCAAATTAAGGTTCTGGATTTCCAACGCCATATGTCGTGTTTTTTTTTGATATGTTAGATGACTTGAGGTTCGTTTGTTGATATTAGTGGAATTTTTGATCATCAATGCTTAAGCCTTTTTTTTTGTTTGAAATACCAAAGGGTAATCAGAAGCCGTAAATAGAAGGACAGACAATACAAAGGCCAGAATAAAAAGAACAAATGGACAAACAACGATCTACAAAACACTACACAGAAAACTAAAGATTGAGCAATACTTTCAATATAGGTTGAAAAAGAACATATATATACGTCTGAAAATTAAACCAAACAGTGTTAGAATTAGATTTTAGAGCTGTCAAATTTTTGTTCTTCCCTCGACGGGATTTGAACCCACACCATTGATACACTCCAGTACCATTCGCTTAGCCTTACGTCCAGCGCCCTAGACCACTCGACCACATCCACTCCCTATAAAAAGGAGCTTCAATAATCGTAGTGTTACCTTTTCTCGTAAGGCAAATCTAGGGATAGACGTAAGACATGTGTATAAGCGTGTGTAGATGGTACATTATACTTAATATTATAATTTGACAGCAATCTAACTCAGCAATTTAATATATATATATATATATAAAAACTTTTTTGAAATTTGAAAAGTCGCCATATTGTTTCGAGATTTTATTTAATTAGACATTGATAAAGTCCCTCGGTGGGACGAAAATTTTGTCATTCTACGAAGTGTTTAATTCTTTATCACTTTGTTTTGTGTACTTGGTGTTGTTTTACAAACCATTTTAGACGTTTATAATTGTTTTACTTGTATAGTATCGTTATACCGTAACGATCCAACACCCCGTAAGATTGATCGTTGACTGGTTTTTCAGACGTTGTATATATATATATATATATATATTAAATGAGAAACATAATTACTTAGAACACAAAGCAAAGCAAGAACGAATTGATTAATAGAGAGTGCAACGAAAAAACACAGAGGGCATCAGCAACGAATGAACTAGTAGTATGATAGTCTTATTTAATGTTCTGTGTTTAATGATAACATGTAGTATGAATCATTGTATAACTCTATCGCCCTTTCTACAAATCAGTAGATAATCTAACCCTCTTATCTCTATAAATGTGGATTCAGGGAAAAGGACAACACGATACAATATAATGTGATATGAGTTTTAGTAACTTGCGGCAGGTTTTATTTCAGAGTACTCGGATTTCTTCCACAAACAGAACTGACCGCCATGATAAAAACTGAAATATAATGAAAAGTAGAGTTACACCCCCATATCCCATGAATAATTCGAAAAAGTTCAATATCTATAAATAATTCATTTGAATAATATGATATTCATACGCCACATGTACGGATCTGGTAGTGCCCACACCACCCACCTCTACATTCCATTTTATCACAGTTATGTTGTCATTTGTATTCTTTAAGTTTATTGAAATAATTGTTTCGTATTTGATCTATGCCTACATTAAAAATCAATTTTGTCAATGAAAGGCGGATGTCAACATCACGAAATTGTGGAAGTTAACGCTACTCGACTTTAGAATTATATCTGTCTTTAAACTTAGAAGAAGACCAAGCTCGTCGTCAGATAAATAATGATTAGATGGTAATACATTGACATATATATTCTTTAATATATTACATACTGATATTTGCTGCTTCTTCGCTCAGCACGCAGCTTTACGAAGTAAGAGCAAAGACTGGTTGGCTCGGTATCAGGATAATGTGTCCGAGTGGAGCATCATGTCCATTCGAATTGGTCTAGTACAAAGCAGACATCATCATCATTTCATTGTATGGAACTTGTTCTCGCCATGCAAAAGCTGAAAAAATGTGGCGTTAAACAACAATCACTCACTCACTCATGCTGAATATTAGGAATGATACAATGTTAGCGTCAAACAAAATACACGTAACTGGAGTCAAGATTGCAACGTCTCTTCTGGAATGATCAGTGTCTATGTCACGGAGAACGGTGATCTATTATATATACCGGCCCGTACACAACAAACATGGCCTGATCACCAAAGAGACATATCGTGTTGACAAAATACAAGTACCCTCGGTCATGATTGCAACGAATCTTTTTGAACGATCAGCGGTGTTCTATTATATACTGGTCAGAACACGATAAACAATGCCTTGGACACCAAAGAGACGTATAGTGTTAATATACGTTAGGACAGGATTGCATTGTGATTAACTCAACTCAACATATTCTATGTCCATAGTATTTGACAAAGATGTAGGTATATAGAATATGAATACAAACAAGAACTTTAATAAACTACCACAAAAACCAATGAAACACATATTTATAAATAAGAATATGATGAGATCCTTGTTATTACATAATGTTTGATAAATGTGATGACAGTAGATTTCACATCATTAATTTCCCATTTTAAGCTATGATATACCTGTCTATCGCAAACACTTCCTTTATGTATTCCATTTGATACCTTATTTTCCAATTATCTAGACTATCTAAGCAGAGGTACTACATCTGTTTAATGAACCCCTTTCGAAGGGAAACAAATTATCTAAGTTATAGCTATATCTAAATAGTAAATATAATCAGTATCATGAATTGGACGAGATTCAATCATGTTCAATCTGTTTACATTATGTTTAGTCTGCACCCATATGTATCTACATCTAGAGGCCATTGATAACACGTTTCGTATCACACGGTGTAGTTTAAGCAATGCTTTTCCCATGCAGAGTAAAACCATAAACAAACAGCAAGAAGTAAGTTTACATATAATTCATATTCATGATCTTCGAGTCCCATCTTTTTATTTACAAGATTCATTGTTTAAAAATTATTTTCGTCATTGTTAACATATTATTGCTCGTTCCTCATTAAACAAAAAGCTCGAAATTCAGTGCAAGTTACCCAATAGACAAAAGGACAATGAAATTAAATATCAATATCATATACCAAAACACAAGCTATTATATTTATTAGAAATGTTTGCTCCATTTAAAAAAACCCACCAAGGATTTAATTGGTGGTCTAGTAATGAAATTAGATATTAATATACTATATATATGTAGTACCAAAAAACACAACCTATCTATTATATTCTTAAAAGAAGAAGCTATAAACTATTACGTTGATGGAAAGTTTTAAAATACGACAATCCTGTTACAAAGTAAAAATCTAATATTATATATAGGTATACTTTTACCTACCATATAAATCGATAAAACAATGAATTTTTGATGTCCTTGTCTGTCAACACTTGATCCCTTGACTGACACGAGTAGTCCATGTATCTTTAAATAACTAAATGCTAAGAAATTACAGCTAGTGAACACGAACGCTTTGTACAATTAAGTATCAGTTAATTTCAACCCTATCAAAACCATTAAGTCTTGTATGTTAAATAGTAATTAAAAATATTCGATTATCGATGAATGAAAGTTACAAGGTTATATAGTGACACTACTGGTTATTATTGATATGGAGATTGAGCTTTCAAGTCTTCACATAATATAGGGGCGTAACAACCAAGAGGTAAGTGGGCAATTGCCCTC
The DNA here is from genome assembly GCA_963680875.1 of Bathymodiolus brooksi. NCBI lineage: Eukaryota > Metazoa > Mollusca > Bivalvia > Mytilida > Modiolidae > Bathymodiolus > Bathymodiolus brooksi. The sequence goes on along the minus strand of OY804581.1, from coordinate 89,982,160 downwards.
ACACTGGAAAAACCACGTTGCTAATTCTACATCGTATTTCAAATATAGCAAAACGTAAAGTTTTATTTCCTTAATATTTCAAATCTGGTGTTAAATGACTACAAACGTCTACACTCCAAATACATTCACAAACTAAAAGTTTTTAACAGGATCAAATAGCAGATAACATTATTTCTGCTCTCAAAGGGCTAATAATCTTGATTCCATTAACATACCCCTAAAGCATTTAAGATAAACGAAACAGCAGAAACAGCTTCCTCTGCTTCATTTCTTGACATTAGCGCAAATTTGCCACCAATGGTCAACTTTCTACCAGATTCTAGGACAAACGAGACGACTTCAATTTTGCCATTATAAATGTTTCACACCTTGATAGTAAATAAACGTTATAGAACACCGATGGGGCAATCAAAAATGAACAAACCAGAGAAACTGGCAACATAGGGTACACAAGATGAAGACAAAAACAAAAAAACAAAAACACAACACAATATATGTTGGACACCACTATACGCAAGCAAACACAAATAACGTAAATAAGACATGAGCCCTCCTACAAACAACTAGAGGTAAAGACGAACTGAACATCGCCTTTATGCGGAAATCGTAACGGACATCACAACACGGAACTCAGAACGTAAAGACACATGATAGGACAACACAAAAACCTAAAATATATGAGCAATACGGACCCCGGTGCTCGCGATTCTTATAAGACACCCGCCCGCCGTGTTACTCATATATACAGTCAAATCCGGTAAAGGTCTCGTTAATGAAGTTTATATTTCACAATTTGCTACGCTCGAGTTTTCAGTTTCTATGCAGACTTTTTGCAACGTCTTTTGAATACTAAATTATTTAGTCTGGAATTTTTAAAGAATCGTGTCATCGGAAGATATAAACACCTTACGCACAGATGATGAAAGATGGTATTGACAGTTAGATTTTGGTTCAAAGTTGACTATTATTATGTCTTACGATGGCCTTGTATACTATCTAATATTTAGATAACGACTGAGACCATCGGTTCTCTTTAATGAGACTATTATAAATATGACAACTTCTGCGGCACGAATATTATATATATTATAAATTAACTTTGATTTATTAGCCTTTATATGATCAAATCTGTCAATACAATATAAAATCTTTCATTGGGCCAATAGGGCAAAAACCAGTCCAATACGGATATTTTCCGTATTGGCCCAATTCCAATCAGTCCAATAACAACTAGATCGGAATCCGCTAGACATTTCGACAATTGCAAGGAAAAATCCCGAGAGATATTGGACTGGTTAATTAATAAAGGTATCATTACGTGATGTTTTGTTCATATTGGCCTATTTATAGGTCCTCGGTCTGCTGTATTGGCGTTCGGCTGCGCCTCAGGCCAAATACAGCAGACCTCGGACCTATAACTAAGCCAATATGAAAAACATCACTCAAGAATACTATATTATGGACAAAATTTAAAGCACCGTTGCTCAGCCAGTTATATGTGAGCGTTGGCATTTTACTTGCATGTGGAAAACAATTGCACGACCGCATTCTTTCACTAAGGGGAGGTTTTGGCCAATAAAACCTGTCTAACCCCGCCATTTTATTTGTTGACGTCCCTGTACCGAGACAGCAACGTGAGCTGTCATGTATTTGAGTGTTAGGGGTATCGATTTTTTGCGTCTGTTTCAACGATGTTTCGATAATATATTAGTTCCTGGTTCTGACAGTGTGGTATTTTTAGTTTTTCATTTTATTGCTCTACTTTTACATAGGATACCATAGAACTTTATCTTGTCCCATTTCTTGAGTTATTTTCCATGGATATTTTGTGATATCTTATTTATGAATGTTGGCTTAGACTTTGAGTAACTGTATACGTTTTTTTTCTATCTTGTTGTGCATGCTTCATCCTGGTAATACATGGCTGATTACGCTCTGATACCAGTCGTATAGAAACGTGCATCAGTCGTATGCTACGGACGATAAACATGCTCTAAATATAGTCACAAAGTTTTTACTACAAATAACTAGATTAATCTGAAACTATTAACTAAATGTTAAAACGCTATAATACCTCGATTAAAATCTCAAGTGACAGTTTGTGTCCAGCTTATTAGATATTAACACGAAAGCACATGACAGTTTTGTGTCCAGCTTATTAGATATTAACACGAAAGCACATGGCAGTTTTGCTGTTAAGAGTTTACACATAGGAAAACATAGGAAATACATTACCTTAATTACCTACAAACAAAAAATTAAAGAGAAACATACAATCAGTGAAGATTGACAGATAGAAAATTAGGTCATTTTCTAAAATCCAAAATGCTGTGTTATTTAGCAGGTACAGTAAATTATTATGTCTCAATTTTGTTTTACAATGTCACGTTATTTGGTCGGGTATGTGTTTAAAGTGGATTATTTCTTACAGGAAATGTGTTTGCCTGTTTGCGTTTATTTATATATTTGAGAAATTCTTTTATTAAAATTAAAACGTAGACATCGAATTTAGTGCGCATAACGCGTTTCTGGTATAACCCTCATTAAGTACGATCATAATCAAAATAAACGTCAGAGAAAACCGAAGGGGCAATCAAGAAATGAAAACCTAAAGACACTACCAACATTGGGCACACACGACACAGAGCGAAGACAAACAATACACAAAAACACGACACACAACAGAAAACTTAAAAGATGTGCTCTACGGACCCATCAAAAAGGGGGAGGGGCTGAGCAAAGGCGCTCGCGAAAGCTAAGCAGTTCCTGCATTCCACACCCACCATGTTACTCGTATATTCAAGTCGTTGGGAGCAAGAACACCAAAGGACCTACACAGGATAGTCAAAATCAGCAAGAACACCAAAGGACCTACACAGGATAGTCAAAATCAGCAAGTACACCAAAGGACCTACACAGGATAGCCAAAATCAGCAAGAACGCCACAGGACCTTCACAGGATAGCAAATATCAGCAAGAACACCAAAGGACCTACACAGGATAGTCAAAATCAGCAAGAACACCAAAGGACCTACACAGGATAGCCAAAATCAACAAGAACACCAAAGGACCTACACAGGATAGCCAAAATCAGCAAGAATGCCAAAGGACCTTCACAGGATAGCCAAAATCAACAAGTACACCAAAGAACCTACACAGGATAGCAAATATCAGCAAGAACACCAAAGGACCTACACAGGATAGCCAAAATCGGCAAGAATACCAAAGGACCTACACAGGATAGCTAAAATCAGCAAGAACACCAAAGGACCTACACAGGATATCCAAAATCAGCAATAACACCAAAGAACCTACACAGGATAGCCAAAATCAGCAAGTACACCAAAGGACCTACACAGGATAGCCAAAATCAGCAATAACACCAAAGGACCTACACAGGATAGCCAATATCAGCAAGAACACCAAAGGACCTACACAGGATAGCCAAAATCAGCAAGAACACCAAAGGACCTTCACAGGATAGCCAAAATCAGCAATAACACCAAAGAACCTACACAGGATAGCCAAAATCAGCAAGTACACCAAAGGACCTACACAGGATAGCCAAAATCAGCAATAACACCAAAGGACCTACACAGGATAGCCAATATCAGCAAGAACACCAAAGGACCTACACAGGATAGCCAAAATCAGCAAGAACACCAAAGGACCTACACAGGATAGCCAAAATCAGCAAGAACACCAAAGGATCTACACAGGATAGCCAAAATCAGCAAGAACACCAAAGGACCTACACAGGATAGTCAAAATCAGCAAGAACACCAAAGAACCTACACAGGATAGCCAATATCAGCAAGAACACCAAAGGACCTACACAGGATAGCCAATATCAGCAAGAACACCAAAGGACCTACACAGGATAGCCAAAATCAGCAAGAACACCAAAGGACCTACACAGGATAGCCAAAATCAGCAAGAACACCAAAGGACCTACACAGGATAGCAAATATCAGCAAGAACACCAAAGGACCAAAACAGGATAGTCAAAATCAGCAAGAACACCAAAGGACCTACTCAGGATAGCCAAAATCAGCAAGAACACCAAAGGACCTACTCAGGATAGCCAAGATCAGCAAGAACGCCAAAGGACCTACACAGGATAGCCAAAATCAGCAAGAACACCAAAGGACCTACACAGAATAGCCAAAATCTGTTAAGGTTACATATGGAGTGACGAAACGCTGATTATTGGGCGGAGGATACCGTCAGAGACTAATAATCCACCAGCAGAGGTATCAACCAAGTGATATTAATAAAAACGTGGATATTCTATTTAGTGCGCACGACAAATTTTATTTATATTTGGAAGCAATATACAGAGACGTGCAAAAAGTATTCGGTCACTGTAATTTTTTATTATATATTTCATATAAAACCACATTTGTTTAAAATATTACTCCAAAGTCGACTCTTGTTCGATTTTGATGATTTTTTCACCAACAAAGGCAGACTTAAATGTGTGGTTTTACACTGTAATTTTAGTATATTTTTATAATCTATAAATTTTATGAGCTCATGAGTTAAATACAAAACTAAATTTTGAACGTCAAAAAACACAATACAATGATAGTACATTTGAAGACAAATAGTTTAAGCTTATGCTTAAATCATGAATATTTAAAATCTGTGCTTCAAAAAACAGATTTAAAAATAATCAGAGAAAACTACATCCGTTCTCTCTTCTGTTGGTAAAAAATATCAAAATCGAACAAGAATTGACTTTGGAATAATGTTTTGAAAAATTGTGGTTTTATATGAAATATATAGTAAAAAATTAGTGACCGAATACTTTTTGCACGTCTCTGTATATATATATTTATGTCTCTGCAATATACAAGTGTAAACATTTAAACAACTAAGCATGGGATTCTGTAATAAAAATACAGAATTTTGCTGTATGTATACTCACATGCAATAGAAAACATATGCTTTCTCACTGCACTGTCAAAATATGTCCTCCGTTTATGTAAATATCAACACCGATCTGTCAACAAAATAAACCTTTTAAATCTCCTGTCAAAAGACACAAGGCAAAGATTTGTTTAAACAATCAATTTACATACGTACAATCTTTGATCGAAAATTAAAAAAAAGAACATTCACAAGATATTTTAAATTGGAGGTATTAAGTCCTTCCGTTATTATCATCGGTGTCTTATAAAGTAAGGTAAATTTTCACACTAAGTTCGGTATTGATTTATTTTCTTTTTAAATTATCAACAATTAAGGATCCATGTACAGACAGTTTGAACAATCAATATATATTTTTTTGTAAAGTGAATTATTTTAATACAGTTATTGTATATCATAAGTGACTTATTAGTATCTACAAGAAAAGATATATTATTTATCAAATTTTAAATGCAGTCTAATCATTTCTTTTAAGATATTTAAATCATGCATGTAAAAATCGAACACAATTTCGACGTTCACTAATTTTTGTTTTTTAAGTATTATCATTTTAAAAATAACTAACTAAATTGGCAGACAAACAAAACACATGGGGTTTATGCATAGTGTCCATGTCACCTTTATTATTTGAACTTTTTTTGTTTTTACAATCTGGTTAAACTCTAACCGTTTGAGAAGAAAACTGGGTGCGATACCAGGTTAGTACATTAAAATGATCATGGTTTGAACGATTATAGCAAATTCCCTTTTGGAATATTGCCTGATAAATTAGATTTTGTGCATTTTTTTTATCTAAATGAGATCAAATATTAGTTGCCACGTTCATATAGTTTGTTCCGGGTTAACTAAAATGATTTTATTCTTATCAATTTTACATAGTACACTGTACAGCAACTCGAATAAGATTGCTGAATATTACAGCCTCTATGTGAAATAACGTTAGAGCTATGGAAAAACTAATTTAGAAAACTGATTTTAATGATGTTATACAGATAATAGATGATAAGATAAATAAAAAATGTCACTATAGTGCACGACTTTTATTCTAAGAGACCACCCATTTAAGTTTTAGAGGGTGTACGTCTATAAGGGATGTCGAATTTATCTTTGTTTCAACGATTTGTCGATTTGATTTTGAATTCACCCGACAGTATGGTATTTTTTCATTATTTGTTTTTCCAAAGTTGACCATTGCTTACATGTTATATTTTTCGAACACCATGTGCACTATTTTACATTTAAATGATGGTTTCTTCAAGATTATCACGTGTTCTTCTCTATGGCAACGCTTTTCAACCAGTTATATGAGAGTGTCGATATTTTACTCACATTTAAACAGTTGCGTGACTGCATCATTTCACTAATATGGTTCGCCCTAAAAACTAGTTTTACCCCATCACTTAATTGATTTGCCTGTGCCAAGCTAAGAGAATGAATGGTCATGTATATATGTGTTGTAGAGATATCCATTTTACTTCTGTTCTAAGCATAGCAAGCATAAACATGATAGCCATAATCTTGTCAAAACCAATCACGGTTTTCCTCTAGTAAACTCCGACAACATACAAAATACATTTTCAGTGTTTAGAATACAATAACTGCAGCTGTAGACTATCATCGTATCTGAGACCGATTAGCTAGCTTTTGTATTCAACTTTCAAAATTGCTTTTAACGTCATATTTAAAAAAGAAAGGGCCCATTCCTGCTATAATATGGCTTGTTGATGTTGAGAAGACCGTACGATAATCCCTATTTACATAGGTCTAGAATGACAGACATTATTATAAGCGTTTCTACAAATTAGAAATTACATATTATTGTCGGGCAAATGATATATTATTCATTTTGTCTAGTACCACCCCTGTGGCGTAAAGGTTAGCGTGCTCGCCTCGAATGGGGGTAAATAGGGGATTCGATCCATGGTCTGATCAAACTAATGACTATAAAATTAGTATTTGCTACTTCTCCGGTAAGCTAGGAGTCAGGGTGCTTAAGAGTAACACGTTGTTTCAATGAGCTCACACAATAACAATCTAGCCAAGCGTGTTAGTCTAGTACGTAGAGGGCAACATCATCATTTAATAGAAAAAGTATTTTTACAGATGATTGAAACAAAATAAAATCGGCGACCTCAATTTGAAACCATATGTTGCATCGCCTTTTGCATGGAAGCGTACATCTTGCTATTAATTATTTGTAATTTCGTGTCAAGGTAATGACTACACATCACACAATTTGAACTTTCATTGTGGATAGAAATCTGTATATTGCAATACATGCTTAAGGTATCGAAAAATTCATACTTAAATAATATTTAATTTAATAAATCTTCCATAATGGTAATTCTGATCATGATTTTATAATTTTGTGCATTCAGCAGATCTAGTGTTTTGGTCGATAATGTTGCACAAAAGCCTATTGTGAATACGCATTGTGGACAGGTTCATGAAATCCATTCCACATCATATGTCTTCAAAGGAATTCCATATGCATTGCTACCAACAACACAGCGCAGATGGAAGCCCCCAGAACCACTCAACAGAAGTACCAATACTTGCTGGCCGGGAACATTTAATGCATCGATGTTTGGTAACACATGTATTCAACGTAGCATGGACAATTCAGGCAGCGTAATCGGTAGTGAGGATAGTCTGTTCCTGAATGTATGAACTCCGACTCTTGACAAAAATGCAAATTTAGCAGTCATGGTTTGGATCCATGGTGGAAGTTTACAAATAATGAATGGAAATTGGCCGGGATATAGTCCAACAACCAAATCTGCTAGCACAACAAGCACAGTGTACGTTAGCATTAACTATTGTCTGCATGTTTTTGGATTTATGGCGCAAGATATTTGATCAAGTCCGTCTCCAAATAATGTGTCTGGTAACTATGGATTTATGGATCAACAACTGGCACTCCAATGGGTACAGATGAATATCAAAAACTTTGGTGGAAATCCGAATTTGGTGAGTAGACTGTATATTTTTCATTGTTCAATAGATATTTCAAAAATGATAGTACATACCAACCACAGTTCAAACGCATATTCGTTTCAAAATTATGAAGCATTAGTTCAATCTTGCAAATGCAATTACAGACATAGGAGACCTAAGCCGAATTTGTCTCTCCTGTGTAGGCCCTTTGGTTGTATTGCTCCCAAACACTTTTAAATTGTTTGACTTTCCAATATTTCGATTGTTAGCATACCTGATGACGGTTATTCCAGAAACGCGTCATGCGCACTAAGTTTAATATCTACGTTTTTATTATGGAAGATCTATCTTTCACTTTTTTATTATATGTTCAAATGAAATTACAATTTTGATAACACGTTACAATGTATTGTATTTATTTGTGCCAATAAAACTAGGTCAACCCCTCACTTATTTGGAAGTATATGTACCATGTCTTGAAAGTGAGATGTCATGTGTGCTATGGGTATCAATTGGGCCCCTGTTTCTACGATTTTTCAATGAGATTTTGGATCTATTCCGACAGTGTCGTAATTCTTGTTTTTCATTTGATGTATATGTGGCGGAGTATTTGTATAATCATACATTCGTATTGTTTGGTAGTTGGATGTATAAATACTTATGCAATACGTGCCTATCACCACTAACGTTGTAAGTTCGAATCCCACTCAGGCGAGGTGTACTCGATACAACATTATCTGTGGTTTTCTACAGGCACTCCGGTTTCCTCCACCAATAAAACTCTCCGTAACGATATAACTGAAATATTGTTGAATGTGGCGTTAAACACCATACCATAACCCATAGGTTAATCTAGGGATTATATGTTTCTAGTATATACAATTTGTAGTTTAGGTGGTACAATTATGAATAACACATTTGAACCGTAATGATTAGCGAGCTCGCATGAAGTTGGGTTCCATTCCTGGTCGGGACAAACCAATGACTAGAATTGGTATTCACAGTTTTTCCTAGAAGCACGTAAGAAGAAGAAATAAGAGCAAAGACGGATTGATTCGACATTAGTGCAATTTGTCCGAGTGGTGCGACATGTCTACCAGCCAGCCATGGTTGTTTCAGTGAACTAGAACAAAGCGAACATCATCATCACAGCATAGTAATGTAGCTTGTTCTTGCCATGATACAGCAGAATACAATTCCTCACTCGATGTTAAACAACAATCACACACTAACTATACACATTTGCTTAACCAAGTAAACCACGTAGACTAAATCATGCCTGGCCAGGCGAATGTAGAATACCGAAGTATTGTCTACAAAAAGCTTAGATAACAAATTCAGTGCACACGACGCATTTCTGGAATAATCTTCATCAGGTACGAATCACATAAAAAATATAAGACACCGAAAGTGTATCTAATGAAGGTTGAATATAGGAGTCATGTCTGGTGATTGTAAAATATTGAAGTAATGTATATCGAATGTTAAATGTCATATCCGTTTCTGACAAATGTAGATTAACTAAGCTCAATTCTGAAGATGTAGAATGGCGTGGCGGTGTTATTAATCCCTCAGACATAGGTGACCGTAGCAGATTTTGGTTATTCTGTTTATGCCCTTGGTTTTCTTGCTCCCAAAGATTATAAAATTATTTGGCATTCAAATATTTTGGCCTTGAGTGTACATGATGAAGGTTATTTCAGAAACGCGTTATGTGCACTAAATTTGATATCTACGTTTTTCTGGCAAGAATCACAAAATAAAGGCTTCTACAAATAAGTCAGGATAAAGGATGACCAGAGGCATTGGAATGAAAACGTAGATATCAAATTTAGTGCGCTCAACGCGTTTCTAGAATAACCTTTATCAGGTACGTTTCTGGAATAACCTTTATCAGGTACGTTTCTGGAATAACCTTTATCAGGTACGCTCAGAACCGAATAATTGGGAATACAGCATGACATATTCCTATTGAATTGCGATACTCATGATCATTGACGATCATATACTACAGTAACAGAAGGAACACATATTATTGACGGCAGTCATATTCAACACCAAAATACCATACTAGAAGCGAAAAACATGAAAGCAGCTTATGTTTCTACATGTATCTATGAAATAATAAACAAAGGTATGGCTTTAACAGTGAAACGTTGGGGAACCGCTCATCAACAGATCAGCGATCTACGTATACTGATTGTGGTAAGGAACGCAATATGACGAACGACAATGAAAATTGATGGAACTTTAAATTAACTTTCAATTTTCATCAATTGAGTATCTTATACCGCCACCATGTGACTGAAATAGTGTGGCGTTAAACACCATAAACCAAACCAAACCAAACCAAACCATCAATTGAGTATCAAATAGATTTAATATGATATCCATCTTCTTTTACAATACAGTGGCGCAATGCAGAAAATTTCAAAGATTTTTTATTAATTTATCCATCCATAACTGAAGAACTTATTGTCATTCCAAAATTTGCACATTTCAGAATGATACGAATTGACAACCGTAACATTTGTGGTAAGTAGACCGATGCTTGTTGGATAAGTGTTCCAACTTTTGGTGTACGGTACTCCAAAGCGAGCGAAATACACCATTTCACGCTGCACCATCTCCTGATAAAGCATATCACCTTTTGTAGGTGTGTAGTAGTCTTCTATTGATTCAAAAAACGCATTGGAATCCCATGTGTGGCACGCATAATGTGATAGAAACGGGTGGCCGAAAATATTGACGGGATAGGACGGCCATTGTGTAAGAACATAGCGATACACCGGGGACATAAAATATTTGGTGAGAATGTCAGCCATAATGTTATTTGGACAAACAACACGTAGGTCGGATGTCAGCGTTGTATACTGATAAGCTGCACTCTCTACGCCATCTGGATATAAAGCGAGAGCACCCGTGGAAATATTTCCCGGAAACGTATCGAGATAACCTTTCACATATTTGTGATAGTCATTCCAAGTCCAGCTGTTAAGATCTGAATGTGTAGAATGTAAGTCAACCTCTTGTGCAGTGGTTCCTGTAAAAAGATGTTTGTAAATAAATTAGAGTTATCTTTCTTTTTTCAGAAATTACAATAGTTAAAATAACAAATACCACACTGTCGGATCAATTCCAAAATAAATGACCAAAATTGTAGTCACAATCGATACCCCTAACACACAAATACATGACCACTCACTTTCCATGCTTGGCACAGACACTTCAATAAAAAGTGGCGAGTTAAACTAGTTAATGGTTCCAAAACTCCCTTCTGAGTGAAATGGTGCGATCATTCATGTGCTTTCGACATGTGAGTAAAATGCCATCCCTGATATAATATAAAATGCCATTCCTGATAAAATATATAATGCCATCCCTGATATAATATAAAATGCCATCCCTGATATAATATAAAATGCCATCCCTGATGTAATATAAAATGCCATCCCTGATATAATATAAAATGCCATCCCTGATATAATATAAAATGCCATCCCTGATATAATATAAAATGCCATCCCTGATATAATATAAAATGCCATCCCTGATATGATATAAAATGCCATCCCTGATATAATATAAAATGCCATCCCTGGTATAATATAAAATACCATCCCTGGTATAATATAAAATGCCATTCCTGATATAATATAAAATGCCATCCCTGATATAATATAAAATGCCATCCCTGATATAATATAAAATGCCATCCCTGATATAATATAAAATGCCATCCCTGATATAATATAAAATGCCATCCCTGATATAATATAAAATGCCATCCCTGATATAATATAAAATGCCATCCCTGATATGATATAAAATGCCATCCCTGATATAATATAAAATGCCATCCCTGGTATAATATAAAATACCATCCCTGGTATAATATAAAATGCCATTCCTGATATAATATAAAATGCCATCCCTGATATAATATAAAATGCCATCCTTGATATAATATAAAATGCCATCCCTGATATAATATAAAATGCCATCCCTGATATAATATAAAATGCCATCCCTGATATAATATAAAATGCCATCCCTGATATAATATAAAATGCCATCCCTGATATAATATAAAATGCCATTCCTGATATAATATAAAATGTCATCCCTGATATAATATAAAATGCCATCCCTGGTATAATATAAAATACCATCCCTGGTATAATATAAAATGCCATTCCTGATATAATATAAAATGCCATCCCTGATATAATATAAAATGCCATCCCTGATATAATATAAAATGCCATCCCTGGTATAATATAAAATGCCATCCCTGATATAATATAAAATGCCATCCCTGGTATAATATAAAATGCCATCCCTGATATAATATAAAATGCCATTCCTGATATAATATAGAATGCCATTCCTGATATAATATAAAATGCCATCCCTGATATAATATAAAATGTCATCCCTGATATAATATAAAATGCCATCCCTGATATAATATAAAATGCCATCCCTGATATAATATAAAATGCCATACCTGATATAATATAAAATGCCATCCCTGATATAATATAAAATGCCATCCCTCATATGATATAAAATGCCATCCCTGATATAATATAAAATGCCATCCCTGGTATAATATAAAATACCATCCCTGGTATAATATAAAATGCCATTCCTGATATAATATAAAATGACATCCCTGATATAATATAAAATGCCATCCCTGGTATAATATAAAATACCATCCCTGGTATAATATAAAATGCCATTCCTGATATAATATAAAATGCCATCCCTGATATAATATAAAATGCCATCCCTGATATAATATAAAATGCCATCCCTGATATAATATAAAATGCCATCCCTGGTATAATATAAAATGCCATCCCTGATATAATATAAAATGCCATTCCTGATATAATATAAAATGCCATCCCTGATATAATATAAAATGCCATCCCTGATATAATATAAAATGCCATCCCTGATATAATATAAAATGCCATCCCTGATATAATATTAAATGCCATTCCTGATATAATATAAAATGCCATCCCTCATATGATATAAAATGCCATCCCTGATATAATATAAAATGCCATCCCTGGTATAATATAAAATACCATCCCTGGTATAATATAAAATGCCATTCCTGATATAATATAAAATGCCATCCCTGATATAATATAAAATGCCATCCCTGATATAATATAAAATGCCATCCCTGATATAATATAAAATGCCATCCCTGATATAATATAAAATGCCATCCCTGATATAATATAACCGGACCAACAGCGCTATCATAAAGAACGCTATGCCATTGACCATTATACGTAGAGAATAGAAATATCCCATTAAATGCTTCTAGATCGTAGGTGTATTACAACATATACAAATCTATATACTTTCGAAGCAATATTTGCATGCACTGTCCATCTGCTATTTTTATTACATTTCTTTGCGCATAGAGGTGTCCAATCCGTCTTGAATAGATGAGAAACATGGCGGTTGTCTAATAAGAGACGGGAACTGTTCACCTTGGTTTATGGTGAGGTTCGTGTTGGTCATATTCTTAGTTTTGCCCTTTGTGTGCCGAATGTTGCCAGTGTCTCTGGATTGCCCCTTCGGTTTTCTCTAACGTTTATCAATGTACTAGACCAATACACAAAGCTGGATTTTTATCCCCCTTGTTTGGAATAAGACCCATCTTATGCATTACAGGAGAAGCAGACATAAATTGACCAAAATTTTACTTAATTGAAATGTATTTCAGAAATCCATGTAATTCAGCTAGAGTATCAAAGAGGTTTTAGTTTAATATTATTTTATTGCAAATAAAACAGCAATGGGATTGGACAAAAAGTTATCACAACTTATGGACTGTCCTCTCCCTACAAATAATAGACATATAATAATGTCAACAAAAATAGCACATACACAAATATAAATAATATTTAACACAATATAGTGAAACATGGGAAATAAATTGATGTTGATGTAGACCAGATGACCGACCACTGATTAGAGGTCAACGAGGTCAAATTAGCTGATGCATGATTGCTTATTAAGTAATGCACTTGGTAACTTCGATGGCTCATATTCCTTTTCCAATATAGGTCTGAGAAACTTACTGTATTAGATTATATTATATGTATCAACTGAAAAACCCAAAAATACAACACCGTCGGAACAGGTCGAAAATCTAATAGGGAAATCGTAGATAGAGTCAATCACACAGATACATAGCCACTCACTTTCTATGCTTGCTACAGGTACTGCAATAAAAAGTGGTGGGCTTATACTAGTTGTTTTGCTTTGTTTGTCTTCGTCTTATATCTTGTGTACCCAATATTGCCAATATCTCTGGATTTTCAATTCTTGATTAGCCCTTCGGTTTCTCTAACGTTTATTGAAAGATTACAATGAGTTCATCTTACCTATGATTACTGGTACATCTATTCCTTTATGCTTTTTCCACATTTCAAATGGAGGCTCAGGAACAACGTACCCTGAAAAAAACCATTTGCAGCATGACTACAAATAAATTGTCTAAATCGTAGCTTGATAATAAAGCAGGTATTTTCAAACTCTTCTTGCAAGGAAATATAAAACAACAGCATACATATAGCTTTTACAAATGTCACAATGGATTTCTGGAAAGGTATTGATGAGAAATCCATGTACTTGAGCTAAAATATCAAAGACGGTCAAATTTGCTGATGCACGATTGCTTAGACTGTAATACGTTTAATAACTTCGATGGTCCATATTTCTTTCAAACATACGTCTTAGAAACTTACTCTCTTAGATTATGTTATATGTATAAAATAAAATGGCAAAAAAAATAAATACCACATCATCGGAACAGTCCCAAAATCCGATAGAAAAATCGTAGACAGAGGGAAAATCAATACCCCTGACACAATAATACACGACCGCCCACTTTCCATGCTTGGTACAGGCAATTCAAGAAAAGGTGGCAGGGATTGACTAGTTTATGTGCCCAACAAGGTTATTAAACGCTTTCTCTCGATCTAAATATCGTCCTAATAAATTCAGTTACTGGCTAAAACTCACCATCAACAATACAGATTGCACCATCAAATTTATTATGGGTTGGCGGATTACTCTGATCCGACATAGCCCAGTATGGATAAACACTCCACGGGATAGCGTGAATTACGTCATCTGCTGGAAGATTGTACAGACAGTCGATGTCGTGGCATTTGGTATTAGTAAGAAATACCATGTTATCCTTCGATGCGTCTGCCAATGATTTATTAAACACCGGCGAAGCACTCATCATCAATGCTCTGTGAAATAGTCCCGCCGAAAGAGGTGAAGCGAGAAGACCTATAATGCTTGTTCCACCAGAACTCTGACCAAATACTGTTACCTACATTGATACATATTAACATTCTTTAAGTATATTTTGCCACTGATCTCTCATGAAGAATTTTACTTTCGATCTGTTTATGACTAATTGATATTACTTTTTTAATCTATTTGACTTTCCAACCTTGACCTTAAGCGTACCTGATGAAGGTTAATTCCAGAAACGCGTAGTGTGCACTAAATTTGATATCTACGTTTTTATTACATCAAGTAGAAACATCAACTTTAATTTTTTTTTTTAGAGTAATGATCTGTAATGTCTAATTTCTTGGTTGGTAGTTGATCAAATACAAACACGTGCTAAATTTGCTTTTATCCTGTCCATAGCTATGTCATGGGAATTTCTGTGAAAAGTATGCTCGTTTTCTTGAGTTGACGCAAATCTGTTTAGGCTTTGTATTTGCTATTTGTTATTTGTCTCGGAGCCTTTTTAATTTGTTTTCTATAGTTTGTGGTTTACCAGAGGAGAGGTTTGCTGTTCTCTGCCATTCCTGTGCTACTTCTAATTTTCGGGGATATGACATATAGTAGGCAGAGATAATTTACTCGCATACAGCATAGACGTATCTTATGTTTGAGTTATTATGAGGTCATCTCCGGACCCCAGATATTAAACTATCAGAAGTAAATGTCCTGAAATGTAAATATTTCGTATATTAACTTCCGCTTAAAATTTCTCACATATATTTCAACATTGTCATTATCTAATTTGATCAGGTGACATTATACAATTATAGTCTTTTATTGAGGTCAATACGAGTTTTTATGGACTTTAAAAACGATAATCATCGAAGCCTTTAGGCTGAGGTGAATATTGATTTCTAAGGTCTATAAAAACTCGTATTGACCGATACAAAAGACTGTAATTGTTTTATTACATTAAACGAAATAAGGGTAATAACAAAATTACCGAACTCCGAGCAATCTTACAAAGGGAAAGTCAAAACTCATAATGAAAGTGAAACCAAGTCAATACGAGTTTTAATAAAACAATATCAAATTTAACGGAATGTCAGGTCACAGCAAGATAGCCAATAAAATTGCTTAAATAAAATCATTATGTAATAAAAATATTTATAAACCCGGAAGAGTTTATATTACATATATATACAAGCGCCCAAATTAACAGAAAAAAAAATATTTGGCTTTCCAATCGTACCTATAATAACGAAAATAAATCATGAGTAGCCGAACAAGGCAGTAATTCACGAATGTACGTTCAGTGCCGGATTTAACATTGTGCTTAGGTGTGCTTAAGCACAGAGTCCCGATTGCTAGGAGGGGGGACATCTTCCTGCCAAAAAACGCAGTGTACATGTGTCTGATCTAATATAACGTAATATTTTAACTATTCCTAAATTTCCTGAGCATGTATGCCTGAATGCCTGTATAGGCCTACCGGGTCTACCTCCTTCAGGGCCCAAGTAAGGGGCCTCATAACTTAACTAGCATAGGGCCTCATTTGTCCTAAATCCAGCACTGTGTGCGTTAGAGCGTGGGAAAATTACCGTCGTTGTTCGGTTACGAGTGATATATTTTCGATATTCGGAATGCAAGAGTTATACCAAAAACATCCTCAGGGTCATTTTTATTGGTTGAGGAACGAATTTTCCACGAGTCTACTTACCATATTGGGATTTCCACCAAAATTTCTAATATTCTTTTGTACCCATTGGAGTGCCAGTTGTTGATCCATAAATCCATAGTTACCAGACACATTATGCGGAGATTGTTTAGACAAAATATCAAGTGCCATAAATCCAAAAGCATGGAGACGATAGTTCATACTAACGTATACCACATTAGTCTTGTTTGCTAGTTTGGTTGTTGGACTATAAGTTGGCCAGTTTCCATTCAAAGCCTGTAGACTGCCACCATGGATCCAGACCATGACTGGTAAATTTGCGTGCGGATTAAACGTTGGTGTCCATACATTCAAGTACAGGCAATCCTCACTGCCTTTTAATTGACTCATGGTATGCCCATCCTTTTGAATACATGTATTACCGAATGTAGAGGCATTAAACGTATTCATCCAACATGTATTTGTAGATTTGCTGAGTGGTACAGGAGCCTTCCATCGCCTCTCCTTTGTCGGCGGCAAAGCATATGGGATACCTTTGAAAACATATGCTGTAGATTTGATTCCAAGAACGGGTCCACAATCCGTTTTCACAATGATAGGCTGTTCTTTGCTTTCGATATTATCTAGTAAAATGATCAATATATTGACCACGAACGAATATACAATCCACGTCAAAATACCCATGTCCTTTTATCTAAGTTTAGTTGACATGTACTCATTTCGTATCAAATAACGGAAGATAAAGCGAAATATAACGATATATAAATAAATTAGGTAAACATGTGTTAGATTTCATCACGAGTCGATTATTATCTGTTTATAGATCATGGGATACGTTTATCAACACCAAATGAGCAATGCTCGATTGATTGATTGGTTGGTGCTTAACGCCAACTCTAGCATTATTTCAGCCATATCGTGGCGTGAACAAATGTTATATTAACTTAAAGACACATACAAGACCATTTAGAGAAATAAAACACATTGTCAATAAACAAACGGGTTATATGTACACATAAAAGAAACATTAAAGGGATAAACAAAACACCACATAGTTAGAACGTATGTTATCTAACTATATGTTTTGTATATAAATCAATTTCTTTTAAAATTTTAAAATAATTGGAATTACACGGAATACATTCCGGTCGTTCCTCTTTATTTAATAGATAACTATGTGTCAATATACTGTGTGCGATACGACATCTGGTCAAAACTACTTGTTCCTTCCGATCTTGACCGTAATAACACTTTAATGATTGTTCATTTTGTTGATATTGGTGGAATTGTTGACCATCAATGTTTGAACTTTCTTTACATTATCCATCCAACTAGAAAATTAAGTCACGGTATCAAATTGTAATATGATGAATGTTTATGAGGAAAAGTAAAACCAATTTCGGCATATGTTTAACAATTGTATAATTTTGACCATGACCCTTTTCCATATTATGATCCAATTTTTATTTTTATTAAAAACATATTGAGTGAGTGAGCGATTGTTGCTTAACTCCAACTCAGCAATTTCACTTATATCACGGCGAGAACAAGTTGATTTTCAATGAGAACATGATGAGGTTCGCTTTGTAATAGACCAACACGCTCAGCTCACTGAAAAAACAGTCGGTGGATATACATATTGCCCAACTTGGACACATTATCCTGATTCCTAGCCAACAAGTCTTTGCTATTTCTCCTTAATGCTGTGTGTTTAGCGGAGAAGCAATACATACCAATTTTATAGTCCTTGGTTTGACCCGATCGCGGCTCGATCCAAGGATCTACCACACTCGCGGCGAGTACACCATTACAACATCGATACGATTTAAAAACATAGCCACAACTAAATCATTACAAGGACAAAACTTTAACACTGGTTTTGATTTTGAAATACGATTTTTATTTAATATTCAATTTACCCATCCGTAGCTGAAAAAATTATTGTCATCCCAAAATTTACACATTTCTGCATGATATGAATTTACAACCGTCACATTTGCATCAAGAAGTCCAATATTCGTTGGGTATGTTTTCCAGTTGTCCGTGTAAGGTTTACCTGTACGTGCAAAATGCAATATTTCACGCTGAATCATTTGTTCGTAAATACGATCCTCCTTCGTTGGCGTGTAATAATCTGAAATTATCCCGAAAAACCCAACTGAATCCCAATTGTGGTACGAATATCTGGCTTTAAATTGAATACCTGCTTCTGTTTCTACGGGGTATGATGGCCGCTGTTGAAGGACATAACGATAAACAGAAGACTTAAAATATGTGCTGAGGATGTCGGCCATTATGTTAGTCGGACATGTTATCCTCACGTCTGTTGTCAAAGTTGTATACTGGTATTCCGGAGTTTCTACGCCATCCGGATATAAAACTAGTGTCTCGGCACTTATATTTCCTTGGAATGTATCTAGGTAACCATGAACACATCTGTGATAGTCTTCCCAGGTCCAACTACTAATGTTTGAATGTGATGTCAACTTCCTGTGCAGTTGTTCCTGAAAATAAATTAAGTTACTTCTCTTAGCTTATATATATATATATGAAACTGACAGCCACGATATAACTGAAATAATGTTGAAAGTGGCGCTAAGTACCATAATCCCCTCTCCCTGCCTCTAATATTTCAGAATTCAAATAACACTTCACTTAAAAGGTGGATTATGTGTACATTGAAATAGTCTATGATGTCAGAGATATTAGGATTAATTTCAGCTGCACTAAAATGTAAGGACTTTGGGGAACGATTCTTTCCCCGAGGCATATTTGTATTCATTCGTGACTAAATTCAAGGTTTTTGACATGGAAATATCTTTGTATCATTCTAGTAAATTATTTTCTATGACATTTGGCGGGGAAAAAACTTTAGATGTATTTGATAGTTGAAGATTAACAAACAAAAATGAAACAAATACGTTGGAATGCAAAAGTGATATAAAATATCTAACATGATGCTCACGCAATCAGTTCCTATCACAACTTACCTTGTGAAGTTCGATTCTTACGCGTTGTGAGGTGTAGTATACGCGAAACGATTATATTTGTGTGCGTTTTAGATCATTTCAAAAGAAATTATGGTGTTTTCAGACAGGTTTGAATATACCACAGGAGTAATCATAAGCTGCTAATCGAAGGACAAACCGGACAATAGTCAAAAGAAAAAGCCTAAGCAATAATACACAAAACTCCACACAGAAAACTAAAGATTGAGCAACTCAAACCCCACTAAAAACCGGGATTGACCTCATGTGTAATAGAAGTGTAAGCAGTACCTGCTCCACTACTGGACACTGGTGAGGCCCATCATGATGAAATGATCAGGTGTTCAATTCAATTGTGTGCTTGCTTTATTTTAATTAACCACTTGCAAATGCAGAAAAATTGAGAAAAAAAAAGAGAAAAAAAAAAGGAAAATTACGTATGCACAAAGAATTGGTTTTGGCTATCCTGTTTAGCCCCTTTGGTTTTCTTGATCCTCAATATTTTTTTTAATTATTTAGCTTTGCAATCTTTTGACATTGAGAGTACCTGATGAAGGTTATTCCAGAAATGCGTCGTGCACACTAAATTAGATATCTTCTTTTTTTTATTGAATGAACGGTCACCGTCAGAGTGTGAAATCTTGTGTTTTCTTGAAAACATTCAAGGTAGAAACTATAATTATACAAACCAACTATCACTGGAACGTCGATTCCTTTGTGATTTTTCCACATATCAAATGGAGGTTCTAGAACTACATAACCTGAAAGGCCAAATTGTCCAAATTATGTTGTTTCTAATGGTTGGTGAATATATATGTTAAACAGATGTTCATGAAAAGTAATAGTTCTATATTATTGTACTTGTGACCATGAACTACTTAATGGAATTCACACTTTATGACGCATTGCACAACAATCGTAATAACCTTTTCTGATATTCTTATCGTATTTAACATGTTGGTTACATTTATCGTAATATTTTTAATCACCACGGTGGATAAATGTCAGCATGAGAAATCCAGCCTTCGACGCTCATTAACGACGAAAATAACAACTTAAACAAAATTTTGATGTTTTGTTCATATGAAAAACCGATTCTCCATCTTTCCATAGCTGAATTTTTTTCAAACTGTAAAGTTCTCACTAAAGTCCGAACTTTATATTTTGAAGAAAAGAAATATTTCGAGTGGAGAAATGTAGTAATGGTCTGGTAGCAGAAGGAGTATATATCTACAAGTGAAAAGACTGATTAGGTATATGAATAATATATGTTATACTTAATGCATAAACAGTTACCTTGGCCTTCAAATTATTTTTATTTTTCACTACTGATAAACTAACCATCGACAATACAAAGTGCGCCATCAAACCTATTATGGGTAGGTGGGTCCAACTGATCGTCCATACCCCAATATGGATACACATTATATGGTATAACATGGATGATGTCATCAGCTGGAAGATTGTACAGGCAGTCGATATCATGACATCCAGTATTATTCAAAAATAGCAAATTATCTTTGGATGCGTCTGCTAGAGTTTTATTATACACCGGCGAAGCACTCATAATCAATGCTCGATGAAATAGTCCCACCGACAGTGGCGAGGAAAGTAGACCTAGGATGCTTGTTCCACCAGAACTCTGACCAAATACTGTTACCTACAAATATAAAACAGATATACATACACATAAATGCATACATACATGGAAGGTGAAAATTGAACAAAAAACATCATGCCTATTTTTCTTTGACGTAAGCTTCAATTTCAAATATTTTCTCTATTGCGAATATTGTGTCAGGAGTCCAGCTTAAGATAAACAAACCACATAAAATGAATAATACGAGTACACGAAAACATGTTGATTTTGGCAAATTAAAGATAACCAACGGCATAGCATTACATTTCATTTATAAAGGTGCAGCTCAGTGATGGATTTGATCGAATATGGAAACGATTCCAGTAATTAATTTTGTTATGATAAAATGGTGTTGAATCGATGTCTTTATCCATAGATCTATGTGTTTCATAATGAAATTGATTTGATGTTGTGTTGTTTTTATTGAATATCAAAATAACAATGTATGTGTAACAATGCTGAAAATAAAAACGTAGATATATAATATAGTGTGTGTCTGGAATATCCGAAGAATATTTGTATTAAACTTGGTTTTCTGCACATTATTCTGAGACAAAAAATAACTCTGTTTGGCAATTTTTTTCATCGCGTCAAATTTAATCTATTTCATTTTTTTTCATCGCGTCAAATTTAATCTGTATCAATGCCTATGTATTTAACACACTATTCTGCGAATTTAATACATGACCATTGCAATTTAGTAACAATTTGAATACAGTTGTAAATTTTCTCTTTGGTGTGAAGAAGAAGCTCTTAATTTTAGCAAGGTGTAGAGATAGCTTATCAATAAACCATTGACTACACGATATAAGTCCCTTTCCTTAGAGAGATAAAATCAGGGAATTATTGAAAAATAAGATAGTACTGTTGTCCCTACACAAATGAAGTGTGCATTTTGGGTTTATATTATTAGGCATGCCTTTGATTCAGTAAAGACAATTTGACAGTAATTATATATGTATGCATACGAAGCTTGCAGAAACGACTCGCGCGCACTTAATAAGATGTCTATGTTATTATTACTATCAGAGTCAATACATTTACTGTTGATCTATTAGTCCTACTAAGTATCGCCCGTCCAGTAGATTGTGGCACTAAAGTAGACATTAACAGTTCTTAGATAATGTAATGTATTAATACTATGGTCAATCTACCCCAGCCATATGTAACTTTGACCGATTTTGGCTACTTCTTTCATAGCTAATGTTTCCCCCGGGCGAAGTAATTCTGTGTCTGTGTAATATAAACATTAGTATTATCAATCATCCGCTCGGTGTCTGTCGTCCATCATATATAAAGATCACACGAACTTAGGTTTTATGAGAAAGGTTATTGAACCAAGCTACTGAACCAAGGGTTTCTGTTGGCTAAGTTTAAGTCATCACTTCGAACGTTTTATGGTCGCCACCGTGACTTGGTTAACCGTTACGGAATATCTGTGTCACAAATGACCCCGGATATGCTCAACCTGTCGTAAGCACTTCCCGATTCTTTCCTTATCACCAGGTTTGTAACTAGAGTAACATTTTGGAGCAGTTTACCCGTCCGGAGCACGAAAGTTCACCCCTGATTCTGTGTATTGTGTTGTAGATCATTGTATGTCCTTTTGTCTATTTGCATTTGGTTATTGTGTTGTCTGTCCTTCGACTTACGGATACTGATTACCCTTTTGATATCTTCAAACTTTATTTATTGGACATTAACAAAGTTATACCAACAAATCATAGGATTTGACAGAAACTTTATAACTGTAGATGACTAACTAACATTGTTTTGGTTATATCCTTTAAGACATATTTATTTTTTTTATAAATGACTGATAAATTACGCACCAAATTCGGATTTCCTCCAAAGTTTTTGATATTCATCTGTACCCATTGGAGTGCCAGTTGTTGATCCATAAATCCATAATTACCAGACACATTATTTGGAGACTGACTTGATAAAATGTCTAGCGCCATAAACCCAAAAGCATGTAAACGATAGTTCATGCTAACGTACACTGTGTTAGTAGTGTTAGCAAGTTTTGATGTAGGACTATATCCTGGCCAATTTCCACTAGATGATTGTAAGCTTCCGCCATGGATCCAAACCATGACTGGGAGATTTGCATTTTTGTCAAGAGTCGGAGTCCATACATTCAGGAACAGACAATCCTCACTACCGATTAATCCACTTGAATTATCAGAACTAAATTGAAAACATGTGTTGCCAAACATCGACGCATTAAAAGTTCCCGACCAGCAAGTATTAGTATTTCTTCTGAGTGGTTCTGGGGGCTTCCATCGACGCTGTTTTGTTGGTGGCAATGCATATGGGATCCCTTTAAAGACATATGCTGTCGAATGAGTTCCACGAACTGGTCCACAATGTGTGTTCACAACATGCTGTTGCTGTTGTGTAACATTGTCTAGTAAAAAACTACATACACTGACAACACATGTACAAAAAATCAGAATAATATATTCCATATTGGAAGAATTATTGAAATGAAATAATTGATATTAAAGTATAGTCTAACTTACATCTTATCAGATAATTCAAGGTCGTTACGAATTTTATCTTGATGCTGTTATTTATAGACCGAGCCAGACCTTAACCCACTATTGAAGTTCTCAAGTAGTTGTTAGCGTTATTGTAACTACTGCCTAGACAAAAAGTATGAACCAATATAATATATTGCATGGTTTATGCGAGCATTAAACTGTGACGCGACGTATGTTTTATTATTTCGGAATATTAAGGAGAGTAGTGGTCTCCAGTTAATAACAAATTGTAGAAGCTAGTACAAATTTTATTAGTTTTGCCAACCCAACAATGACATCTCTAGACAAGGTTAATATGCTTCTGCCGAAATTACAATCCGCTTAGAAAACTCTAATTGATAGTTTGCAAGATTAGATATGCCTAACTTTGAATATATAATATTTTAACATGTGTTTGTGTACACTTAGATATCATCATTCAATACTTATAAATGGATTTGTAACAATAATTACATGACGGGTGCCACTAGTGAAGCAGAAACTGTTGCCCTTCCGGAGCACCTGAGTTGTTCCCCGGTTTTTAGTGGGGTCCGTGTTGCTCGGTCTATAGTTTTCAATGTAGTGTTTGTAGATCCCTGTTTGTCATTGTGCCCTTTTTTATATTGGCCACTGTATTGTCTGTCCGTCTTCGAATTACGACTTCTGGATACCTCTTTGGCATATTTAATACTTTTCTACCTCTCACAATTACTTATATTTAATACTTTCTACCTCTCACAATTACTTATATTTAATACTTTTCTACCTCTCACAATTACTTATATTTAATACTTTTCTACCTCTCACAATTACTTATATCTAATACTTTTCTACCTCTCACAATTACTTATATTTAATACTTTTCTACCTCTCACAGTTACTTATATTTAATACTTTTCTACCTCTCACAATTACTTATATTTAATACTTTTCTACCTCTCACAATTACTTATATTTAATACTTTTCTACCTCTAACAATTACTTATATCTAATACTTTTCTACCTCTCACAATTACTTATATTTAATACTTTTCTACCTCTCACAATTACTTATATTTAATACTTTTCTACCTCTCACAATTACTTATATCTAATACTTTTCTACCTCTCACAATTACTTATATTTAATACTTTTCTACCTCTCACAGTTACTTATATTTAATACTTTTCTACCTCTCACAATTACTTATATTTAATACTTTTCTACCTCTCACAATTACTTATATTTAATACTTTTCTACCTCTAACAATTACTTATATCTAATACTTTTCTACCTCTCACAATTACTTATATTTAATACTTTTCTACCTCTCACAGTTACTTATATTTAATACTTTTCTACCTCTCACAGTTACTTATATTTAATACTTGTCTACCTCTCACAGTTACTTATATTTAATACTTTTCTACCTCTCACAGTTACTTATATTTACGAACCTCTTTATTCACGCTGTAATTCCAGACAACTGTCATTCTCTATGTTCCTTTCTTTCTGTAAATATTGATTATTCCGTGGTATTCTTCAATTCCAAAGGGAACATTCCAAAAGGAATGAATCCATTTCATTCTTAAATATGAGGTTAAAAACAATTTCCAAAGTTGAAGGCAAAAGCTAACAAATCGGTCTCAGTGCAATGATGGTTGAGTTTAGTCGACAGTTGAAGTAATTGAATTCTGAATATAGAAAACGTATCTTACATTATCCTCGAACTATAAGGGAAGACACAAAGGATTGTCTTTGACAAGATAATTGTTATGTATATATTTGTTCTGGGAATGATTGTCAATTTTTGTTTTGTGTCATTGTTTTTGTGACGAATGACTTGTCGGCTTTTGATTACCCCTTTGGTATATTCAAACTTTTCTTGTGACCTTTTGTACGATTTCAATTCATTGCTATTCTCTCTAGAGTAGTCCGGATGTTAACTAGTTTTACTGTATAAACCTCACTTACCTTGACATTATCGGTACACTCCTTATAAATGAATTCAGAAGCGCTTAGAAATATCTAATTACAAAAAATAATATTATTTTGTATTGCATCCGAATAGAGCGGCCATCGTGGTCATTATGATATAGTTTTAACTAACGTTTTACTATGGAAGCAGTGCGTATCACCAATACAGTTTTACGTCCGATTCCCGCAATACTCACAGATGGTGCATATAAAAATTATTATCATTCAAGAATATACACATCTCTGAATGATATGAATTCACAACCGTCACATTTGTATCAAGAACTCTAGTAGTAGTTGGGTATGTTTTCCAGCTGTCCGTGTAAGGTTTACCTGTACGTGCACCCTTTTTTGTAATTTACAAAGCTGAGCGCGAACCCACGCCGTATTGGTGATAGGCTAACGACCTAACCCATTGAGCCACCCCAGTAAATCGAAGAAGGACAGACAACTTGCCCTAATAACGTAATGGCGAACATTTTCAGCACATATTTTAAGTCTCCTGTTTATCGCTAAGTTCTTCGTCAGCGGCCATCATGCCCAATTAATATCTTCCTAGGTATTCCATTTAAGGCTAGATATTCGTGTCACGCCTGAGATTCAGTTGGATTTTTCGGACGAATTGATGAGTATTACACACCGACGAAGGAGGACTGTCTTTACGAACAAATGATGCAACGTGAAATGCTGCATTTTGCACGTACAGGTAAACCTTACACGGACAGCTGGAAAACATACCCAACCACTACTAGAGTTCTTGATACAAATGTGACGGTTGTGAATTCATATCATTCAGAGATGTGTATATTCTTGAATGATAATAATTTTTATAGCTACGGATGGGTAAATTAAATGTAAAAAAAGAAAGATAAATATATAGAATAATAGAAAGTAAATGAAAAATAACAAGATATATATAGCTCTCCAAATCCAAATAAAACCACGCCACATTTTTATATCTGATCCAAACAAGGAACAGGATTTCCAACGCCACATGCCGTGGTTTCTTCTATGCTTAAGGAATGGAGGTGATAAATGGTTGTTCGTTTTTTGTGATACTGGTGAAATTGGTTACCATCACTATTTTTTTTCTACATAACATTATGAAAATATGGATTAAACAGTGATGATTCAATATGAAAAAAAACCGAACAACCATCTCTAACCTCAGCTCATTGACCATTAAGCAAAACCCACGACATATGACGTTGGAAATCCAGGTTCTGCCTTGAGATATGCACAATAATGTGGCAGGGTTAAACCGATTTATGGAACCCCGAACCCCTCCTGATAATTAGATCTCCAACGACAATACAGATAAACCAACGACAAAAAATCAGCACAGATACGATTCCACTCAAAAAGACCACATACTATAAAACAAAATGAATGACAACATAGACATGAACAGTATGATTATATTGTTTGTTATTATCTGTACCAATCCAGAAAAGTAATCGGTCATGTAGCTGTGTGTTAGGGTATCGATTTTGTCTCTATTTACAATTTTCTATTGCATTTACGCCAAAACGTACTAGGAATTGAAGCATAGCTGAAGAGGTTGCGTTTTTAAGAGTGTACCTCTTCTTCCTTCCCGTTTTAGGTCCCAGATGGCTCAATGAGTTAGGTAGTCGGTTTACCTAATAACTCATACAAGCTTATCACCAATACGGCGTGGGTTCGCGCCCGGCTTTGTAAATTACAAAAATGGTGCACTCGACTCGCAGCCGCAAATTATAAAGTTTACCAGTTGCTTGCCCATGGTCGGTGGTTCTCTCCGGCCTCTTCCACCACTAAGACTGGTCGCCATGATATAGCTGAAATATTGCTGAAAAATCATCCTTCGCGTTCCCCAGACAAGAGTAATTGATCATGTTGTTGTACTCCTATGATTGATGGTTAGCACCAGTTGTTGTTGTACTCTGAAAAGAGGTTGTTGCATCAAACTAGTTTGTTGCTTCGTGCAAACATGCGATAGCCCGATCAAGTTGGTACAGAGCACTATGCGTCCTCTAAAATGTCATTGCATGAGAACACGTCCCGTGGAAACAGTTTATTGCAATAGAACAAGTTGAATTGTTTGCTCGATGGAGGTAATTATCAAAGATGGTTATAACCTGTCAACGGAGGTAGTTGTAAGAATGTTTTGTTATATTGTCTTTATTTTAATGAACAAAATGTGTGTTTGCTTTAGTTGAGGTGAATGGTACAAAAGCTTGTTCGCTTGTATCGGGTATCTGTTAGTAATCTAGCTATCAAGAAGGGAAAGTTAGAATATCATTAACTATTATAATATTTCACTATCTTTTTTCCTTTATAAAAACATGACAGTAGTTTTGCTATTGCATCGTAAAATCAACTGCATGACTATTACCCCCGTGGTGCCGGTCAAACATTTTAGGATTATTCCCCTCTGTGGTAATTTCAGCAATCATATTTCCCGGACTTTTCTAAATCATTCATCTCATTGGTTTAAATTAGATGACGTCATGCAAGTCCTCGGACTTTTTCATTGCGCAAGCTAAACTACCGAGACGGTTTAAATTAAATGACGTCATACAAAACTGCTTTAACCCTTAGAACGCCAAGACGTTGATTATATACAACGTTACGTTGCCATATTCCAGAACGTAACGATAAAACGTCACGTAACGTTGCGTGTTTTCACGACGTCTCTATTGGAGTATATATTTACTGCATCATGTTTTTGCATATATAACTCTTTGATAAAGGTTTGTTAAAAACGACAATAATGTCTCTTTGGCGTTCTAACGATAAACGACAAAAATGTCGCTTTGGCGCTGAAGGGTTAAAGAATTTGTATTTAATGGAATGATCCTATCACCCTCTATTGGAGGACAAAGTCAATATCCATACAAAAAAGAACGAACTAAATAAAAAACAATTTTTTGAAAATTAATTTCTCCTTCAAATGCACACACATGAAATGGATTAGTTTTAAAAAGCATTAATAAAGTAGACTTGAAATCCATCAGAAAAGGACCTAATTTAGAATTTTGAATTGCACAGTTGTTCAGTATAATAAAACACTTATAGACTTGATATTCGGGTAATAGCACTTTTGTTGTCCCCTCTGTACCAACTATTGTCCTCGGCGTTGCCTCAGGCAATAGTTGGTACCTTGGGGGAAATAAAAGTGTTATTACCCTCATACCCAGTCAATAAGTGTATACTGCAACCCCTCAAATGTTTGTGTACATTCAAGTCTGGCATTCACAGAAAGTATAAGTTAGTGAACACAATGGAATACGTATTGGAAACATAAAATAATTATTTTTCTGAACCACATTAACCTCGAAAACAAATAACCATCAACAAAGTTGTTCCCATGTGTGTAATATATATTTTTTTAGAAATTAATTTGTGAAAAAAAAATAAACTAGCTACTGGAGATTAGATAAATATTTACAGGTGATGCTGTTCTGTAACGTCACATCAGACACTGATAATATAAATTCCCTTGTTTTCTAAAAGTTCAAAATACCCTTATGTAAATCAAAATACTGTACTTTAAAAATATGGTAAGAAAATAACAACTTTGCTGTTCAAATCAAATAAAGTAGTGAGCTGTGATAAATATTTACAGGTGATGCTATTCTGTGACGTCACATCAGACACTGATACCGAAGTATTGTCTACAAAAAGCATAGATATCAAATTCAGTGCACACGACGCATTTCTGAAATAATCTTCATCAGGTACGAATCACATAAAAAATATAAGACACCGAAAGTGTATCTAGTGAAGGTTGAATATAGGAGTCATGTCTGGTGATTGTAAAATATTGAAGTAATGTATATCGAATGTTAAATGTCATATCCATTTCTGACAAATGTAGATTAACTAAGCTCAATTCTGAAGATGTAGAATGGCGTGGCGGTGTTATTAATCCCTCAGACATAGGTGACGTAGCAGATTTTGGCTATTCTGTTTATGCCCTTGGTTTTCTTGCTCCCAAAGATTATAGAATTATTTGGCATTCAAATATTTTGGCCTTGAGTGTACATGATGAAGGTTATTTCAGAAACGCGTTATGTGCACTAAATTTGATATCTACGTTTTTCTGGCAAGAATCACAAAATAAAGGCTTCTACAAATAAGTCAGGATAAAGGATGACCAGAGGCATTGGAATGAAAACGTAGATATCAAATTTAGTGCGCTCAACGCGTTTCTAGAATAACCTTTATCAGGTACGCTCAGAACCGAATAATTGGGAATACAGCACAACATATTCCTATTGAATTGCGATACTCATGATCATTGACGATCATATACTACAGTAACAGAAGGAACACATATTATTGACGGCAGTCATATTCAACACCAAAATACCATACTAGAAACGAAAAACATGAAAGCAGCTTATGTTTCTACATGTATCTATGAAATAATAAACAAAGGTATGGGGAACCGCTCATCAACAGATCAGCGATCTACGTACACTGATTTTGGAACGCAATATGACGAACGACAATGAAAATTGATGGAACTTTAAATTAACTTCCAATTTTCATCAATTGAGTATCTTATACCACCACCATGTGACTGACATATTGTGGCGTTAAACACCATAAACCAAACCAAACCAAACCAAACCAAACCAAACCATCAATTGAGTATCAAATAGATTTAATATGATATCCATCTTCTTTTACAATACAGTGGCGCAATGCAGAAAATCTCAAAGATTTTTTATTAATTTATCCATCCATAACTGAAGAACTTATTGTCATTCCAAAATTTGCACATTTCAGAATGATACGAATTGACAACCGTAACATTTGTGGTAAGTAGACCGATGCTTGTTGGATAAGTGTTCCAACTTTTGGTGTACGGTACTCCAAAGCGAGCGAAATACACCATTTCACGCTGCACCATCTCCTGATAAAGCATATCACCTTTTGTAGGTGTGTAGTAGTCTTCTATTGAACCAAAAAACGCATTGGAATCCCATGTGTGGCACGCATAATGTGATAGAAACGGGTGGCCGAAAATATTGACGGGATAGGACGGCCATTGTGTAAGAACATAGCGATACACCGGGGACATAAAATATTTGGTGAGAATGTCAGCCATAATGTTATTTGGACAAACAACACGTAGGTCGGATGTCAGCGTTGTATACTGATAAGCTGCACTCTCTACGCCATCTGGATATAAAGCGAGAGCACCCGTGGAAATATTTCCCGGAAACGTATCGAGATAACCTTTCACATATTTGTGATAGTCATTCCAAGTCCAGCTGTTAAGATCTGAATGTGTAGAATGCAAGTCAACCTCTTGTGCAGTGGTTCCTGTAAAAAGATGTTTGTAAATAAATTAGAGTTATCTTTCTTTTTTCAGAAATTACAATAGTTAAAATAACAAATACCACACTGTCGGGTCAATTCCAAAATAAATGACCAAAATTGTAGTCACAATCGATATCCCTAACACACAAATACATGACCACTCACTTTCCATGCTTGGCACAGACACTTCAATAAAAAGTGGCGAGTTAAACTAGTTAATGGTTCCAAAACTCCCTTCTGAGTGAAATGGTGCGATCATTCATGTGCTTTCGACATGTGAGTAAAATGCCATCCCTGATATAATATAAAATGCCATTCCTGATAAAATATAAAATGCCATCCCTGATATAATATAAAATGCCATTCCTGATCAAATATAAAATGCCATCCCTGATATAATATAAAATGCCATCCCTGATATAATATAAAATGCCATCCCTGATATAATATAAAATGCCATTCCTGATAAAATATAAAATGCCATCCCTGATATAATATAAAATGCCATCCCTGGTATAATATAAAATACCATCCCTGGTATAATATAAAATGCCATCCCTGATATGATATAAAATACCATCCCTGATATAATATAAAATGCCATCCCTGATATAATATAAAATGCCATCCCTGATATAATATAAAATGCCATCCCTGGTATAATATAAAATGCCATCCCTGATATAATATAAAATGCCATCCCTGATATAATATAACCGGACCAACAGCGCTATCATAAAGAACGCTATGCCATTGACCATTATACGTAGAGAATAGAAATATCCCATTAAATGCTTCTAGATCGTATGTGTATTACAACATATACAAATCTATATACTTTCGAAGCAATATTTGCATGCACTGTCCATCTGCTATTTTTATTACATTTCTTTGCGCATAGAGGTGTCCAATCCGTCTTGAATAGATGAGAAACATGGCGGTTGTCCAATAAGAGACGGGAACTGTTCACCTTGGTTTATGGTGAGGTTCGTGTTGGTCATATTCTTAGTTTTGCCCTTTGTGTGCCGAATGTTGCCAGTGTCTCTGGATTGCCCCTTCGGTTTTCTCTAACGTTTATCAATGTACTAGACCAATACACAAAGCTGGATTTTTATCCCCCTTGTTTGGAATAAGACCCATCTTATGCATTACACGAGAAGCAGACATAAATTGACCAAAATTTTACTTAATTGAAATGTATTTCAGAAATCCATGTAATTCAGCTAGAGTATCAAAGAGGTTTTAGTTTAATATTATTTTATTGCAAATAAAACAGCAATGGGATTGGACAAAAAGTTATCACAACTTATGGACTGTCCTCTCCCTACAAATAATAGACATATAATAATGTCAACAAAAATAGCACATACACAAATATAAATAATATTTAACACAATATAGTGAAACATGGGAAATAAATTGATGTTGATGTAGACCAGATGACCGACCACTGATTAGAGGTCAACGAGGTCAAATTAGCTGATGCATGATTGCTTATTCAGTAATGCACTTGGTAACTTCGATGGCCCATATTCCTTTTCCAATATAGGTCTGAGAAACTTACTGTATTAGATTATATTATATGTATCAACTGAAAAACCCAAAAATACAACACCGTCGGAACAGGTCGAAAATCTAATAGGGAAATCGTAGATAGAGTCAATCACACAGATACATAGCCACTCACTTTCTATGCTTGCTACAGGTACTGCAATAAAAAGTGGTGGGCTTATACTAGTTGTTTTGCTTTGTTTGTCTTCGTCTTATATCTTGTGTACCCAATATTGCCAATATCTCTGGATTTTCAATTCTTGATTAGCCCTTCGGTTTCTCTAACGTTTATTGAAAGATTACAATGAGTTCATCTTACCTATGATTACTGGTACATCTATTCCTTTATGCTTTTTCCACATTTCAAATGGAGGCTCAGGAACAACGTACCCTGAAAAAAACCATTTGCAGCATGACTACAAATAAATTGTCTAAATCGTAGCTTGATAATAAAGCAGGTATTTTCAAACTCTTCTTGCAAGGAAATATAAAACAACAGCATACATATAGCTTTTACAAATGTCACAATGGATTTCTGGAAAGATATTGATGAGAAATCCATGTACTTGAGCTAAAATATCAAAGACGGTCAAATTAGCTGATGCACGATTGCTTAGACTGTAATACGTTTGATAACTTCGATGGTCCATATTTCTTTCAAACATACGTCTTAGAAACTTACTCTCTTAGATTATGTTATATGTATAAAATAAAATGGCAAAAAAAATAAATACCACATCATCGGAACAGTCCCAAAATCCGATAGAAAAATCGTAGACAGAGGGAAAATCAATACCCCTGACACAATAATACACGACCGCCCACTTTCCATGCTTGGTACAGGCAATTCAAGAAAAGGTGGCGGGGATTGACTAGTTTATGTGCCCAACAAGGTTATTAAACGCTTTCTCTCGATCTAAATATCGTCCTAATAAATTCAGTTACTGGCTAAAACTCACCATCAACAATACAGATTGCACCATCAAATTTATTATGGGTTGGCGGATTACTCTGATCCGACATAGCCCAGTATGGATAAACACTCCACGGGATAGCGTGAATTACGTCATCTGCTGGAAGATTGTACAGACAGTCGATGTCGTGGCATTTGGTATTAGTAAGAAATACCATGTTATCCTTCGATGCGTCTGCCAATGATTTATTAAACACCGGCGAAGCACTCATCATCAATGCTCTGTGAAATAGTCCCGCGGAAAGAGGTGAAGCGAGAAGACCTATAATGCTTGTTCCACCAGAACTCTGACCAAATACTGTTACCTACATTGATACATATTAACATTCTTTAAGTATATTTTGCCACTGATCTCTCATGAAGAATTTTACTTTCGATCTGTTTATGACTAATTGATATTACTTTTTAATCTATTTGACTTTCCAACCTTGACCTTAAGCGTACCTGATGAAGGTTAATTCCAGAAACGCGTAGTGTGCACTAAATTTGATATCTACGTTTTTATTACATCAAGTAGAAACATCAACTTTAATTTTTTTTTTTTTTAGAGTAATGATCTGTAATGTCTAATGTCTTGGTTGGTAGTTAATCAAATACAAACACGTGCTAAATTTGCTTTTATCATGTCCATAGCTATGTCATGGAAATTTCTGTGAAAAAGTATGCTCGTTTTCTTGAGTTGACGCAAATCTGTTTAGGCTTTGTATTTGCTATTTGTTATTTGTTTCGGAGCTTGGAAAATAAAGTTTGATGGCACTGAATGTCTAATCAGACATCGTAAATCGAAGGACTGACAATACAATGGAAATTTGTGAGATCCAATTTCTATGGATTTTTAATCGTTGCCTTTTTAATTTGTTTTCTATAGTTTGTGGTTTACCAGAGGAGAGGTTTGCTGTTCTCTGCCATTCCTGTGCTACTTCTAATTTTCGGGGATATGACATATAGTAGGCAGAGATAATTTACTCGCATACAGCATAGACGTATCTTATGTTTGAGTTATTATGAGGTCATCTCCGGACCCCAGATATTAAACTATCAGAAGTAAATGTCCTGAAATGTAAATATATCGTATATTAACTTCCGCTTAAAATTTCTCACATATATTTCAACAGTGTCATTATCTAATTTGATCAGGTGACATTATACAATTATAGTCTTTTATTGAGGTCAATACGAGTTTTTATGGACTTTAAAAACGATATTCACCGAAGCCTTTAGGCTGAGGTGAATATTGATTTCTAAGGTCTATAAAAACTCGTATTGACCGATACAAAAGACTGTAATTGTTTTATTACATTAAACGAAATAAGGGTAATAACAAAATTACCGAACTCCGAGCAATCTTACAAAGGGAAAGTCAAAACTCATAATGAAAGTGAAACCAAGTCAATACGAGTTTTAATAAAACAATATCAAATTTAACGGAATGTCAGGTCACAGCAAGATAGCCAATAAAATTGCTGAAATAAAATCATTATGTAATAAAAATATTTATAAACCCGGAAGAGTTTATATTACATATATATACAAGCGCCCAAATTAAAAGAAAAAAAATATTTGGCTTTCCAATCGTACCTATAATAACGAAAATAAATCATGAGTAGCCGAACAAGGCAGTAATTCACGAATGTACGTTCAGTGCCGGATTTAACATTGTGCTTAGGTGTGCTTAAGCACAGAGTCCCGATTGCTAGGAGGGGGGACATCTTCCTGCCAAAAAACGCAGTGTACATGTGTCTGATCTAATATAACGTAATATTTTAACTATTCCTAAATTTCCTGAGCATGTATGCCTGAATGCCTGTATAGGCCTACCGGGTCTACCTCCTTCAGGGCCCAAGTAAGGGGCCTCATAACTTAACTAGCATAGGGCCTCATTTGTCCTAAATCCGGCACTGTGTGCGTTAGAGCGTGGGAGAATTACCGTCGTTGTTCGGTTACGAGTGATATATTTTCGATATTCGGAATGCAAGAGTTATACCAAAAACATCCTCAGGGTCATTTTTATTGGTTGAGGAACGAATTTTCCACGAGTCTACTTACCATATTGGGATTTCCACCAAAATTTCTAATATTCTTTTGTACCCATTGGAGTGCCAGTTGTTGATCCATAAATCCATAGTTACCAGACACATTATGCGGAGATTGTTTAGACAAAATATCAAGTGCCATAAATCCAAAAGCATGGAGACGATAGTTCATACTAACGTATACCACATTAGTCTTGTTTGCTAGTTTGGTTGTTGGACTATAAGTTGGCCAGTTTCCATTCAAAGCCTGTAGACTGCCACCATGGATCCAGACCATGACTGGTAAATTTGCGTGCGGATTAAACGTTGGTGTCCATACATTCAAGTACAGGCAATCCTCACTGCCTTTTAATTGACTCATGGTATGCCCATCCTTTTGAATACATGTATTACCGAATGTAGAGGCATTAAACGTATTCATCCAACATGTATTTGTAGATTTGCTGAGTGGTACAGGAGCCTTCCATCGCCTCTCCTTTGTCGGCGGCAAAGCATATGGGATACCTTTGAAAACATATGCTGTAGATTTGATTCCAAGAACGGGTCCACAATCCGTTTTCACAATAATAGGCTGTTCTTTGCTTTCGATATTATCTAGTAAAATGATCAATATATTGACCACGACCGAATATACAATCCACGTCAAAATACCCATGTCCTTTTATCTAAGTTTAGTTGACATGTACTCATTTCGTATCAAATAACGGAAGATAAAGCGAAATATAACGATATATAAATAAATTAGGTAAACATGTGTTAGATTTCATCACGAGTCGATTATTATCTGTTTATAGATCATGGGATACGTTTATCAACACCAAATGAGCAATGCTCGATTGATTGATTGGTTGGTGCTTAACGCCAACTCTAGCATTATTTCAGCCATATCGTGGCGTGAACAAATGTTATATTAACTTAAAGACACATACAAGACCATTTAGAGAAATAAAACACATTGTCAATAAACAAACGGGTTATATGTACACATAAAAGAAACATTAAAGGGATAAACAAAACACCACATAGTTAGAACGTATGTTATCTAACTATATGTTTTGTATATAAATCAATTTCTTTTAAAATTTTAAAATAATTGGAATTACACGGAATACATTCCGGTCGTTCCTCTTTATTTAATAGATAACTATGTGTCAATATACTGTGTGCGATACGACATCTGGTCAAAACTACTTGTTCCTTCCGATCTTGACCGTAATAACACTTTAATGATTGTTCATTTTGTTGATATTGGTGGAATTATTGACCATCAATGTTTGAACTTTCTTTACATTATCCATCCAACTAGAAAATTAAGTCACGGTATCAAATTGTAATATGATGAATGTTTATGAGGAAAAGTAAAACCAATTTCGGCATATGTTTAACAATTGTATAATTTTGACCATGACCCTTTTCCATATTATGATCCAATTTTTATTTTTATTAAAAACATATTGAGTGAGTGAGCGATTGTTGCTTAACTCCAACTCAGCAATTTCACTTATATCACGGCGAGAACAAGTTGATTTTCAATGAGAACATGATGAGGTTCGCTTTGTAATAGACCAACACGCTCAGCTCACTGAAAAAACAGTCGGTGGATATACATATTGCCCAACTTGGACACATTATCCTGATTCCTAGCCAACAAGTCTTTGCTATTTCTCCTTAATGCTGTGTGTTTAGCGGAGAAGCAATACATACCAATTTTATAGTCCTTGGTTTGACCCGATCGCGGCTCGATCCAAGGATCTACCACACTCGCGGCGAGTACACCATTACAACATCGATACGATTTAAAAACATAGCCACAACTAAATCATTACAAGGACAAAACTTTAACACTGGTTTTGATTTTGAAATACGATTTTTATTTAATATTCAATTTACCCATCCGTAGCTGAAAAAATTATTGTCATCCCAAAATTTACACATTTCTGCATGATATGAATTTACAACCGTCACATTTGCATCAAGAAGTCCAATATTCGTTGGGTATGTTTTCCAGTTGTCCGTGTAAGGTTTACCTGTACGTGCAAAATGCAATATTTCACGCTGAATCATTTGTTCGTAAATACGATCCTCCTTCGTTGGCGTGTAATAATCTGAAATTATCCCGAAAAACCCAACTGAATCCCAATTGTGGTACGAATATCTGGCTATAAATTGAATACCTGCTTCTGTTTCTACGGGGTATGATGGCCGCTGTTGAAGGACATAACGATAAACAGGGGACTTAAAATATGTGCTGAGGATGTCGGCCATTATGTTAGTCGGACATGTTATCCTCACGTCTGTTGTCAAAGTTGTATACTGGTATTCCGGAGTTTCTACGCCATCCGGATATAAAACTAGTGTCTCGGCACTTATATTTCCTTGGAATGTATCTAGGTAACCATGAACACATCTGTGATAGTCTTCCCAGGTCCAACTACTAATGTTTGAATGTGATGTCAACTTCCTGTGCAGTTGTTCCTGAAAATAAATTAAGTTACTTCTCTTAGCTTATATATATATATATGAAACTGACAGCCACGATATAACTGAAATAATGTTGAAAGTGGCGCTAAGTACCATAATCCCCTCTCCCTGCCTCTAATATTTCAGAATTCAAATAACACTTCACTTAAAAGGTGGATTATGTGTACATTGAAATAGTCTATGATGTCAGAGATATTAGGATTAATTTCAGCTGCACTAAAATGTAAGGACTTTGGGGAACGATTCTTCCCCCGAGGCATATTTGTATTCATTCGTGACTAAATTCAAGGTTTTTGACATGGAAATATCTTTGTATCATTCTAGTAAATTATTTTCTATGACATTTGGCGGGGAAAAAACTTTAGATGTATTTGATAGTTGAAGACTAACAAACAAAAATGAAACAAATACGTTGGAATGCAAAAGTGATATAAAATATCTAACATGATGCTCACGCAATCAGTTCCTATCACAACTTACCTTGTGAAGTTCGATTCTTACGCGTTGTGAGGTGTAGTATACGCGAAACGATTATATTTGTGTGCGTTTTAGATCATTTCAAAAGAAATTATGGTGTTTTCAGACAGGTTTGAATATACCACAGGAGTAATCATAAGCTGCTAATCGAAGGACAGACCGGACAATAGTCAAAAGAAAAAGCCTAAGCAATAATACACAAAACTCCACACAGAAAACTAAAGATTGAGCAACTCAAACCCCACTAAAAACCGGGATTGACCTCATGTGTAATAGAAGTGTAAGCAGTACCTGCTCCACTACCGGACACTGGTGAGGCCTATCATGATGAAATGATCAGGTGTTCAATTCAAGTGTGTGCTTGCTTTATTTTAATTAACCAAGGGTTTCTGTTGGCTAAGTTTAAGTCATCACTTCGAACGTTTTATGGTCGCCACCGTGACTTGGTTAACCGTTACGGAATATCTGTGTCACAAATGACCCCGGATATGCTCAACCTGTCGTAAGCACTTCCCGATTCTTTCCTTATCACCAGGTTTGTAACTAGAGTAACATTTTGGAGCAGTTTACCCGTCCGGAGCACGAAAGTTCACCCCTGATTCTGTGTATTGTGTTGTAGATCATTGTATGTCCTTTTGTCTATTTGCATTTGGTTATTGTGTTGTCTGTCCTTCGACTTACGGATACTGATTACCCTTTTGATATCTTCAAACTTTATTTATTGGACATTAACAAAGTTATACCAACAAATCATAGGATTTGACAGAAACTTTATAACTGTAGATGACTAACTAACATTGTTTTGGTTATATCCTTTAAGACATATTTATTTTTTTATAAATGACTGATAAATTACGCACCAAATTCGGATTTCCTCCAAAGTTTTTGATATTCATCTGTACCCATTGGAGTGCCAGTTGTTGATCCATAAATCCATAATTACCAGACACATTATTTGGAAACTGACTTGATAAAATGTCAAGCGCCATAAACCCAAAAGCATGTAAACGATAGTTCATGCTAACGTACACTGTGTTAGTAGTGTTAGCAAGTTTTGATGTAAGACTATATCCTGGCCAATTTCCACTAGATGATTGTAAGCTTCCGCCATGGATCCAAACCATGACTGGGAGATTTGCATTTTTGTCAAGAGTCGGAGTCCATACATTCAGGAACAGACAATCCTCACTACCGATTAATCCACTTGAATTATCAGAACTAAATTGAAAACATGTGTTGCCAAACATCGACGCATTAAAAGTTCCCGACCAGCAAGTATTAGTATTTCTTCTGAGTGGTTCTGGGGGCTTCCATCGACGCTGTTTTGTTGGTGGCAATGCATATGGGATCCCTTTGAAGACATATGCTGTCGAATGGGTTCCACGAACTGGTCCACAATGTGTGTTCACAACATGCTGTTGCTGTTGTGGAACATTGTCTAGTAAAATACTACATACACTGACAACACATGTACAAAAAAATCAGAATAATATATTCCATATTGGAAGAATTATTGAAATGAAATAATTGATATTAAAGTATAGTCTGACTTACATCTTATCAGACAGTTCAAGTTCGTTACGAATTTTATCTTGATGCTGCTATTTATTGACCGAGCCAGACCTTAACCCACTATTGAAGTTCTCAAGTAGTTGTTAGCGTTATTGTAACTACTGCCTAGACAAAAAGTATGAACCAAGATATTCTATAGCATAGTTTATGCGAGCATTAAACTAACGCGACGTATGTTTTATTATTTCGGAATATTGAGGAGAGTAGTGGTCTCCAGTTAATAACAAATCGTTGAAGCTAGTACAATTTTATTAATTTTGCCAACCCAACAATGCCATCTCTAGACAAGGTTAATATGCTTCTGCCGACATTGCAACCCGCTTAAAAAACTCTGATTGATAGTTTGAAGATTAGATATGCCTAAATTTGAATATATAATATTTTAACATGTGTTTGTGTACACTTAGGTATCATCATTCAATACTTATTAATGGATTTGTAACAAGAATTACATGACGGGTGCCACTAGTGAAGCAGAAACTGTTTATCCTTCCGCAGCACCTGAGTTGTTCCCCGGTTTTTAGTGGGGTCCGTGTTGCTTGGTCTTTAGTTTTCGATGTAGTGTTTGTAGATCTTTGTTTGTCCTTGTGCCCTTTTTATATTGGCCACTGTATTGTCTGTCCGTATTCGAATTACGACTTCTGGTTCCCCCTTTGGCATCTTTAATACTTGTTTACCTCTCACAGTTACTTATATTTACGAACCTCTTTATTCACGCTGTAGTTCCAGACAGCTGTCATTCTCTATGTTCCTTTCTTTCTGTAAATATTGATTATTCCGTGGTATTCTTCAATTCCAAAGGGAACATTCCAAAAGGAATGAATCCATTTCATTCTTAAATATGAGGTTAAAAACAATTTACAAAGTTGAAGGCAAAAGCTAACAAATCGGTCTCAGTGCAATGATGGTTGAGTTTAGTCGACAGTTGAAGTAATTGAATTCTGAATATAGAAAACGTATCTTGTATTATCCTCGAACTATAAGGGAAGACACAAAGGATTGTCTTTGACAAGATAATTGTTATGTATATATTTGTTCTGGGAATGATTGTCAATTTTTGTTTTGTGTCATTGTTTTTATGATGAATGACTTGTCGGCTTTTGATTACCCCTTTGGTATATTCAAACTTTTCTTGTGACCTTTTGTACGATTTCAATTCATTGCTATTCTCTCTAGAGTAGTCCGGATGTTAACTAGTTTTACTGTATAAACCTTACTTACCTTGACATTATCGCTACACTCCTTATAAATGAATTCAGAAGCGCTTAGAAATATCTGATTACAAAAAATAATATGGTTTAAATTAGATGACGTCATGCAGAGTCCTCGGACTTTTTCATTGCGCGAGCTAAACTACCGAGACGGTTTAAATTAAATGACGTCATACAAAACTGCTTTAACCCTTAGAACGCCAAGACGTTGATTATATACAACGTTACGTTGCCATATTCCAGAACGTAACGATAAAACGTCACGTAACGTTGCGTGTTTTCACGACGTCTCTATTTGAGTATATATTTACTGCATCATGTTTTTGCATATATAACTCTTTGATAAAGGTTTGTTAAAAACGACAATAATGTCTCTTTGGCGTTCTAACGATAAACGACAAAAATGTCGCTTTGGCGCTGAAGGGTTAAAGAATTTGTATTTAATGGAATGATCCTATTACCCTCTATTGGAGGACAAAGTCAATATCCATACAAAAAAGAACGAACTAAATAAAAAACAATTTTTTGAAAATTAATTTCTCCTTCAAATGCACACACATGAAATGGATTAGTTTTAAAAAGCATTAATAAAGTAGACTTGAAATCCATCAGAAAAGGACCTAATTTAGAATTTTGAATTGCACAGTTGTTCAGTATAATAAAACACTTATAGACTTGATATTCGGGTAATAGCACTTTTGTTGTCCCCTCTGTACCAACTATTGTCCTCGGCGTTGCCTCAGGCAATAGTTGGTACCTTGGGGGAAATAAAAGTGTTATTACCCTCATACCCAGTCAATAAGTGTATACTGCAACCCCTCAAATGTTTGTGTACATTCAAGTCGGGCATTCACAGAAAGTATAAGTTAGTGAACACAATGGAATACGTATTGGAAACATAAAATAATTATTTTTCTGAACCACATTAACCTCGAAAACAAATAACCATCAACAAAGTTGTTCCCATGTGTGTAATATATATTTTTTTAGAAATTAATTTGTGAAAAAAAATAAACTAGCTACTGGAGATTAGATAACTATTTACAGGTGATGCTGTTCTGTAACGTCACATCAGACACTGATAATATAAATTCCCTTGTTTTCTAAAAGTTCAAAATACCCTAATGTAAATCAAAATACTGTACTTTAAAAATATGGTAAGAAAATAACAACTTTGCTGTTCAAATCAAATAAAGTAGTGAGCTGTGATAAATATTTACAGGTGATGCTATTCTGTGACGTCACATCAGACACTGATACCGAAGTATTGTCTACAAAAAGCATAGATATCAAATTCAGTGCACACGACGCATTTCTGAAATAATCTTCATCAGGTACGAATCACATAAAAAATATAAGACACCGAAAGTGTATCTAGTGAAGGTTGAATATAGGAGTCATGTCTGGTGATTGTAAAATATTGAAGTAATGTATATCGAATGTTAAATGTCATATCCATTTCTGACAAATGTAGATTAACTAAGCTCAATTCTGAAGATGTAGAATGGCGTGGCGGTGTTATTAATCCCTCAGACATAGGTGACGTAGCAGATTTTGGCTATTCTGTTTATGCCCTTGGTTTTCGTGCTCCCAAAGATTATAAAATTATTTGGCATTCAAATATTTTGGCCTTGAGTGTACATGATGAAGGTTATTTCAGAAACGCGTTATGTGCACTAAATTTGATATCTACGTTTTTCTGGCAAGAATCACAAAATAAAGGCTTCTACAAATAAGTCAGGATAAAGGATGACCAGAGGCATTGGAATGAAAACGTAGATATCAAATTTAGTGCGCTCAACGCGTTTCTAGAATAACCTTTATCAGGTACGTTTCTGGAATAACCTTTATCAGGTACGCTCAGAACCGAATAATTGGGAATACAGCATGACATATTCCTATTGAATTGCGATACTCATGATCATTGACGATCATATACTACAGTAACAGAAGGAACACATATTATTGACGGCAGTCATATTCAACACCAAAATACCATACTAGAAACGAAAAACATGAAAGCAGCTTATGTTTCTACATGTATCTATGAAATAATAAACAAAGGTATGGCTTTAACAGTGAAACGTTGGGGAACCGCTCATCAACAGATCAGCGATCTACGTATACTGATTTTGGTAAGGAACGCAATATGACGAACGACAATGAAAATTGATGGAACTTTAAATTAACTTTCAATTTTCATCAATTGAGTATCTTATACCGCCACCATGTGACTGAAATAGTGTGGCGTTAAACACCATAAACCAAACCAAACCAAACCAAACCATCAATTGAGTATCAAATAGATTTAATATGATATCCATCTTCTTTTACAATACAGTGGCGCAATGCAGAAAATTTCAAAGATTTTTTATTAATTTATCCATCCATAACTGAAGAACTTATTGTCATTCCAAAATTTGCACATTTCAGAATGATACGAATTGACAACCGTAACATTTGTGGTAAGTAGACCGATGCTTGTTGGATAAGTGTTCCAACTTTTGGTGTACGGTACTCCAAAGCGAGCGAAATACACC
Source organism: Bathymodiolus brooksi (assembly GCA_963680875.1). NCBI lineage: Eukaryota > Metazoa > Mollusca > Bivalvia > Mytilida > Modiolidae > Bathymodiolus > Bathymodiolus brooksi. The sequence continues at coordinate 89,938,065 of OY804581.1, read as the reverse complement.
ATTTCACGCTGCACCATCTCCTGATAAAGCATATCACCTTTTGTAGGTGTGTAGTAGTCTTCTATTGAACCAAAAAACGCAATGGAATCCCATATGTGGCACGCATAATGTGATAGAAACGGGTTGCCGAGAATATTGACGGGATAGGACGGCCATTGTGTAAGAACATAGCGATACACCGGGGACATAAAATATTTGGTGAGAATGTCAGCCATAATGTTATTTGGACAAACAACACGTAGGTCGGATGTCAGCGTTGTATACTGATAAGCTGCACTCTCTACGCCATCTGGATATAAAGCGAGAGCACCCGTGGAAATATTTCCCGGAAACGTATCGAGATAACCTTTCACATATTTGTGATAGTCATTCCAAGTCCAGCTGTTAAAATCTGAATGTGTCGGAAAGTCGTCAACCTCTTGTGCAGTGGTTCCTGTAAAAATATGTTTGTAAATGAATTAGAGTTATCTTTCTTTTTTCAGAAATTACAATAGTTAAAATAACAAATACCACACTGTCGGATCAATTCCAAAATAAATGACCATGTCGTAGTCACAATCGATACCCCTAACACACAAATACATGACCACTCACTTTCCATGCTTGGCACAGACACTTCAATAAAAAGTGGCGAGTTAAACTAGTTAATGGTTCCAAAACTCCCTTCTGAGTGAAATGGTGCGATCATTCATGTGCTTTCCACATGTGAGTAAAATGCCATCCCTGATATAATATAAAATGCCATACCTGATAAAATATAAAATGCCATCCCTGATATAATATAAAATGCCATCCCTGATATAATATAAAATGCCATCCCTGATATAATATAAAATGCCATCCCTGATATAATATAAAATGCCATCCCTGATATAATATAAAATGCCATCACTGATATAATATAAAATGCCATCCCTGATATAATATAAAATGCCATCCCTGATATAATATAACCGGGCCAACAGCGCTATCATAAAGAACGCTATGCCATTGACCATTATACGTAGAGAATAGAAATATCCCATTAAATGCTTCTAGATCGTAGGTGTATTACAACATATACAAATCTATATACTTTCGAAGCAATTTTTGCATGCACTGTCCATTTGCTATTTTTATTACATTTCTTTGCGCATAGAGGTGTCCAATCCGTCTTGAATAGATGAGAAACATGGCGGTTGTCTAATAAGAGACGGGAACTGTTCACCTTGGTTTATGGTGAGGTTCGTGTTGGTCATATTCTTAGTTTTGCCCTTTGTGTGCCGAATGTTGCCAGTGTCTCTGGATTGCCCCTTCGGTTTTCTCTAACGTTTATCAATGTACTAGACCAATATACAAAGCTGGATTTTTATCCCCCTTGTTTGGAATAAGACCCATCTTATGCATTACACGAGAAGCAGACATAAATTGACCAAAATTTTACTTAATTGAAATGTATTTCAGAAATCCATGTATTTCAGCTAGAGTATCAAAGAGGTTTTAGTTTAATATTATTTTATTGCAAATAAAACAGCAATGGGATTGGACAAAAAGTTATCACAACTTATGGACTGTCCTCTCCCTACAAATAATACACATATAATAATGTCAACAAAAATAGCACATACACAAATATAAATAATATTTAACACAATATAGTGAAACATGGGAAATAAATTGATGTTGATGTAGACCAGATGATCGACCACTGATTAGAGGTCAACGAGGTCAAATTAGCTGATGCATGATTGCTTATTCAGTAATGCACTTGGTAACTTCGATGGCCCATATTCCTTTTCCAATATAGGTCTGAGAAACTTACTGTATTAGATTATATTATATGTATCAACTGAAAAACCCAAAAATACAACACCGTCGGAACAGGTCGAAAATCTAATAGGGAAATCGTAGATAGAGTCAATCACACAGATACATAGCCACTCACTTTCTATGCTTGCTACAGGTACTGCAATAAAAAGTGGTAGGCTTATACTAGTTGTTTTGCTTTGTTTGTCTTCGTCTTATATCTTGTGTACCCAATATTGCCAATATCTCTGGATTTTCAATTCTTGATTAGCCCTTCGGTTTCTCTAACGTTTATTGAAAGATTACAATGAGTTCATCTTACCTATGATTACTGGTACATCTATTCCTTTATGCTTTTTCCACATTTCAAATGGAGGCTCAGGAACAACGTACCCTGAAAAAAACCATTTGCAGCATGACTACAAATAAATTGTCTAAATCGTAGCTTGATAATAAAGCAGGTATTTTCAAACTCTTCTTGCAAGGAAATATAAAACAACAGCATACATATAGCTTTTACAAATGTCACAATGGATTTCTGGAAAGGTATTGATGAGAAATCCATGTACTTGAGCTAAAATATCAAAGACGGTCAAATTAGCTGATGCACGATTGCTTAGACTGTAATACGTTTGATAACTTCGATGGTCCATATTTCTTTCAAACATACGTCTTAGAAACTTACTCTCTTAGATTATGTTATATGTATAAAATAAAATGGCAAAAAAAATAAATACCACATCATCGGAACAGTCCCAAAATCCGATAGAAAAATCGTAGACAGAGGGAAAATCAATACCCCTGACACAATAATACACGACCGCCCACTTTCCATGCTTGGTACAGGCAATTCAAGAAAAGGTGGCGGGGATTGACTAGTTTATGTGCCCAACAAGGTTATTAAACGCTTTCTCTCGATCTAAATATCGTCCTAATAAATTCAGTTACTGGCTAAAACTCACCATCAACAATACAGATTGCACCATCAAATTTATTATGGGTTGGCGGATTACTCTGATCCAACATAGCCCAGTATGGATAAACACTCCACGGGATAGCGTGAATTACGTCATCTGCTGGAAGATTGTACAGACAGTCGATGTCGTGGCATTTGGTATTAGTAAGAAATACCATGTTATCCTTCGATGCGTCTGCCAACGATTTATTAAACACCGGCGAAGCACTCATCATCAATGCTCTGTGAAATAGTCCCGCCGAAAGAGGTGAAGCGAGAAGACCTATAATGCTTGTTCCACCAGAACTCTGACCAAATACTGTTACCTACATTGATACATATTAACATTCTTTAAGTATATTTTGCCACTGATCTCTCATGAAGAATTTTACTTTCGATCTGTTTATGACTAATTGATATTACTTTTTAATCTATTTGACTTTCCAACCTTGACCTTAAGCGTACCCGATGAAGGTTAATTCCAGAAACGCGTAGTGTGCACTAAATTTGATATCTACGTTTTTATTACATCAAGTAGAAACATCAACTTTAAATTATTTTTTTTTTTAGAGTAATGATCTGTAATCTCTAATTTCTTGGTTGGTAGTTAATCAAATACAAACACGTGCTAAATTTGCTTTTATCATGTCCATAGCTATGTCATGGGAATTTCTGTGAAAAAGTATGCTCGTTTTCTTGAGTTGACGCAAATCTGTTTAGGCTTTGTATTTGCTATTTGTTATTTGTCTCGGAGCTTGGAAAATAAAGTTTGATGGCACTGAATGTCTAATCAGACATCGTAAATCGAAGGACTGACAATACAATGGAAATTTGTGAGATCCAATTTCTATGGATTTTTAATCGTTGCCTTTTTAATTTGTTTTCTATAGTTTGTGGTTTACCAGAGGAGAGGTTTGCTGTTCTCTGCCATTCCTGTGCTACTTCTAATTTTCGGGGATATGACATATAGTAGGCAGAGATAATTTACTCGCATACAGCATAGACGTATCTTATGTTTGAGTTATTATGAGGTCATTTCCGGACCTCAGATATAAAACTATCAGAAGTAAATGTCCTGAAATGTAAATATATCGTATATTAACTTCCGCTTAAAATTTCTCACATATATTTCAACATTGTCATTATCTAATTTGATCAGGTGACATTATACAATTATAGTCTTTTATTGAGGTCAATACGAGTTTTTATGGACTTTAAAAACGATATTCACCGAAGCCTTTAGGCTGAGGTGAATATTGATTTCTAAGGTCTATAAAAACTCGTATTGACCGATACAAAAGACTGTAATTGTTATATTACATTAAACGAAATAAGGGTAATAACAAAATTACCGAACTCCGAGCAATCTTACAAAGGGAAAGTCAAAACTCATAATGAAAGTGAAACCAAGTCAATACGAGTTTTAATCAAACAATATCAAATTTAACGGAATGTCAGGTCACAGCAAGATAGCCAATAAAATTGCTTAAATAAAATCATTATGTAATAAAAATATTTATAAACCCGAAGAGTTTATATTACATATATATACAAGCACCCAAATTAAAAGAAAAAAATATATTTGGCTTTCCAATCGTACCTATAATAACGAAAATAAATCATGAGTAGCCGAACAAGGCAGTAATTCACGAATGTACGTGCAGTGCCGGATTTAACATTGTGCTTAGGTGTGCTCAAGCACAGAGTCCCGATTGCTAGGAGGGGGGACATCTTCCTGCCAAAAAACGCAGTGTACATGTGTCTGATCTAATATAACGTAATATTTTAACTATTCCTAAATTTCCTGAGCATGTATGCCTGAATGCCTGTATAGGCCTACCGGGTCTACCTCCTTCAGGGCCCAAGTAAGGGGCCTCATAACTTAACTAGCATAGAGCCTCATTTGTCCTAAATCCAGCACTGTGTGCGTTAGAGCGTGGGAGAATTACCGTCGTTGTTCGGTTACGAGTGATATATTTTCGATATTCGGAATGCAAGAGTTATACCAAAAACATCCTCAGGGTCATTTTTATTGGTTGAGGAACGAATTTTCCACGAGTCTACTTACCATATTAGGATTTCCACCAAAATTTCTAATATTCTTTTGTACCCATTGGAGTGCCAGTTGTTGATCCATAAATCCATAGTTACCAGACACATTATGCGGAGATTGTTTAGACAAAATATCAAGTGCCATAAATCCAAAAGCATGGAGACGATAGTTCATACTAACGTATACCACATTAGTCTTGTTTGCTAGTTTGGTTGTTGGACTATAAGTTGGCCAGTTTCCATTCGAAAGCTGTAGACTGCCACCATGGATCCAGACCATGACTGGTAAATTTGCGTGCGGATTAAGCGTTGGCGTCCATACATTCAAGTACAGGCAATCCTCACTGCCTATTAATTGACTCATGTTATGAACATCCTTTTGAATACATGTATTACCGAATGTAGAAGCATTAAACGTATTCATCCAACATGTATTTGTAGATTTGCTGAGTGGTACAGGAGCCTTCCATCGCCTCTCCTTTGTCGGCGGCAAAGCATATGGGATACCTTTGAAAACATATGCTGTAGATTTGATTCCAAGAACGGGTCCACAATCCGTTTTCACAATAATAGGCTGTTCTTTGTTTTCGACATTATCTAGTAAAATGACCAATACATTGACCGCGACCGAATATACAATCCACGTCAAAATACCCATGTCCTTTTATCTAAGTTTAGTTGACATGTACTCATTTCGTATCAAATAACGAAGATAAAGCGAAATATAACGATATATAAATAGATTAGGTAAAAACATGTGTTAGATTTCATTACGAGTCGATATTATTATCTGTTTATAGATCATGGGATACGTTTATCAACACCAAATGTGCAATGCTTGATTGATTGATTGGTTGGTGCTTAACGCCAACTCTAGCATTATTTCAGCCATATCGTGGCGTGAACAAATGTTATATTAACTTAAAGACACATACAAGACCATTTAGAGAAATAAAACACCTTGTCAATAAACAAACGGGTTATATGTACACATAAAAGAAACATTAAAGGGATAAAAAAACACACCATATAGTTAGAACGTATGCTATCTAACTATATGTTTTGTATATAAATCAATTTCTTTTAAAATTTCAAAAGTGTATCGCCTGCGACATTTGTAAAATGAATTAGATAAATTATTCACATTGTAGAATGTCTGCTGAACATCGGCAACATCTACACAGTCAGTTAAACCATGTTTAAGTGAATAATTGGAATTACACGGAATACATTCCGGTCGTTCCTCTTTATCTAATAGATAACTATGTGTCAATATACTGTGTGCGATACGACATCTGGTCAAAACTACTTGTTCCTTCCGATCTTGACCGTAATAACACTTTAATGATTGTTCATTTTGTTGATATTGGTGGAATTATTGACCATCAATGTTTGAACTTTCTTTACATTATCCATCCAACTAGAAAATTAAGTCACGGTATCAAATTGTAATATGATGAATGTTTATGAGGAAAAGTAAAACCAATTTCGGCATATGTTTAACGATTGTATAATTTTGACCATGACCCTTTTCCATATTATGATCCAATTTTTATTTTTATTAAAAACATATTGAGTGAGTGAGCGATTGTTGCTTAACTCCAACTCAGCAATTTCACTTATATCACAGCGAGAACAAGTTGATTTTCAATGAGAACATGATGAGGTTCGCTTTGTAATAGACCAACACGCTCAACTCACTGAAAAATTAGTCGGCGGATATACATATTGCCCAACTTGGACACATTATCCTGATTCCGAGCCAACAAGTCTTTGCTCTTTCTCCTTAATGCTGTGTGCTTAGCGAAGAAGCAATACATACCAATTTTATAGTCCTTGGTTTGACCCGATCGCGGCTCGATCCAAGGATCTACCACACTCGCGGCGAGTACACCATTACAACATCGATACGGTTTAAAAACATAGCCACAACTAAATCATTACAAGGACAAAACTTTAACACTGGTTTTGATTTTGAAATACGATTTTTATTTAATATTCAATTTACCCATCCGTAGCTGAAAAAATTATTGTCATCCCAAAATTTACACATTTCTGCATGATATGAATTTACAACCGTCACATTTGCATCAAGAAGTCCAATATTCGTTGGGTATGTTTTCCAGTTGTCCGTGTAAGGTTTACCTGTACGTGCAAAATGCAATATTTCACGCTGAATCATTTGTTCGTAAATACGATCCTCCTTCGTTGGCGTGTAATAATCTGAAATTATCCCGAAAAACCCAACTGAATCCCAATTGTGGTACGAATATCTGGCTTTAAATTGAATACCTGCTTCTGTTTCTACGGGGTATGATGGCCGCTGTTGAAGGACATAACGATAAACAGGAGACTTAAAATATGTGCTGAGGATGTCGGCCATTATGTTAGTCGGACATGTTATCCTCACGCCTGTTGTCAAAGTTGTATACTGGTATTCCGGAGTTTCTACGCCATCCGGATATAAAACTAGTGTCTCGGCACTTATATTTCCTTGGAATGTATCTAGGTAACCATGAACACATCTGTGATAGTCTTCCCAGGTCCAACTACTAATGTTTGAATGTGATGTCAACTTCCTGTGCAGTTGTTCCTGAAAATAAATTAAGTTACTTCTCTTAGCTTATATATATATATGAAACTGACAGCCACGATATAACTGAAATAATGTTGAAAGTGGCGCTAAGTACCATAATCCCCTCTCCCTGCCTCTAATATTTCAGAATTCAAATAGCACTTCACTTAAAAGGTGGATTATGTGTACATTGAAATAGTCTATGATGTCAGAGATATTAGGATTAATTTCAGCTGCACTAAATTGTAAGGACTTTGGGGGACGATTCTTCCCCCGAGGCATATTTGTATTCATTCGTGACTAAATTCAAGGTTTTTGACATGGAAATATCTTTGTATCATTCTAGTAAATTATTTTCTATGACATTTGGCGGGGAAAAAACTTTAGATGTATTTGATAGTTGAAGACTAACAAACAAAAATGAAACAAATACGTTGGAATGCAAAAGTGATATAAAATATCTAACATGATGCTCACGCAATCAGTTCCTATCACAACTTACCTTGTGAAGTTCGATTCTTACGCGTTGTGAGGTGTAGTATACGCGAAACGATTATATTTGTGTGCGTTTTAGATTATTTCAAAGGAAATTATGGTGTTTTCAGACAGGTTTGAATATACCACAGGAGTAATCATAAGCTGCTAATCGAAGGACAAACCGGACAATAGTCAAAAGAAAAAGCCTAAGCAATAATACACAAAACTCCACACAGAAAACTAAAGATTGAGCAACTCAAACCCCACTAAAAACCGGGATTGACCTCATGTGTAATAGAAGTGTAAGCAGTACCTGCTCCACTACCGGACACTGGTGAGGCCCATCATGATGAAATGATCAGGTGTTCAATTCAATTGTGTGCTTGCTTTATTTTAATTAACCACTTGTAAATGCAGAAAAATTGAGAAAAAAAAAAGAGAAAAAAAAAAGGAAAATTACGTATGCACAAAGAATTGGTTTTGGCTATCCTGTTTAGCCCCTTTGGTTTTCTTGATCCTCAATATTTTTTTTAATTATTTAGCTTTGCAATCTTTTGACATTGAGAGTACCTGATGAAGGTTATTCCAGAAATGCGTCGTGCACACTAAATTAGATATCTTCTTTTTTTTATTGAATGAACGGTCACCGTCAGAGTGTGAAATCTTGTGTTTTCTTGAAAACATTCAAGGTAGAAACTATAATTATACAAACCAACTATCACTGGAACGTCGATTCCTTTGTGATTTTTCCACATATCAAATGGAGGTTCTAGAACTACATAACCTGAAAGGCCAAATTGTCCAAATTATGTTGTTTCTAATGGTTGGTGAATATATATGTTAAACAGATGTTCATGAAAAGTAATAGTTCTATATTATTGTACTTGTGACCATGAACTACTTAATGGAATTCACACTTTATGACGCATTGCACAACAATCGTAATAACCTTTTCTGATATTCTTATCGTATTTAACATGTTACATTTATCGTAATATTTTTAATCACCACGGTGGATAAATGTCAGCATGAGAAATCCAGCCTTCGACGCTCATTAACGACGAAAATAACAACTTAAACAAAATTTTGATGTTTTGTTCATATGAAAAACCGATTCTCCATCTTTCCATAGCTGAATTTTTTTCAAACTGTAAAGTTCTCACTAAAGTCCGAACTTTATATTTTGAAGAAAAGAAATATTTCGAGTGGAGAAATGTAGTAATGGTCTGGTAGCAAAAGGAGTATATATCTACAAGTGAAAAGACTGATTAGGTATATGAATAATATATGTTATACTTAATGCATAAACAGTTACCTTGGCCTTCAAATTATTTTTATTTTTCACTACTGATAAACTAACCATCGACAATACAAAGTGCGCCATCAAACCTATTATGGGTAGGTGGGTCCAACTGATCGTCCATACCCCAATATGGATACACATTATATGGTATAGCATGGATGATGTCATCAGCTGGAAGATTGTACAGGCAGTCGATATCATGACATCCAGTATTATTCAAAAATAGCAAATTATCTTTGGATGCGTCTGCTAGAGTTTTATTATACACCGGCGAAGCACTCATAATCAATGCTCGATGAAATAGTCCCACCGACAGTGGCGAGGAAAGTAGACCTAGGATGCTTGTTCCACCAGAACTCTGACCAAATACTGTTACCTACAAATATAAAACAGATATACATACACATAAATGCATACATACATGGAAGGTGAAAATTGAACAAAAAACATCATGCCTATTTTTCTTTGACGTAAGCTTCAATTTCAAATATTTTCTCTATTGCGAATATTGTGTCAGGAGTCCAGTTTAAGATAAACAAACCACATAAAATGAATAATACGAGTACACGAAAACATGTTGATTTTGGCAAATTAAAGATAACCAACGGCATAGCATTACATTTCATTTATAAAGGTGCAGCTCAGTGATGGATTTGATCGAATATGGAAACGAATTCCAGTAATTAATTTTGTTATGATAAAATGGTGTTGAATCGATGTCTTTATCCATAGATCTATGTGTTTCATAATGAAATTGATTTGATGTTGTGTTGTTTTTATTGAATATCAAAATAACAATGTATGTGTAACAATGCTGAAAATAAAAACGTAGATATATAATATAGTGTGTGTCTGGAATATCCGAAGAATATTTGTATTAAACTTGGTTTTCTGCACATTATTCTGAGACAAAAAATAACTCTGTTTGGCAATTTTTTTCATCGCGTCAAATTTAATCTATTTCATTTTTTTTCATCGCGTCAAATTTAATCTGTATCAATGCCTATGTATTTAACACACTATTCTGCGAATTTAATACATGACCATTGCAATTTAGTAACAATTTGAATACAGTTGTAAATTTTCTCTTTGGTGTGAAGAAGAAGCTCTTAATTTTAGCAAGGTGTAGAGATAGCTTATCAATAAACCATTGACTACACGATATAAGTCCCTTTCCTTAGAGAGATAAAATCAGGGAATTATTGAAAAATAAGATAGTACTGTTGTCCCTACACAAATGAAGTGTGCATTTTGGGTTTATATTATTAGGCATGCCTTTGATTCAGTAAAGACAATTTGACAGTAATTATATATGTATGCATACGAAGCTTGCAGAAACGACTCGCGCGCACTTAATAAGATGTCTATGTTATTATTACTATCAGAGTCAATACATTTACTGTTGGCCTATTAGTCCTACTAAGTATCGCCCGTCCAGTAGATTGTGGCACTAAAGTAGACATTAACAGTTCTTAGATAATGTAATGTATTAATACTATGGTCAATCTACCCCAGCCATATGTAACTTTGACCGATTTTGGCTACTTCTTTCATAGCTAATGTTTCCCCCGGGCGAAGTAATTCTGTGTCTGTGTAATATAAACATTAGTATTATCAATCATCCGCTCGGTGTCTGTCGTCCGTCATATATAAAGATCACACGAACTTAGGTTTTATGAGAAAGGTTATTGAACCAAGCTACTGAACCAAGGGTTTCTGTTGGCTAAGTTTAAGTCATCACTTCGAACGTTGTATGGTCGCCACCGTGACTTGGTTAACCGTTACGGAATATCTGTGTCACAAATGACCCCGGATATGCTCAACCTGTCGTAAGCACTTCCCGATTCTTTCCTTATCACCAGGTTTGTAACTAGAGTAACATTTTGGAGCATTTTACCCGTCCGGAGCACGAAAGTTCACCCCCGATTCTGTGTATTGTGTTGTAGATCATTGTATGTCCTTTTGTCTATTTACATTTGGTTATTGTGTTGTCTGTCCTTCGATTTACGGATACTGATTACCCTTTTGATATCTTCAAACTTTATTTATTGGACATTAACAAAGTTATACCAACAAATCATAGGATTTGACAGAAACTTTATAACTGTAGATGACTAACTAACATTGTTTTGGTTATATCCTTTAAGACATATTTATTTTTTTATAAATGACTGATAAATTACGCACCAAATTCGGATTTCCTCCAAAGTTTTTGATATTCATCTGTACCCATTGGAGTGCCAGTTGTTGATCCATAAATCCATAATTACCAGACACATTATTTGGAGACTGACTTGATAAAATGTCTAGCGCCATAAACCCAAAAGCATGTAAACGATAGTTCATGCTAACGTACACTGTGTTAGTAGTGTTAGCAAGTTTTGATGTAGGACTATATCCTGGCCAATTTCCACTAGATGATTGTAAGCTTCCGTCATGGATCCAAACCATGACTGGGAGATTTGCATTTTTGTCAAGAGTCGGAGTCCATACATTCAGGAACAGACAATCCTCACTACCGATTAATCCACTTGAATTATCAGAACTAAATTGAAAACATGTGTTGCCAAACATCGACGCATTAAAAGTTCCCGACCAGCAAGTATTAGTATTTCTTCTGAGTGGTTCTGGGGGCTTCCATCGACGCTGTTTTGTTGGTGGCAATGCATATGGGATCCCTTTAAAGACATATGCTGTCGAATGAGTTCCACGAACTGGTCCACAATGTGTGTTCACAACATGCTGTTGCTGTTGTGTAACATTGTCTAGTAAAAAACTACATACACTGACAACACATGTACAAAAAATCAGAATAATATATTCCATATTGGAAGAATTATTGAAATGAAATAATTGATATTAAAGTATAGTCTAACTTACATCTTATCAGATAATTCAAGGTCGTTACGAATTTTATCTTGATGCTGTTATTTATAGACCGAGCCAGACCTTAACCCACTATTGAAGTTCTCAAGTAGTTGTTAGCGTTATTGTAACTACTGCCTAGACAAAAAATATGAACCAATATAATATATTGCATGGTTTATGCGAGCATTAAACTGTGACGCGACGTATGTTTTATTATTTCGGAATATTAAGGAGAGTAGTGGTCTCCAGTTAATAACAAATTGTAGAAGCTAGTACAAATTTTATTAGTTTTGCCAACCCAACAATGACATCTCTAGACAAGGTTAATATGCTTCTGCCGAAATTACAATCCGCTTAGAAAACTCTAATTGATAGTTTGCAAGATTAGATATGCCTAACTTTGAATATATAATATTTTAACATGTGTTTGTGTACACTTAGATATCATCATTCAATACTTATAAATGGATTTGTAACAATAATTACATGACGGGTGCCACTAGTGAAGCAGAAACTGTTTACCCTTCCGGAGCACCTGAGTTGTTCCCCGGTTTTTAGTGGGGTCCGTGTTGCTCGGTCTTTAGTTTTCAATGTAGTGTTTGTAGATCCCTGTTTGTCATTGTGCCCTTTTTTATATTGGCCACTGTATTGTCTGTCCGTCTTCGAATTACGACTTCTGGATACCTCTTTGGCATATTTAATACTTTTCTACCTCTCACAATTACTTATATTTAATACTTTTCTACCTCTCACAATTACTTATATTTAATACTTTTCTACCTCTCACAATTACTTATATTTAATACTTTTCTACCTCTAACAATTACTTATATCTAATACTTTTCTACCTCTCACAATTACTTATATTTAATACTTTTCTACCTCTCACAGTTACTTATATTTAATACTTTTCTACCTCTCACAGTTACTTATATTTAATACTTGTCTACCTCTCACAGTTACTTATATTTAATACTTTTCTACCTCTCACAGTTACTTATATTTACGAACCTCTTTATTCACGCTGTAATTCCAGACAACTGTCATTCTCTATGTTCCTTTCTTTCTGTAAATATTGATTATTCCGTGGTATTCTTCAATTCCAAAGGGAACATTCCAACAGGAATGAATCCATTTCATTCTTAAATATGAGGTTAAAAGCAATTTCCAAAGTTGAAGGCAAAAGCTAACAAATCGGTCTCAGTGCAATGATGGTTGAGTTTAGTCGACAGTTGAAGTAATTGAATTCTGAATATAGAAAACGTATCTTGTATTATCCTCGAACTATAAGGGAAGACACAAAGGATTGTCTTTGACAAGATAATTGTTATGTATATATTTGTTCTGGGAATGATTGTCAATTTTTGTTTTGTGTCATTGTTTTTATGATGAATGACTTGTCGGCTTTTGATTACCCCTTTGGTATATTCAAACTTTTCTTGTGACCTTTTGTACGATTTCAATTCATTGCTATTCTCTCTAGAGTAGTCCGGATGTTAACTAGTTTTACTGTATAAACCTTACTTACCTTGACATTATCGCTACACTCCTTATAAATGAATTCAGAAGCGCTTAGAAATATCTGATTACAAAAAATAATATTATTTTGTATTGCATCCGAATAGAGCGGCCATCGTGGTCATTATGATATAGTTTTAACTAACGTTTTACTATGGAAGCAGTGCGTATCACCAATACAGTTTTACGTCCGATTCCCGCAATACTCACAGATGGTGCATATAAAAATTATTATCATTCAAGAATATACACATCTCTGAATGATATGAATTCACAACCGTCACATTTGTATCAAGAACTCTAGTAGTAGTTGGGTATGTTTTCCAGCTGTCCGTGTAAGGTTTACCTGTACGTGCACCCTTTTTTGTAATTTACAAAGCTGAGCGCGAACCCACGCCGTATTGGTGATAGGCTAACGACCTAACCCATTGAGCCACCCCAGTAAATCGAAGAAGGAGACAACTTGCCCTAATAACGTAATGGCGAACATTTTCAGCACATATTTTAAGTCTCCTGTTTATCGCTAAGTTCTTCGTCAGCGGCCATCATGCCCAATTAATATCTTCTTGGGTATTCCATTTAAGGCTAGATATTTGTGTCACGCCTGAGATTCAGTTGGATTTTTCGGACGAATTGATGAGTATTACACACCGACGAAGGAGGACTGTCTTTACGAACAAATGATGCAACGTGAAATGCTGCATTTTGCACGTACAGGTAAACCTTACACGGACAGCTGGAAAACATACCCAACCACTACTAGAGTTCTTGATACAATAAATAAAGGTAATAACAAAAGTGACGGTTGTGAATTCATATCATTCAGAGATGTGTATATTCTTGAATGATAATAATTTTTATAGCTACGGATGGGTAAATTAAATGTAAAAAAAGAAAGATAAATATATAGAATAATAGAAAGTAAATGAAAAATAACAAGATATATATAGCTCTCCAAATCCAAATAAAACCACGCCACATTTTTATATCTGATCCAAACAAGGAACAGGATTTCCAACGCCACATGCCGTGGTTTCTTCTATGCTTAAGGAATGGAGGTGATAAATGGTTGTTCGTTTTTTGTGATACTGGTGAAATTGGTTACCATCACTATTTTTTTTCTACATAACATTATGAAAATATGGATTAAACAGTGATGATTCAATATGAAAAAAAAACGAACAACCATCTCTAACCTCAGCTCATTGACCATTAAGCAAAACCCACGACATATGACGTTGGAAATCCAGGTTCTGCCTTGAGATATGCACAATAATGTGGCAGGGTTAAACCGATTTATTGAACCCCGAACCCCTCCTGATAATTAGATCTCCAACGACAATACAGATAAACCAACGACAAAAAATCAGCACAGATACGATTCCACTCAAAAAGACCACATACTATAAAACAAAATGAATGACAACATAGACATGAACAGTATGATTATATTGTTTGTTATTATCTGTACCAATCCAGAAAAGTAATCGGTCATGTAGCTGTGTGTTAGGGTATCGATTTTGTCTCTATTTACAATTTTCTATTGCATTTACGCCAAAACGTACTAGGAATTGAAGCATAGCTGAAGAGGTTGCGTTTTTAAGAGTGTACCTCTTCTTCCTTCCCGTTTTAGGTCCCAGATGGCTCAATGAGTTAGGTAGTCGGTTTACCTAATAACTCATACAAGCTTATCACCAATACAGCGTGGGTTCGCGCCCGGCTTTGTAAATTACAAAAATGGTGCACTCGACTCGCAGCCGCAAATCATAAAGTTTACCAGTTGCTTGCCCATGGTCGGTGGTTCTCTCCGGCCTCCTCCACCACTAAGACTGGTCGCCATGATATAGCTGAAATATTGCTGACAAATCATCCTTCGCGTTCCCCAGACAAGAGTAATTGATCATGTTGTTGTACTCCTATGATTGATGGTTAGCACCAGTTGTTGTTGTACTCTGAAAAGAGGTTGTTGCATCAAACTAGTTTTGTTGCTTCGTGCAAACACGCGATAGCCCGATCAAGTTGGTACAGAGCACTATGCGTCCTATAAAATGTCATTGCATGAGAACACGTCCCGTGGAAACAGTTTATTGCAATAGAACAAGTTGAATTGTTTGCTCGATGGAGGTAATTATCAAAGTTGGTTATAACCTGTCAACGGAGGTAGTTGTAAGAATGTTTTGTTATATTGTCTTTATTTTAATGAACAAAATGTGTGTTTGCTTTAGTTAAGGTGAATGGTACAAAGGCTTGTTCGCTTGTATCGGGTATCTGTTAGTAATCTAGCTATCAAGAAGGGAAAGTTAGAATATCATTAACTATTATAATATTTCACTATCTTTTTCCTTTATAAAAACATGACAGTAGTTTTGCTATTGCATCGTAAAATCAACTGCATGACTATTACCCCCGTGGTGCCGGTCAAACATTTTAGGATTATTCCCCTCTGTGGTAATTTCAGCAATCATATTTCCCGGACTTTTCTAAATCATTCATCTCATTGGTTTAAATTAGATGACGTCATGCAAGTCCTCGGACTTTTTCATTGCGCGAGCTAAACTACCGAGACGGTTTAAATTAAATGACGTCATACAAAACTGCTTTAACCCTTAGAACGCCAAGACGTTGATTATATACAACGTTACGTTGCCATATTCCAGAACGTAACGATAAAACGTCACGTAACGTTGCGTGTTTTCACGACGTCTCTATTGGAGTATATATTTACTGCATCATGTTTTTGCATATATAACTCTTTGATAAAGGTTTGTTAAAAACGACAATAATGTCTCTTTGGCGTTCTAACGATAAACGACAAAAATGTCGCTTTGGCGCTGAAGGGTTAAAGAATTTGTATTTAATGGAATGATCCTATCACCCTCTATTGGAGGACAAAGTCAATATCCATACAAAAAAGAACGAACTAAATAAAAAACAATTTTTTGAAAATTAATTTCTCCTTCAAATGCACACACATGAAATGGATTAGTTTTAAAAAGCATTAATAAAGTAGACTTGAAATCCATCAGAAAAGGACCTAATTTAGAATTTTGAATTGCACAGTTGTTCAGTATAATAAAACACTTATAGACTTGATATTCGGGTAATAGCACTTTTGTTGTCCCCTCTGTACCAACTATTGTCCTCGGCGTTGCCTCAGGCAATAGTTGGTACCTTGGGGGAAATAAAAGTGTTATTACCCTCATACCCAGTCAATAAGTGTATACTGCAACCCCTCAAATGTTTGTGTACATTCAAGTCGGGCATTCACAGAAAGTATAAGTTAGTGAACACAATGGAATACGTATTGGAAACATAAAATAATTATTTTTCTGAACCACATTAACCTCGAAAACAAATAACCATCAACAAAGTTGTTCCCATGTGTGTAATATATATTTTTTTAGAAATTAATTTGTGAAAAAAAATAAACTAGCTACTGGAGATTAGATAAATATTTACAGGTGATGCTGTTCTGTAACGTCACATCAGACACTGATAATATAAATTCCCTTGTTTTCTAAAAGTTCAAAATACCCTTATGTAAATCAAAATACTGTACTTTAAAAATATGGTAAGAAAATAACAACTTTGCTGTTCAAATCAAATAAAGTAGTGAGCTGTGATAAATATTTACAGGTGATGCTATTCTGTGACGTCACATCAGACACTGATACCGAAGTATTGTCTACAAAAAGCATAGATATCAAATTCAGTGCACACGACGCATTTCTGAAATAATCTTCATCAGGTACGAATCACATAAAAAATATAAGACACCGAAAGTGTATCTAGTGAAGGTTGAATATAGGAGTCATGTCTGGTGATTGTAAAATATTGAAGTAATGTATATCGAATGTTAAATGTCATATCCATTTCTGACAAATGTAGATTAACTAAGCTCAATTCTGAAGATGTAGAATGGCGTGGCGGTGTTATTAATCCCTCAGACATAGGTGACGTAGCAGATTTTGGCTATTCTGTTTATGCCCTTGGTTTTCGTGCTCCCAAAGATTATAAAATTATTTGGCATTCAAATATTTTGGCCTTGAGTGTACATGATGAAGGTTATTTCAGAAACGCGTTATGTGCACTAAATTTGATATCTACGTTTTTCTGGCAAGAATCACAAAATAAAGGCTTCTACAAATAAGTCAGGATAAAGGATGACCAGAGGCATTGGAATGAAAACGTAGATATCAAATTTAGTGCGCTCAACGCGTTTCTATAATAACCTTTATCAGGTACGTTTCTGGAATAACCTTTATCAGGTACGCTCAGAACCGAATAATTGGGAATACAGCATGACATATTCCTATTGAATTGCGATACTCATGATCATTGACGATCATATACTACAGTAACAGAAGGAACACATATTATTGACGGCAGTCATATTCAACACCAAAATACCATACTAGAAACGAAAAACATGAAAGCAGCTTATGTTTCTACATGTATCTATGAAATAATAAACAAAGGTATGGCTTTAACAGTGAAACGTTGGGGAACCGCTCATCAACAGATCAGCGATCTACGTATACTGATTTTGGTAAGGGACGCAATATGACGAACGACAATGAAAATTGATGGAACTTTAAATTATCTTTCAATTTTCATCAATTGAGTATCTTATACCGCCACCATGTGACTGAAATATTGTGGCGTTAAACACCATAAACCAAACCAAACCAAACCAAACCATCAATTGAGTATCAAATAGATTTAATATGATATCCATCTTCTTTTACAATACAGTGGCGCAATGCAGAAAATTTCAAAGATTTTTTATTAATTTATCCATCCATAACTGAAGAACTTATTGTCATTCCAAAATTTGCACATTTCAGAATGATACGAATTGACAACCGTAACATTTGTGGTAAGTAGACCGATGCTTGTTGGATAAGTGTTCCAACTTTTGGTGTACGGTACTCCAAAGCGAGCGAAATACACCATTTCACGCTGCACCATCTCCTGATAAAGCATATCACCTTTTGTAGGTGTGTAGTAGTCTTCTATTGAACCAAAAAACGCAATGGAATCCCATATGTGGCACGCATAATGTGATAGAAACGGGTTGCGGAGAATATTGACGGGATAGGACGGCCATTGTGTAAGAACATAGCGATACACCGGGGACATAAAATATTTGGTGAGAATGTCAGCCATAATGTTATTTGGACAAACAACACGTAGGTCGGATGTCAGCGTTGTATACTGATAAGCTGCACTCTCTACGCCATCTGGATATAAAGCGAGAGCACCCGTGGAAATATTTCCCGGAAACGTATCGAGATAACCTTTCACATATTTGTGATAGTCATTCCAAGTCCAGCTGTTAAGATCTGAATGTGTCGGAAAGTCGTCAACCTCTTGTGCAGTGGTTCCTGTAAAAATATGTTTGTAAATAAATTAGAGTTATCTTTCTTTTTTCAGAAATTACAATAGTTAAAATAACAAATACCACACTGTCGGATCAATTCCAAAATAAATGACCAAATCGTAGTCACAATCGATACCCCTAACACACAAATACATGACCACTCACTTTCCATGCTTGGCACAGACACTTCAATAAAAAGTGGCGAGTTAAACTAGTTAATGGTTCCAAAACTCCCTTCTGAGTGAAATGGTGCGATCATTCATGTGCTTTCCACATGTGAGTAAAATGCCATCCCTGATATAATATAAAATGCCATACCTGATAAAATATAAAATGCCATCCCTGATATAATATAAAATGCCATCCCTGATATAATATAAAATGCCATCCCTGATATAATATAAAATGCCATCCCTGATATAATATAAAATGCCATCCCTGATATAATATAAAATGCCATCCCTGATATAATATAACCGGACCAACAGCGCTATCATAAAGAACGCTATGCCATTGACCATTATACGTAGAGAATAGAAATATCCCATTAAATGCTTCTAGATCGCAGGTGTATTACAACATATACAAATCTATATACTTTCGAAGCAATTTTTGCATGCACTGTCCATCTGCTATTTTTATTACATTTCTTTGCGCATAGAGGTGTCCAATCCGTCTTGAATAGATGAGAAACATGGCGGTTGTCTAATAAGAGACGGGAACTGTTCACCTTGGTTTATGGTGAGGTTCGTGTTGGTCATATTCTTAGTTTTGCCCTTTGTGTGCCGAATGTTGCCAGTGTCTCTGGATTGCCCCTTCGGTTTTCTCTAACGTTTATCAATGTACTAGACCAATACACAAAGCTGGATTTTTATCCCCCTTGTTTGGAATAAGACACATCTTATGCATTACACGAGAAGCAGACATAAATTGACCAAAATTTTACTTAATTGAAATGTATTTCAGAAATCCATGTATTTCAGCTAGAGTATCAAAGAGGTTTTAGTTTAATATTATTTTATTGCAAATAAAACAGCAATGGGATTGGACAAAAAGTTATCACAACTTATGGACTGTCCTCTCCCTACAAATAATACACATATAATAATGTCAACAAAAATAGCACATACACAAATATAAATAATATTTAACACAATATAGTGAAACATGGGAAATAAATTGATGTTGATGTAGACCAGATGATCGACCACTGATTAGAGGTCAACGAGGTCAAATTAGCTGATGCATGATTGCTTATTCAGTAATGCACTTGGTAACTTCGATGGCCCATATTCCTTTTCCAATATAGGTCTGAGAAACTTACTGTATTAGATTATATTATATGTATCAACTGAAAAACCCAAAAATACAACACCGTCGGAACAGGTCGAAAATCTAATAGGGAAATCGTAGATAGAGTCAATCACACAGATACATAGCCACTCACTTTCTATGCTTGCTACAGGTACTGCAATAAAAAGTGGCGGGCTTATACTAGTTGTTTTGCTTTGTTTGTCTTCGTCTTATATCTTGTGTACCCAATATTGCCAATATCTCTGGATTTTCAATTCTTGATTAGCCCTTCGGTTTCTCTAACGTTTATTGAAAGATTACAATGAGTTCATCTTACCTATGATTACTGGTACATCTATTCCTTTATGCTTTTTCCACATTTCAAATGGAGGCTCAGGAACAACGTACCCTGAAAAAAAACATTTGCAGCATGACTACAAATAAATTGTCTAAATCGTAGCTTGATAATAAAGCAGGTATTTTCAAACTCTTCTTGCAAGGAAATATAAAACAACAGCATACATATAGCTTTTACAAATGTCACAATGGATTTCTGGAAAGGTATTGATGAGAAATCCATGTACTTGAGCTAAAATATCAAAGACGGTCAAATTAGCTGATGCACGATTGCTTAGACTGTAATACGTTTGATAACTTCGATGGTCCATATTTCTTTCAAACATACGTCTTAGAAACTTACTCTCTTAGATTATGTTATATGTATAAAATAAAATGGCAAAAAAAATAAATACCACATCATCGGAACAGTCCCAAAATCCGATAGAAAAATCGTAGACAGAGGGAAAATCAATACCCCTGACACAATAATACACGACCGCCCACTTTCCATGCTTGGTACAGGCAATTCAAGAAAAGGTGGCGGGGATTGACTAGTTTATGTGCCCAACAAGGTTATTAAACGCTTTCTCTCGATCTAAATATCGTCCTAATAAATTCAGTTACTGGCTAAAACTCACCATCAACAATACAGATTGCACCATCAAATTTATTATGGGTTGGCGGATTACTCTGATCCAACATAGCCCAGTATGGATAAACACTCCACGGGATAGCGTGAATTACGTCATCTGCTGGAAGATTGTACAGACAGTCGATGTCGTGGCATTTGGTATTAGTAAGAAATACCATGTTATCCTTCGATGCGTCTGCCAACGATTTATTAAACACCGGCGAAGCACTCATCATCAATGCTCTGTGAAATAGTCCCGCCGAAAGAGGTGAAGCGAGAAGACCTATAATGCTTGTTCCACCAGAACTCTGACCAAATACTGTTACCTACATTGATACATATTAACATTCTTTAAGTATATTTTGCCACTGATCTCTCATGAAGAATTTTACTTTCGATCTGTTTATGACTAATTGATATTACTTTTTAATCTATTTGACTTTCCAACCTTGACCTTAAGCGTACCTGATGAAGGTTAATTCCAGAAACGCGTAGTGTGCACTAAATTTGATATCTACGTTTTTATTACATCAAGTAGAAACATCAACTTTAATTTTTTTTTTTTTTTAGAGTAATGATCTGTAATGTCTAATTTCTTGGTTGGTAGTTAATCAAATACAAACACGTGCTAAATTTGCTTTTATCCTGTCCATAGCTATGTCATGGAAATTTCTGTGAAAAAGTATGCTCGTTTTCTTGAGTTGACGCAAATCTGTTTAGGCTTTGTATTTGCTATTTGTTATTTGTTTCGGAGCTTGGAAAATAAAGTTTGATGGCACTGAATGTCTAATCAGACATCGTAAATCGAAGGACTGACAATACAATGGAAATTTGTGAGATCCAATTTCTATGGATTTTTAATCGTTGCCTTTTTAATTTGTTTTCTATAGTTTGTGGTTTACCAGAGGAGAGGTTTGCTGTTCTCTGCCATTCCTGTGCTACTTCTAATTTTCGGGGATATGACATATAGTAGGCAGAGATAATTTACTCGCATACAGTATAGACGTATCTTATGTTTGAGTTATTATGAGGTCATTTCCGGACCTCAGATATTAAACTATCAGAAGTAAATGTCCTGAAATGTAAATATATCGTATATTAACTTCCGCTTAAAATTTCTCTTATATATTTCAACATTGTCATTATCTAATTTGATCAGGTGACATTATACAATTATAGTCTTTTATTGAGGTCAATACGAGTTTTTATGGACTTTAAAAACGATATTCACCGAAGCCTTTAGGCTGAGGTGAATATTGATTTCTAAGGTCTATAAAAACTCGTATTGACCGATACAAAAGACTGTAATTGTTATATTAAACGAAATAAGGGTAATAACAAAATTACCGAACTCCGAGCAATCTTACAAAGGGAAAGTCAAAACTCATAATGAAAGTGAAACCAAGTCAATACGAGTTTTAATCAAACAATATCAAATTTAACGGAATGTCAGGTCACAGCAAGATAGCCAATAAAATTGCTTAAATAAAATCATTATGTAATAAAAATATTTATAAACCCGAAGAGTTTATATTACATATATATACAAGCACCCAAATTAAAAGAAAAAAAAATATTTGGCTTTCCAATCGTACCTATAATAACGAAAATAAATCATGAGTAGCCGAACAAGGCAGTAATTCACGAATGTACGTGCAGTGCCGGATTTAACATTGTGCTTAGGTGTGCTTAAGCACAGAGTCCCGATTGCTAGGAGGGGGGACATCTTCCTGCCAAAAAACGCAGTGTACATGTGTCTGATCTAATATAACGTAATATTTTAACTATTCCTAAATTTCCTGAGCATGTATGCCTGAATGCCTGTATAGGCCTACCGGGTCTACCTCCTTCAGGGCCCAAGTAAGGGGCCTCATAACTTAACTAGCATAGAGCCTCATTTGTCCTAAATCCAGCACTGTGTGCGTTAGAGCGTGGGAGAATTACCGTCGTTGTTCGGTTACGAGTGATATATTTTCGATATTCGGAATGCAAGAGTTATACCAAAAACATCCTCAGGGTCATTTTTATTGGTTGAGGAACGAATTTTCCACGAGTCTACTTACCATATTAGGATTTCCACCAAAATTTCTAATATTCTTTTGTACCCATTGGAGTGCCAGTTGTTGATCCATAAATCCATAGTTACCAGACACATTATGCGGAGATTGTTTAGACAAAATATCAAGTGCCATAAATCCAAAAGCATGGAGACGATAGTTCATACTAACGTATACCACATTAGTCTTGTTTGCTAGTTTGGTTGTTGGACTATAAGTTGGCCAGTTTCCATTCGAAAGCTGTAGACTGCCACCATGGATCCAGACCATGACTGGTAAATTTGCGTGCGGATTAAGCGTTGGCGTCCATACATTCAAGTACAGGCAATCCTCACTGCCTATTAATTGACTCATGTTATGAACATCCTTTTGAATACATGTATTACCGAATGTAGAAGCATTAAGCGTATTCATCCAACATGTATTTGTAGATTTGCTGAGTGGTACAGGAGCCTTCCATCGCCTCTCCTTTGTCGGCGGCAAAGCATATGGGATACCTTTGAAAACATATGCTGTAGATTTGATTCCAAGAACGGGTCCACAATCCGTTTTCACAATAATAGGCTGTTCTTTGTTTTCGACATTATCTAGTAAAATGACCAATACATTGACCGCGACCGAATATACAATCCACGTCAAAATACCCATGTCCTTTTATCTAAGTTTAGTTGACATGTACTCATTTCGTATCAAATAACGAAGATAAAGCGAAATATAACGATATATAAATAGATTAGGTAAAAACATGTGTTAGATTTCATCACGAGTCGATATTATTATCTGTTTATAGATCATGGGATACGTTTATCAACACCAAATGTGCAATGCTTGATTGATTGATTGGTTGGTGCTTAACGCCAACTCTAGCATTATTTCAGCCATATCGTGGCGTGAACAAATGTTATATTAACTTAAAGACACATACAAGACCATTTAGAGAAATAAAACACCTTGTCAATAAACAAACGGGTTATATGTACACATAAAAGAAACATTAAAGGGATAAAAAAACACACCATATAGTTAGAACGTATGCTATCTAACTATTTGTTTTGTATATAAATCAATTTCTTTTAAAATTTCAAAAGTGTATCGCCTGCGACATTTGTAAAATGAATTAGATAAATTATTCACATTGTAGAATGTCTGCTGAACATCGGCAACATCTACACAGTCAGTTAAACCATGTTTAAGTGAATAATTGGAATTACACGGAATACATTCCGGTCGTTCCTCTTTATCTAATAGATAACTATGTGTCAATATACTGTGTGCGATACGACATCTGGTCAAAACTACTTGTTCCTTCCGATCTTGACCGTAATAACACTTTAATGATTGTTCATTTTGTTGATATTGGTGGAATTATTGACCATCAATGTTTGAACTTTCTTTACATTATCCATCCAACTAGAAAATTAAGTCACGGTATCAAATTGTAATATGATGAATGTTTATGAGGAAAAGTAAAACCAATTTCGGCATATGTTTAACGATTGTATAATTTTGACCATGACCCTTTTCCATATTATGATCCAATTTTTATTTTTATTAAAAACATATTGAGTGAGTGAGCGATTGTTGCTTAACTCCAACTCAGCAATTTCACTTATATCACAGCGAGAACAAGTTGATTTTCAATGAGAACATGATGAGGTTCGCTTTGTAATAGACCAACACGCTCAACTCACTGAAAAATTAGTCGGCGGATATACATATTGCCCAACTTGGACACATTATCCTGATTCCTAGCCAACAAGTCTTTGCTCTTTCTCCTTAATGCTGTGTGCTTAGCGGAGAAGCAATACATACCAATTTTATAGTCCTTGGTTTGACCCGATCGCGGCTCGATCCAAGGATCTACCACACTCGCGGCGAGTACACCATTACAACATCGATACGGTTTAAAAACATAGCCACAACTAAATCATTACAAGGACAAAACTTTAACACTGGTTTTGATTTTGAAATACGATTTTTATTTAATATTCAATTTACCCATCCGTAGCTGAAAAAATTATTGTCATCCCAAAATTTACACATTTCTGCATGATATGAATTTACAACCGTCACATTTGCATCAAGAAGTCCAATATTCGCTGGGTATGTTTTCCAGTTGTCCGTGTAAGGTTTACCTGTACGTGCAAAATGCAATATTTCACGCTGAATCATTTGTTCGTAAATACGATCCTCCTTCGTTGGCGTGTAATAATCTGAAATTATCCCGAAAAACCCAACTGAATCCCAATTGTGGTACGAATATCTGGCTTTAAATTGAATACCTGCTTCTGTTTCTACGGGGTATGATGGCCGCTGTTGAAGGACATAACGATAAACAGGAGACTTAAAATATGTGCTGAGGATGTCGGCCATTATGTTAGTCGGACATGTTATCCTCACGTCTGTTGTCAAAGTTGTATACTGGTATTCCGGAGTTTCTACGCCATCCGGATATAAAACTAGTGTCTCGGCACTTATATTTCCTTGGAATGTATCTAGGTAACCATGAACACATCTGTGATAGTCTTCCCAGGTCCAACTACTAATGTTTGAATGTGATGATGCCATGTCAACTTCCTGTGCAGTTGTTCCTGAAAATAAATTAAGTTACTTCTCTTAGCTTATATATATATATGAAACTGACAGCCACGATATAACTGAAATAATGTTGAAAGTGGCGCTAAGTACCATAATCCCCTCTCCCTGCCTCTAATATTTCAGAATTCAAATAGCACTTCACTTAAAAGGTGGATTATGTGTACATTGAAATAGTCTATGATGTCAGAGATATTAGGATTAATTTCAGCTGCACTAAATTGTAAGGACTTTGGGGGACGATTCTTCCCCCGAGGCATATTTGTATTCATTCGTGACTAAATTCAAGGTTTTTGACATGGAAATATCTTTGTATCATTCTAGTAAATTATTTTCTATGACATTTGGCGGGGAAAAAACTTTAGATGTATTTGATAGTTGAAGACTAACAAACAAAAATGAAACAAATACGTTGGAATGCAAAAGTGATATAAAATATCTAACATGATGCTCACGCAATCAGTTCCTATCACAACTTACCTTGTGAAGTTCGATTCTTACGCGTTGTGAGGTGTAGTATACGCGAAACGATTATATTTGTGTGCGTTTTAGATTATTTCAAAGGAAATTATGGTGTTTTCAGACAGGTTTGAATATACCACAGGAGTAATCATAAGCTGCTAATCGAAGGACAAACCGGACAATAGTCAAAAGAAAAAGCCTAAGCAATAATACACAAAACTCCACACAGAAAACTAAAGATTGAGCAACTCAAACCCCACTAAAAACCGGGATTGACCTCATGTGTAATAGAAGTGTAAGCAGTACCTGCTCCACTACTGGACACTGGTGAGGCCCATCATGATGAAATGATCAGGTGTTCAATTCAATTGTGTGCTTGCTTTATTTTAATTAACCACTTGTAAATGCAGAAAAATTGAGAAAAAAAAAAAGAGAAAAAAAATAGGAAAATTACGTATGCACAAAGAATTGGTTTTGGCTATCCTGTTTAGCCCCTTTGGTTTTCTTGATCCTCAATATTTTTTTTAATTATTTAGCTTTGCAATCTTTTGACATTGAGGGTACCTGATGAAGGTTATTCCAGAAATGCGTCGTGCACACTAAATTAGATATCTTCTTTTTTTTATTGAATGAACGGTCACCGTCAGAGTGTGAAATCTTGTGTTTTCTTGAAAACATTCAAGGTAGAAACTATAATTATACAAACCAACTATCACTGGAACGTCGATTCCTTTGCGATTTTTCCACATATCAAATGGAGGTTCTAGAACTACATAACCTGAAAGGCCAAATTGTCCAAATTATGTTATTTCTAATGGTTGATGAATATATATGTTAAACAGATGTTCATGAAAGGTAATAGTTCTATATTATTGTACTTGTGACCATGAACTACTTAATGGAATTCACACTTTATGACGCATTGCACAACAATCGTAATAACCTTTTCTGATATTCTTATCGTATTTAACATGTTACATTTATCGTAATATTTTTAATCACCACGGTGGATAAATGTCAGCATGAGAAATCCAGCCTTCTACGCTCATTAACGACGAAAATAACAACTTAAACAAATTTTTGATGTTTTGTTCATATGAAAAACCGATTCTCCATCTTTCGATAGCTGAATTTTTTTCAAACTGTAAAGTTCTCACTAAAGTCCGAACTTTATATTTTGAAGAAAAGAAATATTTCGAGTGGAGAAATGTAGTAATGGTCTGGTAGCAGAAGGAGTATATATCTACAAGTGAAAAGACTGATTAGGTATATGAATAATATATGTTATACTTAATGCATAAACAGTTACCTTGGCCTTCAAATTATTTTTATTTTTCACTACTGATAAACTAACCATCGACAATACAAAGTGCGCCATCAAACCTATTATGGGTAGGTGGGTCCAACTGATCGTCCATACCCCAATATGGATACACATTATATGGTATAGCATGGATGATGTCATCAGCTGGGAGATTGTACAGGCAGTCGATATCATGACATCCAGTATTATTCAAAAATAGCAAATTATCTTTGGATGCGTCTGCTAGAGTTTTATTATACACCGGCGAAGCACTCATAATCAATGCTCGATGAAATAGTCCCACCGACAGTGGCGAGGAAAGTAGACCTAGGATGCTTGTTCCACCAGAACTCTGACCAAATACTGTTACCTACAAATATAAAACAGATATACATACACATAAATGCATACATACATGGAAGGTGAAAATTGAACAAAAAACATCATGCCTATTTTTCTTTGACGTAAGCTTCAATTTCAAATATTTTCTCTATTGCGAATATTGTGTCAGGAGTCCAGTTTAAGATAAACAAACCACATAAAATGAATAATACGAGTACACGAAAACATGTTGATTTTGGCAAATTAAAGATAACCAACGGCATAGCATTACATTTCATTTATAAAGGTGCAGCTCAGTGATGGATTTGATCGAATATGGAAACGAATTCCAGTAATTAATTTTGTTATGATAAAATGGTGTTGAATCGATGTCTTTATCCATAGATCTATGTGTTTCATAATGAAATTGATTTGATGTTGTGTTGTTTTTATTGAATATCAAAATAACAATGTATGTGTAACAATGCTGAAAATAAAAACGTAGATATATAATATAGTGTGTGTCTGGAATATCCGAAGAATATTTGTATTAAACTTGGTTTTCTGCACATTATTCTGAGACAAAAAATAACTCTGTTTGGCAATTTTTTTCATCGCGTCAAATTTAATCTATTTCATTTTTTTTCATCGCGTCAAATTTAATCTGTATCAATGCCTATGTATTTAACACACTATTCTGCGAATTTAATACATGACCATTGCAATTTAGTAACAATTTGAATACAGTTGTAAATTTTCTCTTTGGTGTGAAGAAGAAGCTCTTAATTTTAGCAAGGTGTAGAGATAGCTTATCAATAAACCATTGACTACACGATATAAGTCCCTTTCCTTAGAGAGATAAAATCAGGGAATTATTGAAAAATAAGATAGTACTGTTGTCCCTACACAAATGAAGTGTGCATTTTGGGTTTATATTATTAGGCATGCCTTTGATTCAGTAAAGACAATTTGACAGTAATTATATATGTATGCATACGAAGCTTGCAGAAACGACTCGCGCGCACTTAATAAGATGTCTATGTTATTATTACTATCAGAGTCAATACATTTACTGTTGGCCTATTAGTCCTACTAAGTATCGCCCGTCCAGTAGATTGTGGCACTAAAGTAGACATTAACAGTTCTTAGATAATGTAATGTATTAATACTATGGTCAATCTACCCCAGCCATATGTAACTTTGACCGATTTTGGCTACTTCTTTCATAGCTAATGTTTCCCCCGGGCGAAGTAATTCTGTGTCTGTGTAATATAAACATTAGTATTATCAATCATCCGCTCGGTGTCTGTCGTCCGTCATATATAAAGATCACACGAGCTTAGGTTTTATGAGAAAGGTTATTGAACCAAGCTACTGAACCAAGGGTTTCTGTTGGCTAAGTTTAAGTCATCACTTCGAACGTTTTATGGTCGCCACCGTGACTTGGTTAACGTTACGGAATATCTGTGTCACAAATGACCCCGGATATGCTCAACCTGTCGTAAGCACTTCCCGATTCTTTCCTTATCACCAGGTTTGTAACTAGAGTAACATTTTGGAGCAGTTTACCCGTCCGGAGCACGAAAGTTCACCCCTGATTCTGTGTATTGTGTTGTAGATCATTGTATGTCCTTTTGTCTATTTGCATTTGGTTATTGTGTTGTCTGTCCTTCGACTTACGGATACTGATTACCCTTTTGATATCTTCAAACTTTATTTATTGGACATTAACAAAGTTATACCAACAAATCATAGGATTTGACAGAAACTTTATAACTGTAGATGACTAACTAACATTGTTTTGGTTATATCCTTTAAGACATATTTATTTTTTTATAAATGACTGATAAATTACGCACCAAATTCGGATTTCCTCCAAAGTTTTTGATATTCATCTGTACCCATTGGAGTGCCAGTTGTTGATCCATAAATCCATAATTACCAGACACATTATTTGGAGACTGACTTGATAAAATGTCTAGCGTAGTCCGGATGTTAACTAGTTTTACTGTATAAACCTTACTTACCTTGACATTATCGCTACACTCCTTATAAATGAATTCAGAAGCGCTTAGAAATATCTGATTACAAAAATAATATTAATTTGTATTGCATCCGAATAGAGCGGCCATCGTGGTCATTATGATATAGTTTTAACTAACGTTTTACTATGGAAGCAGTGCGTATCACCAATACAGTTTTACGTCCGATTCCCGCAATACTCACAGATGGTGCATATAAAAATTATTATCATTCAAGAATATACACATCTCTGAATGATATGAATTCACAACCGTCACATTTGTATCAAGAACTCTAGTAGTAGTTGGGTATGTTTTCCAGCTGTCCGTGCACTCGACTTGCAGCCGCAAATCATAAAGTTTACCAGTTGCTTGCCCATGGTCGGTGGTTCTCTCCGGCCTCTTCCACCACTAAGACTGGTCGCCATGATATAGCTGAAATATTGCTGAAAAATCATCCTTCGCGTTCCCCAGACAAGAGTAATTGATCATGTTGTTGTACTCCTATGATTGATGGTTAGCACCAGTTGTTGTTGTACTCTGAAAAGAGGTTGTTGCATCAAACTAGTTTTGTTGCTTCGTGCAAACATGCGATAGCCCGATCAAGTTGGTACAGAGCACTATGCGTCCTCTAAAATGTCATTGCATGAGAACACGTCCCGTGGAAACAGTTTATTGCAATAGAACAAGTTGAATTGTTTGCTCGATGGAGGTAATTATCAAAGTTGGTTATAACCTGTCAACGGAGGTAGTTGTAAGAATGTTTTGTTATATTGTCTTTATTTTAATGAACAAAATGTGTGTTTGCTTTAGTTAATGTGAATGGTACAAAAGCTTGTTCGCTTGTATCGGGTATCTGTTAGTAATCTAGCTATCAAGAAGGGAAAGTTAGAATATCATTAACTATTATAATATTTCACTATCTTTTTTCCTTTATAAAAACATGACAGTAGTTTTGCTATTGCATCGTAAAATCAACTGCATGACTATTACCCCCGTGGTGCCGGTCAAACATTTTAGGATTATTCCCCTCTGTGGTAATTTCAGCAATCATATTTCCCGGACTTTTCTAAATCATTCATCTCATTGGTTTAAATTAGATGACGTCATGCAAGTCCTCGGACTTTTTCATTGCGCGAGCTAAACTACCGAGACGTTTAAATTAAATGACGTCATACAAAACTGCTTTAACCCTTAGAACGCCAAGACGTTGATTATATATAACGTTACGTTGCCATATTCCAGAACGTAACGATAAAACGTCACGTAACGTTGCGTGTTTTCACGACGTCTCTATTGGAGTATATATTTACTGCATCATGTTTTTGCATATATAACTCTTTGATAAAGGTTTGTTAAAAACGACAATAATGTCTCTTTGGCGTTCTAACGATAAACGACAAAAATGTCGCTTTGGCGCTGAAGGGTTAAAGAATTTGTATTTAATGGAATGATCCTATCACCCTCTATTGGAGGACAAAGTCAATATCCATACAAAAAAGAACGAACTAAATAAAAAACAATTTTTTGAAAATTAATTTCTCCTTCAAATGCACACACATGAAATGGATTAGTTTTAAAAAGCATTAATAAAGTAGACTTGAAATCCATCAGAAAAGGACCTAATTTAGAATTTTGAATTGCACAGTTGTTCAGTATAATAAAACACTTATAGACTTGATATTCGGGTAATAGCACTTTTGTTGTCCCCTCTGTACCAACTATTGTCCTCGGCGTTGCCTCAGGCAATAGTTGGTACCTTGGGGGAAATAAAAGTGTTATTACCCTCATACCCAGTCAATAAGTGTATACTGCAACCCCTCAAATGTTTGTGTACATTCAAGTCGGGCATTCACAGAAAGTATAAGTTAGTGAACACAATGGAATACGTATTGGAAACATAAAATAATTATTTTTCTGAACCACATTAACCTCGAAAACAAATAACCATCAACAAAGTTGTTCCCATGTGTGTAATATATATTTTTTTAGAAATTAATTTGTGAAAAAAAAATAAACTAGCTACTGGAGATTAGATAAATATTTACAGGTGATGCTGTTCTGTAACGTCACATCAGACACTGATAATATAAATTCCATTGTTTTCTAAAAGTTCAAAATACCCTTATGTAAATCAAAATACTGTACTTTAAAAATATGGTAAGAAAATAACAACTTTGCTGTTCAAATCAAATAAAGTAGTGAGCTGTGATAAATATTTACAGGTGATGCTATTCTGTGACGTCACATCAGACACTGATACCGAAGTATTGTCTACAAAAAGCATAGATATCAAATTCAGTGCACACGACGCATTTCTGAAATAATCTTCATCAGGTACGAATCACATAAAAAATATAAGACACCGAAAGTGTATCTAGTGAAGGTTGAATATAGGAGTCATGTCTGGTGATTGTAAATTATTGAAGTAATGTATATCGAATGTTAAATGTCATATCCATTTCTGACAAATGTAGATTAACTAAGCTCAATTCTGAAGATATAGAATGGCGTGGCGGTGTTATTAATCCCTCAGACATAGGTGACGTAGCAGATTTTGGCTATTCTGTTTATGCCCTTGGTTTTCTTGCTCCCAAAGATTATAAAATTATTTGGCATTCAAATATTTTGACCTTGAGTGTACATGATGAAGGTTATTTCAGAAACGCGTTATGTGCACTAAATTTGATATCTACGTTTTTCTGGCAAGAATCACAAAATAAAGGCTTCTACAAATAAGTCAGGATAAAGGATGACCAGAGGCATTGGAATGAAAACGTAGATATCAAATTTAGTGCGCTCAACGCGTTTCTAGAATAACCTTTATAAGGTACGCTCAGAACCGAATAATTGGGAATACAGCACAACATATTCCTATTGAATTGCGATACTCATGATCATTGACGATCATATACTACAGTAACAGAAGGAACACATATTATTGACGGCAGTCATATTCAACACCAAAATACCATACTAGAAACGAAAAACATGAAAGCAGCTTATGTTTCTACATGTATCTATGAAATAATAAACAAAGGTATGGGGAACCGCTCATCAACAGATCAGCGATCTACGTATACTGATTTTGGTAAGGAACGCAATATGACGAACGACAATGAAAATTGATGGAACTTTAAATTAACTTCCAATTTTCATCAATTGAGTATCTTATACCGCCACCATGTGACTGAAATATTGTGGCGTTAAACACCATAAACCAAACCAAACCAAACCAAACCAAACCATCAATTGAGTATCAAATAGATTTAATATGATATCCATCTTCTTTTACAATACAGTGGCGCAATGCAGAAAATTTCAAAGATTTTTTTATTAATTTATCCATCCATAACTGAGGAACTTATTGTCATTCCAAAATTTGCACATTTCAGAATGATACGAATTGACAACCGTAACATTTGTGGTAAGTAGACCGATGCTTGTTGGATAAGTGTTCCAACTTTTGGTGTACGGTACTCCAAAGCGAGCGAAATACACCATTTCACGCTGCACCATCTCCTGATAAAGCATATCACCTTTTGTAGGTGTGTAGTAGTCTTCTATTGAACCAAAAAACGCATTGGAATCCCATGTGTGGCACGCATAATGTGATAGAAACGGGTGGCCGAAAATATTGACGGGATAGGACGGCCATTGTGTAAGAACATAGCGATACACCGGGGACATAGAATATTTGGTGAGAATGTCAGCCATAATGTTATTTGGACAAACAACACGTAGGTCGGATGTCAGCGTTGTATACTGATAAGCTGCACTCTCTACGCCATCTGGATATAAAGCGAGAGCACCCGTGGAAATATTTCCCGGAAACGTATCGAGATAACCTTTCACATATTTGTGATAGTCATTCCAAGTCCAGCTGTTAAGATCTGAATGTGTCGGAAAGTCGTCAACCTCTTGTGCAGTGGTTCCTGTAAAAAGATGTTTGTAAATAAATTAGAGTTATCTTTCTTTTTTCAGAAATTACAATAGTTAAAATAACAAATACCACACTGTCGGGTCAATTCCAAAATAAATGACCAAAATTGTAGTCACAATCGATACCCCTAACACACAAATACATGACCACTCACTTTCCATGCTTGGCACAGACACTTCAATAAAAAGTGGCGAGTTAAACTAGTTAATGGTTCCAAAACTTCCTTCTGAGTGAAATGGTGCGATCATTCATGTGCTTTCGACATGTGAGTAAAATGCCATCCCTGATATAATATAAAATGCCATTCCTGATAAAATATAAAATGCCATCCCTGATATAATATAAAATGCCATCCCTGGTATAATATAAAATACCATCCCTGGTATAATATAAAATGCCATTCCTGATATAATATAAAATGCCATCCCTGATATAATATAAAATGCCATCCCTGATATAATATAAAATGCCATCCCTGATATAATATAAAATGCCATCCCTGATATAATATAAAATGCCATCCCTGATATAATATAAAATGCCATCCCTGATATGATATAAAATGCCATCCCTGATATAATATAAAATGCCATCCCTGGTATAATATAAAATACCATCCCTGGAATAATATAAAATGCCATTCCTGATATAATATAAAATGCCATCCCTGATATAATATAAAATGCCATCCCTGATATAATATAAAATGCCATCCCTGATATGATATAAAATGCCATCCCTGGTATAATATAAAATGCCATCCCTGATATAATATAAAATGCCATCCCTGATATAATATAAAATGCCATCCCTGATATAATATAAAATGCCATCCCTGATATAATATAAAATGCCATCCCTGATATAATATAAAATGCCATCCCTCATATGATATAAAATGCCATGCCTGATATAATATAAAATGCCATCCCTGATATAATATAAAATACCATCCCTGATATAATATAAAATGCCATTCCTGATATAATATAAAATGCCATCCCTGATATAATATAAAATGCCATCCCTGATATAATATAAAATGCCATCCCTGATATAATATAAAATGCCATCCCTGATATAATATAAAATGCCATCCCTGATATAATATAACCGGACCAACAGCGCTATCATAAAGAACGCTATGCCATTGACCATTATACGTAGAGAATAGAAATATCCCATTAAATGCTTCTAGATCGTAGGTGTATTACAACATATACAAATCTATATACTTTCGAAGCAATATTTGCATGCACTGTCCATCTGCTATTTTTATTACATTTCGTTGCGCATAGAGGTGTCCAATCCGTCTTGAATAGATGAGAAACATGGCGGTCGTCTAATAAGAGACGGGAACTGTTCACCTTGGTTTATGGTGAGGTTCGTGTTGGTCATATTCTTAGTTTTGCCCTTTGTGTGCCGAATGTTGCCAGTGTCTCTGGATTGCCCCTTCGGTTTTCTCTAACGTTTATCAATGTACTAGACCAATACACAAAGCTGGATTTTTATCCCCCTTGTTTGGAATAAGACCCATCTTATGCATTACACGAGAAGCAGACATAAATTGACCAAAATTTTACTTAATTGAAATGTATTTCAGAAATCCATGTAATTCAGCTAGAGTATCAAAGAGGTTTTAGTTTAATATTATTTTATTGCAAATAAAACAGCAATGGGATTGGACAAAAAGTTATCACAACTTATGGACTGTCCTCTCCCTACAAATAATAGACATATAATAATGTCAACAAAAATAGCACATACACAAATATAAATAATATTTAACACAATATAGTGAAACATGGGAAATAAATTGATGTTGATGTAGACCAGATGACCGACCACTGATTAGAGGTCAACGAGGTCAAATTAGCTGATGCATGATTGCTTATTCAGTAATGCACTTGGTAACTTCGATGGCCCATATTCCTTTTCCAATATAGGTCTGAGAAACTTACTGTATTAGATTATATTATATGTATCAACTGAAAAACCCAAAAATACAATACCGTCGGAACAGGTCGAAAATCTAATAGGGAAATCGTAGATAGAGTCAATCACACAGATACATAGCCACTCACTTTCTATGCTTGCTACAGGTACTGCAATAAAAAGTGGTGGGCTTATACTAGTTGTTTTGCTTTGTTTGTCTTCGTCTTATATCTTGTGTACCCAATATTGCCAATATCTCTGGATTTTCAATTCTTGATTAGCCCTTCGGTTTCTCTAACGTTTATTGAAAGATTACAATGAGTTCATCTTACCTATGATTACTGGTACATCTATTCCTTTATGCTTTTTCCACATTTCAAATGGAGGCTCAGGAACAACGTACCCTGAAAAAAAACATTTGCAGCATGACTACAAATAAATTGTCTAAATCGTAGCTTGATAATAAAGCAGGTATTTTCAAACTCTTCTTGCAAGGAAATATAAAACAACAGCATACATATAGCTTTTACAAATGTCACAATGGATTTCTGGAAAGGTATTGATGAGAAATCCATGTACTTGAGCTAAAATATCAAAGACGGTCAAATTAGCTGATGCACGATTGCTTAGACTGTAATACGTTTGATAACTTCGATGGTCCATATTTCTTTCAAACATACGTCTTAGAAACTTACTCTGTTAGATTATGTTATATGTATAAAATAAAATGGCAAACAAATAAATACCACATCATCGGAACAGTCCCAAAATCCGATAGAAAAATCGTAGACAGAGGGAAAATCAATACCCCTGACACAATAATACACGACCGCCCACTTTCCATGCTTGGTTCAGGCAATTCAAGAAAAGGTGGCAGGGATTGACTAGTTTATGTGCCCAACAATGTTATTAAACGCTTTCTCTCGATCTAAATATCGTCCTAATAAATTCAGTTACTGGCTAAAACTCACCATCAACAATACAGATTGCACCATCAAATGTATTATGGGTTGGCGGATTACTCTGATCCGACATAGCCCAGTATGGATAAACACTCCACGGGATAGCATGAATTACGTCATCTGCTGGAAGATTATACAGACAGTCGATGTCGTGGCATTGGTATTAGTAAGAAATACCATGTTATCCTTCGATGCGTCTGCCAATGATTTATTAAACACCGGCGAAGCACTCATCATCAATGCTCTGTGAAATAGTCCCGCGGAAAGAGGTGAAGCGAGAAGACCTATAATGCTTGTTCCACCAGAACTCTGACCAAATACTGTTACCTACATTGATACATATTAACATTCTTTAAGTATATTTTGCCACTGATCTCTCATGAAGAATTTTACTTTCGATCTGTTTATGACTAATTGATATTACTTTTTAATCTATTTGACTTTCCAACCTTGACCTTAAGCGTACCTGATGAAGGTTAATTCCAGAAACGCGTAGTGTGCACTAAATTTGATATCTACGTTTTTATTACATCAAGTAGAAACATCAACTTTAATTATTTTTTTTTTTTTTAGAGTAATGATCTGTAATGTCTAATTTCTTGGTTGGTAGTTAATCAAATACAAACACGTGCTAAATTTGCTTTTATCATGTCCATAGCTATGTCATGGGAATTTCTGTGAAAAGTATGCTCGTTTTCTTGAGTTGACGCAAATCTGTTTAGGCTTTGTATTTGCTATTTGTTATTTGTTTCGGAGCTTGGAAAATAAAGTTTGATGGCACTGAATGTCTAATCAGACATCGTAAATCGAAGGACTGACAATACAATGGAAATTTGTGAGATCCAATTTCTATGGATTTTTAATCGTTGCCTTTTTAATTTGTTTTCTATAGTTTGTGGTTTACCAGAGGAGAGGTTTGCTGTTCTCTGCCATTCCTGTGCTACTTCTAATTTTCGGGGATATGACATATAGTAGGCAGAGATAATTTACTCGCATACAGTATAGACGTATCTTATGTTTGAGTTATTATGAGGTCATTTCCGGACCTCAGATATTAAACTATCAGAAGTAAATGTCCTGAAATGTAAATATATCGTATATTAACTTCCGCTTAAAATTTCTCACATATATTTCAACATTGTCATTATCTAATTTGATCAGGTGACATTATACAATTATAGTCTTTTATTGAGGTCAATACGAGTTTTTATGGACTTTAAAAACGATATTCACCGAAGCCTTTAGGCTGAGGTGAATATTGATTTGTAAGGTCTATAAAAACTCGTATTGACCGATACAAAAGACTGTAATTGTTTTATTACATTAAACGAAATAAGGGTAAAAATTACCGAACTCCGAGCAATCTTACAAAGGGAAAGTCAAAACTCATAATGAAAGTGAAACCAAGTCAATACG
This sequence comes from Bathymodiolus brooksi, assembly GCA_963680875.1. Lineage (NCBI taxonomy): Eukaryota > Metazoa > Mollusca > Bivalvia > Mytilida > Modiolidae > Bathymodiolus > Bathymodiolus brooksi. The sequence continues at coordinate 89,899,871 of OY804581.1, read as the reverse complement.
AGTTTTAATCAAACAATATCAAATTTAACGGAATGTCAGGTCACAGCAAGATAGCCAATAAAATTGCTTAAATAAAATCATTATGTAATAAAAATATTTATAAACCCGAAGAGTTTATATTACATATATATACAAGCACCCAAATTAAAAGAAAAAAAATATTTGGCTTTCCAATCGTACCTATAATAACGAAAATAAATCATGAGTAGCCGAACAAGGCAGTAATTCTCGAATGTACGTGCAGTGCCGGATTTAACATTGTGCTTAGGTGTGCTTAAGCACAGAGTCCCGATTGCTAGGAGGGGGGGACATCTTCCTGCCAAAAAACGCAGTGTACATGTGTCTGATCTAATATAACGTAATATTTTAACTATTCCTAAATTTCCTGAGCATGTATGCCTGAATGCCTGTATAGGCCTACCGGGTCTACCTCCTTCAGGGCCCAAGTAGGGGGCCTCATAACTTAACTAGCATAGAGCCTCATTTGTCCTAAATCCAGCACTGTGTGCGTTAGAGCGTGGGAGAATTACCGTCGTTGTTCGGTTACGAGTGATATATTTTCGATATTCGGAATGCAAGAGTTATACCAAAAACATCCTCAGGGTCATTTTTATTGGTTGAGGAACGAATTTTCCACGAGTCTACTTACCATATTAGGATTTCCACCAACATTTCTAATATTCTTTTGTACCCATTGGAGTGCCAGTTGTTGATCCATAAATCCATAGTTACCAGACACATTATGCGGAGATTGTTTAGACAAAATATCAAGTGCCATAAATCCAAAAGCATGGAGACGATAGTTCATACTAACGTATACCACATTAGTCTTGTTTGCTAGTTTGGTTGTTGGACTATAAGTTGGCCAGTTTCCATTCGAAAGCTGTAGACTGCCACCATGGATCCAGACCATGACTGGTAAATTTGCGTGCGGATTAAGCGTTGGCGTCCATACATTCAAGTACAGGCAATCCTCACTGCCTATTAATTGACTCATGTTATGAACATCCTTTTGAATACATGTATTACCGAATGTAGAAGCATTAAACGTATTCATCCAACATGTATTTGTAGATTTGCTGAGTGGTACAGGAGCCTTCCATCGCCTCTCCTTTGTCGGCGGCAAAGCATATGGGATACCTTTGAAAACATATGCTGTAGATTTGATTCCAAGAACGGGTCCACAATCCGTTTTCACAATAATAGGCTGTTCTTTGTTTTCGACATTATCTAGTAAAATGACCAATACATTGACCGCGACCGAATATACAATCCACGTCAAAATACCCATGTCCTTTTATCTAAGTTTAGTTGACATGTACTCATTTCGTATCAAATAACGAAGATAAAGCGAAATATAACGATATATAAATAGATTAGGTAAAAACATGTGTTAGATTTCATCACGAGTCGATATTATTATCTGTTTATAGATCATGGGATACGTTTATCAACACCAAATGTGCAATGCTTGATTGATTGATTGGTTGGTGCTTAACGCCAACTCTAGCATTATTTCAGCCATATCGTGGCGTGAACAAATGTTATATTAACTTAAAGACACATACAAGACCATTTAGAGAAATAAAACACCTTGTCAATAAACAAACGGGTTATATGTACACATAAAAGACACATTAAAGGGATAAAAAAACACACCATATAGTTAGAACGTATGCTATCTAACTATATGTTTTGTATATAAATCAATTTCTTTTAAAATTTCAAAAGTGTATCGCCTGCGACATTTGTAAAATGAATTAGATAAATTATTCACATTGTAGAATGTCTGCTGAACATCGGCAACATCTACACAGTCAGTTAAACCATGTTTAAGTGAATAATTGGAATTACACGGAATACATTCCGGTCGTTCCTCTTTATCTAATAGATAACTATGTGTCAATATACTGTGTGCGATACGACATCTGGTCAAAACTACTTGTTCCTTCCGATCTTGACCGTAATAACACTTTAATGATTGTTCATTTTGTTGATATTGGTGGAATTATTGACCATCAATGTTTGAACTTTCTTTACATTATCCATCCAACTAGAAAATTAAGTCACGGTATCAAATTGTAATATGATGAATGTTTATGAGGAAAAGTAAAACCAATTTCGGCATATGTTTAACGATTGTATAATTTTGACCATGACCCTTTTCCATATTATGATCCAATTTTTATTTTTATTAAAAACATATTGAGTGAGTGAGCGATTGTTGCTTAACTCCAACTCAGCAATTTCACTTATATCACAGCGAGAACAAGTTGATTTTCAATGAGAACATGATGAGGTTCGCTTTGTAATAGACCAACACGCTCAACTCACTGAAAAATTAGTCGGCGGATATACATATTGCCCAACTTGGACACATTATCCTGATTCCGAGCCAACAAGTCTTTGCTCTTTCTCCTTAATGCTGTGTGCTTAGCGGAGAAGCAATACATACCAATTTTATAGTCCTTCGTTTGACCCGATCGCGGCTCGATCCAAGGATCTACCACACTCGCGGCGAGTACACCATTACAACATCGATACGGTTTAAAAACATAGCCACAACTAAATCATTACAAGGACAAAACTTTAACACTGGTTTTGATTTTGAAATACGATTTTTATTTAATATTCAATTTACCCATCCGTAGCTGAAAAAATTATTGTCATCCCAAAATTTACACATTTCTGCATGATATGAATTTACAACCGTCACATTTGCATCAAGAAGTCCAATATTCGTTGGGTATGTTTTCCAGTTGTCCGTGTAAGGTTTACCTGTACGTGCAAAATGCAATATTTCACGCTGAATCATTTGTTCGTAAATACGATCCTCCTTCGTTGGCGTGTAATAATCTGAAATTATCCCGAAAAACCCAACTGAATCCCAATTGTGGTACGAATATCTGGCTTTAAATTGAATACCTGCTTCTGTTTCTACGGGGTATGATGGCCGCTGTTGAAGGACATAACGATAAACAGGAGACTTAAAATATGTGCTGAGGATGTCGGCCATTATGTTAGTCGGACATGTTATCCTCACGTCTGTTGTCAAAGTTGTATACTGGTATTCCGGAGTTTCTACGCCATCCGGATATAAAACTAGTGTCTCGGCACTTATATTTCCTTGGAATGTATCTAGGTAACCATGAACACATCTGTGATAGTCTTCCCAGGTCCAACTACTAATGTTTGAATGTGATGATGCCATGTCAACTTCCTGTGCAGTTGTTCCTGAAAATAAATTAAGTTACTTCTCTTAGCTTATATATATATATGAAACTGACAGCCACGATACAACTGAAATAATGTTGAAAGTGGCACTAAGTACCATAATACCCTCCCCCTGCCTCTAATATTTCAGAATTCAAATAGCACTTCACTTAAAAGGTGGATTATGTGTACATTGAAATAGTCTATGATGTCAGAGATATTAGGATTAATTTCAGCTGCACTAAATTGTAAGGACTTTGGGGGACGATTCTTCCCCCGAGGCATATTTGTATTCATTCGTGACTAAATTCAAGGTTTTTGACATGGAAATATCTTTGTATCATTCTAGTAAATTATTTTCTATGACATTTGGCGGGGAAAAAACTTTAGATGTATTTGATAGTTGAAGACTAACAAACAAAAATGAAACAAATACGTTGGAATGCAAAAGTGATATAAAATATCTAACATGATGCTCACGCAATCAGTTCCTATCACAACTTACCTTGTGAAGTTCGATTCTTACGCGTTGTGAGGTGTAGTATACGCGAAACGATTATATTTGTGTGCGTTTTAGATTATTTCAAAGGAAATTATGGTGTTTTCAGACAGGTTTGAATATACCACAGGAGTAATCATAAGCTGCTAATCGAAGGACAAACCGGACAATAGTCAAAAGAAAAAGCCTAAGCAATAATACACAAAACTCCACACAGAAAACTAAAGATTGAGCAACTCAAACCCCACTAAAAACCGGGATTGACCTCATGTGTAATAGAAGTGTAAGCAGTACCTGCTCCACTACTGGACACTGGTGAGGCCCATCATGATGAAATGATCAGGTGTTCAATTCAATTGTGTGCTTGCTTTATTTTAATTAACCACTTGTAAATGCAGAAAAATTGAGAAAAAAAAAAAGAGAAAAAAAAAAGGAAAATTACGTATGCACAAAGAATTGGTTTTGGCTATCCTGTTTAGCCCCTTTGGTTTTCTTGATCCTCAATATTTTTTTTAATTATTTAGCTTTGCAATCTTTTGACATTGAGAGTACCTGATGAAGGTTATTCCAGAAATGCGTCGTGCACACTAAATTAGATATCTTCTTTTTTTTATTGAATGAACGGTCACCGTCAGAGTGTGAAATCTTGTGTTTTCTTGAAAACATTCAAGGTAGAAACTATAATTATACAAACCAACTATCACTGGAACGTCGATTCCTTTGTGATTTTTCCACATATCAAATGGAGGTTCTAGAACTACATAACCTGAAAGGCCAAATTGTCCAAATTATGTTGTTTCTAATGGTTGGTGAATATATATGTTAAACAGATGTTCATGAAAAGTAATAGTTCTATATTATTGTACTTGTGACCATGAACTACTTAATGGAATTCACACTTTATGACGCATTGCACAACAATCGTAATAACCTTTTCTGATATTCTTATCGTATTTAACATGTTACATTTATCGTAATATTTTTAATCACCACGGTGGATAAATGTCAGCATGAGAAATCCAGCCTTCGAACGCTCATTAACGACGAAAATAACAACTTAAACACAATTTTGATGTTTTGTTCATATGAAAAACCGATTCTCCATCTTTCCATAGCTGAATTTTTTTCAAACTGTAAAGTTCTCACTAAAGTCCGAACTTTATATTTTGAAGAAAAGAAATATTTCGAGTGGAGAAATGTAGTAATGGTCTGGTAGCAGAAGGAGTATATATCTACAAGTGAAAAGACTGATTAGGTATATGAATAATATATGTTATACTTAATGCATAAACAGTTACCTTGGCCTTCAAATTATTTTTATTTTTCACTACTGATAAACTAACCATCGACAATACAAAGTGCGCCATCAAACCTATTATGGGTAGGTGGGTCCAACTGATCGTCCATACCCCAATATGGATACACATTATATGGTATAGCATGGATGATGTCATCAGCTGGAAGATTGTACAGGCAGTCGATATCATGACATCCAGTATTATTCAAAAATAGCAAATTATCTTTGGATGCGTCTGCTAGAGTTTTATTATACACCGGCGAAGCACTCATAATCAATGCTCGATGAAATAGTCCCACCGACAGTGGCGAGGAAAGTAGACCTAGGATGCTTGTTCCACCAGAACTCTGACCAAATACTGTTACCTACAAATATAAAACAGATATACATACACATAAATGCATACATACATGGAAGGTGAAAATTGAACAAAAAACATCATGTCTATTTTTCTTTGACGTAAGCTTCAATTTCAAATATTTTCTCTATTGCGAATATTGTGTCAGGAGTCCAGTTTAAGATAAACAAACCACATAAAATGAATAATACGAGTACACGAAAACATGTTGATTTTGGCAAATTAAAGATAACCAACGGCATAGCATTACATTTCATTTATAAAGGTGCAGCTCAGTGATGGATTTGATCGAATATGGAAACGAATTCCAGTAATTAATTTTGTTATGATAAAATGGTGTTGAATCGATGTCTTTATCCATAGATCTATGTGTTTCATAATGAAATTGATTTGATGTTGTGTTGTTTTTATTGAATATCAAAATAACAATGTATGTGTAACAATGCTGAAAATAAAAACGTAGATATATAATATAGTGTGTGTCTGGAATATCCGAAGAATATTTGTATTAAACTTGGTTTTCTGCACATTATTCTGAGACAAAAAATAACTCTGTTTGGCAATTTTTTTCATCGCGTCAAATTTAATCTATTTCATTTTTTTTCATCGCGTCAAATTTAATCTGTATCAATGCCTATGTATTTAACACACTATTCTGCGAATTTAATACATGACCATTGCAATTTAGTAACAATTTGAATACAGTTGTAAATTTTCTCTTTGGTGTGAAGAAGAAGCTCTTAATTTTAGCAAGGTGTAGAGATAGCTTATCAATAAACCATTGACTACACGATATAAGTCCCTTTCCTTAGAGAGATAAAATCAGGGAATTATTGAAAAATAAGATAGTACTGTTGTCCCTACACAAATGAAGTGTGCATTTTGGGTTTATATTATTAGGCATGCCTTTGATTCAGTAAAGACAATTTGACAGTAATTATATATGTATGCATACGAAGCTTGCAGAAACGACTCGCGCGCACTTAATAAGATGTCTATGTTATTATTACTATCAGAGTCAATACATTTACTGTTGGCCTATTAGTCCTACTAAGTATCGCCCGTCCAGTAGATTGTGGCACTAAAGTAGACATTAACAGTTCTTAGATAATGTAATGTATTAATACTATGGTCAATCTACCCCAGCCATATGTAACTTTGACCGATTTTGGCTACTTCTTTCATAGCTAATGTTTCCCCCGGGCGAAGTAATTCTGTGTCTGTGTAATATAAACATTAGTATTATCAATCATCCGCTCGGTGTCTGTCGTCCGTCATATATAAAGATCACACGAACTTAGGTTTTATGAGAAAGGTTATTGAACCAAGCTACTGAACCAAGGGTTTCTGTTGGCTAAGTTTAAGTCATCACTTCGAACGTTTTATGGTCCCCACCGTGACTTGGTTAACCGTTTCGGAATATCTGTGTCACAAATGACCCCGGATATGCTCAACCTGTCGTAAGCACTTCCCGATTCTTTCCTTATCACCAGGTTTGTAACTAGAGTAACATTTTGGAGCAGTTTACCCGTCCGGAGCACGAAAGTTCACCCCTGATTCTGTGTATTGTGTTGTAGATCATTGTATGTCCTTTTGTCTATTTGCATTTGGTTATTGTGTTGTCTGTCCTTCGACTTACGGATACTGATTACCCTTTTGATATCTTCAAACTTTATTTATTGGACATTAACAAAGTTATACCAACAAATCATATGATTTGACAGAAACTTTATAACTGTAGATGACTAACTAACATTGTTTTGGTTATATCCTTTAAGACATATTTATTTTTTTATAAATGACTGATAAATTACGCACCAAATTCGGATTTCCTCCAAAGTTTTTGATATTCATCTGTACCCATTGGAGTGCCAGTTGTTGATCCATAAATCCATAATTACCAGACACATTATTTGGAGACTGACTTGATAAAATGTCTAGCGCCATAAACCCAAAAGCATGTAAACGATAGTTCATGCTAACGTACACTGTGTTAGTAGTGTTAGCAAGTTTTGATGTAGGACTATATCCTGGCCAATTTCCACTAGATGATTGTAAGCTTCCGCCATGGATCCAAACCATGACTGGGAGATTTGCATTTTTGTCAAGAGTCGGAGTCCATACATTCAGGAACAGACAATCCTCACTACCGATTAATCCACTTGAATTATCAGAACTAAATTGAAAACATGTGTTGCCAAACATCGACGCATTAAAAGTTCCCGACCAGCAAGTATTAGTATTTCTTCTGAGTGGTTCTGGGGGCTTCCATCGACGCTGTTTTGTTGGTGGCAATGCATATGGGATCCCTTTAAAGACATATGCTGTCGAATGAGTTCCACGAACTGGTCCACAATGTGTGTTCACAACATGCTGTTGCTGTTGTGTAACATTGTCTAGTAAAAAACTACATACACTGACAACACATGTACAAAAAATCAGAATAATATATTCCATATTGGAAGAATTATTGAAATGAAATAATTGATATTAAAGTATAGTCTAACTTACATCTTATCAGATAATTCAAGGTCGTTACGAATTTTATCTTGATGTTGTTATTTATAGACCGAGCCAGACCTTAAACCACTATTGAAGTTCTCAAGTAGTTGTTAGCGTTATTGTAACTACTGCCTAGACAAAAAGTATGAACCAATATAATATATTGCATGGTTTATGCGAGCATTAAACTGTGACGCGACGTATGTTTTATTATTTCGGAATATTAAGGAGAGTAGTGGTCTCCAGTTAATAACAAATTGTAGAAGCTAGTACAAATTTTATTAGTTTTGCCAACCCAACAATGACATCTCTAGACAAGGTTAATATGCTTCTGACGAAATTACAATCCGCTTAGAAAACTCTAATTGATAGTTTGCAAGATTAGATATGCCTAACTTTGAATATATAATATTTTAACATGTGTTTGTGTACACTTAGATATCATCATTCAATACTTATAAATGGATTTGTAACAATAATTACATGACGGGTGCCACTAGTGAAGCAGAAACTGTTTGCCCTTCCGGAGCACCTGAGTTGTTCCCCGGTTTTTAGTGGGGTCCGTGTTGCTCGGTCTTTAGTTTTCAATGTAGTGTTTGTAGATCCCTGTTTGTCATTGTGCCCTTTTTTATATTGGCCACTGTATTGTCTGTCCGTTTTCGAATTACGACTTCTGGATACCTCTTTGGCATATTTAATACTTTTCTACCTCTCACAATTACTTATATTTAATACTTTCTACCTCTCACAATTACTTATATTTAATACTTTTCTACCTCTCACAATTACTTATATTTAATACTTTTCTACCTCTCACAATTACTTATATTTAATACTTTTCTACCTCTCACAGTTACTTATATTTAATACTTTTCTACCTCTCACAGTTACTTATATTTAATACTTTTCTACCTCTCACAGTTACTTATATTTAATACTTGTCTACCTCTCACAGTTACTTATATTTAATACTTTTCTACCTCTCACAGTTACTTATATTTACGAACCTCTTTATTCACGCTGTAATTCCAGACAACTGTCATTCTCTATGTTCCTTTCTTTCTGTAAATATTGATTATTCCGTGGTATTCTTCAATTCCAAAGGGAACATTCCAAAAGGAATGAATCCATTTCATTCTTAAATATGAGGTTAAAAACAATTTCCAAAGTTGAAGGCAAAAGCTAACAAATCGGTCTCAGTGCAATGATGGTTGAGTTTAGTCGACAGTTGAAGTAATTGAATTCTGAATATAGAAAACGTATCTTGTATTATCCTCGAACTATAAGGGAAGACACAAAGGATTGTCTTTGACAAGATAATTGTTATGTATATATTTGTTCTGGGAATGATTGTCAATTTTTGTTTTGTGTCATTGTTTTTATGATGAATGACTTGTCGGCTTTTGATTACCCCTTTGGTATATTCAAACTTTTCTTGTTTCCTTTTGTACGATTTCAATTCATTGATATTCTCTCTAGAGTAGTCCGGATGTTAACTAATTTTACTGTATAAACCTTACTTACCTTGACATTATCGCTACACTCCTTATAAATGAATTCAGAAGCGTTTAGAAATATTTGATTACAAAAAATTATATTATTTTGTATTGCATCCGAATAGAGCGGCCATCGTGGTCATTAAGATATAGTTTTAACTAACGTTTTACTATGGAAGCAGTGCGTATCACCAATAGAGCTTTACGTCCGATTCCCTCAATACTCACAGATAGTGGTCAAACGTTAAAATAACCAACCAACCAACCAACCCACAATCACTACGTGCATAGTATAAATATTATAATAACATAGGCTTGACATTAAACACACATTGATCAGCGCAATACTCAGACATATTTATTGAATGTGATACAAAGTCTTATGATATCTAAGAAAAGTTTGAAATTTACAAAGTAATCAGAATCCTTTAATGAAAGAAGAACAGACAATACAATGGCCAAAAGAAAAAAATATATAAGAGTAAAAACAATGATCTACTAAGCACTATACAGAATATTAAAGATCGAGCAACAGATGAAAATAAAAAGCGTAGATATTTAACTTACAGGGAACGATGTGTTTCTTCAATAATCTTCTTCATGTCATAGTTAAAAGATTGAAAAGTCAAATAATCTTAACGTCTTTGGGAACAAGTAAAGGGTGATTATTTTAACTAACTTACATTGTAAAATTCCTTCTTTAAGTAGTAATATCACTATTCCCCTTCATTTGATATATATTCTAATGGAAAAAAAGAAACTGTGCATTCTAAAAATTAATATATATTTTTTTATGACCGGGTATTTAATTTTTTATTAGTCATGACTAGTTGAAATATTGATTTTTATGCTATCGATCAGTCGCGGGAAACTTGCACCAACTTTGACACGCTCTATGAGTACACCTCGTGTATTTGGCATTCTTTTGCTTATCATTCTCGTTTAACGATTTGTGACTGTTTGAGGTTTGAATGCCATTAATTCCAGTGTTATGCTCCAAGCTGGAATGGCACAGAACGCTGTCGCTAGACATTTTGGCTGTCATCGCAACACGATACTGTCATTATGGAGACGATTTAGACAATCTGGCAACACTAGAAACCACAGACGTTCAGGTCGTCCACGTGTAACGTCACGTCGTCAAGATAACCACATAAGGCTGGTACATCTGCGAAATCGATTCCAGACGTCAAATCTCACTGCAAGAAGCATCCCCGGATTACGACCGATCAGCTCTAGAACAGTCCGCAATAGACTTCGTGAACATAACATCAGGCCAAGACGTCCCGCAATCCGTCCAATGTTGCTGCCTAGACACCGTGCAGCTAGGCTAACGTGGTGTAGACGTTATTTAAGATTCAGAATACAGGATTGGGCCAACATCCTGTTTACAGATGAATCCCGATTTCACCTAGACAGCAGTGATGGCCGTTCTCGTGTTTACCGCCGTGTAGGAGAACGATATGCAGACGCCTGCGTCATTCAACGTCAATCGTTTGGTGGTGGCAGTGTTATGGTGTGGGGAGGCATAACAGCACATGGCAGAACATCATTGGTTGTTGTCGCCGGAAATCTTACCGGTATATGCTATCGGGATGAAATTGTTCAGCCTTATGTCATTCCGTTCATCCAAGCTCAGGCCAACAACGTCACATTTCAGCAGGACAACGCTCGACCACATGTTGCGCGAGTAGTGCGTGACTAACTGACACAGTAAAATGTTGATGTGTTACCATGGCCAGCAGTTTCACCCGATCTTTCACCCATTGAGCATGTTAGGGATGAAATGGAACGACGGTTACGCCATCTGCCAAATCAGCCAGTGACGTTAGCGGAAATGGGTTTGGCATTGATCCGCATTTGGAACAATATCCCACAAGCATTTTTCAACAATTTAGTTAGATCAATGCGTCGCCGTTGCCAAGCATGCATTAATGCAAATGGTGGACATACACGCTACTGACCTTGGTAATGTCTAAAGAGCTTTGTGTTGTTTAAAACGTTTACCAAATGAATTCAAGTGACGTTAAATGTTATTGGTCTGATGGTTTGGTGAAAAATGCATTATTCGACAATATACTGTACACAATTAATAAATTTTATTTTGATATTGATCTTTAATTGGTTTTTTTTAGTAATGCACAGTTTCTCTTTTCCACCAGTATATGTATCCAAGCTGAAACACTATTCAACAGCTTGCTTAAATTGATATCAGAGGGAGACAACTGATATGCAAATTATTTGCTATGGATTGCCAATTACCTAAGGTAAAGGTAAGATCATCTATCTTTTTGTTTGAGATTATATTTCAATGGTGTCACTTTGATTATGTATTTGTGTATTAGGTGTATCGATTTTTATTTTGGATTTTGCAATTTTCTGACAGTGTGGTATTTTTGGTCTTTCAATTTATTTGTATAAATGGATTGTGGCTTTATTCGACTATTCCGTCTAATGGGGCATTCTTAAGAAATGTTTAAAGTTGCCAGTTGGGTAATCAGAAACCGTAAATCGAAGAATGACAGACAACACAATGGCCAAAGGAAAAACAAAAACAAAAAGACAAACCATGGTCAACAAAGCAAACCACAGAAAACTAAAGATTGAGCAGATTCATTTTCTTTTGTCCAATACATAATTAGATTATTGTTCCTAAAGCAACTGCTTTGAGACATATATAAATGGACTATCATCTCATGACCTTCTCTGCCATATACACAAGAACGGTACTAACTAAATCAAATATATTAGTCCGAAGGAATGTCCAGTGGCTTATAGTTATTACCGAGTCACGGTCATAACGAAAATATAACAGAAACAATTGAAAATGTGACTATAATATTGTTATGCTATTATAAACAATAAAGCGTAGATATCAAATTTAGTGCGCACGACGCGTTTCTGGAATAATTTTCATGAGGTACGATCAAAACTGAGAGATTGGAAAGCCAAATAATTGAAAGTTTTGAGAGCAATAAAACCAAAGAACCTGAACAGGGTAACTAAAATCAGCTAAGGTTGTCCATGTCAGAGGAAGCAGAACCTTAGTTGTAGTAATAATTGTAACTTGTTTTGGTATTATATTTATGAAATTAAGCCAATGCCGTACACTTATCAATACGTCAATACATTACTTATATTTCCAGGCTTATTACGGATCGAATTAAACATTGACATAAGATTTAATTAATTAAGATATTTGAATTTATTCTCTGCCAAATCACATCACCACCATAAGTAACTGTCTTTGAAAGTTTATCGATTTTCTGATAATTCAAACGTGTATTAATGTCGAAGTAAATGGAGGTTTCAAATTCTTCTGCTAATATTATCTGGCTTAACTTGTCAAAATGTCTTTCCATGCTTTTAGAGTCTTACAATTTCGATTTTTTTATTCATAAAAAATTCAGTAGAATTTGTATGTTTTTAGTTGACAATTTCGTGATATGTGTCGAAGTTTCAGAGACTAATTCATACTTAATATTTAAAATGATTTATACGACATCGTGATTTGCACTCTGTCCTTTTTCGATTCACGGCTTCTGCTTACCCTTTAGCTTTTCTTCTGAAATAGAAACCATTTGACCGCTATGGAATATCTGTGTAACAAATAACCACGAATATGTTTCATTTGTCGTAAGCACTTCCCGGTCTTTCTCTCAGTCATGAATAATCATCGAGTTTGTTACTAGAATAACACGACGGGTGCCACTAGTGAATCATGAACTGCTTACCCCTCTGGAACATCTGAGTTCACCCCCGGGTTTTAGTGCCGTTCGTGTTAATCGATCTTTAGTTTTATGTGTATGTTTTGTAGATCGTTGTTTGTCCTTTTTCTTTTCACTGTTGTGTTGTCTGTCCTTTGAACCGTAATGAGAGCGGGAGGTTTGGCGCTTTAAAATCTGATTCAACCCACCATTTCTTTAGAAATGCCTGTACCAAGTCAGGGTCATTACGGTTTTCACAGTTTTCCGGTTGTTGACTGATTTTGTCAGTTTATATAATTATGAGTTTTGACTTTCCCTTTGTAAGATTGTTCGGAGTTCGGTAATTTTGTTATTACCCTTATTTACAGTTTTTGATTACTCCTTTGGTATGTTCAAACCCTTCTTACTTCTCTAGCTTATGTATTCAAATCACCTTCCAATTGCACATTGCAAAATTAATGCATTATTTCCTTTTCATTTTATATTATTTGAATTTTTGTGCGTTTTTATCTGTTTCACTATGAGTTTTGACGCTTGACGGAATCTGTGAAAATTACGGTGCATTTTTGGTTGTCAAAATTTCTCGACCGAAGCATAAAACAGTTGCGGTTTACTTAGTCCTCGAACACGTTCCATAGGTCGGTTTTCTGTTACATCTAACGGTTTTACAGTGTAAGTGATAACAAGACTTTCCATGTTCGGACTGATAACTACGTAGCGACTAAATTGGCTGAACTGATGAACACAAATACAGAATACTATGTCTTGTCCTCAATGCATGATACCAAACAACGTTGCATTGTGATATGTTGAGTAGTTTTTCTTAGGGAGTTTGGCGGAATAATAGCAATACGGTAAAATCTTTTCGACTTAAGTCGTGAAAGCCCCTAATAATAAAACCGGTAGAAATTACTACAAGTCTCCCACTTCATTAATAAGACTTAATAATACTGGTTACTGGTTACTAGTATCTTCCTCCTCTCTTAGGAGCACTCCCTTTGGGATTCAACTTTAAAAGCTCATTAAAAGTCTCATTAAAAATCTATGAATGCTAAAAATATTTTCGCAAACTGTACAGACGCCCTTCACCTAAAAAACTTATTTACACTCTTTTTCACTGTTTAGTTTTATGTCCATCATCAATTTAAATATTAAAAACAGATTTTATGATATGCACAGTCTAGCTGAGTTTCTTACTTCTCTCCATATTGATGTAGTAACAGAAAGTTCTGGTGATTTGCTCAATGTCCATGTAGTTCTTATACTTCGAGTTTGATCACACTTGTAATACTGTCCATGGTAGGATCCAGTATAAGTTGTAGTAGAAGACCGTCACTCACTATTTTGCTGTATATAGTCCGCTTTAGTGGAAACCGAACAAAAACTTCCACTTCGCTTAGGATACTTACAAATATGTAGTTCAAAAACCATTGTATCTCCCACAACACAAACAAGTCTCCCACTTCGTTTGGAGGACTTAAAACAAAAAAAATCTTACAACAAGTTTTCAAATTCCATTAGGAGTATTTAATTATAATCAGGCCTTTGTTTTATGTTCCAATTATTTGTTTCATACAATTAATGATACTACTTGTGCCAATTTACCAATTTTACGTTGATGTGCAATATACTATATTAATCATCAATAATTACAATCTAATTAAAATAGAATGTGTGTTGTGTTTTTTTTACATGTTTGTCTTTGCTATCCACTAACATCTAACAACATTCTGTTGGAGTCATGTCAGGTAACCCTTTATTCATCAGTGACTGTCCAATCATATGCAAGACAGTTAAGAAACATTTGAAGGTATCAAAGGGGTAAGCATAACCCACAAATCAAAGACTGACAAATAACACAATGGCCAAAAGAAGTGGGACAAGAGGACAAACAATACTATACAAAATACTACACAGATAACCAATGATCGAGCAACACGAAACCCACTAAAAGGGGGATGATCTTGAATGGTAAGACGTTCTTGCTCCACATGTGGTACTCGTTGTATTACTCTTGTTACACTGAAAACGTAGATATCAAATTTAATTCACATGATGAGTTTCTGGAATAACGAACCAAACCCAGTGAAAAGTCATAAATGAGGAAAGGACTCAATTATGATTACGACAAATGGAACATATTCGTGGTAATTTGTGACACAGATATTAGATAACGGTTAAATGTATAGACCAATAAGACAACAGCTCTTAGCGTCTAATCGGTTTTAAAAAAATAGACTCATCGATGATTAGTCGGTTGAAAATATAAACCCTGACATAATTTTTGATAGATGTTGATACACCGCAACAAATTTTAAATAAATATAAAATAAAATAAATAAATAAATAAGTAAAAAGATACATCAGACATCTAATTTTAGCTAGATTGGAATTATTAAAGCTTTCATTACAGGTAATTTTGGAACAAGTAATACTAATAAAAAACGCATACAAAACGCAAATATTCAAAGAAGTAATTAACTAACAAAATGCACCTGGAACATATGTTGTTCAATATTAATTATAACTTTGTTTGAGATTAAACATTTTGTGTAAATTGTAATAGATTATGTTACATCTGTTGCTATTTACGTAAACTTAGTTTGTATATAGGTGGAATCGATCATACATTATCAGTACATTAATTAAAGCGTGGATCGTTGGTACGAGCAAGCAAACGACAAAAAACATGGTATTTTCTGCTTCTCCGCTAAGTAGCAAGAGCATAAGGATTATGCGTCTCAGTGAAGCAACACATCTACCCACTGACTGTTGTTTCAGTGAGCTAGCACTAATAAGACCCAACTCAGCGTTTTGGTCTAGTACAAAGCGGACATCATCGTTATCTCAGCGAAATGTAGCATGTTTTCGGCTTAATATAACGGACATATTTCTCCCTTAAGCACTCACTCACTCACTCACTCACTCACTCACTCACTCCCTCCCTCCCTCCCTTACTCACTCACTCTAAGATAGATTGTGATCTAATGTAGAATTATTATATGTATTCCATCATAAGCGTACTGTAATAAAATCATACAATACATGCTCCATATCAGGTCTTTTTTTTAACTAAGATAAATGCCATATTATATCATTTTGATGGCATAAAAGAAACCCTCAGAAATTGAGACCTGTCAGCCTCGGTGCACTGTCTGAACAATGTTTTGTAGCAATTCGGTTGACCGTCAATATATCCCAGACATCACGTGGCATTGCTTTCAAAACCTTGCGAAATCGAATTGTCAAATAGTGCACAACATATAATATTATGAAGATTAAGAAACGAAATGGTACAACTGTTGGGAGTTGATAATTCCAGTCAACTGATTTGATTACTCAATGGGAATCACCTCGTCCAGCAATTTAGAGTTCATGAGTCAACGACAGCTGATTAGCATTAACAGTTGAGTAACATGGAGATTAGCTGATTATTTAAGGAGCGTAATATCAAGATATAGGTATATGCTGCTCTTATTTAAAAAACCGATTTCAGATGAATACAGTGAGTAAAGAAGTTTTCACTCATGGTCACCAAGTGTATCTATCAAACGACCTGACCGGGGCTCAAACCAACGATCTACCACACTCGAGGCGAGCACGTTTACCATTACACCACCGATATGGTTATATCTTAAATTGATTCATTATTATTTGCTAGGGTTAGGGTTATGGTGTTTAGCGCCACTTTCAATAATATTATAGCGTGGCGATCGGTTTTATTGTGGGTAACCAGACAAAACCAGTCACCTGCAGCAAGTCACTGATAGACTTTATCACATAAAGTTGAGTCGAGTACACCTCGCCATAAGCGGAATTTGAACTCACAACGTTAGTGGTGATAGGCACTGATTGGACCGGTGGTTAACTACCATACAATCACGACCACGACGGCCCCCATTTTTATTTGTTTTATATGGGATGATTGAATATTAATTAAAAAAACTTTAGATAAAAATATAATTGTAAAATAATTTCCCCTTATGACAATTGCAAAGTAGGGAAGATATTATAAGTTCTAAGCTCCCTAGCGACCGACTATGATTATTTAGACGGTCAGTAAATTGTTGAAGGGTGAGCGCTGATTATTTAGACGGTCAGTAAATTGTTGAAGGGTGAGCGCTTTATTTAGCTAAAGCGCTCACCCTTCAACAATTTACTGACCGTCTAAGTAATCATAGTCGGTCACGGGAGCTTAGAAATTTGTGTACGATGTTGTTGATCTATAACTTGAAACAGTAACTAAGTTTTTTCCACGAACTATGTTTGACGGATTTTCTTGGAAGTTCTAAGGCCAAAGACGTAATGGTCACTAAACAAAATTAAGCACCGCCCACTGACCTTCTGTAATTTTCCGTCTGCATCGTTTCGTAGCTGCACGTTTATCTATCGTCTGCATCGGTGTGTAATGGACTAACGTAACACAATGGAGAAAAAGAGGAGATTTGTTTCAACTACCGATGAGGAAATCGAACAAAAGAGACTTAAAATGAATGCATAAAAAAACATTAAACAGAATATTGCGGCGGCAACTTTATTACACGAGTATTTAAAGGAAGAACATTTGCTACTCTAGATTTCCATATATGGCTCTGTCTTCTATCGTTATTTTTAGGAATGGAATTTTCCACTGGCCAGTAAAGCGTATTAATCTTATTCTCTAGATTTCCATATATGGCTCTGCCTTCTATCGTTATTTTTAGGAATGATTTTATCCAATCATAGGTCGTCAAATAAATGCAACATCGTACAATATATGTTTTTAATTACAATGTCATGTTACAGGTTATTGGGAAGCAGGGCAAATATTATATTTTGTATTGCAAGATCAGGAAAGAAGGGCAGATATTACATTTCTTATGACTAATGTCATATTACATGCTATTGGAAAGCGGTAAGATATTACATATTTTATTATTATACTTTATGCAAATTTATTTAATAATCCAGTATTTTTATTGGACAGACGGCATGCGTTAATTTTCGATAATTTCTATATGCTCCACCATCCTTAGCAACAGGTTATAATTTCGACGTAAGTCCCTTCCCATGCATATCAACATGTGATAATGTATGAAATTAACACCCGCTGTGATCGAAGATTGCCGAACCCGAAAAAATTAACACCCCCTCCCACCGAGGTTTTCCGATTTCCGATTCGTCACACTACTTCCGCCATTACTGTACCAGACGACAATGGACAGTTCCTGATAGCCTTAAAAACATGGCATTTGCCGACATAAATGAAGACAACATTTCATCTTTGTTATGTAGCAAGGACAGTAAGTCTACGCAGCGTTCTGTGGCGAGAAGTATTAACAGTTAAATTTGAAAAAGTAATCTTTTCAGTGGTTTAGATTTACTGTTAAAAATTCATTGTTATTAAATTTCTACTGTTTTTCACTTTTTCACTTTTTGCTTTTATATTATTTATCTTGATGTTTATTACATGTATTATGATACGACATTTTTTTATAGCCAAACAAAATTAGCAAAAACACCCCAACAATCACACAAATAATGTAGTAACAACAAACAAAATGAAAATAAAAATCATAACGCATTCAGTATAACAAAACATATACTGCCCATGGATGCGGGTGTTATGGTACATTATCGCACTCAGAATTTTTTTTTATGACCCTCGACTTCGTCTAGGGTGAAACATTTTTTTTTCGTGTGATAATCTACCATAACACCCTTATACAAGGGCAGTATATTTATATTAAAATATTATATTACAGTACATCGGTCTCTAGTTTCAGAACGACTAACCGTGTTGAACAACTTAAGATGAATGACAATAATACGTCTCTGCTTTATAAACACTGACGCCACTCGGGACCAAATATCACTTACAAGCAGCATTGTTTTTTTGTCTTGTTTTCCCATTAATTTCCTTATACGTCTATCACTATAACCATATTTCATTCAGAACTATTCTACCAGGGATACTTCGTTTGTAAATAAGCCCCACAAGGTATTCACTATTCAGTCATTGAATATACAATACTTCGTTAAAGTAACAATATTATCTATAAGATAGAACAACAAATTGAATATATTTTGTGTAAGTTTATATAGTTAGTGTCATGCTCCGAGTCTAAAATAACATAATGCAATATGAGATATTTAAAGGTGAGGGTTAAATATATCGGTTTGTTTGTGGTAGTAATATTCATACGCAACATCGATTACTATTGGTTGAAGGTTGGAGCGCTTCAACTATTATTATTCAATATTTGATTATTTGATATCAACAACATTGATGGTATTTGACAATGTTTTATATGCACCATTGACTGGGTCTATTCCGTTAATTGTAAAATGAATAGCAGTGTGTAAGAAACCATTAAGAAGGATTCTTTAACAAAACTGTTAGCTACATGATATGACGGAATCAATTTTCTGAAATTAATCATCTAAGACGTTTTCATATAAAACATAGAGTGTGTGAAATGAAAAAAAATTTCAACAATCAACATAGCAATTGATAAATGTTCTTTTGGGGAAAACATGTTTACTGCATTTCAGTATTGGTAGTTCAAAATAAAATGAAACACAAAAATGACCCCAAAACGTTCCATAATCCAATCGAAAATCGTAGAAAAGGCACAATCGATACTGGATACTAACATATTTACATGACCACGTACTTTCCTGGCTTGTTACAGGCACTTCAATTAAAAGTGTCGTGGTTCAAAGCTCCCCTCTGTCATTTCATATTAAAATTAGAATATGAGGTTTTGCAAAAGAATGGCACTGAAAAGATGCAGATTTAATATAGCCATATACAACATTGTTCATTCCTCCAATTGCAAACCTGAGATATTTGTCGTTACATGACTAATTATTCTGCTGGTTGTCGTTTCATTACATTTATGTTAAAATCAATCACAATTGAAACTTACTATGAATTTAGAATGCGTTCCTCATAAAAATCTAGACATTAATGGTCTTCATGTGATAAAATACGAAAAGTGGTAGAATAAAACTAGCGTATGCGGCAAGAGCCTAATTTGTTTTTATTGATCGATATTTAGCGTCAATTAAGGAATATTTCAGTTATCATCAAAAAAGTTTACAAACAATAAAAGTAGGATAACATATGGCATAATTATGAATAAAGGCATTACATGCATGTTATGTAAAATAATTGAAACTTTTAAGCGATGTTCAACCAATCAGAAACGCACTTGAAGTGCACCTACTTAACCAGGAAGAGTTACATAATTGGAAAAGTGCAGGGCTAATTGCTGATAGTTTTGAATTGTACCATCTTCTGAATAATAAAGAGGATTTCTATTACATGTAGTATCAATATTTGCATCTTAATTTCATAAAGATACTTAGCAGACATTTCTCAAATGAATCATTAAGTTACTTATAATCTATCCGCTATTTTATTTATTCGTTATGCAATTTTCAATTGTATTATAATTTTGGGGCTGAAAATGTGTACGCAGTAATATGCAATGATATTTTAATCATTATTCATAAAAACATTTCGAAAAGAGGAACATTGAAATAAAATGCAATAAAACACAAGAAGGAAGATATTAACTTCAAAAATGAAATGCTATAAGAAATTAAAAAGGTGCATAATGGCAGTAAGGTCATAGTTTCGTAACCTCGCCATCGATTCTCATCCACAATGTTTACCTCTATTACACCGCCACGAGTGGGAGTCTAATTCACAATTTTGTACCCTCATAACCACGCCACAAATCTTAGTTGTGATAAACATAAATGAAAGTGCAAATCATGTTATCATGCGATCACGGCAACGAAGGGTCAAACGGAAACAACGGTTAAAACGACAGTGTGCTTTGGAATACACAGTTTTGTCGAATTGTAGGCTCATATCGGTCTGTTCGAGTCGGCGGAATTGTAATTGTAAATTAAGGGGTAATCGGGTACATGCAATATAATATCGTAAGTTCATAGTAGATATGCCATGAAATATAATTAGATGTGGTATTCACTTAGCGTGTTATGTCAGTATGACATTCATGCTGATTGTTTACTAGTTAAAAAGGCATTACAACAAATGAGATACCGACAATATCCTGTAACCAATAATCATAAACTTTTTGCATGCGTCTAGTCTTTACCACGATCAATTAAAACCTTTAGGAAAGACATGTGTATGTTTTGTAGATCGTTGTTCGGTGATTGATTACCCCTTTTGTATCTTTAAGCTCTTCTTGTCCATTATGTTCCAGACCCTCAGTAATTACTATTCGTATTTATATGAGTACACATTGCCTTACAGGTTGTTATAATAGCTCCAAATTTCCGCAAAAAAGATTATATTCATCAAGTGGGAAAACGTATTACATAATGAACTACTGGAAATGAGATTATGACATGAAATGCTTGTTATTTAGTTAGTAATCAGAATGTATGGCTTGTCGTTCGTGAACGAAGGCCATTACATTTGGTTTCTGTCTGTTCCATTCCCACTTGATTATAAAAAATCATCAGGATATGTTCTGAAACAAGAGAAAAGTCAATTCTTTGGAATTATGAAATATTATTGTTCGGGAAAAACTTTTATTAATCACGAAAAGGAAATAACAACTGACAATATGTATATAAATGAAAATATCAAATTCAGAAAAATATCAAGTTACAAAGACCAACTCGAAAAAACAAACTTGTGATTATTAAAATTCTAATTTATTTTTAATGTCAGCTATAATAATCTTTAATTTTGTGACAACATGTTTTATTGATGAGTGTTCGTTCAGTTATTAATTCAGTTAATAGACTGTCATTCATAATCTTGACGTAATTTTTACGGTTGTCGTATTCACGTCACATCTGACTGAATCTTACGAAACATTCAGAAAAATGTAAAAATTAAACAAAGATATTATCAAGCCAACCGATTTAATATAAACAATTGATCAGACCATTCTACAGTTTTCCGAGAACAAGTTGCCACAATATAAAGAAATAATATCAGTTGATTTCCTAGATAAGGTCATATCAATCTACGTGGCACACGGCATTTATATTATTAAACAGTAAAATTGTATAAACGTGGATTGATAGATTGATTGATTATTACTTTACGTCCAGCGAGCAGTATTTCAGATATGTTCAGAACGAGAACAAGCTCAACAGTGTATCTGGCAAAGCTAGATAGAAATGAGACAGAGGTGGACCAGCTTGGGTAACGAATCGTGACTGCCAATAGAAAAGAATGGAGAATTGGGTATGAACGACACCTTTAGTTTTTGTAGCAGTTACAAAACACCTACTCTTTTTCGAAATATACAAAAGAGGTCTGGAGCATGACACTCTCCAAACACGTAACCCACTATGGTCGACTTTCCCGGCCACATTTTTGTGTATGTTCCAAACCAAGGACTTGGATCTCCAAAGTCTGATGTCCAGTTTGTGTGTAGTTGGTTGAGGCGAGAGGTGATTGCACGTTTTGTTGATATTGGTTGAATTGTTGACCATCACTGTCTTTTCATAATTATCGTATTATAGCATGACATCACCTCACCCCACACACACACTCATCGAGAATGTTCATTCTGTCTGATATCTGACCCGGGTTTCCAATGTGAAGCTCTGTGGGTGTGAGCCATGACAACCTTCACTATTACCCAATATAAACGTAGACAATCGTCACGTGATAAGAAAAGTTACTGTACTTTTCGAACAGTTCTTTCACAACCAAATTCAATAGATAAGTTAGCAAGATTATTTTATGCAATATATTATATATTTATCATATACTTAGTACTAAATATAGGAAATTTGCATATATATTACTGAAAGAACATTACGACTGCATTTGTCTGCCGTGACTGATATCGATATCATCACCCCTTTATCATACCCCTTAAAATGATATTGATCACGTGACTAAAGGTTCATAATACACAACAAGACTTTCTCATGTTTAAGTATATGATAAACATAATATGATATGGCTCTTTCCGTATGACATCCCGTATCAACCCTCGACCAATATCATCCCTCGAATTTTTGCCGGTGTTTGATTTAATTTCTCACTTTTATCAGTAGTTGTGTATTGTTTGACAGCTATGTACTTTTAGCAGACGATCATGTAAACAATGTGAGTTATTTCCACTTCATGTCAATCAAAAAGTAATTCCGTATCTTTGTGTATTGCGTGAAGGTTATTATGTAATAATATGGCTGATTGTTAGGATTTGCCTTTTTGTATACAGTGAATTGTTTATTTTAAAAAGGAAAAGCATGGAGAATTGGGATGGGGGGCAGTTGATATAAACTGTACAGCATGCTTTGCCGGTAACACGCACGTGATTTTTTTGTCTTGCACTAGTGCAAGATAAGAAAATCTCGCATCGCTAAAAATAGGAACTGGTCTGTCTCGAAAGTGAGAAATTGGTGTCTCGGGTTGATACGGGATGTGATACGGAAAGAACCATAACATATTATCTATGTATTGATATATATTTCGTGTACGGTATCGGTTTTCGATCAAACATCAACGTTATGATGATCGTTGATGGTTGATTATGGTTTATCTATATATATAGCGGTAAGTAGCTGCAATGGACATATCAAATAATTGATATTATAATTTTCGAAACATGGAGTCTGATTTTTAGCGCATTATTTACTATGCCAAGATAGACTGAAGAATGAAGCTTCTGATTTTAAATATCCCAAAAATAATGTAAAGTCTGCATTTTAATGTATATTCTTTAAAATATAATTCTCTCCAATTTGCGCAATATTCTATTCTATTGCGTTTTGAATTTGTTTAAATATTATGTTTCCATGTTAAATCTGTATTCAAAGATCAATTTTACAATTGAACCCTTGGTTTAAGACGTACACAATGCCGCTCCTTACAAAGGTACAAATGTCAACGACACGATATAACAATAAGTCATAAAAATAGTATGAGCACTGACACCATAGAAGTAAACAGATAATCACAAGCAGCCTTTCTTGATATTATAACGGGCCAGGCGGTAATATGGTGATTTATATGGTAAATTTGCTGCCACCACCGGTGTTTAGTACACCGGGAACTTTACACTAGACTTGAACAACAAATCTAGGATGCAGTGCTGAAACCCAACTCAGGTCTCCGAAAGTTTTGTCTTTGTTTATTCTTTGCTTTAACAGGTTTCGGGTTTTATACAGTTTTTCTAGTTATTAAAGTGAAGACAAGTGATACGCTTTATGTGTTTCACCGTTTGATTGAATACTCAATAGTTTTGTCTGTTAGCATATAGTGACAGATAAAGGGCAGTAGGGAAATAGACGTGGAACCAGAAACAACATACGAATCTCACCAAGCTAATGAAAATCTATTCGAAATACAGTAAAATTATGGGGGTAGTTTCTAGTGTGGCAATTTGGAGAAAAGAGCACACTCACCTCTCTTGTGTCAGTGAATACCACACTGGCATCAATCGAGGAGAGAGAAATATTCACACAGTCAAACGGCAACACGAGAAACTAAAATTGTCAGCCTATCCAGCAATCAAAACTGACTCTTGTTGGACAGACAAGAAGTGCAGCTATCTCACGGGATAGGAAATGGAATAATATGACAGATCGATGGATCCTGGGGAGACTAAAATCTACCGTCAAGTAATTTAAATAATCACTGTAGTCTGAGCTGGAACAATAGACCGAGGATAAGTTGGGTATGTACAATTCAGCTGCCGCTCTGTAATTTCCGTTTTGTAGCAATAGATAAAGTAAATGTAATTCAGTTCAGTATAGTTTTTATCTATATTCAAATTATTCAACATCAATACAATACAATTCAAAGTCAATCAAGTAACAAACCAGTGTTCAACTTATGTAATATTTAACAAGTTATTAATGGTTAGATTCAATGCTCAATTTACACTGACCGATCTAACTCAGTTTATCAAATTGTGGACGTTACCAAGTAAAGCTTAGTGAAATGAATTTTTTACGGGAACCAGTTTATGAATACATCAACCGAATTGTTAGCGGGTCCTACTATGAAGCAAGTATAACAGCATATTACACTGACCCACTTCAATATATGAAAGTGGAATGTCAGGAATACTCCTATGTCCAACTTAAATAGGAAAATCCTATTTAAATCCTATCTCCTATCAACCTAACCAACAAACAGAATAAATGGATGGGCGAGTGTGGGTGTAGGATGGCATGACATGGTAAGTTTTATTTCAGCAGCAACAGCAAAGGAAATAAAAAAAAATTTGAACTAACCAAACTATACAACTATAGTCTGAACAACTTGTAGAAATGTTTAATCCGAAATGTGTAATTAACCTGAACTAATTTTCGCTCGAACTCATTAGACTACTAATGACATGTTCGGATAAAGAAAAAAACTAAATAAGCCAAACAGTAGAAAAGTGAATAAAAAAATACTAAAATAGAACCAGACACATAAAGAATACTCTATGCGAATTCCGGATCTATAATTTATCCAATTTAGCTACGACTTCACAACAAAACATTGTGAAACTGTCATAAAGAAAAATGCCAAAGGAAAAAAATGTTCTTATCTGAAAATAAACTTTAACGTCAGAAATTCCTAACTAACCTATTGAAATGTAAAAATATCCGAATAAATTATCCAACAGCGTGGTACACTCAACCTGCAACAGCATAAGAACAAAATAGTAAGCACCCCGAAAGGGATGCTGAGCCCTTTTTATACTAGTAAATTTCGCCGGGACAACCGCCGGGGTGACGACATTTCACTCCCGTCTAAATACCAGCCACACACTCGCCTTACAAATAAATCCCGGCAACAGTAAAATAAATTGTTCTACAATTCTTAAAACGATAGAATTTTATATACACACTCATAATATCTTAGTCGACAATAATCTTAAGTTTCTTGTTACATTTTAATACACACAATCTTATTTCAATGTCAACAATAAAACGGGATTCTTACATTGATTACAAATAGTCCCGCTAGGTAAACTAAAAGAGCAATGCATTGTGGGATATTTATCCTTAACTGATTTATCACAATAACAAAACCGGCGGCAATACACAAATGTCTGTTTACAAATTAATACAATGTTGTGCGCCTTTACACATGATGAACACTGGCAGTTCTGAACAACTGAATACTCTGTTGAAATACGGGATCGATTTACGTAAGAATTTTGAGCTCTCAGAAAATATTTGAAGCAGAAATCATTACGAACACAAGTAAATTACAGTAAAATCGGTATTGACAAAAATCAGCTGTCTGTAAATTCACGTGAAAATAGTAGGACATTTCCGAAAATACGAGGAACTGCACTTGTAACTTTGAATAAAGTAGGGGGAAATCCTGTATCTTACAATATAGAGAACATAACTCTCTCTGCACCATAAACTACATTGTAACCTGCTTAACTTGAAACATCAACTTCTGAACTTTCTGTACTCTGAATGCGACAATTGAAAGACTCTAATATCGTATATTTTCAAAACATAAGTGAATCATTTTCGAAATATCAAATGAAATGAAAACATATATAACAAATTAAGTGCGTACGGCGCATTTCTTGAATAACCTTCATCGGGTACGTTCAAAATAGACAGATTGGAAAGACAAATATTTTTATGTTGGTTCTCGTTTTCCTGATATGTACCCATTACATATAGGGGTCCTAGAAATGAGAGAGGCAACCCTACCGCTTTGTACTATAACAGCAACAACTCTGCTATGATTTTGGCAAGGGAGAATAAAAAATTTAAAACATATCTCCAGTTAATGTCATTTATTCAAATGACGAAAACAACAAATATTTACATCTTACATGAAAACAAGAATTGCATGGAGTGACATAATACATTATAACATAACATTATCATTTTAATAATTTTTAACATTTCATAATACAATTTATATGTCCTATGCACTCCCTTTCAACTAAAATATTTCCGAAGACAAAAAGGGGTGGCGCTAAAAACGGTCTTACATAATACATAACAATATCATTTTAATAGACTAACATTGTATGGTAAAATGTATATGTCCCATGCGCTCTCTTTCAACTAAAATACACATTTGTATTTCCCCAGACAAAAGGGGTGCCGCTGAAAACAAGGTTGGGTTTTTAGGGGAGGAGGAGGGAAATTTAAACAGAACACCATTTGGCGTGACCCTTACTCTCACATATTCTTTGAACAGCTGTCACGTGACTGAATTACAAATTCCTATAGGTTGAAATTTGATGAAATAATTTTGAAATTTAAAATTTATTTTTACTTTCTGGTAACCTCATAAAACAATTTAACAAACTACCACAGGTTTATTTCCAAAAAGCCCCTTTAAATATGATAAGCAATTAAGTTGATTGCGATGCAATCCTACGATGGAATTCCCCCTCGGCTACCATAAATTAATTTATCTACTATAAATTCAGTTTTATATCTGTGAAAATGTTTTCTATTAATCCATGTTTGCAGAGTTAAAACTATTTCTTTTATATTCAGATTCACATCGAAATTACCTAATTTTCCACAAAATTTCTGTCAAATTAAGCAATTAAATCAAGTTGACTTTAATATGATCAATCAACCAGTGCACTCAGTTTATTTCTAAGACTAACAAATTTTCAATTATCTAAGAGGAATTAAATTTCTGAAACGATACATTTGTAAAATCCATTAACGTCCCAATAAAAGTAAATCAAGCCAACAAGGTACTTGGTTTTCTTATGCAGTTCCTTGTTCCAATTGTATAATGTTATTATCTATCTATTGCGATGCTGAATCTAAATGTACAACTAGTACATTAGTTATACAACCAAGATAAATACTTTTATAGACAGCAGATGTATACAAGAAGTCATATATAAAACTGCCTGTACACAATAGACATTTCAGATAAATTTATTTTGTAGTTAGAGTAGATATTATAACTGTAATTTTCTGGTTTTACAGTTTTACCAGTAAGCAAGCAACTGCATAGTACTACACTAAACGAATAATAGTTCTATATTCAAAATTGCCGTGTTGCACAGAGCAATTAATTATTAACGGGTGAATTTATGTTAAAATTTGCACATCTGCCAATTAATGTGTATAATTTGCTTTGTTTTTGATTTTGTTCTTTTCTTCTAATTTTTTAAAAATAAAAAAATACCACACTACCGACACAATTCCAAAATCTCAATCGGATAATATAAGAAAGAGGCAAAATAGATATCGTTAGCTCACATTTATATGTGATTGGTTATATTTTTGACCTTTAATGTTTTGCTTGCTATATGATACTGTATAAAAATGTAAATCATAGGAATAATCATTTAGAAATGTAAAGAATACAATATGAATTTATTTTCTTCAAATACAGCTAATAAACGAGGAAGAGTTATATATAGTTAAATCATTGGTTTGTTTTTATTTTGTTAATAATGTTCAATTACACCAATAAGATTTTAATAATTTTACATTTTGTCTTGACATCTTTACTAGTATTTTCTTAAAGTACATAGGACACAGCTCACAAACAAATACTGAATAGGTTTATTTACGTTATAATTTTTAGTTGTATCTATTTTGTTTTCGTTTACTATATAATTTTTATTTTGATTAAGATTAGGATGTTATATACTAATAATATTAAGCACAGACCATGCATAGATAAATGAATCCCCACAGGAACATGAATATCTAAGCCTCAGTAAACAAAATGTCGTGATCAAAGGAAATTGCTGTGTTATTGATATTTGTAAGAAACATCTGATACAAAACAACAAAAGTACAAAGAGTAAAGTAAAACAAAACAATAAAATGTATTATGTGTCTTTACGTTCTGTGATGTCCGTTACGATTTCCGCATAAAACGATGTTCCTTTCGTCTTTACCTCCAGTTGTTTGTAGGAGGGTTCATGTCTTATTTACCTTATTTGTGTTTGTTTGCGTATAGTGGTGTCCAAAAACATATTGTGGTGTGGTTTTGTTTTTCATCCTCTTGTGTATCTCATGTTGCCAGTTTCTCTGAATTATCCGTTTTTGAATGCCCCTTCGGTGTTCTTTACCGTTTATATAAATTCACGAACCACATGGACTCAAATAAAAACTTGGAGTTAGCCTATGTGCTCCAGAATATAGGCGTTTATCTTCCTCATCATTAATGGTCATGATACAGAAACAGAGAGCACTTGATTTGCCTGTGTTTTGTTGATCTCACTAATTTTCGTTAGGCAAAAAGACGAAATACAAAATTTAATGGATATTTTAAGAAGGACTCATCATGGGAGACAAAACTACATCTTGTTTAAAACAACAAGTCAATAACGTGTTTTATTTCGCTTTGGTTGCATAAATACCTAGCACTGGACTAAAATACGAGTTGGGAAAATTCACTCTGTCTGGAAAGTAATAACTCTTTTGTTGAATTATTCCACCTCACATTCTAGACCATGACTGAATATTAATCGCAAAGTATTCGGGAAAGAATGAAAAGTATATGTCTAACTTGAAAATGTCCGTCTAAGTTATGCGGCTTAAATTAATATCAATAAAATATATCAAAGCATGAAAGTATGCGTTGTAACCAAATGAAAGTGTTAATACAGTTCTTCTTAGTTTATTTGTACGTGACTTATTGCCAGGTTTTTAACACGAGGAACATAATGAGTGCACCTCGTGGAGCAGGAACTACATACCCATCCGGAGCACTCCAGTTAATCACAAGTATTTAAGTGGGATCAATGATAGGGTTCTGATTACTCTTCAGATATCTTCATACTTTTCTTTAGATGTTGAAACGAAAGCAAAATCAATTTTTGGTATAAAATAGTATAATTCACATGTTATAAAGGACATACCTAATCCGATGCACGATGTGTTTTACCTGCAAGACCACATAATTGAACTAAGAGGTGAGGTTTGGGCCCATAACACTTGCTTAGCTCCGCCACTTTGTGTTGGAGTGCCCGTGTCTGGCTAGGAAAATGAACGGTCACATAATTTTCCTTTTTTTTTCTACGATTTTTTATCAATTCAATATTAGAACTGTTCCTACAGTGGGATATTTTTCGTTTGGTTTTGTTTCTGTTTTCATTTTATTGTACATAAACTACGACTATTTCATATGAACAATCATGTGAAAAAATATTCCAGACCCTCTGTTATTGTAATTTATAAAATATATGACTACACACAGCCTTTCAATCTCTTATTAATGCTCCGGATTCAACAAAGCAAATAGTATTTGTTTCAATTGGGAAACATAATATACAATGCATTTCCGGAAATGGGATTGCGACATGAATCTGTTGGTATTTCTTTACGTAATGGTCTGTAAATAATCCGAATGTCTGACACGAAGTCTATGTGCTTTGTATCTACTATATTCCTGTTTTGGCTTGTTGCCAAAGTAATCAGTTTCATATTATATGAAATTGAAAATTTTTTATTTATTTCCTTTCGTTTAAATAGTAGAAAACGTCATAGTTTAGAACTAGAAATGCGATGATGTGGAAAAATAGATAGAGCAACCAGTAGATAGCGCTAATGTTATACAGACAAAAAAAAAAAAAAAAAAAAAATAAAAAACCTCATTTATACAGGCTAACCTACATAAGTAAAACAATAAAATTTTAATAAACACATGAAAACAAATTTCTGCTCGTAAACAAAAACTCCACACACGTTGATGAAAACAGTTCCGTTGTATTGCGTGTATACATTGCAGCTATGAAGCACCAACATATATAAAAGTATTCGACAATTACACGTACACTCCATGACCAACTAGAAATATAACGGACAAAAATTAGCATTATTTAAGGGAAATGACCACGGTAAGTTCGCCAATACGTTCTTAATACACATATTACCGGACTTGGCAATGCTATGAGTAACACGACGGAGAACTTAGAACAAACAGGAACTCCTTACTTTTGCGTTCACCACAGTTACGGGGTCCGTGTTACTCATGATTTTAGTTTTCTGTGTTGTATTTTCGTGTTTCTACCAACAAAGTGAGCGGTCATGTATTTGGGTTAGGAGTACTGATCTTGTATTTGTGTTAGGAGTACTGATCTTGTATTTGTGCTAGGAGTACTGATCTTGTCTATTTGTGTTAGGAGTACTGATTTTGCCTATTGCTACGATTTTGGTAATGTATCTTAAAACTGTTCCGACAGTGTTGTATTGTTTTGTTTTTCCTTTTATTTCGTCCTGTGTCTTGTGTCCAGTGTTGTCTGTATCCATCAATTGTTCATTTTAGATTGCTCCTTCAGTTTTCTCTAACGTTTATTTACAACAGTAACCCTTCTGAAAAATAAAAATAAAAATAAAACACAGATCTATGTGTTAGATAAATACCAGGTGAAATGAGACTAAAGGGATAAACAATTAAATAGGAAACAAAAAAGCAGAAAGAAGACTTTGAAGATACCACAGAGGTAATCAGAAGATAACACAGAAGTAATCAGAAGATACCACAGAGGTAATCAGAAGATACCATAGAGGTAATCAGAAGATACCACAGAGGTAATCAGAAGATACCACAGAGGTATCAGAAGATACCACAGAGGTAATCAGAAGATACCACAGAAGTAATCAGAAGATACCACAGAGGTAATCAGAAGATACCACAGAGGTAATCAGAAGATACCACAGAGGTAATCAGAAGATGCCACAGAGGTATCAGAAGATACCACAGAGGTAATCAGAAGATACCACAGAGGTAATCAGAAGATACCACAGAGGTAATCAGAAGATACCACAGAGGTAATCAGAAGATACCACAGAGGTAATCAGAAGATACCACAGAGGTAATCAGAAGATACCATAGAGGTAATCAGAAGATACCACAGAGGTAATCAGAAGATACCACAGAGGTATCAGAAGATACCACAGAGGTAATCAGAAGATACCACAGAAGTAATCAGAAGATACCACAGAGGTAATCAGAAGATACCACAGAGGTAATCAGAAGATACCACAGAGGTAATCAGAAGATGCCACAGAGGTATCAGAAGATACCACAGAGGTAATCAGAAGATACCACAGAGGTATCAGAAGATACCACAGTGGTAATCAGAAGATACCACAGAGGTAATCAGAAGATACCACAGAGGTAATCAGAAGATACCACAGAGGTAATCAGAAACCGTAAATGGAAGAGAGACAAACAATACAATAGCCAAAAAGTACACACAACGATATACAGAAAGTTATGTTGTTTGGGAATATGGATTGCGTCATGGCACCGAGAGCACGTGACAGTGAATAAACATGTTAGTGAATTTGACAACCTAATCCGGTATATTTATATAATATCCCACTGCGAAGACTTTGGACTAAATGGTAGTTCCATTGAAAATAAATTCTATTAGCAATATTTGTTCATTTGGAACTATGCTTTCCTTATATTTCTGAGGCATTTCCTCCGCGGTTGTCGGATGTACGTCAAAAAATTTGCCGCAATTTGCAGAAACTTTCTGTCAAGTTAGATAAAGATGTTATCAAGTTATTTGATAGGATCAATCGATCAACAAAGTCATCGCTTTTTTTTAAGACACACATTTTCCATTTTTCTGAGAGGAAAATTCTGTCACGATATATCTAAGAAATCCATTAATTTCTCCATCACAGCAAATCAAACTAGTTTGCCTTCAATTTCAGTTCCGAGTTCCAATTGTAGAAATTAATTATTAAGTACAATTCTCTAAACGCCACTGTAAGATTGATACAGTAGTATAAAAATAAAATAAATACGTAATTCCGCATTATTCAACGATTTGCAAATTAGATTTGCTTTCTGCAGAAAATAGACCAATTTGTTAGTAAATATTGAATTCAAATGTATTATATAATAATGTCAGTGTCAACAATATAATGTTTGCAATATGCAATTTGACCTTTAACCTAGCACTTACAATACTCCAAATAACCGGTAACGCATATTGGGAAATATGCTATGAGAAATGACAGGTTCCAGTTGTAATGATGCAAACACCCTGATTGAAAGAGAGGCAAGGTTGTTAATACGGTAGATCGTTTGTGATGTGTACATGGATATGACAGTAGCACTTGTCCGTTTGTTCTTTTTTCGTTTTGCCATTGCATTGAATGTCTTTTCTCAATTTATGGATTCTGATTACTGTTTTAGTATCTTCAAACTTTCATTGTTGTTCGAAAAATAAGATAATTTCAATTTTCCCATTCTGAAATTTTCATTTATATGTAGCAATTTACCAGAAGCACCTGCCTATGAAGTATGCATCTTTCTGTCAATGCGATATTCCATAGCTTGTAAATGGTTCTTATCATGATTTCCTTGCAATGGAGATATATATTTTAATCAAGTTCAAACCCACAAAACAAAATCTTATCTGCATAGTGACGTATAAAAATCTAGCCCAAACATACAATACAAAACAGTTTTGGAACACATTAAAACCAAACCCCAACATACAATTTAAACTAAAATCGACAAGTATGGAAAGGCATTAAATTCACGCCCAAATAG
The DNA here is from genome assembly GCA_963680875.1 of Bathymodiolus brooksi. Taxonomy (NCBI): domain Eukaryota; kingdom Metazoa; phylum Mollusca; class Bivalvia; order Mytilida; family Modiolidae; genus Bathymodiolus; species Bathymodiolus brooksi. The sequence goes on along the minus strand of OY804581.1, from coordinate 89,866,329 downwards.
ACAATAAACACACATGAACGTTCCAAGTAATAAATAGAAATATGTTACCATGGTTACTTGATCATATTTTGTTTTTGTTGTCATGTTATAATACGAAAACCTGACCATGGATCATAGTGGGCAACATGTTTAGATAGTGTCGCGCTCTATGCGCGCTAAATACCCCTGTTGTAGATTCAAAAAAAGAGTAGTCGCGTTGTAGTTGCTACAATAAAAACGACATTACTCGTTGAATTAGTACTCGTCCTGAAAATAACTAAAATCCTGCTAGCTGATCAATCGGTCAATCAATCCATTCTGATAAATTTACCATTGCTACATGCATGTTATATTTTGTTAATCTTTAAACATTCCGCAATGCATTTTTCAGCCGAGTATTTCTTTATAGTCCAATGTTAATATGATCTACAAAAACATAATCTAACGAAACTGCATAATATATATTTTCATTCATGTATTTATTTTTATATACTAACAAAACTGTGGAAATCCCCAATGATTATACTATGTACTTTATGTTGTCTTCTAGGATAAAATATAAAACCGCCTAGCTGCAATTAATTAGTTTTATAGGTTTGCTCATTTGATTCCCTGTTTGTAAGCTTACATAAGGCTTAGAAAGTTATAATTATCAAAATGATAGATTTAATATCAGGGTGATAATAAATATACAATCCACATGTTTCGAAACAGATCTTGTTCTTTATGAATAACTACTCTTAGCTACAATTCTTAGCATAGACGTAAATAATCCAATACAAACGATAGCAAAAATACCACACAAAATCGGAACAAAAGATGAAAAATCGATACCGATTAGACTGGGGTTGCTAGACTAGGTTTATGGGTCCACAAACGTCCATTCTTAGTAAAATATTGTCGTCATGTAATTAGTTTCCACATGTGAGTACATCGCACATGATCCGACAGTGTCACATGATCCGACAGAGTGATCACATGATTCGACAGTGTGATCCTTTTAGTTATTCCTTTTATTGGTCTAGCGAATAGCAACAGAACAAAATATGTATGTTGATGTTGCTTTCTTGAGACAATTTATGTTTCATATTATTTAATAACAAGCCCTTAGAAAGAACCAACTAGCTAAAAATAGTGTATTTTCTGTTAACTTAGATTCGCTACTATTGAAATATATAATGCATGCATATCTAGATTATTATATGTAATACTTTCTATGGATACGACTTCATAAGTTTGATAAACTTGTGCCTAATCCATTTTGTTCAATAAATGTTAGAAAATACCGAAGGGGCAATCAAAATTTTATAATCCAGAGAAACTGGCAACAAGTGGTACACAGGACAACAAAAAACAAACTAAAGACACAACACAATATGTGTTGGACACCACTATACGCAAACAAACACAAAGAACGTGAATATGATATGAACACTCCTACAAACAACTGGAGGTAAAGACGAAACGAACATCGTTTTTATGCAGATATCGTAACCGACAACACAACACGGAACTTAGAACGTAAAGACACGTGATAGTACAATTAAAAAAAACTAAAAATATGAGCAACACGGACCCCACAAAAAAACCGGGGATTAACTCAGGTGGTCGCACATGGTAAGTAATTCCTGCTGCTTATCAGATACCCGTCGTGTTACCCATATATACAGTAAATAAAATATACTGAATTTAAACGAAATAAAGGATGAGGATCATTGTATCATATGAAAGTTTCCTACAACTTTCTAACTCTCTACTCTATAAGAGGTAACCGCTAGTACAAATGGCGAAGAACAATATTTATATCACCCGTTTCGGCAACAATTTATAATGATTTCAAGTCGTCTTTTGAGACAAAGAATGTCTGGGTTCTTTAAACGAAATAATTCTATTAGTTCTGATATCGTTTACAGTTCTTTTATTTTCTTGATGGATTTGTCAGTTTAGGACATCAATTCTGTAAATAGTCTGCAGCTTTATGGTATTTTGTCAGACATCTTATAACTTGACAATTATCTGTCTACGATAGGTAGCTATTATATTGCCATTTGACAAATAATACATCACATACTAATTGGATATGAAATAGTAAATCAATAAAATATATAAATTGTTCTCAGAGAAATGAGTTTGAGTGTTATAATGTCTAACGTCACTTTCAACAATATTTAAGTTATATCGTGGCGGTCAGTTTTAAACCGGAGTACTAGGAGAAAAACCATCGACATGCTGCAAGTCTCCAGTACACCTCGCCATGAGCGAGATTCGCTCAGAATAATGGAACACTACTGTGATGTTCGTTTTGTTTGCTAGTTTATTTAATACAGCCACATTTTTGTGATATCGTTTTTCATTTCCTTGTGTTCATGGCTATTTTGTTTTTCTCTTATTCATCTTTATTCCCTAATAATTTTTGTTTACAATACTAGGCTTCAGCAAAAAAAAAAATACAAAAAAAAGCAAACAAAAAACATACACTAAACAAAAACAAAAACATCAAACAAAAACAAAGGAAAACGTAACGTGATTCTTTCAAGTTACAATACACATAAATTATGATAAATATTTATTTATTGTTTCAATTTAGATAATAATAATAATAATAATAATAATAATAATAATAATGATATTAAACTGAACACCGACATATTATATTACAAGATACCACGATATAGCTGAAATACTGTTAATTTTGGCGTTAAGCACCAATCAAGCAATCAATATTACAAGATAATACCGATACTTGACTCTCTATTTTGTTTTAAACCCTGCCATGCTACTCTATGTTTATTTTTAGTATTTCTCTACCTTCACATTGGTACTTGTCTATTGTACATTGTATATTTCTATTCTTTCACGTTTGAATTCAGTCTCTCTGTGGAATAAAAGACTATCTAATTGCCTTTTACACTACTCCCAAGCGTATATGATATACTTACTATTGCTATGAATTGTTCTAGTTCAGCTTGATCTTATGTTATTTTCTTGATAAAATCAAATACAGAGATAAACCAAATTATAATAGTTATATAGACCGGTCGACTTTGTATATAAATCATTTAGACATTCATTCACAGAATTCTGACTTTCAAAGGATTAGAACGATCAATACGTCACAAACAATTACAGAAGTCATTCACATCCATGTTAGCTATAGTAGAATACATCTCGTCTGTAGAGAGGTAATAAAAAATTTCTACTTCTCATCCTTGTTTGTTGTGTGGAGGATGTTGTTCAAATATACACAGGAAAAACATTTTTACCAACTAGGTTAATTGTCGTTAATGCTGCACCTCAGATCATCCCCGGTTTTAGTGGTGTACGTGTTTCTGTTGACATGGTGACCGTAGCTGATTTTGGCTATCCTGTTTAGGCTGTTTAGCTTTATTACTCCCAGAACGTTAATGTATTTAACTTTCCAATCTTTCCACTTTGAGCGTATTTGATGAAGGTTATTCCAGAAACACGTCGTGCTCACTAAATTTGATATCTACGTTATTATCTCAATCTTCAGGTTTCTCAACCATTGTCAACCATTGATGGTGTTTTTGTCCTATTTCTATATGTCCTTCAATTGTCTTTCTTTGGTATCTTAGCTTCTCTTGAATAAGCTATTAACCCTTCGGGATCACCCGGGATTACACCTGGATTTTTCTTGTCTTTTGGGGAGTGGTAGCGTTTGTTCTTTTGGTTTGGTTTGTCGTATGTTTTCAGCAGTATTAATCGTATGTTATTGTATAGCTAGATAATAACTATACATGTTCGTCATTTTAGAATTACGTTTCCATATTGATTGAAGAAATGACGTCACAATGTTAAATGTTTGATGCACACGAATGACTACATTTTTCCTATCCTAAATGTTCCACCGATTTGAGTTCTACAATGATCACTACGGCATGTAATAATTTGGCAGCCAATACAACACTAACCGATTGGTATTTTCAGTATCTGAGACATCGCCTGACAATAATTCTTTAGCTTTCCTGGACCATGTAAGCTATTTTCTTTACTTGGCGTCCAGAGTCTGATGTCGTCCGATGAAGTAAAAGTCAATAATACTTTTTCTTGTTTTTGTGGTAACAAAAAGTAAAATCAATAATACTGTCATGAGAATCTTTTTATATTCAAATATACTAAAACAACGGGAGTGGTGACATATTTTATGAAAAGAAAGATTATACAGTAATGGTCATCAATTCTACCAATGTGGAAATACCACCACATATGGCGCTACCAGATCCTGGCTTGCAACAGGCACAAACATGTGTGGTTGAACTGGTAAATTGATATCCAATCATGTTCTCTTGATAATTAAGGCTATCAGCTATTGCATTATACATGGTACACATCGTGTGTTATTAGAAACACAGTGGTTTGATATGGTAGGTTTTGTTAGTTTGCTTTATGGTGTTTTACGCCATTTTCAACAATATTTCATTTATATCGTGGCGGTCAGTTTTAATTGGTGGAGGAAACCGAAGTACCAGGAGAAAACCACCGACCTGTCGCAAATCACTGACAAAATTTTATCACATAATGTTGCATCGAGTACACCTCGCCTGAGTGGGATTCGGACTAACAACTTTAGCGGTGATAGACACTGATTGGACAGGTAGTTGTAAATTTAACTACCATACGATCACGGCCAGTACGGCCCCTGATTTGAAATTAAAACCTTTGTGGACGCTAGAAGACATGTACCTAAGTCAACGGAAATATAGGTCAGTCACGACATGTCATAATGGTAGACAATTTTGTGTTGACGATCATAACCTTGAGAAACATTGGCAGGTTTAATTACTACGTTGGTATTACCAAAGGAATAATTTACTATTTAAAAATACACCTACATTTCAAATAGGATAATCAACACAGGATCAACATATTTTTGCCTGCTGTGATATGCAAAACGGATTTGAATTGTTATGTTGGTGACTTGCACAAAACAAAGACTAACATTATACAGATATTATTTATAGATATTCCTTTTCCTCATATTTAAGTGAGAAATATTTCAGATGTTCCTCTTATTGTTGAATCCTCTATGTTACAGCACTTTCGCTAATGCTTCAACAGGATTGTTTGGTTCTGATGAGAAGTGCCAACGGGCGGGTGCTATCGACAACATCATGTGTTACGGTTGGGTGCTATCGAAGACATTGTGTGTTACGGTTTGATGCTATCGACAACATCGTGTGTTACGGTTGGGTGCTATCGGCAACATCGTGTGTCACGGTTGGGTGCTATCGACAACATCGTATGTTGCCAAAACATATTGTAAGAAAAGACAATAGTGCTATTGAAATGAATTTCCATCTTCCTTTTCGCCAAAAAGCAAATCACATTTAGTATCAGCAATACTTGACGTTCATGAAAGGTTTTCTGAAACAGATATTACCTTAAAGGATTTCTCTGTGTGTGGCTCCATCTTTAGTTTTCTACATTGCGATTGTAGATAATGTTTTTGTTCTTTGTCCTTTTTCTTTTGTTCATTGTATTGTTTATCCGTCTTCGATTTAATGCTCCTGATTACCTCAAACTCTCAACTCGTTTTATCGGTACATTCCGTCTTACTGGTTTCACTTTGCAATAAACCACATCATTATAAACAGAAATAGTTGATGAATTATACTAGGTCACACATGACAACCATTATTAATCATAACTCACATTCGCAATGAAATATCGATTTAATGTTTTATGCAGATCAATTATTACAAATAAATAATGATTAGAATAAAACAGAATACAGAATATATCGCTTCCCATACAGGTCGTACATGTGTTGTTTATTTTTTATATGTCATATATTATGTTGCCTTCATCTCCGTGTGCTATAATCTCTCTCATGGCGAGGTGTACCCGATACAACTTTATGTTATAAAGTGTGTCAGTTACCTGCGACAGGTCGGTGGTTTTCTCCCGGTACTTCGGTTTCCTCTACAAATAAAACTGACTGACACGAAATAAATTAAATATTGTTTAAAGTGGCGTTAAACACCATAACCCTAACCCTAACCTTTTATCTCTGATGAGATGATATTTTTGAACTCTCGAGTCATATGGACTATTGTCTTTATTCAAAATTGTGGAAGTGTACAATATGTTTTGCGGGTCACCCAATGAATGATTCATTCAGTGTTCCGACACTGACATGGTTTAGCTAGATACATGTATATCTATTTTTGACATTTGATAAAACTAAGGTCATCCTCCCTGACTCCCTCAGGCAGAGGTGAATTTGGCTATCTTTTTTAGGCCGTTTGGTTTACTTCCTCACCAAGATATTAGAATTATTTGGCTTTCTATTTTATTTTTATTGTGAGCGTACCTGATAAATGTTATTCCAGAAACGCTTCGTACGCCGTTAATTCGATATCTACGTTTTCATTGGTAGTTTTTAAAATAAGTCTATTTATAAGATTATTAATTTGTGTTAGTATCTCGCTGTTTTCAAATGGTTAGAGGTTAGGGTTATGGTGTTTAATGCCACTTTCAACAATATTGCAGTTATATAGTGGCGGTCAGTTTTATTGGTGGAGGAAACCGGAGTACACGGAGAAAACCACCGACCTGCCGCAAATCACTGGCAAACTTTATCACATAATGTTGTATCTAATAAACCTCGCCTGAGTGGGATTCGAACTCACAACGTTTGTGGTGATAGGCACTGATTTCACATGTAGCTATAAATCTAACTACCATACGACTACGAGCACGATGACCCCCTGCTTTCAAAGAGCTCTATGTTAGAGGTAATATACAGAACCAAATCTTTATCTGGATTTTTCTGTCATGGTTGCATAGTTCTTGTTGTAGTCATGAATGGACTTAATTTCTTTTAAAAGAAGTTAGGCCAGCGCAAGGTTTGGTTTCTATTTTGACATGTTAAGCAATGTCTAAAGAAGCCTCCTAATTCATATTCGACTCATTGTTAGCACTAATAAATGCACATTTCCTTGTAGATCATTGTTTGTCATTTTGTATCTTTTCTTTTGGCCATTGTGTTGTCTGTCCTTCTTTGATTTACGGATTTTGATTATTCCATTGGTATCTTCAAACTCTTCTTTGACATCATCTTACTCCTACTATAGAGATGAATAGCGTTGTCTAAGTGTTTTTGTTAAATACGAATACTCAAAATGTATATCCTTTGGTTTCATATATAGCTATCAAGAAATACATTAGAAAGGTTCATTTTTGTCCCAAAATAGTTTGTTTTTCTACAAAGTATATATCACATATGGACAATTTTTAATGAAGACAAATCACACCCAAAGGATATATGTTCGTTACTTTGATGTACGGCCTACTGGTCCATTCTAATGTTGATTTACAATTAATGGCAAATTAGCATGTTTTAATTCATGAAAATGGTAAATTGTTACGATCCTAGCTATAAGTAATTAGAGTCCCTGTTGAGTTTTGATAGTCTAGGCCTTACACTAATACCATTAGATGTATGTTTAATGTATTTTCGGATGTTCTTTGGTACAACACTTTGGAATGTGGTGTACTGAAATGCACTAAAAATACAAAACATTACTGTTTTGAAGGTATAAGCTGTTGTTGTAGGAATCATTGGATCAACTTCACTGACGAAAAACTAATCCTACATACATTGTCAAAGGTAAGAGAATATGTCATTGGCATATGAAATAAAAACGTAGATATCAAAATTAGTACGCCCGACGTATTTCTGGAAAAAACTGTCATCAGGTACGCTTAAAATCGAAAGATTGGAAAGCCAAATAATTTAAAAGTTTTTAGGAGGTGTCTGTCTAACTTACGTTATTTGTGTTTGTTTGCTCATAGTGGTGTCCAACACATAATGTGTTGTGTTGTTTTGTTTGTCTTGTATGTTACCAGCTTCTCTGGATTGTCCATTGTTGATTGCCTCTGCGGTGTTCTCTAACGTGTATTCAAAAGTGTTTGTGTCGTTATTCACTTAATAAGTGACGACTGAACTCTGTTTTTTCACTTCATACGACGTTGCTTCCGTGCATTATTTGTAAAATTGTCTCTACTCTTTATTTGTCCATATCAATATTGTATTTCAATACACTGACCTGTTACTCAATTAATGCAACTTTATATGTGGTGTTGTGGGAAAGGTGCAAACAACAAAACATACATGAAATTTCGAAAAGAAACCATGAAACATAATATAATGGTATCAGCCATTCTTCTAAAAACAAATATATACCGGATGAATTTTTTATATGACTTTTTCAATAAATACATTAAACATTAAAACAAAAAGGAGCAAACCTTCCTGAGATGATTTGATAATAAATCAATTTTGTGTTAGCATTTCCCATCAGAACGTCAGCTGCCAAGACTTTTACCGGACTTGACAGTATAGAAGAAGCATGAACTGCTTACCCTTTGCGCGCACCTGAGTTCACCCTCAGTTTTTTGGTGATGTCCGTGTTGCTCATCTCTTTAGCTTTTTGTTTTGTCCTATTATGTGTCTTTACGTTCTGAGTTCCGTGTTGAAACGTCCGTTGCGATTTCTGCATAAAAACGATATTCGGGTCGTCTTTGCCTCCAGTTGTTTGTAGGAGGGTGCATACATTGTTTGCGTTGGTTGTGTTTGTTTGTCTGTAGTGGTGTTCGACACATATTGTGTTGTGTCTTTGCTTTGTCTTTCTTCGTCTTGTGTACTCTATGTTGCTAGTTTCTCTGGATTGTCATTTTTGCTTGCCCCTTCGGTATTCTCTGACGTTTATTTAACATATACAAATGGTGGACATTTACTAGAAGATTTTCAATACAATTTTCGATACTGGTAATATTGGAAAACAGTGACTCTTAAGCACTATCAAACTTTTTTTCTTAAATTGAAGAGGGTTAAAATAACCTAAGAAGTTGGTTTGCTTTTAATCGACCAATCTATTTTGTTTTTGTAAATACTGTTTCAAATTGGAGACTGACTTCTTATTGATACATTAGCTTCAAAGCAGAATTGAAAATGGCCTCCGTGTTGGTTGCACTTTAGATTATATATATGTCTTAATTTGGAAGCTGTATTATAATTCGATTTATTGTGTCTTTGCTCTTCCCTCAGCGGGATTTGAAAGTGATATCATTGAGACATTGCAGCACATATTCCCTTACCATATTGACGAACCGTTTAGCACCCTTGGACAAATGTACTTTATAAAAATGTAGCTTCGTTAAACGATATGATACTTTACCACGCAAGCTGAGACTCAAGGGCGACATTTTGCTTGTGTTTAATCGAGTGGCAATTGTATATACACTGTAGCGAAAATCGCTCGTTCACTACGGGAAAATAAATAATAAAATAACTCAGTGCATTTACAGACTGATGATATATTGTTTATAATACTTGTAATATCAACTATTACAACATTTTCTTTCATCTTATTATAGTCCGATTTTGGGTTTGCTAACATCAACATTTTGTTGGTAACTTTTATTTATAGTTCATAATTATGATAGCCCATGGCGACTAAATATTATAATTGCAGCAAGGAATGACTAATTATTGTTAGAAATAATGTCTGATTACCTTTTAGTTGTATGATTATGTATATATCCAAGTTTAAATAGTGTGCACTTGACAACTTTTATGTCGGGCGCTATATTTGTTAAGTATTGCGTTCGGAACGTTTCAGTATTTATCATAGCTTTATAGGGTAATTAACGTTTTACCAAAGGTTCCTAAATATTCTTATGGTAATAACCAGTTCCGCTTTGGTATCTCTATGGCAACGGTCGGTAAATGGTAAACCAATCGGTAAATTGGTAAACAAAAAGTATAAAAGGCGCGATTTACAAAATAAAGTTTAGTAGTCTTCTACCCTGGGCCACCCGTTGTGTAACCAGAGCACCCTTATCTAGCTGATCAGATACCATATACCAGTGAGATACCAATTCCAGAACCAGCCCGCAGACCAGTAATCGTTAGACTTAGAGATACCAGTACCAGAACCATGGATAGGACCAGGTCCGTTTAACCCATAATTTATAGGTCAACTATTCACCGAAATTACCCTTTTCGGAAATACCTTACCAAATTACCGCTATAAGTTAAGTCATATTTTTAGCAACAATATTTCGCTATATTTTAAAGTAATACTAATATATGCGCTTTTTGTCTTATTAATTACATGAAAGACATCGGGCCTTCCACCGCCATTATTTACTAGTTTTACATTCGTACACATCGTTGGTGGTTTTCCTAACCGAGTTACAGTGGACCAACTCCCGAAATAGACAATAATTTAAAGTACATACGCATCCATATATTCGTCGACTTGAACTCGGTACGGAATATATTAAGACCGTTCCTTGTTCCTTGCTTCGATAATTCAGTATTAACTATTAATATTATGTATCTAATTTAGAAGTTCTAGATGTAAACTATTTATTTATTGTTGTAAAACTTATAGACACGTTATAATTATGTTATTGTTAAAGTATCATTAGTGAGTATCTATTTATTTCTTATTAATACCAGTTAATTATCTACAAATGACGAATCTAAAAGAATGAGAGCAAAACACACATAAGATTAAACGCTCTCACAGGCCAAAACCTAATACCCTTCCTCTTTATTACCCTATTGTAATTCTCCATACCAAACCAGAGATACCAAGAGTGCCAGGTCCCAAAACCAGGGACGTTGACCAGAAAGAGAGAGACGCAGTTACCACGCTACCACGTTATAGACCCGTCTCCCTTTTTGCTCGCATACACTAGGCCCCAACCGCTCGGCTACGCTACAATACATACGTATAGACTTGTATATAATATTGAAGCAATCTTACTAAACATTCGAAAACATATCTCGCATAGGATGCATTCAGATATCACACACTCTCGGAAAAATAAATATCACAATCGTCTCCAGCACGTGACAACTATATGATACGATATATCTAATCTCACCGGTTCACGAATGGATACTAATGAGTGAGTGAGTGATTGCTGTTTAATGTCAAGTGAGTACTTTTTCTTGCCATATCATGACGAGAACTAACTACATTTCAATTAGATGATGATTATGAGGATGATGATGGCTGCTTTGTGCTAGACCAACAAGCTTAGATGGATTTGCATAGTGCTATCTCATGGAAACAAGAGTACGTGTGTATGCATGTCGTTCCATTCGGACACATTATCCTGAGACAGATCCAACATAGGCATGCCAGAAGTTTGCTTCTGTTAAGGAAACATGGTTAACTACAAAATGTGAAACTGAGATTGAACCAATCCTCGTTGGCAAACATTGAAAAAACATACAAAGGCTTGAAATACAAACTTTGAAAGAGGAAAACTATTCCAAATATATTTGATAACGTAACCCATGTTCGAATTGTATATAATCCGTATCACAAACAATAAGTTATTATTTGTAAATTACTTTGCTTTCTAATATTTTGAGCTTAGATGTACCTAGTTGACGGAGATTATTTCTGATGCCTACATTTGTATTACCAATATCAAATGGACAATGAAATAATAATATTAGTGAACAGGTGTTATGACAATGACATGGTTTATTAGATATATGTATTATTGAAACAGTTCCTAATTAATGTAATTGGTTCTCCACCCTCAGGCCTAGGCGACCGATATTGGTTCTCCACCCTCAGGCCTAGGCGACCGATATTGGTGATCCTTTTATGGCTCTTTGGTTTTACCTGCTTCCAAAACTTTTAAGATTATTTGGCTTTCCAACTTTTTCCTTTGAGCTTACATGATGAAGGTTATTCCAGAAACGTATCATGTGCACTATGTTTAAATATCTACGTTTTTATACTGACGATAGCAATGTATCATCAGTTGTATTTTCAAGCTGTGTTCTTTGTATCTGACTTTAAAATTATGCAAAAACAATATTTACAAATCATGTAGGTGAAGTAGTGACACCAACGAACAAGCTCATTAGAGTATTCTGCAAGTTGCCTTTTATACTTCAATAAGTGTATTGTTCTCAAAACCGGAGGAACATATTAAGCCATGTACAGTCGTTACTTCCCTTGATTTTCAATTTTTTACTACTAAATATTAAATATATTGACACTGATCAAGGACAGTTTTTGAAAAATTACACATAATCTGTATTTATTTCATACATTTTTTCAATTATATCCTTACTTCTCACACTTAAATATTAACAAATTAAAAATTTACCGTTTTGTTATAACCAAATATTAATATACATAGCATAAGGGAAGAGTTCAATCAACACATGTCTCTTTCAGAGGATTTATACATCAGCTGATAAACTACGCACTTTTTCTCTACCTAGAGGTACCGTTACGGATCATTATGCAACACTCTTTGGAATACTGAAATAATTATTAAATGAGATTGACCCTTGAATAAAGAAAATAAAGAAATAACTGTTATATATGACACCCACAACTTGAAATATCACCCATTTATGTATGACGTCACCGTGTATATTTCTTTGAACAATAATAGCATCTTACATTCAACAAATAGTTAAACAATAAATGTTAGAGAATACCGAATATGCAATACAAAATGGGTAATCAAGAGAAACTAGCAACATAGAGTACAGTTAGAGAATACCGAAGGCGCAATTCACAATGGCCAATCAAGAGAAACCCAGCAACATGGAGTACAGTTAGAGAATACCGAAGGCGCAATACAAAATGGCCAATAAAGAGAAACTAGCAACATAGAGTACAGTTAGAGAATACCGAAGGCGCAATGCACAATGGCCAATCAAGAAAAACTAGCAACATATAGTACAGTTAGAGAATACCGAAGGCGGAATACACAATGCCCAATCAACATAAACTAGCAACATAGAGTACACAAGACACCAGAGTAGACGAAAACAAACATGACAAAAACACAACACATTATGTGTTTGACACCACTACACGCAAACAAACAAAATCACCCCAATCAAGACATGAGCCCTCCTACAAACAACTGGAGGCAAAGACGAACCGAACATGTATTTATATTCCAAAATCATATACTACATTTGTAATATGGGTTGATAAAAATATCAGGTGATGGAATAAATATGACGATAGGGCATGTCTCATCTGTTGTAGAAACTGAGTTTTAATTCACTATATCAATGCATGCGTTATTTTAAGATCTGATTCTTTTAGGAAGAGCTTGAAGGTACTAAAGGGACATTTATAATCCGCAAATCACATAAGGTCAAAGGATAAACGACGATCTACAAATAACACAAAGCAATTGCACAGAAAACTGTTTTTAATTAAATCCGCATGAGAATTGGGCGTTGTTTATATATTTTTTATATCTATAAACATAAATTATCTTGTTATCCTTGATTCGATCTAAAACCTTAATTATCAACTGGTAAATACATTTTTGTTATATCATTCAAACATGTAATGTAGCAATATTTCCCCCATAAATTCATATATTTACTGTACTGTAATATACTTAAAAATCTAATAACCCATCTCCATTAATTTACTGGTATGGGAAGCCATATATAGCAACAATTCTATATATGTACCATCTTCATTTAAAATCATTTATCTTGTTTTTATTAGTAACTGAGTACAGCTTGAATACTGAATGAAACTATTTATTTGAAATGTATATGAGCTCTACTAATTGAACTTAACACCTATCGTGTCTCTTGAGAACTGAGATTGTGATTATGTGTATATATATAATTATAATTATGTTTCCCATTATCAACATTAGACTGGATTATTTTGGAAATAAATAAACATCTTGAAGTACTTCACAAGACTACAAATGGACTATTACTCCCCGAAGGCAACCATCAACGCAATACTCAGGGTCTAGGTTATGACATCACATTAACTTAAAATCCTGGATCCGCCCCTGCCTTTGATATACCTGCTCTTAAGATGTATAATTATTTGACTTGTCAATCTTTTGACTTCACGAGTGTAACTGATGAGGGTTATTCTAGAATCGCACCGTACTCACTAAATTAGATATCTACGTTTATTCATGCTAAGCATATGTAGCAAATATAGCATTGGTCAAGCTGGCTGTATCGGTTTTATGTTCTGCATTGTCTGGTATATAATAAAGCTACTCATATTTTGATGTTGAGCACAATACAAATATGTACATTTTGTCAACTAAAATGGTACGCCTATCACCATTAAAGTAGTGAGCTCGAAACCCACTCATGGCGGGGTGTACTCGATACAACTTTATGTGATAAAGATTGTCAGTGTCTTGCGGCAGGTCGGTGGTTTTCTTCGGGTACTCGAGTTCCCTCCACCAATAAAACTGACCGCCATGATATAGTTCAAATATTGTTGAAAGTGGCGTTAAACACAATAACCATTACAATAATCATATTAGTTCATATGAGTATCATCAGGTTAGTAGTTAAGACATCGGATATGACAGGAAATTAGTTGATACTAAATCAAGCAATTTTATAACTCCACGGTTTTTCTACATCAATGATTAATATATTTAACTGAGCTTACTGTAAGTTTAAGGAATTTGGATGCTTGTGTTTTATTCTTCTATACATAGAATATAAACTTTGGTTCCTAGTAAATTGGGGTCGACCAACACATAATAAATAAAATACAAAGATGCTTATCTCGTGTACCTCATTTAACTGTGCACATTTAAATGTTGATACCACTGATGGGAAGATTCTCATATTGTTTTCTCAGCCCCGCAACCAGGATCACGGTGATGTCATGATATTAGTTAATGATATTCATTAAAACAAATCAGATTTATATCTTTTAAGAATACATATATTTGGATTTGACTGCATGGAGATTTTAGATTATTTCTGGGTTTTTTTCATGTTTGGTATTTAGACTTAAGTTTTCCCACTGTGTGGAATATTGTACCACTAGAGATACAATTAAAACCAAATAATATCAAATCATCAGAACAATTCAAAAATCTAATAGGAAAATTGTAGAAACAGAGGTAAACATCGATACGACTATGTTAAGCATAGAAATATCACTCTTTATCTGACATTTTATTATTTACATGTTTACAATTGTGGTGGTATTTTGGTTCGATCAGAACTTCTTTAAGTGGGCATGTTCGACTACACAGAAGAGATTCGAAAAACAGTAAGATGCCAAAATTAGATGAAATTTAGATACTTGTGAAAATAAACAATTCGTATATTTCCATTTTTTAATTGACAGAACTGCACGGTCGAGAAACACTTAAAAACGATTGGAACATGACTGCTCCCCTCCTTGCTTAGTAAAATCTCTTCAATATAAAAATTCATGTCAAACTAGTTTTATGGTTTCTAATCTCTCCTCTTAGTGAAATGATGATGTGATGCAAGTGTTTTCTAGATGTAATAATTATTGTTAAAGGAAATGCCATGAAATATATGTCAAGATTTCTGATTTGTATCTGTGTTCTTGGTTTTATCTTTTTGATGTTGTCAGCAGTGCTGAACTTATATAATGTGAAACATTAAAAATATGGAATTGATTATACATATAAACATGTTGCATACACATCCACAAAACAACATAAAGCTACCTAATTGTGCTGAGACATTGAAAAATCATATTCCTACTTCTGATCTTTTGATTACATAACATACAAACATTATATTAATTATCAACAACCTAATTGTCATTTAAATCAGACGGCTTCATCATTTCATTTGAATCGAGATAATGTTGAAGTTATATATTTCAATTGTTTTATTAAAAATATGGAATTGATTATACATATAAACATGTTGCATACACATCCACAAAACAACATAAAGCTACCTAATTGTGCTGAGACATTGAAAAATCATATTCCTACTTCTGATCTTTTGATTACATAACATACAAACATTATATTAATTATCAACAACCTAATTGTCATTTAAATCAGACGGCTTCATCATTTCATTTGAATCGAGATAATGTTGAAGTTATATATTTCAATTGTTTTATTAATTCTGTATTAAGACATTTATAGGACAATATGTACGAGATATGTTAAGCTCATTTTCCATCGCTTGATCCTTGACTAAAAGATCCTTGATCCTTGACTAAAAGATCCTTGACTAAAAGATCCTTGATCCTTGACTAAAAGAAAATCAAAACAAATTTACAGTTCCTAAATAAAGTAATTGTTAATAAAACTAAGGTTCTCCTCCCTCAGACATAGGTGACTTTAGCCAATAATAAAACTAAGGTTCTCCTCCCTCAGACATAGGTGACCTTAGTCAATAATAAAACCAAGGTTCTCCTCCATCAGGTATAGGTGACCATAGCCAATAATAAAACTAAGGTACTCCTCCCTCAGGTATAGGTGACCTTAGTCAATAATAAAACTAAGGTTCTCCTCCCTCAGACATAGGTGACCATAGCCAATAATAAAACTAAGGTTCTCCTCCCTCAGGCATAGGTGACCATAGCCAATAATAAAACTAAGGTTCTCCTCCCTCAGACATAGGTGACCTTAGTCAATAATAAAACTAAGGTTCTCCTCCCTCAGGTATAGGTGACCATAGCCAATAATAAAACTAAGGTTCTCCTCCCTCAGGTATAGGTGACCTTAGCCAATAATAAAACTAAGGTTCGTTCTCCTCCCTCAGACATAGGTGACCTTAGTCAATAATAAAACTAAGGTTCTCCTCCCTTAGGTATAGGTGACCATAGCCAATAATAAAACTAAGGTTCTCCTCCCTCAGGTATAGGTGACCTTAGTCAATAATAAAACTAAGGTTCTCCTCCCTCAGACATAGGTGACCTTAGTCAATAATAAAACTAAGGTTCTCCTCCCTCAGGTATAGGTGACCTTAGCCAATAATAAAACTAAGGTTCTCCTCCCTCAGGTATAGGTGACCTTAGTCAATAATAAAACTAAGGTTCTCCTCCCTCAGACATAGGTGACCTTAGTCAATAATAAAAACTAAGGTTCTCCTCCCTCAGGTATAGGTGACCTTAGTCAATAATAAAACTAAGGTTCTCCTCCCTCAGGTATAGGTGACCTTAGTCAATAATAAAACTAAGGTTCTCCTCCCTCAGGTATAGGTGACCTTAGTCAATAATAAAACTAAGGTTCTCCTCCCTGAGGTATAGGTTATCTTAGTCAATAATAAAACTAAGGTTCTCCTCCCTCAGGTAAAGGTGACCTTAGTCAATAATAAAACTAAGGTTCTCCTCCCTCAGGTATAGGTGACCTTAGTCAATAATAAAACTAAGGTTCTCCTCCCTCAGGCATAGGTGACCTTAGTCAATAATAAAACTAAGGTTCTCCTCCCTCAGGCATAGGTGACCTTAGTCAATAATAAAACTAAGGTTCTCCTCCCTCAGGTATAGGTTATCTTAGTCAATAATAAAACTAAGGTTCTCCTCCCTCAGGTATAGGTGACCATAGCCAATAATAAAACTAAGGTTCTCCTCCCTCAGGTATAGGTGACCTTAGTCAATAATAAAACTAAGGTTCTCCTCCCTCAGGTATAGGTGACCTTAGCCAATAATAAAACTAAGGTTCTCCTCCCTCAGGTATAGGTGACCTTAGTCAATAATAAAACTAAGGTTCTCCTCCCTCAGGTATAGGTGATCTTAGTCAATAATAAAACTAAGGTTCTCCTCCCTCAGGTATTGTTGACTTTAGTCAATAATAAAACTAAGGTTCTCCTCCCTCAGGTATAGGTGACCTTAGTCAATAATAAAACTAAGGTTCTCCTCCCTCAGGTATAGGTGACCTTAGTCAATAATAAAACTAAGGTTCTCCTCCCTCAGGTATAGGTGACCTTAGTCAATAATAGAATTAAGGTTCTCCTCCCTCAGGTATAGGTGACCATAGTCAATAATAAAACTAAGGTTCTCCTCCCTCAGGTATAGGTGCCCTTCGTCAATAATAAAACTAAGGTTCTCCTCCCTCAGGCATAGGTGACCTTAGTCAATAATAAAACTAGGGTTCTCCTCCCTCAGGCATAGGTGACCTTAGCCAATAATAAAACTAATGTTCTCCTCCCTCAGGCATTGGTGACCTTAGTCAATAATAAAACTAAGGTTCTCCTTCCTCAGGTATAGGTGACCTTAGTCAATAATAAAACTAAGGTTCTCCTCCCTCAGGCATAGGTGACCTTAGTCAATAATAAAACTAAGGTTCTCCTCCCTCAGGTATAGGTGACCTTAGCCAATAATAAAACTAAGGTTCTCCTCCCTCAGGCATAGGTGACCTTAGCCAATAATAAAACTAAGGTTCTCCTCCCTCAGGTATAGGTTATCTTAGTCAATAATAAAACTAAGGTTCTCCTCCCTCAGGTATAGGTGACCTTAGTCAATAATAAAACTAAGGTTCTCCTCCCTCAGGTATAGGTGACCTTAGTCAATAATAAAACTAAGGTTCTCCTCCCTCAGGTATAGGTGACCTTAGCCAATAATAAAACTAAGGTTCTCCTCCCTCAGGTATAGGTGACCTTAGTCAATAATAAAACTAAGGTTCTCCTCCCTCAGGTATAGGTGATCTCAGTCAATAATAAAACTAAGGTTCTCCTCCCTCAGGTATAGTTGACCTTAGTCAATAATAAAACTAAGGCTCTCCTCCCTCAGGTATAGGTGACCTTAGTCAATAATAAAACTAAGGTTCTCCTCCCTCAGGTATAGGTGACCTTAGTCAATAATAAAACTAAGGTTATCCTCCCTCAGGTATAGGTGACCTTAGTCAATAATAGAATTAAGGTTCTCCTCCCTCAGGCATAGGTGACCTTAGTCAATAATAAAACTAAGGTTCTCCTCCCTCAGGTATAGGTGCCCTTAGTCAATAATAAAACTAAGGTTCTCCTCCCTCAGGCATAGGTGACCTTAGTCAATAATAAAACTAGGGTTCTCCTCCCTCAGGCATAGGTGACCTTAGCCAATAATAAAACTAATGTTCTCCTCCCTCAGGCATTGGTGACCTTAGTCAATAATAAAACTAAGGTTCTCCTTCCTCAGGTATAGGTGACCTTAGTCAATAATAAAACTAAGGTTCTCCTCCTTCAGGCATAGGTGACCTTAGTCAATAATAAAACTAAGGTTCTCCTCCCTCAGGTATAGGTGACCTTAGCCAATAATAAAACTAAGGTTCTCCTCCCTCAGGCATAGGTGACCTTAGCCAATAATAAAACTAAGGTTCTCCTCCCTCAGGTATAGGTGACCTTAGACAATAATAAAACTAAGGTTCTCCTACCTCAGGTATAGGTGACCTTAGTCAATAATAAAACTAAGGTTCTCCTCCCTCAGGTATAGGTGACCTTAGTCAATAATAAAACTAAGGTTCTCCTCCCTCAGGCATAGGTGACCTTAGCCAATAATAAAACTAAGGTTCTCCTCCCTCAGGTATAGGTGACCTTAGTCAATAATAAAACTAAGGTTCTCCTCCCTCAGGTATAGGTGACCTTAGTCAATAATAAAACTAAGGTTCTCCTCCCTCAGGTATAGGTGACCTTAATCAATAATAAAACTAAGGTTCTCCTCCCTCAGGCATAGGTGATCTTAGTCAATAATAAAACTAAGGTTCTCCTCCCTCAGGCATAGGTGACCTTAGCCAATAATAAAACTAATGTTCTCCTCCCTCAGGCATTGGTGACCTTAGTCAATAATAAAATTAAGGTTCTCCTTCCTCAGGTATAGGTGACCTTAGTCAATGATAAAACTAAGGTTCTCCTCCCTCAGGCATAGGTGACCTTAGTCAATAATAAAACTAAGGTTCTCCTCCCTCAGGTATAGGTGACCGTAGCCAATAATAAAACTAAGGTTCTCCTCCCTCAGGCATAGGTGACCTTACACAATAATAAAACTAAGGTTCTCCTCCCTCAGGCATAGGTGACCTTAGCCAATAATAAAACTAATGTTCTCCTCCCTCAGGCATTGGTGACCTTAGTCAATAATAAAACTAAGGTTCTCCTTCCTCAGGTATAGGTGACCTTAGTCAATAATACAACTAAGGTTCTCCTCCCTCAGGCATAGGTGACCTTAGCCAATAATAAAACTAAGGTTCTCCTCCCTCAGGTATAGGTGACCTTAGTCAATAATAAAACTAAGGTTCTCCTCCCTCAGGTATAGGTGACCTTAGTCAATAATAAAACTAAGGTTCTCCTCCCTCAGGTATAGGTGACCTTAGTCAATAATAAAACTAAGGTTCTCCTCCCTCAGGCATAGGTGACCTTAGTCAATAATAAAACTAAGGTTCTCCTCCCTCAGGCATAGGTGACCTTAGCCAATAATAAAACTAATGTTCTCCCCCCTCAGACATTGGTGACCTTAGTCAATAATAAAATTAAGGTTCTCCTTCCTCAGGTATAGGTGACCTTAGTCAATGATAAAACTAAGGTTCTCCTCCCTCAGGCATAGGTGACCTTAGTCAATAATAAAATTAGGTTCTCCTCCCTCAGGTATAGGTGACCTTAGTCAATAATAAAACTAAGGTTCTCCTCCCTCAGGCATAGGTGACCTTAGTCAATAATAAAACTAAGGTTCTCCTCCCTCAGGTATAGGTGACCGTAGCCAATAATAAAACTAAGGTTCTCCTCCCTCAGGCATAGGTGACCTTAGCCAATAATAAAACTAAGGTTCTCACTCCCTCAGGCATAGGTGACCTTAGCCAATAATAAAACTAAGGTTCTCCTCCCTCAGGTATAGGTGACCTTAGCCAATAATAAAACTAAGGTTCTCCTCCCTCAGGCATAGGTGACCTTAGCCAATAATAAAACTAAGGTTCTCCTCCCTCAGGTATAGGTGACCTTAGTCAATAATAAAACTAAGGTTCTCCTCCCTCAGGCATAGGTGACATTAGTTAATAATAAAACTAAGGTTCTCCTCCCTCAGGTATAGGTGACCTTAGTCAATAATAAAACTAAGGTTCTCCTCCCTCAGGTATAGGTGACCTTAGTCAATAATAAAACTACGGTTCTCCTCCCTCAGACATAGGTGACCTTAGTCAAAAATACAACTAAGGTTCTCCTCCCTCAGGTATAGGTGACCTTAGTCAAAAATAAAACTAAGGTTCTCCTCCCTCAGGTATAGGTGACCTTAGTCAATAATAAAACTAAGGTTCTCCTCCCTCAGGTATAGGTTATCTTAGTCAATAATAAAACTAAGGTTCTCCTCCTTCAGGTATAGGTTATCTTAGTCAATAATAAAACTAAGGTTCTCCTCCCTCAGGTATAGGTGACCTTAGTCAATAATAAAACTAAGGTTCTCCTCCCTCAGGTATAGGTGACCTTAGTCAATAATAAAACTAAGGTTCTCCTCCCTCAGGTATAGGTTATCTTAGTCAATAATAAAACTAAGGTTCTCCTCCCTCAGGTATAGGTGACCTTAGTCAATAATAAAACTAAGGTTCTCCTCCCTCAGGCATAGGTGACCTTAGCCAATAATAAAACTAAGGTTCTCCTCCCTCAGGTATAGGTGACCTTAGTCAATAATAAAACTAAGGTTCTCCTCCCTCAGGCATAGGTGACATTAGTTAATAATAAAACTAAGGTTCTCCTCCATCAGGTATAGGTGACCTTACTCAATAATAAAACTAAGGTTCTCCTCCCTCAGGTATTGGTGACCTTAGTCAATAATAAAACTAAGGTTCTCCTCCCTCAGACATAGGTGACCTTAGTCAATAATAAAACTAAGGTTCTCCTCCCTCAGGTATAGGTGACCTTAGTCAATAATAAAACTAAGGTTCTCCTCCCTCAGGTATAGGTTATCTTAGTCAATAATAAAACTAAGGTTCTCCTCCCTCAGGTATAGGTGACCTTAGTCAATAATAAAACTAAGGTTCTCCTCCCTCAGGTATAGGTGACCTTAGTCAATAATAAAACTAAGGTTCTCCTCCCTCAGGTATAGGTGACCTTAGTCAATAATAAAACTAAGGTTCTCCTCCCTCAGGTATAGGTGACCTTAGTCAATAATAAAACTAAGGTTCTCCTCCCTCAGGTATAGGTTATCTTAGTCAATAATAAAACTAAGGTTCTCCTCCCTCAGGTATAGGTGACCTTAGTCAATAATAAAACTAAGGTTCTCCTCCCTCAGGTATAGGTTATCTTAGTCAATAATAAAACTAAGGTTCTCCTCCCTCAGGTATAGGTGACCTTAGTCAATAATAAAACTAAGGTTCTCCTCCCTCAGGTATAGGTGACCATAGTCAATAATAAAACTAAGGTTCTCCTCCCTCAGGTATAGGTTATCTTAGTCAATAATAAAACTAAGGTTCTCCTCCCTCAGGTATAAGTTATCTTAGTCAATAATAAAACTAAGGTTCTCCTCCCTCAGATATAGGTTATCTTAGTCAATAATAAAACTAAGGTTCTCCTCCCTCAGGTATAGGTGACCTTAGTCAATAATAAAACTAAGGTTCTCCTCCCTCAGGTATAGGTGACCTTAGTCAATAATAAAACTACGGTTCTCCTCCCTCAGGTATAGGTTATCTTAGTCAATAATAAAACTAAGGTTCTCCTCCCTCAGGTATAGGTTATCTTAGTCAATAATAAAACTAAGATTCTCCTCCCTCAGGTATAGGTGACCTTAGTCAATAATAAAACTAAGGTTCTCCTCCCTCAGGTATAGGTGACCTTAGTCAATAATAAAACTAAGGTTCTCCTCCCTCAGGCATAGGTGACCTTAGTCAATAATAAAACTAAGGTTCTCCTCCCTCAGGCATAGGTGACCTTAGCCAATAATAAAACTAAGGTTCTCCTCCCTCAGGCATTGGTGACCTTAGTCAATAATAAAACTAAGGTTCTCCTTCCTCAGGTATAGGTGACCTTAGTCAATAATAAAACTAAGGTTCTCCTCCCTCAGGCATATGACCTTGGTCAATAATAAATCTAAGGTTCTCCTCCCTCAGGTATAGGTGACCGTAGCCAATAATAAAACTAAGGTTCTCATCACTCAGACATAGATGACCTAAGCCAATAATAAAACTAAGGTTCTCCTCCCTCAGGTATAGGTGAACGTAGCCAATAATAAAACTAAGGTTCTCCTCCCTCAGGCATAGGTGACCTTAGACAATAATAAAACTAAGGTTCTCCTCCCTCAGGTATAGGTGACCTTAGTCAATAATAAAACTAAGGTTCTCCTCCCTCAGGTATAGGTGACCTTAGTCAATAATAAAACTAAGGTTCTCCTCCCGCAGGTATAGGTGCCCTTAGTCAATAATAAAACTAAGGTTCTCCTCCCTCAGGTATAGGTGACCTTAGTCAATAATAAAACTAAGGTTCTCCTCCCTCAGGTATAGGTTATCTTAGTCAATAATAAAACTAAGGTTCTCCTCCCTCAGGTATAGGTGACCTTAGTCAATAATAAAACTAAGGTTCTCCTCCCTCAGGTATAGGTGACCTTAGTCAATAATAAAACTAAGGTTCTCCTCCCTCAGGTATAGGTTATCTTAGTCAATAATAAAACTAAGGCTCTCCTCCCTCAGGTATAGGTGACCTTAGTCAATAATAAAACTAAGGTTCTCCTACCTCAGGTATAGGTTATCTTAGTCTATAATAAAACTAAGGTTCTCCTCCCTCAGGTAAAGGTGACCTTAGTCAATAATAAAACCAAGGTTCTCCTCCCTCAGGTATAGGTTATCTTAGTCAATAATAAAACTAAGGTTCTCCTCCCTCAGCTATAGGTGACCTTAGTCAATAATAAAACTAAGGTTCTCCTCCCTCAGGTATAGGTGACCTTAGTCAATAATAAAACTAAGGTTCTCCTCCCGCAGGTATAGGTTATCTTAGTCAATAATAAAACTAAGGTTCTCCTCCCTCAGGTATAGGTGACCTTAGTCAATAATAAAACTAAGGTTCTCCTCCCTCAGGTATAGGTGACCTTAGTCAATAATAAAACTAAGGTTCTCCTCCCTCAGGTATTGGTTATCTTAGTCAATAATAAAACTAAGGTTCTCCTCCCTCAGGTATAGGTGACCAGAGTCAATAATAAAACTAAGGTTCTCCTCCCTCAGGTATAGGTTATCTTAGTCAATAATAAAACTAAGGTTCTGCTCCCTCAGGTATAGGTTATCTTAGTCAATAATAAAACTAAGGTTCTCCTCCCTCAGGTATAGGTGACCTTAGTCAATAATAAAACTAAGGTTCTCCTCCTTCAGGTATAGGTTATCTTAGTCAATAATAAAACTAAGGTTCTCCTCCCTCAGGCATATGACCTTGGTCAATAATAAATCTAAGGTTCTCCTCCCTCAGGTATAGGTGACCGTAGCCAATAATAAAACTAAGGTTCTCATCACTCAGACATAGATGACCTAAGCCAATAATAAAACTAAGGTTCTCCTCCCTCAGGTATAGGTTATCTTAGTCAATAATAAAACTAAGGTTCTCCTCCCTCAGGTATAAGTTATCTTAGTCAATAATAAAACTAAGGTTCTCCTCCCTCAGATATAGGTTATCTTAGTCAATAATAAAACTAAGGTTCTCCTCCCTCAGGTATAGGTGACCTTAGTCAATAATAAAACTAAGGTTCTCCTCCCTCAGGTATAGGTGACCTTAGTCAATAATAAAACTACGGTTCTCCTCCCTCAGGTATAGGTTATCTTAGTCAATAATAAAACTAAGGTTCTCCTCCCTCAGGTATAGGTTATCTTAGTCAATAATAAAACTAAGATTCTCCTCCCTCAGGTATAGGTGACCTTAGTCAATAATAAAACTAAGGTTCTCCTCCCTCAGGTATAGGTGACCTTAGTCAATAATAAAACTAAGGTTCTCCTCCCTCAGGCATAGGTGACCTTAGTCAATAATAAAACTAAGGTTCTCCTCCCTCAGGCATAGGTGACCTTAGCCAATAATAAAACTAAGGTTCTCCTCCCTCAGGCATTGGTGACCTTAGTCAATAATAAAACTAAGGTTCTCCTTCCTCAGGTATAGGTGACCTTAGTCAATAATAAAACTAAGGTTCTCCTCCCTCAGGCATATGACCTTGGTCAATAATAAATCTAAGGTTCTCCTCCCTCAGGTATAGGTGACCGTAGCCAATAATAAAACTAAGGTTCTCATCACTCAGACATAGATGACCTAAGCCAATAATAAAACTAAGGTTCTCCTCCCTCAGGTATAGGTGAACGTAGCCAATAATAAAACTAAGGTTCTCCTCCCTCAGGCATAGGTGACCTTAGACAATAATAAAACTAAGGTTCTCCTCCCTCAGGTATAGGTGACCTTAGTCAATAATAAAACTAAGGTTCTCCTCCCTCAGGTATAGGTGACCTTAGTCAATAATAAAACTAAGGTTCTCCTCCCGCAGGTATAGGTGCCCTTAGTCAATAATAAAACTAAGGTTCTCCTCCCTCAGGTATAGGTGACCTTAGTCAATAATAAAACTAAGGTTCTCCTCCCTCAGGTATAGGTTATCTTAGTCAATAATAAAACTAAGGTTCTCCTCCCTCAGGTATAGGTGACCTTAGTCAATAATAAAACTAAGGTTCTCCTCCCTCAGGTATAGGTGACCTTAGTCAATAATAAAACTAAGGTTCTCCTCCCTCAGGTATAGGTTATCTTAGTCAATAATAAAACTAAGGCTCTCCTCCCTCAGGTATAGGTGACCTTAGTCAATAATAAAACTAAGGTTCTCCTACCTCAGGTATAGGTTATCTTAGTCTATAATAAAACTAAGGTTCTCCTCCCTCAGGTAAAGGTGACCTTAGTCAATAATAAAACCAAGGTTCTCCTCCCTCAGGTATAGGTTATCTTAGTCAATAATAAAACTAAGGTTCTCCTCCCTCAGCTATAGGTGACCTTAGTCAATAATAAAACTAAGGTTCTCCTCCCTCAGGTATAGGTGACCTTAGTCAATAATAAAACTAAGGTTCTCCTCCCGCAGGTATAGGTTATCTTAGTCAATAATAAAACTAAGGTTCTCCTCCCTCAGGTATAGGTGACCTTAGTCAATAATAAAACTAAGGTTCTCCTCCCTCAGGTATAGGTGACCTTAGTCAATAATAAAACTAAGGTTCTCCTCCCTCAGGTATTGGTTATCTTAGTCAATAATAAAACTAAGGTTCTCCTCCCTCAGGTATAGGTGACCAGAGTCAATAATAAAACTAAGGTTCTCCTCCCTCAGGTATAGGTTATCTTAGTCAATAATAAAACTAAGGTTCTGCTCCCTCAGGTATAGGTTATCTTAGTCAATAATAAAACTAAGGTTCTCCTCCCTCAGGTATAGGTGACCTTAGTCAATAATAAAACTAAGGTTCTCCTCCTTCAGGTATAGGTTATCTTAGTCAATAATAAAACTAAGGTTCTCCTCCCTCAGGCATATGACCTTGGTCAATAATAAATCTAAGGTTCTCCTCCCTCAGGTATAGGTGACCGTAGCCAATAATAAAACTAAGGTTCTCATCACTCAGACATAGATGACCTAAGCCAATAATAAAACTAAGGTTCTCCTCCCTCAGGTATAGGTGAACGTAGCCAATAATAAAACTAAGGTTCTCCTCCCTCAGGCATAGGTGACCTTAGACAATAATAAAACTAAGGTTCTCCTCCCTCAGGTATAGGTGACCTTAGTCAATAATAAAACTAAGGTTCTCCTCCCTCAGGTATAGGTGACCTTAGTCAATAATAAAACTAAGGTTCTCCTCCCGCAGGTATAGGTGCCCTTAGTCAATAATAAAACTAAGGTTCTCCTCCCTCAGGTATAGGTGACCTTAGTCAATAATAAAACTAAGGTTCTCCTCCCTCAGGTATAGGTTATCTTAGTCAATAATAAAACTAAGGTTCTCCTCCCTCAGGTATAGGTGACCTTAGTCAATAATAAAACTAAGGTTCTCCTCCCTCAGGTATAGGTGACCTTAGTCAATAATAAAACTAAGGTTCTCCTCCCTCAGGTATAGGTTATCTTAGTCAATAATAAAACTAAGGCTCTCCTCCCTCAGGTATAGGTGACCTTAGTCAATAATAAAACTAAGGTTCTCCTACCTCAGGTATAGGTTATCTTAGTCTATAATAAAACTAAGGTTCTCCTCCCTCAGGTAAAGGTGACCTTAGTCAATAATAAAACCAAGGTTCTCCTCCCTCAGGTATAGGTTATCTTAGTCAATAATAAAACTAAGGTTCTCCTCCCTCAGCTATAGGTGACCTTAGTCAATAATAAACTAAGGTTCTCCTCCCTCAGGTATAGGTGACCTTAGTCAATAATAAAACTAAGGTTCTCCTCCCGCAGGTATAGGTTATCTTAGTCAATAATAAAACTAAGGTTCTCCTCCCTCAGGTATAGGTGACCTTAGTCAATAATAAAACTAAGGTTCTCCTCCCTCAGGTATAGGTGACCTTAGTCAATAATAAAACTAAGGTTCTCCTCCCTCAGGTATTGGTTATCTTAGTCAATAATAAAACTAAGGTTCTCCTCCCTCAGGTATAGGTGACCAGAGTCAATAATAAAACTAAGGTTCTCCTCCCTCAGGTATAGGTTATCTTAGTCAATAATAAAACTAAGGTTCTGCTCCCTCAGGTATAGGTTATCTTAGTCAATAATAAAACTAAGGTTCTCCTCCCTCAGGTATAGGTGACCTTAGTCAATAATAAAACTAAGGTTCTCCTCCTTCAGGTATAGGTTATCTTAGTCAATAATAAAACTAAGGTTCTCCTCCCTCAGGTATAGGTGACCTTAGTCAATGATAAAACCAAGGTTCTCCTCCCTCAGGTATAGGTTATCTTAGTCAATAATAAAACTAAGGTTCTCCTCCCTCAGGTATAGGTGACCTTAGTTAATAATAAAACTAAGGTTCTCCTCCCTCAGGTATAGGTGACCTTAGTCAATAATAAAACTAAGGTTCCCCTCCCTCAGGTATAGGTTATCTTAGTCAATAATAAAACTAAGGTTCTCCTCCTTCAGGTATAGGTGACCTTAGTCAATAATAAAACTAAGGTTCTCCTCCCTCAGGTATAGGTGTCCTTAGTCAATAATAAAACTAAGGTTCTCCTCCCTCAGGTATAGGTGACCTTAGTCAATAATAAAACTAAGGTTCTCCTCCCTCAGGTATAGGTGACCAGAGTCAATAATAAAACTAAGGTTCTCCTCCCTCAGGTATAGGTGACCAGAGTCAATAATAAAACTAAGGTTCTCCTCCCTCAGGTATAGGTTATCTTAGTCAATAATAAAACTAAGGTTCTCCTCCCTCAGGTATAGGTGACCTTAGTCAATAATAAAACTAAGGTTCTCCTCCCTCATGTATAGGTGACCTTAGTCAATAATAAAACTAAGGTTCTCCTCCCTCAGGTATAGGTTATCTTAGTCAATAATAAAACTAAGGTTCTCCTCCCTCAGGTATAGGTGACCAGAGTCAATAATAAAACTAAGGTTCTCCTCCCTCAGGTGTAGGTTATCTTAGTCAATAATAAAACTAAGGTTCTCCTACCTCAGGTATAGGTTATCTTAGTCAATAATAAAACTAAGGTTCTCCTCCCTCAGGTATAGGTGACCTTAGTCAATAATAAAACTAAGGTTCTCCTCCCTCAGGTATAGGTGACCTTAGTCAATAATAAAACTAAGGTTCTCCTCCATCAGATATAGGTTATCTTAGTCAATAATAAAACTAAGGTTCTCCTCCCTCAGGTATAGGTGACCTTAGTCAATAATAAAACTAAGGTTCTCCTCCCTCAGGTATAGGTTATCTTAGTCAATAATAAAACTAAGGTTCTCCTCCCTCAGGTATAGGTTATCTTAGTCAATAATAAAACTAAGGTTCTCCTCCCTCAGGTATAGGTGACCTTAGTCAATAATAAAACTAAGGTTCTCCTCCCTCAGGTATAGGTGACCTTAGTCAATAATAAAACTAAGGTTCTCCTCCCTCAGGTATAGGTGACCTTAGTCAATAATAAAACTAAGGTTCTCCTCCCTCAGGTATAGGTTATCTTAGTCAATTAATAAAACTAAGGTTCTCCTCCCTCAGGTATAGGTGACCTTAGTCAATAATAAAACTACGGTTCTCCTCCCTCAGGTATAGGTTATCTTAGTCAATAATAAAACTAAGGTTCTCCTCCCTCAGGTATAGGTGACCTTAGTCAATAATAAAACTAAGGTTCTCCTCCCTCAGGTATAGGTTATCTTAGTCAATAATAAAACTAAGGTTCTCCTCCCTCAGGTATAGGTGACCAGAGTCAATAATAAAACTAAGGTTCTCCTCCCTCAGGTGTAGGTAATTTTAGTCAATAATAAAACTAAGGTTCTCCTCCCTCAGGTATAGGTTATCTTAGTCAATAATAAAACTAAGGTTCTCCCTCAGGTATAGGTGACCTTAGTCAATAATAAAACTAAGGTTCTCCTCCCTCAGGTATAGGTTATCTTAGTCAATAATAAAACTAAGGTTCTCCTCCCTCAGGTATAGGTGACCTTAGTCAATAATAAAACCAAGGTTCTCCTCCCTCAGGTATAGGTGACCTTAGTCAATAATAAAACTAAGGTTCTCCTCCCTCAGGTATAGGTTATCTTAGTCAATAATAAAACTAATGTTCTCCTCCCTCAGGTATAGGTGACCTTAGTCAATAATAAAACTAAGGTTCTCCTCCCTCAGGTATAGGTGACCTTAGTCAATAATAAAACTAAGGTTCTCCTCCCTCAGGTATAGGTGACCTTAGTCAATAATAAAACTAAGGTTCTCCTCCCTCAGGTATAGGTTATCTTAGTCAATTAATAAAATTAAGGTTCTCCTCCCTCAGGTATAGGTGACCTTAGTCAATAATAAAACTACGGTTCTCCTCCCTCAGGTATAGGTTATCTTAGTCAATAATAAAACTAAGGTTCTCCTCCCTCAGGTATAGGTGACCTTAGTCAATAATAAAACTAAGGTTCTCCTCCCTCAGGTATAGGTGACCTTAGTCAATAATAAAACTAAGGTTCTCCTCCCTCAGGTATAGGTTATCTTAGTCAATAATAAAACTAAGGTTCTCCTCCCTCAGGTATAGGTGACCAGAGTCAATAATAAAACTAAGGTTCTCCTCCCTCAGGTGTAGGTTATCTTAGTCAATAATAAAACTAAGGTTCTCCTCCCTCAGGTATAGGTTATCTTAGTCAATAATAAAACTAAGGTTCTCCTCCCTCAGGTATAGGTGACCTTAGTCAATAATAAAACTAAGGTTCTCCTCCCTCAGGTATAGGTTATCTTAGTCAATAATAAAACTAAGGTTCTCCTCCCTCAGGTATAGGTGACCAGAGTCAATAATAAAACTAAGGTTCTCCTCCCTCAGGTATAGGTTATCTTGGTCAATAATAAAACTAAGGTTCTCCTCCCTCAGGTATAGGTTATCTTAGTCAATAATACAACTAAGGTTCTCCTCCCTCAGGTATAGGTTATCTTAGTCAATAATAAAACTAAGGTTCTCCTCCCTCAGGTATAGGTGACCTTAGTCAATAATAAAACTAAGGTTCTCCCCCCTCAGGTATAGGTTATCTTAGTCAATAATAAAACTAAGGTTCTCCTCCCTCAGGTATAGGTGACCTTAGTCAATAATAAAACTAAGGTTCTCCTCCCTCAGGTATAGGTGACCTTAGTCAATAATAAAACTAAGGTTCTCCTCCCTCAGGTATAGGTTATCTTAGTCAATAATAAAACTAAGGTTCTCCTCCCTCAGGTATAGGTGACCTTAGTCAATAATAAAACTAAGGTTCTCCTCCCTCAGGCATAGGTTATCTTAGTCAATAATAAAACTAAGGTTCTCCTCCCTCAGGTATAGGTTATCTTAGTCAATAATAAAACTAAGGTTCTCCTCCCTCAGGTATAGGTGACCTTAGTCAATAATAAAACTAAGGTTCTCCTCCCTCAGGTATAGGTTATCTTGGTCAATAATAAAACTAAGGTTCTCCTCCCTCAGGTATAGGTTATCTTAGTCAATAATAAAACTAAGGTTCTCCTCCCTCAGGTATAGGTGACCTTAGTCAATAATAAAACTAAGGCTCTCCTCCCTCAGGTATAGGTGTCCTTAGCCAATAATAAAACTAAGGTTCTCCTACCTCAGGCATAGGTGACCTTAGCCAATAATAAAACTAAGGTTCTCCTCCCTCAGACATAGGTGTCCTTAGCCAATAATAAAACTAAGGTTATCCTACCTCAGGTATAGGTGACCTTAGTAAATAATAAAACTAAGGTTCTCCTACCTCAGACATAGGTGTCCTTAGCCAATAATAAAACTAAGGTTCTCCTACCTCAGGCATAGGTGACCTTAGTCAATAATAAAACTAAGGTTCTCCTCCCTCAGGTATAGGTGACCTTAGTCAATAATAAAACTAAGGTTCTCCTCCCTCAGGTATAGGTTATCTTAGTCAATAATAAAACTAAGGTTCTCCTCCCTCAGGTATAGGTTATCTTAGTCAATAATAAAACTAAGGTTCTCCTCCCTCAGGAATAGGTGACCTTAGTCAATAATAAAACTAAGGTTCTCCTCCCTCAGGTATAGGTTATCTTAGTCAATAATAAAACTAAGGTTCTCCTCCCTCAGGTATAGGTGACCTTAGTCAATAATAAAACTAAGGTTCTCCTCCCTCAGGCATTGGTTACCTTCGTCAATAATAAAACTAAGGTTCTACTTCCTCAGGTAAAGGTGACCTTAGTCAATAATAAAACTAAGGTTCTTATCCCTCAGGCATATGACATTGGTCAATAATAAAACTAAGGTTCTCCTCCCTCAGGTATAGGTGACTGTAGCCAATAATAAAACTAAGGTTCTCCTCCCTCAGGCATAGGTGACCTTAGCTAATAATAAAACTAAGGTTCTCCTCCCTCAGGCATAGGTGACCTTAGCCAATAATAAAACTAAGGTTCTCCTCCCTCAGGTATAGGTGACCGTAGCCAATAATAAAACTAAGGTTCTCCTCCCTCAGGCATAGGTGACCAGAGTCAATAATAAAACTAAGGTTCTCCTCCCTCAGGTATAGGTGACCTTAGTCAATAATAAAACTAAGGTTCTCCTCCCTCAGGCATAGGTGACCTTAGTCAATAATAAAACTAAGGTTCTCCTCCCTCAGGTATAGGTGCCCTTAGTCAATAATAAAACTAAGGTTCTCCTCCCTCAGGTATAGGTGACCTTAGTCAATAATAAAACTAAGGTTCTCCTCCCTCAGGTATAGGTTATCTTAGTCAATAATAAAACTAAGGTTCTCCTCCCTCAGGTATAGGTTATCTTAGTCAATAATAAAACTAAGGTTCTTCTCCCTCAGGTATAGGTGACCTTAGTCAATAATAAAACTAAGGTTCTCCTCCCTCAGGTATAGGTTATCTTAGTCAATAATAAAACTAAGGTTCTCCTCCCTCAGGTATTGGTGACCTTAGTCAATAATAAAACTAAGGTTCTCCTCCCTCAGGTATAGGTTATCTTAGTCAATAATAAAACTAAGGTTCTCCTCCCTCAGGTATAGGTGACCTTAGTCAATAATAAAACTAAGGTTCTCCTCCCTCAGGTATAGGTTATCTTAGTCAATAATAAAACTAAGGTTCTCCTCCCTCAGGTATAGGTGACCTTAGTCAATAATAAAACTAAGGTTCTCCTCCCTCAGGTATAGGTTATCTTAGTCAATAATAAAACTAAGGTTCTCCTCCCTCAGGTATAGGTTATCTTAGTCAATAATAAAACTAAGGTTCTCCTCCCTCAGGAATAGGTGACCTTAGTCAATAATAAAACTAAGGTTCTCCTCCCTCAGGTATAGGTTATCTTAGTCAATAATAAAACTAAGGTTCTCCTCCCTCAGGCATAGGTGACCTTAGTCAATAATAAAACTAAGGTTCTCCTCCCTCAGGCATAGGTGACCTTAGCCAATAATAAAACTAAGGTTCTCCTCCCTCAGGCATTGGTTACCTTCGTCAATAATAAAACTAAGGTTCTACTTCCTCAGGTAAAGGTGACCTTAGTCAATAATAAAACTAAGGTTCTTATCCCTCAGGCATATGACATTGGTCAATAATAAAACTAAGGTTCTCCTCCCTCAGGTATAGGTGACCGTAGCCAATAATAAAACTAAGGTTCTCCTCCCTCAGGCTTAGGTGACCTTAGCTAATAATAAAACTAAGGTTCTCCTCCCTCAGGGATAGGTGACCTTAGCCAATAATAAAACTAAGGTTCTCCTCCCTCAGGTATAGGTGACCGTAGCCAATAATAAAACTAAGGTTATCCTCCCTCAGGCATAGGTGACCAGAGTCAATAATAAAACTAAGGTTCTCCTCCCTCAGGTATAGGTGACCTTAGTCAATAATAAAACTAAGGTTCTCCTCCCTCAGGCATAGGTGACCTTAGTCAATAATAAAACTAAGGTTCTCCTCCCTCAGGTATAGGTGCCCTTAGTCAATAATAAAACTAAGGTTCTCCTCCCTCAGGTATAGGTGACCTTAGTCAATAATAAAACTAAGGTTCTCCTCCCTCAGGTATAGGTTATCTTAGTCAATAATAAAACTAAGGTTCTCCTCCCTCAGGTATAGGTTATCTTAGTCAATAATAAAACTAAGGTTCTCCTCCCTCAGGTATAGGTGACCTTAGTCAATAATAAAACTAAGGTTCTCCTCCCTCAGGTATAGGTTATCTTAGTCAATAATAAAACTAAGGTTCTCCTCCCTCAGGTATTGGTGACCTTAGTCAATAATAAAACTAAGGTTCTCCTCCCTCAGGTATAGGTTATCTTAGTCAATAATAAAACTAAGGTTCTCCTCCCTCAGGTATAGGTGACCTTAGTCAATAATAAAACTAAGGTTCTCCTCCCTCAGGTATAGGTTATCTTAGTCAATAATAAAACTAAGGTTCTCCTCCCTCAGGTATAGGTGACCTTAGTCATTAATAAAACCAAGGTTCTCCTCCCTCAGGTATAGGTTATCTCAGTCAATAATAAAACTAAGGTTCTCCTCCCTCAGGTATAGGTTATCTTAGTCAATAATAAAACTAAGGTTCTCCTCCCTCAGGTATAGGTGACCTTGGTCAATAATAAAACTAAGGTTCTCCTCCCTCAGGTATAGGTTATCTTAGTCAATAATAGAACTAAGGTTCTCCTACCTCAGGTATAGGTGACCTTAGTCAATAATAAAACTAAGGTTCTCCTCCCTCAGGTATAGGTTATCTTAGTCAATAATAAAACTAAGGTTCTCCTCCCTCAGGTATAGATGACCTTAGTCAATAATAAAACTACGGTTCTCCTCCCTCAGGTATAGGTTATCTTAGTCAATAATACAACTAAGGTTCTCCTCCCTCAGGTATAGGTTATCTTAGTCAATAATAAAACTAAGGTTCTCCTCCCTCAGGTATAGGTGACCTTAGTCAATAATAAAACTAAGGTTCTCCTCCCTCAGGTATAGGTGACCTTAGTCAATAATAAAACTAAGGTTCTCCTCCCTCAGGTATAGGTTATCTTAGTCAATAATAAAACTAAGGTTCTCCTCCCTCAGGTATAGGTGACCAGAGTCAATAATAAAACTAAGGTTCTCCTCCCTCAGGTGTAGGTTGTCTTAGTCAATAATAAAACTAAGGTTCTCCTCCCTCAGGTATAGGTTATCTTAGTCAATAATAAAACTAAGGTTCTCCTCCCTCAGGTATAGGTTATCTTAGTCAATAATAAAACTAAGGTTCTCCTCCCTCAGGTATTGGTGACCTTAGTCAATAATAAAACTAAGGTTCTCCTCCCTCAGGTATAGGTGACCTTAGTCAATAATAAAACTAAGGTTCTCCTCCCTCAGGTATAGGTTATCTTAGTCAATAATAAAACTAAGGTTCTCCTCCCTCAGGTATAGGTTATCTTAGTCAATAATAAAACTAAGGTTCTCCTCCCTCAGGTATAGGTGACCTTAGTCAATAATAAAACTAAGGTTCTCCTCCCTCAGGTATAGGTTATCTTAGTCAATAATAAAACTAAGGTTCTCCTCCCTCAGGTATAGGTGACCAGAGTCAATAATAAAACTAAGGTTCTCCTCCCTCAGGTATAGGTTATCTTGGTCAATAATAAAACTAAGGTTCTCCTCCCTCAGGTATAGGTTATCTTAGTCAATAATACAACTAAGGTTCTCCTCCCTCAGGTATAGGTTATCTTAGTCAATAATAAAACTAAGGTTCTCCTCCCTCAGGTATAGGTGACCTTAGTCAATAATAAAACTAAGGTTCTCCTCCCTCAGGTATAGGTTATCTTAGTCAATAATAAAACTAAGGTTCTCCTCCCTCAGGTATAGGTGACCTTAGTCAATAATAAAACTAAGGTTCTCCTCCCTCAGGTATAGGTGACCTTAGTCAATAATAAAACTAAGGTTCTCCTCCCTCAGGTATAGGTTATCTTAGTCAATAATAAAACTAAGGTTCTCCTCCCTCAGGTATAGGTGACCTTAGTCAATAATAAAACTAAGGTTCTCCTCCCTCAGGTATAGGTTATCTTAGTCAATAATAAAACTAAGGTTCTCCTCCCTCAGGTATAGGTTATCTTAGTCAATAATAAAACTACGGTTCTCCTCCCTCAGGTATAGGTGACCTTAGTCAATAATAAAACTAAGGTTCTCCTCCCTCAGGTATAGGTTATCTTGGTCAATAATAAAACTAAGG
The DNA here is from genome assembly GCA_963680875.1 of Bathymodiolus brooksi. Classification (NCBI taxonomy): domain Eukaryota; kingdom Metazoa; phylum Mollusca; class Bivalvia; order Mytilida; family Modiolidae; genus Bathymodiolus; species Bathymodiolus brooksi. The sequence continues at coordinate 89,830,886 of OY804581.1, read as the reverse complement.
TTCTCCTCCCTCAGGTATAGGTTATCTTAGTCAATAATAAAACTAAGGTTCTCCTCCCTCAGGTATAGTTGACCTTAGCCAATAATAAAACTAAGGTTCTCCTACCTCAGACATAGGTGTCCTTAGCCAATAATAAAACTAAGGTTCTCCTCCCTCAGGTATAGGTGACCTTAGTCAATAATAAAACTAAGGTTCTCCTCCCTCAGGTATAGGTGTCCTTAGCCAATAATAAAACTAAGGTTCTCCTACCTCAGGCATAGGTGACCTTAGCCAATAATAAAACTAAGGTTCTCCTCCCTCAGACATAGGTGTCCTTAGCCAATAATAAAACTAAGGTTATCCTACCTCAGGTATAGGTGACCTTAGTCAATAATAAAACTAAGGTTCTCCTACCTCAGACATAGGTGTCCTTAGCCAATAATAAAACTAAGGTTCTCCTACCTCAGGCATAGGTGACCTTAGTCAATAATAAAACTAAGGTTCTCCTCCCTTAGGTATAGGTGACCTTAGTCAATAATAAAACTAAGGTTCTCCTCCCTCAGGTATAGGTTATCTTAGTCAATAATAAAACTAAGGTTCTCCTCCCTCAGGTATAGGTTATCTTAGTCAATAATAAAACTAAGGTTCTCCTCCCTCAGGTATAGGTGACCTTAGTCAATAATAAAACTAAGGTTCTCCTCCCTCAGGTATAGGTTATCTTAGTCAATAATAAAACTAAGGTTCTCCTCCCTCAGGTATAGGTGACCAGATTCAATAATAAAACTAAGGTTCTCCTCCTTCAGGTATAGGTTATCTTGGTCAATAATAAAACTAAGGTTCTCCTCCCTCAGGTATAGGTTATTTTAGTCAATAATACAACTAAGGTTCTCCTCCCTCAGGTATAGGTTATCTTAGTCAATAATAAAACTAAGGTTCTCCTCCCTCAGGTATAGGTGACCTTAGTCAATAATAAAACTAAGGTTCTCCTCCCTCAGGTATAGGTTATCTTAGTCAATAATAAAACTAAGGTTCTCCTCCCTCAGGTATAGGTGACCTTAGTCAATAATAAAACTAAGGTTCTCCTCCCTCAGGTATAGGTGACCTTAGTCAATAATAAAACTAAGGTTCTCCTCCCTCAGGTATAGGTTATCTTAGTCAATAATAAAACTAAGGTTCTCCTCCCTCAGGTATAGGTGACCTTAGTCAATAATAAAACTAAGGTTCTCCTCCCTCAGGTATAGGTTATCTTAGTCAATAATAAAACTAAGGTTCTCCTCCCTCAGGTATAGGTTATCTTAGTCAATAATAAAACTAAGGTTCTCCTCCCTCAGGTATAGGTGACCTTAGTCAATAATAAAACTAAGGTTCTCCTCCCTCAGGTATAGGTTATCTTGGTCAATAATAAAACTAAGGTTCTCCTCCCTCAGGTATAGGTTATCTTAGTCAATAATAAAACTAAGGTTCTCCTCCCTCAGGTATAGGTGACCTTAGCCAATAATAAAACTAAGGTTCTCCTACCTCAGACATAGGTGTCCTTAGCCAATAATAAAACTAAGGTTCTCCTCCCTCAGGTATAGGTGACCTTAGTCAATAATAAAACTAAGGTTCTCCTCCCTCAGGTATAGGTGTCCTTAGCCAATAATAAAACTAAGGTTCTCCTACCTCAGGCATAGGTGACCTTAGCCAATAATAAAACTAAGGTTCTCCTCCCTCAGACATAGGTGTCCTTAGCCAATAATAAAACTAAGGTTATCCTACCTCAGGTATAGGTGACCTTAGTCAATAATAAAACTAAGGTTCTCCTACCTCAGACATAGGTGTCCTTAGCCAATAATAAAACTAAGGTTCTCCTACCTCAGGCATAGGTGACCTTAGTCAATAATAAAACTAAGGTTCTCCTCCCTCAGGTATAGGTGACCTTAGTCAATAATAAAACTAAGGTTCTCCTCCCTCAGGTATAGGTTATCTTAGTCAATAATAAAACTAAGGTTCTCCTCCCTCAGGTATAGGTTATCTTAGTCAATAATAAAACTAAGGTTCTCCTCACTCAGGTATAGGTGACCTTAGTCAATAATAAAACTAAGGTTCTCCTCCCTCAGGTATAGGTGACCTTAGTCAATAATAAAACTAAGGTTCTCCTCCCTCAGGTATAGGTTATCTTAGTCAATAATAAAACTAAGGTTCTCCTCCCTCAGGCATAGGTGACCTTAGTCAATAATAAAACTAAGGTTCTCCTCCCTCAGGCAAATGTGACCTTAGCCAATAATAAAACTAAGGTTCTCCTCCCTCAGGCATTGGTTACCTTCGTCAATAATAAAACTAAGGTTATCCTTCCTCAGGTATAGGTGACCTTAGTCAATAATAAAACTAAGGTTCTCCTCCCTCAGGCATATGACATTGGTCAATAATAAAACTAAGGTTCTCCTCCCTCAGGTATAGGTGACCGTAGCCAATAATAAAACTAAGGTTCTCCTCCCTCAGGCATAGGTGACATTAGCTAATAATAAAACTAAGGTTCTCCTCCCTCAGGCATAGGTGACCTTAGCCAATAATAAAACTAAGGTTCTCCTCCCTCAGGTATAGGTGACCGTAGCCAATAATAAAACTAAGGTTCTCCTCCCTCAGGCATAGGTGACCAGAGTCAATAATAAAACTAAGGTTCTCCTCCCTCAGGTATAGGTGACCTTAGTCAATAATAAAACTAAGGTTCTCCTCCCTCAGGCATAGGTGACCTTAGTCAATAATAAAACTAAGGTTTTCCTCCCTCAGGTATAGGTGCCCTTAGTCAATAATAAAACTAAGGTTCTCCTCCCTCAGGTATAGGTGACCTTACTCAATAATAAAACTAAGGTTCTCCTCCCTCAGGTATAGGTTATCTTAGTCATTAATAAAACTAAGGTTCTCCTCCCTCAGGTATAGGTTATCTTAGTCAATAATAAAACTAAGGTTCTCCTCCCTCAGGTATAGGTGACCTTAGTCAATAATAAAACTAAGGTTCTCCTCCCTCAGGTATAGGTTATCTTAGTCAATAATAAAACTAAGGTTCTCCTCCCTCAGGTATAGGTGACCTTAGTCAATAATAAAACTAAGGTTCTCCTCCCTCAAGTATAGGTTATCTTAGTCAATAATAAAACTAAGGTTCTCCTCCCTCAGGTATAGGTGACCTTAGTCAATAATAAAACTAAGGTTTTCCTCCCTCAGGTATAGGTTATCTTAGTCAATAATAAAACCAAGGTTCTCCTCCCTCAGGTATAGGTGACCTTAGTCAATAATAAAACCAAGGTTCTCCTCCCTTAGGTATAGGTTATCTCAGTCAATAATAAAACTAAGGTTCTCCTCCCTCAGGTATAGGTGACCTTAGTCAATAATAAAACTAAGGTTCTCCTCCCTCAGGTATAGGTTATCTTAGTCAATAATAAAACTAAGGTTCTCCTCCCTCAGGTATAGGTGACCTTAGTCAATAATAAAACTAAGGTTCTCCTACCTCAGGTATAGGTTATCTTAGTCAATAATAAAACTAAGGTTCTCCTCCCTCAGGTATAGGTGACCTTAGTCAATAATAAAACTACGGTTCTCCTCCCTCAGGTATAGGTTATCTTAGTCAATAATAAAACTAAGGTTCTCCTCCCTCAGGTATAGGTGACCTTAGTCAATAATAAAACTAAGGTTTTCTTCCCTCAGGTATAGGTTATCTTAGTCAATAATAAAACTAAGGTTCTCCTCCCTCAGTTATAGGTGACCTTAGTCAATAATAAAACCAAGGTTCTCCTCCCTTAGGTATAGGTTATCTCAGTCAATAATAAAACTAAGGTTCTCCTCCCTCAGGTATAGGTGACCTTAGTCAATAATAAAACTAAGGTTCTCCTCCCTCAGGTATAGGTTATCTTAGTCAATAATAAAACTAAGGTTCTCCTCCTTCAGGTATAGGTGACCTTTGTCAATAATAAAACTAAAGTTCTCCTACCTCAGGTATAGGTTATCTTAGTCAATAATAAAACTAAGGTTCTCCTCCCTCAGGTATAGGTTATCTTAGTCAATAATAAAACTAAGGTTCTCCTCCCTCAGGTATAGGTTATCTTAGTCAATAATAAAACTAAGGTTCTCCTCCCTCAGGTATAGGTGACCTTAGTCAATAATAAAACTAAGGTTCTCCTCCCTCAGGTATAGGTTATCTTAGTCAATAATAAAACTAAGGTTCTCCTCCCTCAGGTATAGGTGACCAGAGTCAATAATAAAACTAAGGTTCTCCTCCTTCAGGTATAGGTTATCTTGGTCAATAATAAAACTAAGGTTCTCCTCCCTCAGGTATAGGTTATTTTAGTCAATAATACAACTAAGGTTCTCCTCCCTCAGGTATAGGTTATCTTAGTCAATAATAAAACTAAGGTTCTCCTCCCTCAGGTATAGGTGACCTTAGTCAATAATAAAACTAAGGTTCTCCTCCCTCAGGTATAGGTTATCTTAGTCAATAATAAAACTAAGGTTCTCCTCCCTCAGGTATAGGTGACCTTAGTCAATAATAAAACTAAGGTTCTCCTCCCTCAGGTATAGGTGACCTTAGTCAATAATAAAACTAAGGTTCTCCTCCCTCAGGTATAGGTTATCTTAGTCAATAATAAAACTAAGGTTCTCCTCCCTCAGGTATAGGTGACCTTAGTCAATAATAAAACTAAGGTTCTCCTCCCTCAGGTATAGGTGTCCTTAGCCAATAATAAAACTAAGGTTCTCCTACCTCAGGCATAGGTGACCTTAGCCAATAATAAAACTAAGGTTCTCCTCCCTCAGACATAGGTGTCCTTAGCCAATAATAAAACTAAGGTTATCCTACCTCAGGTATAGGTGACCTTAGTCAATAATAAAACTAAGGTTCTCCTACCTCAGACATAGGTGTCCTTAGCCAATAATAAAACTAAGGTTCTCCTACCTCAGGCATAGGTGACCTTAGTCAATAATAAAACTAAGGTTCTCCTCCCTCAGGTATAGGTGACCTTAGTCAATAATAAAACTAAGGTTCTCCTCCCTCAGGTATAGGTTATCTTAGTCAATAATAAAACTAAGGTTCTCCTCCCTCAGGTATAGGTTATCTTAGTCAATAATAAAACTAAGGTTCTCCTCCCTCAGGTATAGGTGACCTTAGTCAATAATAAAACTAAGGTTCTCCTCCCTCAGGTATAGGTGACCTTAGTCAATAATAAAACTAAGGTTCTCCTCCCTCAGGTATAGGTTATCTTAGTCAATAATAAAACTAAGGTTCTCCTCCCTCAGGCATAGGTGACCTTAGTCAATAATAAAACTAAGGTTCTCCTCCCTCAGGCAAATGTGACCTTAGCCAATAATAAAACTAAGGTTCTCCTCCTTCAGGCATTGGTTACCTTCGTCAATAATAAAACTAAGGTTCTCCTTCCTCAGGTATAGGTGACCAGAGTCAATAATAAAACTAAGGTTCTCCTCCCTCAGGCATATGACATTGGTCAATAATAAAACTAAGGTTCTCCTCCCTCAGGTATAGGTGACCGTAGCCAATAATAAAACTAAGGTTCTCCTCCCTCAGGCATAGGTGACATTAGCTAATAATAAAACTAAGGTTCTCCTCCCTCAGGCATAGGTGACCTTAGCCAATAATAAAACTAAGGTTCTCCTCCCTCAGGTATAGGTGACCGTAGCCAATAATAAAACTAAGGTTCTCCTCCCTCAGGCATAGGTGACCAGAGTCAATAATAAAACTAAGGTTCTCCTCCCTCAGGTATAGGTGACCTTAGTCAATAATAAAACTAAGGTTCTCCTCCCTCAGGCATAGGTGACCTTGGTCAATAATAAAACTAAGGTTTTCCTCCCTCAGGTATAGGTGCCCTTAGTCAATAATAAAACTAAGGTTCTCCTCCCTCAGGTATAGGTGACCTTACTCAATAATAAAACTAAGGTTCTCCTCCCTCAGGTATAGGTTATCTTAGTCATTAATAAAACTAAGGTTCTCCTCCCTCAGGTATAGGTTATCTTAGTCAATAATAAAACTAAGGTTCTCCTCCCTCAGGTATAGGTGACCTTAGTCAATAATAAAACTAAGGTTCTCCTCCCTCAGGTATAGGTTATCTTAGTCAATAATAAAACTAAGGTTCTCCTCCCTCAGGTATAGGTGACCTTAGTCAATAATAAAACTAAGGTTTTCCTCCCTCAGGTATAGGTTATCTTAGTCAATAATAAAACTAAGGTTCTCCTCCCTCAGGTATAGGTGACCTTAGTCAATAATAAAACCAAGGTTCTCCTCCCTTAGGTATAGGTTATCTCAGTCAATAATAAAACTAAGGTTCTCCTCCCTCAGGTATAGGTGACCTTAGTCAATAATAAAACTAAGGTTCTCCTCCCTCAGGTATAGGTTATCTTAGTCAATAATAAAACTAAGGTTCTCCTCCCTCAGGTATAGGTGACCTTAGTCAATAATAAAACTAAGGTTCTCCTACCTCAGGTATAGGTTATCTTAGTCAATAATAAAACTAAGGTTCTCCTCCCTCAGGTATAGGTGACCTTAGTCAATAATAAAACTACGGTTCTCCTCCCTCAGGTATAGGTTATCTTAGTCAATAATAAAACTAAGGTTCTCCTCCCTCAGGTATAGGTGACCTTAGTCAATAATAAAACTAAGGTTTTCCTCCCTCAGGTATAGGTTATCTTAGTCAATAATAAAACTAAGGTTCTCCTCCCTCAGGTATAGGTGACCTTAGTCAATAATAAAACCAAGGTTCTCCTCCCTTAGGTATAGGTTATCTCAGTCAATAATAAAACTAAGGTTCTCCTCCCTCAGGTATAGGTGACCTTAGTCAATAATAAAACTAAGGTTCTCCTCCCTCAGGTATAGGTTATCTTAGTCAATAATAAAACTAAGGTTCTCCTCCCTCAGGTATAGGTGACCTTAGTCAATAATAAAACTAAAGTTCTCCTACCTCAGGTATAGGTTATCTTAGTCAATAATAAAACTAAGGTTCTCCTCCCTCAGGTATAGGTGACCTTAGTCAATAATAAAACTACGTTCTCCTCCCTCAGGTATAGGTTATCTTAGTCAATAATAAAACTAAGGTTCTCCTCCCTCAGGTATAGGTTATCTTAGTCAATAATAAAACTAAGGTTCTCCTCCCTCAGGTATAGGTGACCTTAGTCAATAATAAAACTAAGGTTCTCCTCCCTCAGGTATAGGTGACCTTAGTCAATAATAAAGCTAAGGTTCTCCTCCCTCAGGTATAGGTTATCTTAGTCAATAATAAAACTAAGGTTCTCCTCCCTCAGGTATAGGTGACCAGAGTCAATAATAAAACTAAGGTTCTCCTCCCTCAGGTGTAGGTTATCTTAGTCAATAATAAAACTAAGGTTCTCCTCCCTCAGGTATAGGTTATCTTAGTCAATAATAAAACTAAGGTTCTCCTCCCTCAGGTATAGGTGACCTTAGTCAATAATAAAACTAAGGTTCTCCTCCTTCAGGTATAGGTTATCTTAGTCAATAATAAAACTAAGGTTCTCCTCCCTCAGGTATAGGTGACCTTAGTCAATAATAAAACCAAGGTTCTCCTCCCTCAGGTATAGGTTATCTTAGTCAATAATAAAACTAAGGTTCTCCTCCCTCAGGTATAGGTGACCTTAGTCAATAATAAAACTAAGGTTCTCCTCCCTCAGGTATAGGTGACCTTAGTCAATAATAAAACTAAGGTTCTCCTCCCTCAGGTATAGGTTATCTTAGTCAATAATAAAACTAAGGTTCTCCTCCCTCAGGTATAGGTTATCTTAGTCAATAATAAAACTAAGGTTCTCCCCCCTAAGGTATAGGTGACCTTAGTCAATAATAAAACTAAGGTTCTCCTCTCTCAGGTATAGGTGACCAGAGTCAATAATAAAACTAAGGTTCTCCTCCCTCAGGTATAGGTTATCTTGGTTAATAATAAAACTAAGGTTCTCCTCCCTCAGGTATAGGTTATCTTAGTCAATAATACAACTAAGGTTCTCCTCCCTCAGGTATAGGTTATCTTAGTCAATAATAAAACTAAGGTTCTCCTCCCTCAGGTATAGGTGACCTTAGCCAATAATAAAACTAAGGTTCTCCTACCTCAGACATAGGTGTCCTTAGCCAATAATAAAACTAAGGTTCTCCTCCCTCAGGTATAGGTGACCTTAGTCAATAATAAAACTAAGGTTCTCCTCCCTCAGGTATAGGTGTCCTTAGCCAATAATAAAACTAAGGTTCTCCTACCTCAGGCATAGGTGTCCTTAGCCAATAATAAAACTAAGGTTATCCTACCTCAGGTATAGGTGATCTTAGTCAATAATAAAACTAAGGTTCTCCTACCTCAGACATAGGTGTCCTTAGCCAATAATAAAACTAAGGTTTTCCTACCTCAGGCATAGGTGACCTTAGTCAATAATAAAACTATTGTTCTCCTCCCTCAGGTATAGGTGACCTTAGTCAATAATAAATCTAAGGTTCTCCTCCCTCAGGTATAGGTTATCTTAGTCAATAATAAAACTAAGGTTCTCCTCCCTCAGGTATAGGTTATCTTAGTCAATAATAAAACTAAGGTTCTCCTCCCTCAGGTATAGGTGACCTTAGTCAATAATAAAACTAAGGTTCTCCTCCCTCAGGTATAGGTGACCTTAGTCAATAATAAAACTAAGGTTCTCCTCCCTCAGGTATAGGTTATCTTAGTCAATAATAAAACTAAGGTTCTCCTCCCTCAGGTATAGGTGACCTTAGTCAATAATAAAACTAAGGTTCTCCTCCCTCAGGCATAGGTGACCTTAGCCAATAATAAAACTAAGGTTCTCCTCCCTCAGGCATTGGTTACCTTCGTCAATAATAAAACTAAGGTTCTCCTTCCTCAGGTATAGGTGACCTTAGTCAATAATAAAACTAAGGTTCTCCTCCCTCAGGCATATGACATTGGTCAATAATAAAACTAAGGTTCTCCTCCCTCAGGTATAGGTGACCGTAGCCAATAATAAAACTAAGGTTCTCCTCCCTCAGGTATAGGTGACCTTAGTCAATAATAAAACTAAGGTTTTCCTCCCTCAGGTATAGGTTATCTTAGTCAATAATAAAACTAAGGTTCTCCTCCCTCAGGTATAGGTGACCTTAGTCAATAATAAAACTAAGGTTTTCCTCCCTTAGGTATAGGTTATCTTAGTCAATAATAAAACTAAGGTTCTCCTCCCTCAGGTATAGGTGACCTTAGTCAATAATAAAACTAAGGTTCTCCTCCCTCAGGCATAGGTGACCTTAGCCAATAATAAAACTAAGGTTCTCCTCCTTCAGGCATTGGTTACCTTCGTCAATAATAAAACTAAGGTTCTCCTTCCTCAGGTATAGGTGACCTTAGTCAATAATAAAACTAAGGTTCTCCTCCCTCAGGCATATGACATTGGTCAATAATAAAACTAAGGTTCTCCTCCCTCAGGTATAGGTGACCGTAGCCAATAATAAAACTAAGGTTCTCATCCCTCAGGTATAGGTGACCTTAGTCAATAATAAAACTAAGGTTTTCCTCCCTCAGGTATAGGTTATCTTAGTCAATAATAAAACTAAGGTTCTCCTCCCTCAGGTATAGGTGACCTTAGTCAATAATAAAACTAAGGTTTTCCTCCCTTAGGTATAGGTTATCTTAGTCAATAATAAAACTAAGGTTCTCCTCCCTCAGGTATAGGTGACCTTAGTCAATAATAAAACCAAGGTTCTCCTCCCTTAGGTATAGGTTATCTCAGTCAATAATAAAACTAAGGTTCTCCTCCCTCAGGTATAGGTGACCTTAGTCAATAATAAAACTAAGGTTCTCCTACCTCAGACATAGGTGTCCTTAGCCAATAATAAAACTAAGGTTCTCCTCCCTCAGGTATAGGTGACCTTAGTCAATAATAAAACTAAGGTTCTCCTCCCTCAGGTATAGGTGTCCTTAGCCAATAATAAAACTAAGGTTCTCCTACCTCAGGCATAGGTGACCTTAGCCAATAATAAAACTAAGGTTCTCCTCCCTCAGACATAGGTGTCCTTAGCCAATAATAAAACTAAGGTTATCCTACCTCAGGTATAGGTGACCTTAGTCAATAATAAAACTAAGGTTCTCCTACCTCAGACATAGGTGTCCTTAGCCAATAATAAAACTAAGGTTCTCCTACCTCAGGCATAGGTGACCTTAGTCAATAATAAAACTAAGGTTCTCCTCCCTCAGGTATAGGTGACCTTAGTCAATAGTAAAACTAAGGTTCTCCTCCCTCAGGTATAGGTTATCTTAGTCAATAATAAAACTAAGGTTCTCCTCCCTCAGGTATAGGTTATCTTAGTCAATAATAAAACTAAGGTTCTCCTCCCTCAGGTATAGGTGACCTTAGTCAATAATAAAACTAAGGTTCTCCTCCCTCAGGTATAGGTGACCTTAGTCAATAATAAAACTAAGGTTCTCCTCCCTCAGGTATAGGTTATCTTAGTCAATAATAAAACTAAGGTTCTCCTCCCTCAGGCATAGGTGACCTTAGTCAATAATAAAACTAAGGTTCTCCTCCCTCAGGCAAATGTGACCTTAGCCAATAATAAAACTAAGGTTCTCCTCCCTCAGGCATTGGTTACCTTCGTCAATAATAAAACTAAGGTTCTCCTTCCTCAGGTATAGGTGACCTTAGTCAATAATAAAACTAATGTTCTCCTCCCTCAGGCATATGACATTGGTCAATAATAAAACTAAGGTTCTCCTCCTTCAGGTATAGGTGACCGTAGCCAATAATAAAACTAAGGTTCTCCTCCCTCAGGCATAGGTGACATTAGCTAATAATAAAACTAAGGTTCTCCTCCCTCAGGCATAGGTGACCTTAGCCAATAATAAAACTAAGGTTCTCCTCCCTCAGGTATAGGTGACCGTAGCCAATAATAAAACTAAGGTTCTCCTCCCTCAGGCATAGGTGACCAGAGTCAATAATAAAACTAAGGTTCTCCTCCCTCAGGTATAGGTGACCTTAGTCAATAATAAAACTAAGGTTCTCCTCCCTCAGGCATAGGTGACCTTAGTCAATAATAAAACTAAGGTTTTCCTCCCTCAGGTATAGGTGCCCTTAGTCAATAATAAAACTAAGGTTCTCCTCCCTCAGGTATAGGTGACCTTACTCAATAATAAAACTAAGGTTCTCCTCCCTCAGGTATAGGTTATCTTAGTCATTAATAAAACTAAGGTTCTCCTCCCTCAGGTATAGGTTATCTTAGTCAATAATAAAACTAAGGTTCTCCTCCCTCAGGTATAGGTGACCTTAATCAATAATAAAACTAAGGTTCTCCTCCCTCAGGTATAGGTGACCTTAGTCAATAATAAAACTAAGGTTCTCCTCCCTCAGGCATAGGTGACCTTAGCCAATAATAAAACTAAGGTTCTCCTCCCTCAGGCATTGGTTACCTTCGTCAATAATAAAACTAAGGTTCTCCTTCCTCAGGTATAGGTGACCTTAGTCAATAATAAAACTAAGGTTCTCCTCCCTCAGGCATATGACATTGGTCAATAATAAAACTAAGGTTCTCCTCCCTCAGGTATAGGTGACCGTAGCCAATAATAAAACTAAGGTTCTCCTCCCTCAGGTATAGGTGACCTTAGTCAATAATAAAACTAAGGTTTTCCTCCCTCAGGTATAGGTTATCTTAGTCAATAATAAAACTAAGGTTCTCCTCCCTCAGGTATAGGTGACCTTAGTCAATAATAAAACTAAGGTTTTCCTCCCTTAGGTATAGGTTATCTTAGTCAATAATAAAACTAAGGTTCTCCTCCCTCAGGTATAGGTGACCTTAGTCAATAATAAAACTAAGGTTCTCCTCCCTCAGGCATAGGTGACCTTAGCCAATAATAAAACTAAGGTTCTCCTCCCTCAGGCATTGGTTACCTTCGTCAATAATAAAACTAAGGTTCTCCTTCCTCAGGTATAGGTGACCTTAGTCAATAATAAAACTAAGGTTCTCCTCCCTCAGGCATATGACATTGGTCAATAATAAAACTAAGGTTCTCCTCCCTCAGGTATAGGTGACCGTAGCCAATAATAAAACTAAGGTTCTCATCCCTCAGGTATAGGTGACCTTAGTCAATAATAAAACTAAGGTTTTCCTCCCTCAGGTATAGGTTATCTTAGTCAATAATAAAACTAAGGTTCTCCTCCCTCAGGTATAGGTGACCTTAGTCAATAATAAAACTAAGGTTTTCCTCCCTTAGGTATAGGTTATCTTAGTCAATAATAAAACTAAGGTTCTCCTCCCTCAGGTATAGGTGACCTTAGTCAATAATAAAACCAAGGTTCTCCTCCCTTAGGTATAGGTTATCTCAGTCAATAATAAAACTAAGGTTCTCCTCCCTCAGGTATAGGTGACCTTAGTCAATAATAAAACTAAGGTTCTCCTACCTCAGACATAGGTGTCCTTAGCCAATAATAAAACTAAGGTTCTCCTCCCTCAGGTATAGGTGACCTTAGTCAATAATAAAACTAAGGTTCTCCTCCCTCAGGTATAGGTGTCCTTAGCCAATAATAAAACTAAGGTTCTCCTACCTCAGGCATAGGTGACCTTAGCCAATAATAAAACTAAGGTTCTCCTCCCTCAGACATAGGTGTCCTTAGCCAATAATAAAACTAAGGTTATCCTACCTCAGGTATAGGTGACCTTAGTCAATAATAAAACTAAGGTTCTCCTACCTCAGACATAGGTGTCCTTAGCCAATAATAAAACTAAGGTTCTCCTACCTCAGGCATAGGTGACCTTAGTCAATAATAAAACTAAGGTTCTCCTCCCTCAGGTATAGGTGACCTTAGTCAATAATAAAACTAAGGTTCTCCTCCCTCAGGTATAGGTTATCTTAGTCAATAATAAAACTAAGGTTCTCCTCCCTCAGGTATAGGTTATCTTAGTCAATAATAAAACTAAGGTTCTCCTCCCTCAGGTATAGGTGACCTTAGTCAATAATAAAACTAAGGTTCTCCTCCCTCAGGTATAGGTGACCTTAGTCAATAATAAAACTAAGGTTCTCCTCCCTCAGGTATAGGTTATCTTAGTCAATAATAAAACTAAGGTTCTCCTCCCTCAGGCATAGGTGACCTTAGTCAATAATAAAACTAAGGTTCTCCTCCCTCAGGCAAATGTGACCTTAGCCAATAATAAAACTAAGGTTCTCCTCCCTCAGGCATTGGTTACCTTCGTCAATAATAAAACTAAGGTTCTCCTTCCTCAGGTATAGGTGACCTTAGTCAATAATAAAACTAATGTTCTCCTCCCTCAGGCATATGACATTGGTCAATAATAAAACTAAGGTTCTCCTCCTTCAGGTATAGGTGACCGTAGCCAATAATAAAACTAAGGTTCTCCTCCCTCAGGCATAGGTGACATTAGCTAATAATAAAACTAAGGTTCTCCTCCCTCAGGCATAGGTGACCTTAGCCAATAATAAAACTAAGGTTCTCCTCCCTCAGGTATAGGTGACCGTAGCCAATAATAAAACTAAGGTTCTCCTCCCTCAGGCATAGGTGACCAGAGTCAATAATAAAACTAAGGTTCTCCTCCCTCAGGTATAGGTGACCTTAGTCAATAATAAAACTAAGGTTCTCCTCCCTCAGGCATAGGTGACCTTAGTCAATAATAAAACTAAGGTTTTCCTCCCTCAGGTATAGGTGCCCTTAGTCAATAATAAAACTAAGGTTCTCCTCCCTCAGGTATAGGTGACCTTACTCAATAATAAAACTAAGGTTCTCCTCCCTCAGGTATAGGTTATCTTAGTCATTAATAAAACTAAGGTTCTCCTCCCTCAGGTATAGGTTATCTTAGTCAATAATAAAACTAAGGTTCTCCTCCCTCAGGTATAGGTGACCTTAATCAATAATAAAACTAAGGTTCTCCTCCCTCAGGTATAGGTGACCTTAGTCAATAATAAAACTAAGGTTCTCCTCCCTCAGGTATAGGTTATCTTAGTCAATAATAAAACTAAGGTTCTCCTCCCTCAGGTATAGGTTATCTTAGTCAATAATAAAACTAAGGTTTTCCTCCCTCAGGTTTAGGTTATCTTAGTCAATAATAAAACTAAGGTTCTCCTCCCTCAGGTATAGGTGACCTTAGTCAATAATAAAACCAAGGTTCTCCTCCCTTAGGTATAGGTTATCTCAGTCAATAATAAAACTAAGGTTCTCCTCTCTCAGGTATAGGTGACCTTAGTCAATAATAAAACTAAGGTTCTCCTCCCTCAGGTATAGGTTATCTTAGTCAATAATAAAACTAAGGTTCTCCTCCCTCAGGTATAGGTGACCTTAGTCAATAATAAAACTAAGGTTCTCCTACCTCAGGTATAGGTTATCTTAGTCAATAATAAAACTAAGGTTCTCCTCCCTCAGGTATAGGTGACCTTAGTCAATAATAAAACTACGGTTCTCCTCCCTCAGGTATAGGTTATCTTAGTCAATAATAAAACTAAGGTTCTCCTCCCTCAGGTATAGGTGACCTTAGTCAATAATAAAACTAAGGTTTTCCTCCCTCAGGTATAGGTTATCTTAGTCAATAATAAAACTAAGGTTCTCCTCCCTCAGGTATAGGTGACCTTAGTCAATAATAAAACCAAGGTTCTCCTCCCTTAGGTATAGGTTATCTCAGTCAATAATAAAACTAAGGTTCTCCTCCCTCAGGTATAGGTGACCTTAGTCAATAATAAAACTACGGTTCTCCTCCCTCAGGTATAGGTTATCTTAGTCAATAATAAAACTAAGGTTCTCCTCCCTCAAGTATAGGTTATCTTAGTCAATAATAAAACTAAGGTTCTCCTCCCTCAGGTATAGGTGACCTTAGTCAATAATAAAACTAAGGTTCTCCTCCCTCAGGTATAGGTGACCTTAGTCAATAATAAAGCTAAGGTTCTCCTCCCTCAAGTATAGGTTATCTTAGTCAATAATAAAACTAAGGTTCTCCTCCCTCAGGTATAGGTGACCAGAGTCAATAATAAAACTAAAGTTCTCCTCCCTCAGGTGTAGGTTATCTTAGTCAATAATAAAACTAAGGTTCTCCTCCCTCAGGTATAGGTTATCTTAGTCAATAATAAAACTAAGGTTCTCCTCCCTCAGGTATAGGTGACCTTAGTCAATAATAAAACTAAGGTTCTCCTCCCTCAGGTATAGGTTATCTTAGTCAATAATAAAACTAAGGTTCTCCTCCCTCAGGTATAGGTGACCTTAGTCAATAATAAAACCAAGGTTCTCCTCCCTCAGGTATAGGTTATCTTGGTCAATAATAAAACTAAGGTTCTCCTCCCTCAGGTATAGGTGACCTTAGTCAATAATAAAACTAAGGTTCTCCTCCCTCAGGTATAGGTGACCTTAGTCAATAATAAAACTAAGGTTCTCCTCCCTCAGGTATAGGTTATCTTAGTCAATAATAAAACTAAGGTTCTCCTCCCTCAGGTATAGGTTATCTTAGTCAATAATAAAACTAAGGTTCTCCTCCCTCAGGTATAGGTGACCTTAGTCAATAATAAAACTAAGGTTCTCCTCCCTCAGGTATAGGTGATCTTAGTCAATAATAAAACTAAGGTTCTCCTCCCTCAGGTATAGGTGACCAGAGTCAATAATAAAACTAAGGTTCTCCTCCCTCAGGTATAGGTTATCTTGGTTAATAATAAAACTAAGTTTCTCCTCCCTCAGGTATAGGTTATCTTAGTCAATAATACAACTAAGGTTCTCCTCCCTCAGGTATAGGTTATCTTAGTCAATAATAAAACTAAGGTTCTCCTCCCTCAGGTATAGGTGACCTTAGCCAATAATAAAACTAAGGTTCTCCTACCTCAGACATAGGTGTCCTTAGCCAATAATAAAACTAAGGTTCTCCTCCCTCAGGTATAGGTGACCTTAGTCAATAATAAAACTAAGGTTCTCCTCCCTCAGGTATAGGTGTCCTTAGCCAATAATAAAACTAAGGTTCTCCTCCCTCAGACATAGGTGTCCTTAGCCAATAATAAAACTAAGGTTATCCTACTTCAGGTATAGGTGACCTTAGTCAATAATAAAACTAAGGTTCTCCTACCTCAGACATAGGTGTCCTTAGCCAATAATAAAACTAAGGTTTTCCTACCTCAGGCATAGGTGACCTTAGTCAATAATAAAACTATTGTTCTCCTCCCTCAGGTATAGGTGACCTTAGTTAATAATAAATCTAAGGTTCTCCTCCCTCAGGTATAGGTTATCTTAGTCAATAATAAAACTAAGGTTCTCCTCCCTCAGGTATAGGTTATCTTAGTCAATAATAAAACTAAGGTTCTCCTCCCTCAGGTATAGGTGACCTTAGTCAATAATAAAACTAAGGTTCTCCTCCCTCAGGTATAGGTGACCTTAGTCAATAATAAAACTAAGGTTCTCCTCCCTCAGGTATAGGTTATCTTAGTTAATAATAAAACTAAGGTTCTCCTCCCTCAGGCATAGGTGACCTTAGCCAATAATAAAACTAAGGTTCTCCTCCCTCAGGCATTGGTTACCTTCGTCAATAATAAAACTAAGGTTCTCCTTCCTCAGGTATAGGTGACCTTAGTCAATAATAAAACTAAGGTTCTCCTCCCTCAGGCATATGACATTGGTCAATAATAAAACTAACGTTCTCCTCCCTCAGGTATAGGTGACCGTAGCCAATAATAAAACTAAGGTTCTCCTCCCTCAGGCATAGGTGACCTTAGCTAATAATAAAACTAAGGTTCTCCTCCCTCAGGCATAGGTGACCTTAGCCAATAATAAAACTAAGGTTCTCCTCCCTCAGGTATAGGTGACCTTAGTCAATAATAAAACTAAGGTTTTCCTCCCTCAGGTATAGGTTATCTTAGTCAATAATAAAACTAAGGTTCTCCTCCCTCAGGTATAGGTGACCTTAGTCAATAATAAAACTAAGGTTTTCCTCCCTCAGGTATAGGTTATCTTAGTCAATAATAAAACTAAGGTTCTCCTCCCTCAGGTATAGGTGACCTTAGTCAATAATAAAACCAAGGTTCTCCTCCCTTAGGTATAGGTTATCTCAGTCAATAATAAAACTAAGGTTCTCCTCCCTCAGGTATAGGTGACCTTAGTCAATAATAAAACTAAGGTTCTCCTCCCTCAGGTATAGGTTATCTTAGTCAATAATAAAACTAAGGTTTTCCTCCCTCAGGTATAGGTGACCTTAGTCAATAATAAAACTAAGGTTCTCCTCCCTCAGGTATAGGTTATCTTAGTCAATAATAAAACTAAGGTTCTCCTCCCTCAGGTATAGGTGACCTTAGTCAATAATAAAACTAAGGTTCTCCTCCCTCAGGTATAGGTTATCTTAGTCAATAATAAAACTAAGGTTCTCCTCCCTCAGGTATAGGTGACCTTAGTCAATAATAAAACTACGGTTCTCCTCCCTCAGGTATAGGTTATCTTAGTCAATAATAAAACTAAGGTTCTCCTCCCTCAGGTATAGGTTATCTTAGTCAATAATAAAACTAAGGTTCTCCTCCCTCAGGTATAGGTGACCTTAGTCAATAATAAAACTAAGGTTCTCCTCCCTCAGGTATAGGTTATCTTAGTCAATAATAAAGCTAAGGTTCTCCTCCCTCAGGTATAGGTTATCTTAGTCAATAATAAAACTAAGGTTCTCCTCCCTCAGGTATAGGTGACCAGAGTCAATAATAAAACTAAGGTTCTCCTCCCTCAGGTGTAGGTTATCTTAGTCAATAATAAAACTAAGGTTCTCCTCCCTCAGGTATAGGTTATCTTAGTCAATAATAAAACTAAGGTTCTCCTCCCTCAGGTATAGGTGACCTTAGTCAATAATAAAACTAAGGTTCTCCTCCCTCAGGTATAGGTGACCTTAGTCAATAATAAAACTAAGGTTCTCCTCCTTCAGGTATAGGTTATCTTAGTCAATAATAAAACTAAGGTTCTCCTCCCTCAGGTATAGGTTATCTTAATCAATAATAAAACTAAGGTTCTCCTCCCTCAGGTATAGGTGACCTTAGTCAATAATAAAACTAAGGTTCTCCTCCCTCAGGTATAGGTTATCTTAGTCAATAATAAAACTAAGGTTCTCCTCCCTCAGGTAAAGGTGACCTTAGTCAATAATAAAACTAAGATTCTCCTCCCTCAGGTATAGGTTATCTTAGTCAATAATAAAACTAAGGTTCTCCTCCCTCAGGTATAGGTGACCTTAGTCAATAATAAAACTACGGTTCTCCTCCCTCAGGTATAGGTTATCTTAGTCAATAATAAAACTAAGGTTCTCCTCCCTCAGGTATAGGTTATCTTAGTCAATAATAAAACTAAGGTTCTCCTCCCTCAGGTATAGGTGACCTTAGTCAATAATAAAACTAAGGTTCTCCTCCCTCAGGTATAGGTTATCTTAGTCAATAATAAAACTAAGGTTCTCCTCCCTCAGGTATAGGTGACCTTAGTCAATAATAAAACCAAGGTTCTCCTCCCTCAGGTATAGGTTATCTTGGTCAATAATAAAACTAAGGTTCTCCTCCCTCAGGTATAGGTGACCTTAGTCAATAATAAAACTAAGGTTCTCCTCCCTCAGGTATAGGTGACCTTAGTCAATAATAAAACTAAGGTTCTCCTCCCTCAGGTATAGGTTATCTTAGTCAATAATAAAACTAAGGTTCTCCTCCCTCAGGTATAGGTTATCTTAGTCAATAATAAAACTAAGGTTCTCCTCCCTCAGGTATAGGTGACCTTAGTCAATAATAAAACTAAGGTTCTCCTCCCTCAGGTATAGGTGATCTTAGTCAATAATAAAACTAAGGTTCTCCTCCCTCAGGTATAGGTGACCAGAGTCAATAATAAAACTAAGGTTCTCCTCCCTCAGGTATAGGTTATCTTGGTTAATAATAAAACTAAGTTTCTCCTCCCTCAGGTATAGGTTATCTTAGTCAATAATACAACTAAGGTTCTCCTCCCTCAGGTATAGGTTATCTTAGTCAATAATAAAACTAAGGTTCTCCTCCCTCAGGTATAGGTGACCTTAGCCAATAATAAAACTAAGGTTCTCCTACCTCAGACATAGGTGTCCTTAGCCAATAATAAAACTAAGGTTCTCCTCCCTCAGGTATAGGTGACCTTAGTCAATAATAAAACTAAGGTTCTCCTCCCTCAGGTATAGGTGTCCTTAGCCAATAATAAAACTAAGGTTCTCCTCCCTCAGACATAGGTGTCCTTAGCCAATAATAAAACTAAGGTTATCCTACTTCAGGTATAGGTGACCTTAGTCAATAATAAAACTAAGGTTCTCCTACCTCAGACATAGGTGTCCTTAGCCAATAATAAAACTAAGGTTTTCCTACCTCAGGCATAGGTGACCTTAGTCAATAATAAAACTATTGTTCTCCTCCCTCAGGTATAGGTGACCTTAGTTAATAATAAATCTAAGGTTCTCCTCCCTCAGGTATAGGTTATCTTAGTCAATAATAAAACTAAGGTTCTCCTCCCTCAGGTATAGGTTATCTTAGTCAATAATAAAACTAAGGTTCTCCTCCCTCAGGTATAGGTGACCTTAGTCAATAATAAAACTAAGGTTCTCCTCCCTCAGGTATAGGTGACCTTAGTCAATAATAAAACTAAGGTTCTCCTCCCTCAGGTATAGGTTATCTTAGTTAATAATAAAACTAAGGTTCTCCTCCCTCAGGCATAGGTGACCTTAGCCAATAATAAAACTAAGGTTCTCCTCCCTCAGGCATTGGTTACCTTCGTCAATAATAAAACTAAGGTTCTCCTTCCTCAGGTATAGGTGACCTTAGTCAATAATAAAACTAAGGTTCTCCTCCCTCAGGCATATGACATTGGTCAATAATAAAACTAACGTTCTCCTCCCTCAGGTATAGGTGACCGTAGCCAATAATAAAACTAAGGTTCTCCTCCCTCAGGCATAGGTGACCTTAGCTAATAATAAAACTAAGGTTCTCCTCCCTCAGGCATAGGTGACCTTAGCCAATAATAAAACTAAGGTTCTCCTCCCTCAGGTATAGGTGACCTTAGTCAATAATAAAACTAAGGTTTTCCTCCCTCAGGTATAGGTTATCTTAGTCAATAATAAAACTAAGGTTCTCCTCCCTCAGGTATAGGTGACCTTAGTCAATAATAAAACTAAGGTTTTCCTCCCTCAGGTATAGGTTATCTTAGTCAATAATAAAACTAAGGTTCTCCTCCCTCAGGTATAGGTGACCTTAGTCAATAATAAAACCAAGGTTCTCCTCCCTTAGGTATAGGTTATCTCAGTCAATAATAAAACTAAGGTTCTCCTCCCTCAGGTATAGGTGACCTTAGTCAATAATAAAACTAAGGTTCTCCTCCCTCAGGTATAGGTTATCTTAGTCAATAATAAAACTAAGGTTTTCCTCCCTCAGGTATAGGTGACCTTAGTCAATAATAAAACTAAGGTTCTCCTCCCTCAGGTATAGGTTATCTTAGTCAATAATAAAACTAAGGTTCTCCTCCCTCAGGTATAGGTGACCTTAGTCAATAATAAAACTAAGGTTCTCCTCCCTCAGGTATAGGTTATCTTAGTCAATAATAAAACTAAGGTTCTCCTCCCTCAGGTATAGGTGACCTTAGTCAATAATAAAACTACGGTTCTCCTCCCTCAGGTATAGGTTATCTTAGTCAATAATAAAACTAAGGTTCTCCTCCCTCAGGTATAGGTTATCTTAGTCAATAATAAAACTAAGGTTCTCCTCCCTCAGGTATAGGTGACCTTAGTCAATAATAAAACTAAGGTTCTCCTCCCTCAGGTATAGGTTATCTTAGTCAATAATAAAGCTAAGGTTCTCCTCCCTCAGGTATAGGTTATCTTAGTCAATAATAAAACTAAGGTTCTCCTCCCTCAGGTATAGGTGACCAGAGTCAATAATAAAACTAAGGTTCTCCTCCCTCAGGTGTAGGTTATCTTAGTCAATAATAAAACTAAGGTTCTCCTCCCTCAGGTATAGGTTATCTTAGTCAATAATAAAACTAAGGTTCTCCTCCCTCAGGTATAGGTGACCTTAGTCAATAATAAAACTAAGGTTCTCCTCCCTCAGGTATAGGTGACCTTAGTCAATAATAAAACTAAGGTTCTCCTCCTTCAGGTATAGGTTATCTTAGTCAATAATAAAACTAAGGTTCTCCTCCCTCAGGTATAGGTTATCTTAATCAATAATAAAACTAAGGTTCTCCTCCCTCAGGTATAGGTGACCTTAGTCAATAATAAAACTAAGGTTCTCCTCCCTCAGGTATAGGTTATCTTAGTCAATAATAAAACTAAGGTTCTCCTCCCTCAGGTAAAGGTGACCTTAGTCAATAATAAAACTAAGATTCTCCTCCCTCAGGTATAGGTTATCTTAGTCAATAATAAAACTAAGGTTCTCCTCCCTCAGGTATAGGTGACCTTAGTCAATAATAAAACTACGGTTCTCCTCCCTCAGGTATAGGTTATCTTAGTCAATAATAAAACTAAGGTTCTCCTCCCTCAGGTATAGGTTATCTTAGTCAATAATAAAACTAAGGTTCTCCTCCCTCAGGTATAGGTGACCTTAGTCAATAATAAAACTAAGGTTCTCCTCCCTCAGGTATAGGTGACCTTAGTCAATAATAAAGCTAAGGTTCTCCTCCCTCAGGTATAGGTTATCTTAGTCAATAATAAAACTAAGGTTCTCCTCCCTCAGGAATAGGTGACCAGAGTCAATAATAAAACTAAGGTTCTCCTCCCTCAGGTGTAGGTTATCTTAGTCAATAATAAAACTAAGGTTCTCCTCCCTCAGGTATAGGTTATCTTAGTCAATAATAAAACTAAGGTTCTCCTCCCTCAGGTATAGGTGACCTTAGTCAATAATAAAACTAAGGTTCTCCTCCCTCAGGTATAGGTGACCTTAGTCAATAATAAAACTAAGGTTCTCCTCCCTCAGGTATAGGTTATCTTAGTCAATAATAAAACTAAGGTTCTCCTCCCTCAGGTATAGGTTATCTTAGTCAATAATAAAACTAAGGTTCTCCTCCCTCAGGTATAGGTGACCTTAGTAAATAATAAAACTAAGGTTCTCCTCCCTCAGGTATAGGTTATCTTAGTCAATAATAAAACTAAGGTTCTCCTCCCTCAGGTATAGGTGACCTTAGTCAATAATAAAACTAAGGTTCTCCTCCCTCAGGTATAGGTTATCTTAGTCAATAATAAAACTAAGGTTCTCCTCCCTCAGGTATAGGTGACCAGAGTCAATAATAAAACTAAGGTTCTCCTCCCTCAGGTATAGGTTATCTTGGTCAATAATAAAACTAAGGTTCTCCTCCCTCAGGTATAGGTTATCTTAGTCAATAATACAACTAAGGTTCTCCTCCCTCAGGTATAGGTTATCTTAGTCAATAATAAAACTAAGGTTCTCCTCCCTCAGGTATAGGTGACCTTAGCCAATAATAAAACTAAGGTTCTCCTACCTCAGACATAGGTGTCCTTAGCCAATAATAAAACTAAGGTTCTCCTCCCTCAGGTATAGGTGACCTTAGTCAATAATAAAACTAAGGATCTCCTCCCTCAGGTATAGGTGTCCTTAGCCAATAATAAAACTAAGGTTCTCCTACCTCAGGCATAGGTGACCTTAGCCAATAATAAAACTAAGGTTCTCCTCCCTCAGACATAGGTGTCCTTAGCCAATAATAAAACTAAGGTTATCCTACTTCAGGTATAGGTGACCTTAGTCAATAATAAAACTAAGGTTCTCCTACCTCAGACATAGGTGTCCTTAGCCAATAATAAAACTAAGGTTCTCCTACCTCAGGCATAGGTGACCTTAGTCAATAATAAAACTAAGGTTCTCCTCCCTCAGGTATAGGTTATCTTAGTCAATAATAAAACTAAGGTTCTCCTCCCTCAGGTATAGATTATCTTAGTCAATAATAAAACTAAGGTTCTCCTCCCTCAGGTATAGGTGACCTTAGTCAATAATAAAACTAAGGTTCTCCTCCCTCAGGTATAGGTGACCTTAGTCAATAATAAAACTAAGGTTCTCCTCCCTCAGGTATAGGTTATCTTAGTCAATAATAAAACTAAGGTTCTCCTCCCTCAGGCATAGGTGACGTTAGTCAATAATAAAACTAAGGTTCTCCTCCCTCAGGCATAGGTGACCTTAGCCAATAATAAAACTAAGGTTCTCCTCCCTCAGGCATTGGTTACCTTCGTCAATAATAAAACTAAGGTTCTCCTTCCTCAGGTATAGGTGACCTTAGTCAATAATAAAACTAAGGTTCTCCTCCCTCAGGCATATGACATTGGTCAATAATAAAACTAAGGTTCTCCTCCCTCAGGTATAGGTGACCGTAGCCAATAATAAAACTAAGGTTCTCCTCCCTCAGGCATAGGTGACCTTAGCCAATAATAAAACTAAGGTTCTCCTCCCTCAGGTATAGGTGACCGTAGCCAATAATAAAACTAAGATTCTCCTCCCTCAGGCATAGGTGACCAGAGTCAATAATAAAACTAAGGTTCTCCTCCCTCAGGTATAGGTGACATTAGTCAATAATAAAACTAAGGTTCTCCTCCCTCAGGCATAGGTGACCTTAGTCAATAATAAAACTAAGGTTCTCCTCCCTCAGGTATAGGTGCCCTTAGTCAATAATAAAACTAAGGTTCTCCTCCCTCAGGTATAGGTGACCTTAGTCAATAATAAAACTAAGGTTCTCCTCCCTCAGGTATAGGTTATCTTAGTCAATAATAAAACTAAGGTTCTCCTCCCTCAGGTATAGGTTATCTTAGTCAATAATAAAACTAAGGTTCTCCTCCCTCAGGTATAGGTGACCTTAGTCAATAATAAAACTAAGGTTCTCCTCCCTCAGGTATAGGTTATCTTAGTCAATAATAAAACTAAGGTTCTCCTCCCTCAGGTATAGGTGACCTTAGTCAATAATAAAACTAAGGTTCTCCTCCCTCAGGTATAGGTTATCTTGGTCAATAATAAAACTAAGGTTCTCCTCCCTCAGGTATAGGTTATCTTAGTCAATAATAAAACTAAGGTTCTCCTCCCTCAGGTATAGGTGACCTTAGTCAATAATAAAACTAAGGTTCTCCTCCTTCAGGTATAGGTTATCTTGGTCAATAATAAAACTAAGGTTCTCCTCCCTCAGGTATAGGTTATCTTAGTCAATAATAAAACTAAGGTTCTCCTCCCTCAGGTATAGGTGACCTTAGCCAATAATAAAACTAAGGTTCTCCTACCTCAGACATAGGTGTCCTTAGCCAATAATAAAACTAAGGTTCTCCTCCCTCAGGTATAGGTGACCTTAGTCAATAATAAAACTAAGGTTCTCCTCCCTCAGGTATAGGTGTCCTTAGCCAATAATAAAACTAAGGTTCTCCTACCTCAGGCATAGGTGACCTTAGCCAATAATAAAACTAAGGTTCTCCTCCCTCAGACATAGGTGTCCTTAGCCAATAATAAAACTAAGGTTATCCTACCTCAGGTATAGGTGACCTTAGTCAATAATAAAACTAAGGTTCTCCTACCTCAGGCATAGGTGACCTTAGCCAATAATAAAACTAAGGTTCTCCTCCCTCAGACATAGGTGTCCTTAGCCAATAATAAAACTAAGGTTATCCTACTTCAGGTATAGGTGACCTTAGTCAATAATAAAACTAAGGTTCTCCTACCTCAGACATAGGTGTCCTTAGCCAATAATAAAACTAAGGTTTTCCTACCTCAGGCATAGGTGACCTTAGTCAATAATAAAACTATTGTTCTCCTCCCTCAGGTATAGGTGACCTTAGTTAATAATAAATCTAAGGTTCTCCTCCCTCAGGTATAGGTTATCTTAGTCAATAATAAAACTAAGGTTCTCCTCCCTCAGGTATAGGTTATCTTAGTCAATAATAAAACTAAGGTTCTCCTCCCTCAGGTATAGGTGACCTTAGTCAATAATAAAACTAAGGTTCTCCTCCCTCAGGTATAGGTGACCTTAGTCAATAATAAAACTAAGGTTCTCCTCCCTCAGGTATAGGTTATCTTAGTTAATAATAAAACTAAGGTTCTCCTACCTCAGGCATAGGTGACCTTAGCCAATAATAAAACTAAGGTTCTCCTCCCTCAGGCATTGGTTACCTTCGTCAATAATAAAACTAAGGTTCTCCTTCCTCAGGTATAGGTGACCTTAGTCAATAATAAAACTAAGGTTCTCCTCCCTCAGGCATATGACATTGGTCAATAATAAAACTAACGTTCTCCTCCCTCAGGTATAGGTGACCGTAGCCAATAATAAAACTAAGGTTCTCCTCCCTCAGGCATAGGTGACCTTAGCTAATAATAAAACTAAGGTTCTCCTCCCTCAGGCATAGGTGACCTTAGCCAATAATAAAACTAAGGTTCTCCTCCCTCAGGTATAGGTGACCTTAGTCAATAATAAAACTAAGGTTTTCCTCCCTCAGGTATAGGTTATCTTAGTCAATAATAAAACTAAGGTTCTCCTCCCTCAGGTATAGGTGACCTTAGTCAATAATAAAACTAAGGTTTTCCTCCCTCAGGTATAGGTTATCTTAGTCAATAATAAAACTAAGGTTCTCCTCCCTCAGGTATAGGTGACCTTAGTCAATAATAAAACCAAGGTTCTCCTCCCTTAGGTATAGGTTATCTCAGTCAATAATAAAACTAAGGTTCTCCTCCCTCAGGTATAGGTGACCTTAGTCAATAATAAAACTAAGGTTCTCCTCCCTCAGGTATAGGTTATCTTAGTCAATAATAAAACTAAGGTTTTCCTCCCTCAGGTATAGGTGACCTTAGTCAATAATAAAACTAAGGTTCTCCTCCCTCAGGTATAGGTTATCTTAGTCAATAATAAAACTAAGGTTCTCCTCCCTCAGGTATAGGTGACCTTAGTCAATAATAAAACTAAGGTTCTCCTCCCTCAGGTATAGGTTATCTTAGTCAATAATAAAACTAAGGTTCTCCTCCCTCAGGTATAGGTGACCTTAGTCAATAATAAAACTACGGTTCTCCTCCCTCAGGTATAGGTTATCTTAGTCAATAATAAAACTAAGGTTCTCCTCCCTCAGGTATAGGTTATCTTAGTCAATAATAAAACTAAGGTTCTCCTCCCTCAGGTATAGGTGACCTTAGTCAATAATAAAACTAAGGTTCTCCTCCCTCAGGTATAGGTTATCTTAGTCAATAATAAAGCTAAGGTTCTCCTCCCTCAGGTATAGGTTATCTTAGTCAATAATAAAACTAAGGTTCTCCTCCCTCAGGTATAGGTGACCTTAGTCAATAATAAAACTAAGGTTCTCCTCCCTCAGGTATAGGTGACCTTAGTCAATAATAAAACTAAGGTTCTCCTCCTTCAGGTATAGGTTATCTTAGTCAATAATAAAACTAAGGTTCTCCTCCCTCAGGTATAGGTTATCTTAATCAATAATAAAACTAAGGTTCTCCTCCCTCAGGTATAGGTGACCTTAGTCAATAATAAAACTAAGGTTCTCCTCCCTCAGGTATAGGTTATCTTAGTCAATAATAAAACTAAGGTTCTCCTCCCTCAGGTATAGGTGACCTTAGTCAATAATAAAACTAAGGTTCTCCTCCCTCAGGTATAGGTTATCTTAGTCAATAATAAAACTAAGGTTCTCCTCCCTCAGGTAAAGGTGACCTTAGTCAATAATAAAACTAAGATTCTCCTCCCTCAGGTATAGGTTATCTTAGTCAATAATAAAACTAAGGTTCTCCTCCCTCAGGTATAGGTGACCTTAGTCAATAATAAAACTACGGTTCTCCTCCCTCAGGTATAGGTTATCTTAGTCAATAATAAAACTAAGGTTCTCCTCCCTCAGGTATAGGTTATCTTAGTCAATAATAAAACTAAGGTTCTCCTCCCTCAGGTATAGGTAACCTTAGTCAATAATAAAACTAAGGTTCTCCTCCCTCAGGTATAGGTGACCTTAGTCAATAATAAAGCTAAGGTTCTCCTCCCTCAGGTATAGGTTATCTTAGTCAATAATAAAACTAAGGTTCTCCTCCCTCAGGAATAGGTGACCAGAGTCAATAATAAAACTAAGGTTCTCCTCCCTCAGGTGTAGGTTATCTTAGTCAATAATAAAACTAAGGTTCTCCTCCCTCAGGTATAGGTTATCTTAGTCAATAATAAAACTAAGGTTCTCCTCCCTCAGGTATAGGTGACCTTAGTCAATAATAAAACTAAGGTTCTCCTCCCTCAGGTATAGGTGACCTTAGTCAATAATAAAACTAAGGTTCTCCTCCCTCAGGTATAGGTTATCTTAGTCAATAATAAAACTAAGGTTCTCCTCCCTCAGGTATAGGTTATCTTAGTCAATAATAAAACTAAGGTTCTCCTCCCTCAGGTATAGGTGACCTTAGTAAATAATAAAACTAAGGTTCTCCTCCCTCAGGTATAGGTTATCTTAGTCAATAATAAAACTAAGGTTCTCCTCCCTCAGGTATAGGTGACCTTAGTCAATAATAAAACTAAGGTTCTCCTCCCTCAGGTATAGGTTATCTTAGTCAATAATAAAACTAAGGTTCTCCTCCCTCAGGTATAGGTGACCAGAGTCAATAATAAAACTAAGGTTCTCCTCCCTCAGGTATAGGTTATCTTGGTCAATAATAAAACTAAGGTTCTCCTCCCTCAGGTATAGGTTATCTTAGTCAATAATACAACTAAGGTTCTCCTCCCTCAGGTATAGGTTATCTTAGTCAATAATAAAACTAAGGTTCTCCTCCCTCAGGTATAGGTGACCTTAGCCAATAATAAAACTAAGGTTCTCCTACCTCAGACATAGGTGTCCTTAGCCAATAATAAAACTAAGGTTCTCCTCCCTCAGGTATAGGTGACCTTAGTCAATAATAAAACTAAGGATCTCCTCCCTCAGGTATAGGTGTCCTTAGCCAATAATAAAACTAAGGTTCTCCTACCTCAGGCATAGGTGACCTTAGCCAATAATAAAACTAAGGTTCTCCTCCCTCAGACATAGGTGTCCTTAGCCAATAATAAAACTAAGGTTATCCTACCTCAGGTATAGGTGACCTTAGTCAATAATAAAACTAAGGTTCTCCTACCTCAGACATAGGTGTCCTTAGCCAATAATAAAACTAAGGTTCTCCTACCTCAGGCATAGGTGACCTTAGTCAATAATAAAACTAAGGTTCTCCTCCCTCAGGTATAGGTTATCTTAGTCAATAATAAAACTAAGGTTCTCCTCCCTCAGGTATAGATTATCTTAGTCAATAATAAAACTAAGGTTCTCCTCCCTCAGGTATAGGTGACCTTAGTCAATAATAAAACTAAGGTTCTCCTCCCTCAGGTATAGGTGACCTTAGTCAATAATAAAACTAAGGTTCTCCTCCCTCAGGTATAGGTTATCTTAGTCAATAATAAAACTAAGGTTTTCCTCCCTCAGGCATAGGTGACGTTAGTCAATAATAAAACTAAGGTTCTCCTCCCTCAGGCATAGGTGACCTTAGCCAATAATAAAACTAAGGTTCTCCTCCCTCAGGCATTGGTTACCTTCGTCAATAATAAAACTAAGGTTCTCCTTCCTCAGGTATAGGTGACCTTAGTCAATAATAAAACTAAGGTTCTCCTCCCTCAGGCATATGACATTGGTCAATAATAAAACTAAGGTTCTCCTCCCTCAGGTATAGGTGACCGTAGCCAATAATAAAACTAAGGTTCTCCTCCCTCAGGCATAGGTGACCTTAGCCAATAATAAAACTAAGGTTCTCCTCCCTCAGGTATAGGTGACCGTAGCCAATAATAAAACTAAGATTCTCCTCCCTCAGGCATAGGTGACCAGAGTCAATAATAAAACTAAGGTTCTCCTCCCTCAGGTATAGGTGACATTAGTCAATAATAAAACTAAGGTTCTCCTCCCTCAGGCATAGGTGACCTTAGTCAATAATAAAACTAAGGTTCTCCTCCCTCAGGTATAGGTGCCCTTAGTCAATAATAAAACTAAGGTTCTCCTCCCTCAGGTATAGGTGACCTTAGTCAATAATAAAACTAAGGTTCTCCTCCCTCAGGTATAGGTTATCTTAGTCAATAATAAAACTAAGGTTCTCCTCCCTCAGGTATAGGTTATCTTAGTCAATAATAAAACTAAGGTTCTCCTCCCTCAGGTATAGGTGACCTTAGTCAATAATAAAACTAAGGTTCTCCTCCCTCAGGTATAGGTTATCTTAGTCAATAATAAAACTAAGGTTCTCCTCCCTCAGGTATAGGTGACCTTAGTCAATAATAAAACTAAGGTTCTCCTCCCTCAGGTATAGGTTATCTTGGTCAATAATAAAACTAAGGTTCTCCTCCCTCAGGTATAGGTTATCTTAGTCAATAATAAAACTAAGGTTCTCCTCCCTCAGGTATAGGTGACCTTAGTCAATAATAAAACTAAGGTTCTCCTCCTTCAGGTATAGGTTATCTTGGTCAATAATAAAACTAAGGTTCTCCTCCCTCAGGTATAGGTTATCTTAGTCAATAATAAAACTAAGGTTCTCCTCCCTCAGGTATAGGTGACCTTAGCCAATAATAAAACTAAGGTTCTCCTACCTCAGACATAGGTGTCCTTAGCCAATAATAAAACTAAGGTTCTCCTCCCTCAGGTATAGGTGACCTTAGTCAATAATAAAACTAAGGTTCTCCTCCCTCAGGTATAGGTGTCCTTAGCCAATAATAAAACTAAGGTTCTCCTACCTCAGGCATAGGTGACCTTAGCCAATAATAAAACTAAGGTTCTCCTCCCTCAGACATAGGTGTCCTTAGCCAATAATAAAACTAAGGTTATCCTACCTCAGGTATAGGTGACCTTAGTCAATAATAAAACTAAGGTTCTCCTACCTCAGACATAGGTGTCCTTAGCCAATAATAAAACTAAGGTTCTCCTACCTCAGGCATAGGTGACCTTAGTCAATAATAAAACTAAGGTTCTCCTCCCTCAGGTATAGGTGACCTTAGTCAATAATAAAACTAAGGTTCTCCTCCCTCCGGTATAGGTGACCTTAGTCAATAATAAAACTAAGGTTCTCCTCCCTCAGGTATAGGTTATCTTAGTCAATAATAAAACTAAGGTTCTCCTCCCTCAGGTATAGGTTATCTTAGTCAATAATAAAACTAAGGTTCTCCTCCCTCAGGTATAGGTGACCTTAGTCAATAATAAAACTAAGGTTCTCCTCCCTCAGGTATAGGTGACCTTAGTCAATAATAAAACTAAGGTTCTCCTCCCTCAGGTATAGGTTATCTTAGTCAATAATAAAACTAAGGTTCTCCTCCCTCAGGCATAGGTGACCTTAGTCAATAATAAAACTAAGGTTCTCCTCCCTCAGGCATAGGTGACCTTCGTCATAAATAAAACTAAGGTTCTCCTTCCTCAGGTATAGGTGACCTTAGTCAATAATAAAACTAAGGTTCTCCTACCTCAGGCATATGACATTGGTCAATAATAAAACTAAGGTTCTCCTCCCTCAGGTATAGGTGACCGTAGCCAATAATAAAACTAAGGTTCTCCTGCCTCAGGCATAGGTGACCTTAGCTAATAATAAAACTAAGGTTCTCCTCCCTCAGGCATAGGTGACCTTAGCCAATAATAAAACTAAGGTTCTCCTCCCTCAGGCATTGGTTACCTTCGTCAATAATAAAACTAAGGTTCTCCTTCCTCAGGTATAGGTGACCTTAGTCAATAATAAAACTAAGGTTCTCCTACCTCAGGCATATGACATTGGTCAATAATAAAACTAAGGTTCTCCTCCCTCAGGTATAGGTGACCGTAGCCAATAATAAAACTAAGGTTCTCCTGCCTCAGGCATAGGTGACCTTAGCTAATAATAAAACTAAGGTTCTCCTCCCTTAGGCATAGGTGACCTTAGCCAATAATAAAACTAAGGTTCTCCTCCCTCAGGTATAGGTGACCGTAGCCAATAATAAAACTAAGATTCTCCTCCCTCAGGCATAGGTGACCAGAGTCAATAATAAAACTAAGGTTCTCCTCCCTCAGGTATAGGTGACCTTAGTCAATAATAAAACTAAGGTTCTCCTCCCTCAGGCATAGGTGACCTTAGTCAATAATAAAACTAAGGTTCTCCTCCCTCAGGTATAGGTGCCCTTAGTCAATAATAAAACTAAGGTTCTCCTCCCTCAGGTATAGGTGACCTTAGTCAATAATAAAACTAAGGTTCTCCTCCCTCAGGTATAGGTTATCTTAGTCAATAATAAAACTAAGGTTCTCCTACCTCAGGTATAGGTTATCTTAGTCAATAATAAAACTAAGGTTCTCCTCCCTCAGGTATAGGTGACCTTAGTCAATAATAAAACTAAGGTTCTCCTCCCTCAGGTATAGGTGACCTTAGTCAATAATAAAACTAAGGTTCTCCTCCCTCAGGTATAGATGACCTTAGTCAATAATAAAACTAAGGTTCTCCTCCCTCAGGTATAGGTTATCTTAGTCAATAATAAAACTAAGGTTCTCCTCCCTCAGGTATAGGTGACCTTAGCCAATAATAAAACTAAGGTTCTCCTACCTCAGACATAGGTGTCCTTAGCCAATAATAAAACTAAGGTTCTCCTCCCTCAGGTATAGGTGACCTTAGTCAATAATAAAACTAAGGTTCTCCTCCCTCAGGTATAGGTGTCCTTAGCCAATAATAATACTAAGGTTCTCCTACCTCAGGCATAGGTGACCTTAGCCAATAATAAAACTAAGGTTCTCCTCCCTCAGAAATAGGTGTCCTTAGCCAATAATAAAACTAAGGTTATCCTCCCTCAGGTATAGGTGACCTTAGTCAATAATAAAACTAAGGTTCTCCTACCTCAGACATAGGTGTCCTTAGCCAATAATAAAACTAAGGTTCTCCTACCTCAGGCATAGGTGATCTTAGTCAATAATAAAACTAAGGTTCTCCTCCCTCAGGTATAGGTGACCTTAGTCAATAATAAAACTAAGGTTCTCCTCCCTCAGGTATAGGTTATCTTAGTCAATAATAAAACTAAGGTTCTCCTCCCTCAGGTATAGGTTATCTTAGTCAATAATAAAACTAAGGTTCTCCTCCCTCAGGTATAGGTGACCTTAGTCAATAATAAAACTAAGGTTCTCCTCCCTCAGGTATAGGTGACCTTAGTCAATAATAAAACTAAGGTTCTCCTCCCTCAGGTATAGGTTATCTTAGTCAATAATAAAACTAAGGTTCTCCTCCCTCAGGCATAGGTGACCTTAGTCAATAATAAAACTAAGGTTCTCCTCCCTCAGGCATAGGTGACCTTAGCCAATAATAAAACTAAGGTTCTCCTCCCTCAGGCATTGGTTACCTTCGTCAATAATAAAACTAAGGTTCTCCTTCCTCAGGTATAGGTGACCTTAGTCAATAATAAAACTAAGGTTCTCCTCCCTCAGGCATATGACATTGGTCAATAATAAAACTAAGGTTCTCCTCCCTCAGGTATAGGTGACCGTAGCCAATAATAAAACTAAGGTTCTCCTCCCTCAGGCATAGGTGACCTTAGCTAATAATAAAACTAAGGTTCTCCTCCCTCAGGCATAGGTGACCTTAGCCAATAATAAAACTAAGGTTCTCCTCCCTCAGGTATAGGTGACCGTAGCCAATAATAAAACTAAGGTTCTCCTCCCTCAGGCATAGGTGACCAGAGTCAATAATAAAACTAAGGTTCTCCTCCCTCAGGTATAGGTGCCCTTAGTCAATAATAAAACTAAGGTTCTCCTCCCTCAGGTATAGGTGACCTTAGTCAATAATAAAACTAAGGTTCTCCTCCCTCAGGTATAGGTTATCTTAGTCAATAATAAAACTAAGGTTCTCCTCCCTCAGGTATAGGTTATCTTAGTCAATAATAAAACTAAGGTTCTCCTCCCTCAGGTATAGGTGACCTTAGTCAATAATAAAACTAAGGTTCTCCTCCCTCAGGTATAGGTTATCTTAGTCAATAATAAAACTAAGGTTCTCCTCCCTCAGGTATAGGTGACCTTAGTCAATAATAAAACTAAGGTTCTCCTCCCTCAGGTATAGGTTATCTTAGTCAATAATAAAACTAAGGTTCTCCTCCCTCAGGTATAGATGACCTTAGTCA
The DNA here is from genome assembly GCA_963680875.1 of Bathymodiolus brooksi. Lineage (NCBI taxonomy): Eukaryota > Metazoa > Mollusca > Bivalvia > Mytilida > Modiolidae > Bathymodiolus > Bathymodiolus brooksi. The sequence goes on along the minus strand of OY804581.1, from coordinate 89,797,862 downwards.
ATAATAAAACCAAGGTTCTCCTCCCTCAGGTATAGGTTATCTCAGTCAATAATAAAACTAAGGTTCTCCTCCCTCAGGTATAGGTGACTTAGTCAATAATAAAACTAAGGTTCTCCTCCCTCAGGTATAGGTGACCTTAGTCAATAATAAAACTAATGTTCTCCTCCCTCAGGTATAGGTTATCTTAGTCAATAATAAAACTAAGGTTCTCCTCCCTCAGGTATAGGTGACCAGAGTCAATAATAAAACTAAGGTTCTCCTCCCTCAGGTATAGGTTATCTTAGTCAATAATAAAACTAAGGTTCTCCTCCCTCAGGTATAGGTGACCTTAGTCAATAATAAAACTAAGGTTCTCCTCCCTCAGGTATAGGTTATCTTAGTCAATAATAAAACTAAGGTTCTCATCCCTCAGGTATAGGTGACCTTAGTCAATAATAAAACTAAGGTTCTCCTCCCTCAGGTATAGGTGACCTTAGTCAATAATAAAACTAAGGTTCTCCTCCCTCAGGTATAGGTTATCTTAGTCAATAATAAAACTAAGGTTCTCCTCCGTCAGGTATAGGTTATCTTAGTCAATAATAAAACTAAGGTTCTCCTCCCTCAGGTATAGGTTATCTTAGTCAATAATAAAACTAAGGTTCTCCTCCCTCAGGTATAGGTGACCTTAGTCAATAATAAAACTAAGGTTTTTTTCCCTCAGGCATAGGTGACCTTAGTCAATAATAAAACTAAGGTTCTCCTCCCTCAGGTATAGGTTATCTTAGTCAATAATAAAACTAAGGTTCTCCTCCCTCAGGTATAGGTTATCTTAGTCAATAATAAAACTAAGGTTCTCCTCCCTCAAGTATAGGTTATCTTAGTCAATAATAAAACTAGGGTTCTCCTCCCTCAGGCATTGGTGACCTTAGTCAATAATAAAACTAAGGTTCTCCTCCCTCAGGCATAGGTGACCTTAGCCGATTGTGGTAGATTTGATATCAACGTTTTCAATAAGCTTATCTACATATCAATTTTGTTTTACATTATTCTTTTCTTAGTGATTTGACTTGAAGACCTTGATGTTAGCCCATCTGTAGCAGAGGAGCGAACACATGAATGTTTCAAAAACGATTAATTAAATTATGACGGTTTGACACACAATTACATTTATGGAGAATCGAGCTGTTCCTGAGACTAAAATTGATAAATCAAGTCTGCCACTTTTAGGTCATGAACACCAATGAGAAAATATAAGACTTCTGATACGTCAGTTGACAATGAGAGTACATTGATAGTGAGTTAGTAGTCCTAATTAAATAGTGAGAGTACAATGCACACGTGATGTCTAGCTAATTAAAAATGTATTTCTAGTAGCATAAATGGGGCCAAAGCACTAACATTATCTTTCAACATTAAATAATGACAGTGTCTAGTTGAATTTCGGGGAACGTATTAGGCATTTGCTGACAAACGAGTAGGTCAAGAGAACAATTACATCAGTGCATCATTATTTCAATCCGTACTATACTATGATTTGATATTCAATAAGGAAAGATTGAAGCTTCCAAAGAGGTAATCGGAAGCCATCAATCGAAGAAGACAAGGCAATACAATGGCCAAAAGAAGAAGACAAGGCAATACAATGGCCAAAAGAAGAAGACAAGGCAATACAATGGCCAAAAGAAGAAGACAAGGCAATACAATGGCCAAAAGAAGAAGACAAGGCAATACAATGACCAAAAGAAGAAGACAAGGCAATACAATGGCCAAAAGAAGAAGACAAGGCAATACAATGGCCAAAAGAAGAAGACAAGGCAATACAATGGCCAAAAGAAGAAGACAAGGCAATACAATGGCCAAAAGAAGAAGACAAGGCAATACAATGGCCAAAAGAAGAAGACAAGGCAATACAATGGCCAAAAGAAGAAGACAAGGCAATACAATGGCCAAAAGAAGAAGACAAGGCAATACAATGGCCAAAAGAAGAAGACAAGGCAATACAATGGCCAAAAGAAGAAGACAAGGCAATACAATGGCCAAAAGAAGAAGACAAGGCAATACAATGGCCAAAAGAAGAAGACAAGGCAATACAATGGCCAAAAGAAGAAGACAAGGCAATACAATGGCCAAAAGAAAACAGACAAACAACGATCTACAAAACACGACACTGAACACTAAAGTTCTGGCAACGCGAACCCCATTTAATGGAAGACCACTTTCTGGTATTCCACGAGAATAAGTTATACTTTAAGAAGTCTATGACTAATAAAATACCAAGCATTCGGAACAGATCCAAAATCGAATATCCAATCGAAAAATCGTAGATATGCACTTCAAAAATAACATTTTGGGGATTTAAGCAAATTTAATAGGCACAAACCTACCCTCTTATTAAATCTGTCAAAAGTATCATTTATGAGCAATGGTCTTTAAGCTAACATTTTCTACCTTTCATGATTGCATGCAATTAACTACGAGCATCGACTGACTCTGTTACTGTACAGTCCATGACTGACTCTGTTACTGTACAGTCCATGACTGACTCTGTTACTGTACAGTCCATGGCTGACTCTGTTACTGTACAGTCCATGGCTGACTCTGTTACTGTACAGTCCATGGCTGACTCTGTTACTGTACAGTCCATGGCTGACTCTGTTACTGTACAGTCCATGACTGACTCTGTTACTGTACAGTCCATGGCTGACTCTGTTACTGTACAGTCCATGACTGACTCTGTTACTGTACAGTCCATGACTGACTCTGTTACTGTACAGTCCATGACTGACTCTGTTACTGTACAGTCCATGACTGACTCTGTTACTGTACAGTCCATGACTGACTCTGTTACTGTACAGTCCATGACTGACTCTGTTACTGTACAGTCCATGACTGACTCTGTTACTGTACAGTCCATGGCTGACTCTGTTACTGTACAGTCCATGACTGACTCTGTTACTGTACAGTCCATGGCTGACTCTGTTACTGTACAGTCCATGACTGACTCTGTTACTGTACAGTCCATGACTGACACTGTTACTGTAGAGTCCATGACTGACTCTGTTACTGTACAGTCCATGACTGACTCTGTTACTGTAGAGTCCATGACTGACTCTGTTACTGTACAGTCCATGACTACCTCTGTTACTGTACAGTCCATGGTTGACTCTGTTACTGTACAGTCCATGGCTAACTCTGCTACTGTACAGTCCATGACTGACTCTGCTACTGTACAGTCCATGACCGACTCTGCTACTGTACAGTCCATGGCTGACTCTGTTACTGTACAGTCCATGACTGACTCTGTTACTGTACAGTCCATGACTGACTCTGTTACTGTACAGTCCATGGCTGACTCTGTTACTGTACAGTCCATGACTGACTCTGTTACTGTACAGTCCATGGCTGACTGCTACTGTACAGTCCATGACTGACTCTGTTTCTGTACAGTCCATGACTGACTCTGTTACTGTACAGTCCATGACTGACTCTGTTACTGTACAGTCCATGGCTGACTCTGTTACTGTACAGTCCATGACTGACTCTGTTACTGTACAGTCCATTGCTGACTCTGCTACTGTACAGTCCATGACTGACTCTGTTACTGTACAGTCCATGGCTGACTCTGTTACTGTACAGTCCATGACTGACTCTGTTACTGTACAGTCCATGACTGACTCTGTTACTGTACAGTCCATGGCTGACTCTGTTACTGTACAGTCCATGACTGACTCTGCTACTGTACAGTCCATGACTGACTCTGCTACTGTACAGTCCATGACTAACTCTGTTACTGTACAGTCCATGGCTGACTCTGCTACTGTACAGTCCATGACTGACTCTGTTAATGTACAGTCCATGGCTGACTCTGTTACTGTACAGTCCATGGCTGACTCTGCTACTGTACAGTCCATGACTGACTCTGTTACTGTACAGTCCATGACTGACTCTGTTACTGTACAGTCCATGACTGACTCTGCTACTGTAGAGTCCATGGCTAACTCTGCTACTGTACAGTCCATGGCTGACTCTGTTACTGTAGAGTCCATGACTGACTCTGTTACTGTACAGTCCATGACTGACTCTGTTACTGTACAGTCCATGACTGACTCTGTTACTGTACAGTCCATGACTGACTCTGTTACTGTACAGTCCATGGCTGACTCTATTACTGTACAGTCCATGACTGACTCTGTTACTGTACAGTCCATGACTGACTCTGTTACTGTACAGTCCATGGCTGACTCTGTTACTGTACAGTCCATGACTGACTCTGTTACTGTACAGTCCATGACTGACTCTGTTACTGTACAGTCCATGACTGACTCTGTTACTGTACAGTCCATGACTGACTCTGTTACTGTACAGTCCATGGCTGACTCTGTTACTGTACAGTCCATGGCTGACTCTGCTACTGTACAATCCATGACTGATTCTGTTAATGTACAGTAAATGGCTTACTCTGTTACTGTACAGTCCATGACTGACTCTGTTCCTGTACAGTCCATGACTGACTCTGTTACTGTACAGTCCATGACTGACTCTGTTACTGTACAGTCCATGACTGACTCTGTTACTGTACAGTCCATGGCTGACTCTGCTACTGTACAGTCCATGACTGACTCTGTTACTGTACAGTCCATTGCTGACTCTGCTACTGTACAGTCCATGACTGACTCTGCTACTGTACAGTCCATGACTGACTCTGTTACTGTACAGTCCATGGCTGACTCTGTTACTGTACAGTCCATGACTGACTATGTTACTGTACAGTGCATGGCTGAATCTGTTACTGTACAGTCCATGGCTGACTCTGTTACTGTACAGACCATGACTGACTCTGTTACCGTACAGTCCATGGCTGACTCTGTTACTGTACAGTCCATGACTGACTCTGTTACTGTAGAGTCCATGACTGACTCTGTTACTGTACAGTCCATGACTGACTCTGTTACTGTACAGTCCATGGCTGACTCTGTTACTGTACAGTCCATGGCTGACTCTGTTACTGTACAGTCCATGGCTGACTCTGCTACAGTACAGTCCATGGCGGACTCTGTTACTGTACAGTCCATGGCGGACTCTGTTACTGTACAGTCCATGACTGACTCTGTTACTGTACAGTCCATGGCTGACTCTGATACTGTACAGTCCATGGCTGACTCTATTACTGTACAGTCCATGGCTGACTCTGTTACTGTACAGTCCATGGCTGACTCTGTTACTGTACAGTCCATGGCTGACTCTGCTACTGTACAGTCCATGGCTGACTCTGTTACTGTACAGTCCATGACTGACTCTGTTACTGTACAGTCCATTGCTGACTCTGCTACTGTACAGTCCATGACTGACTCTGTTACTGTACAATCCATGGCTGACTCTGTTACTGTACAGTCCATGGCTATCTCTGCTTCTCTACAGTCCATGACTGACTCTGTTACTGTACAGTCCATGGCTGACTCTGCTACTGTACAGTCCATGGCTGACTCTGTTACTGTACAGTCCATGACTGACTCTGTTACTGTACAGTCCATGACTGACTCTGCTACTGTACAGTCCATGACTGACTCTGTTACTGTACAGTCCATGGCTGACTCTGCTACTGTACAGTCCATGACTGACTCTGTTACTGTACAGTCCATGACTGACTCTGCTACTGTACAGTCCATGGCTGACTCTGTTACTGTACAGTCCATGGCTGACTCTGTTACTGTACAGTCCATGGCTGACTCTGTTACTGTACAGTCCATAGCTGACTCTGTTACTGTACAGTCCATGGCTGACTCTGTTACTGTACAGTCCATGGCTGACTATGTTACTGTACAGTCCATGACTGACTCTGTTACTGTACAGTCCATGACTGACTCTGTTACTGTACAGTCCATGACTGACTCTGTTACTGTACAGTCCATGGCTGACTCTGTTACTGTACAGTCCATGGCTGACTCTGCTACTGTACAGTCCATGACTGACTCTGTTACTGTACAGTCCATTGCTGACTCTGCTACTGTACAGTCCATGACTGACTCTGCTACTGTACAGTCCATGACTGACTCTGTTACTGTACAGTCCATGGCTGACTCTGTTACTGTACAGTCCATGACTGACTATGTTACTGTACAGTGCATGGCTGAATCTGTTACTGTACAGTCCATGGCTGACTCTGTTACTGTACAGACCATGACTGACTCTGTTACTGTACAGTCCATGGCTGACTCTGTTACTGTACAGTCCATGACTGACTCTGTTACTGTAGAGTCCATGACTGACTCTGTTACTGTACAGTCCATGACTGACTCTGTTACTGTACAGTCCATGGCAGACTCTGTTACTGTACAGTCCATGGCTGACTCTGTTACTGTACAGTCCATGGCTGACTCTGCTACTGTACAGTCCATGGCGGACTCTGTTACTGTACAGTCCATGGCGGACTCTGTTACTGTACAGTCCATGACTGACTCTGTTACTGTACAGTCCATGGCTGACTCTGATACTGTACAGTCCATGGCTGACTCTATTACTGTACAGTCCATGGCTGACTCTGTTACTGTACAGTCCATGGCTGACTCTGTTACTGTACAGTCCATGGCTGACTCTGCTACTGTACAGTCCATGGCTGACTCTGTTACTGTACAGTCCATGACTGACTCTGTTACTGTACAGTCCATTGCTGACTCTGCTACTGTACAGTCCATGACTGACTCTGTTACTGTACAATCCATGGCTGACTCTGTTACTGTACAGTCCATGACTGACTCTGTTACTGTACAGTCCATGGCTGACTCTGCTACTCTACAGTCCATGACTGACTCTGTTACTGTACAGTCCATGGCTGACTCTGCTACTGTACAGTCCATGGCTGACTCTGTTACTGTACAGTCCATGACTGACTCTGTTACTGTACAGTCCATGACTGACTCTGCTACTGTACAGTCCATGACTGACTCTGTTACTGTACAGTCCATGGCTGACTCTGCTACTGTACAGTCCATGACTGACTCTGTTACTGTACAGTCCATGGCTGACTCTGCTACTGTACAGTCCATGGCTGACTCTGTTACTGTACAGTCCATGGCTGACTCTGTTACTGTACAGTCCATGGCTGACTCTGCTACAGTACAGTCCATGGCGGACTCTGTTACTGTACAGTCCATGGCGGACTCTGTTACTGTACAGTCCATGACTGACTCTGTTACTGTACAGTCCATGGCTGACTCTGATACTGTACAGTCCATGGCTGACTCTATTACTGTACAGTCCATGGCTGACTCTGTTACTGTACAGTCCATGGCTGACTCTGTTACTGTACAGTCCATGGCTGACTCTGCTACTGTACAGTCCATGGCTGACTCTGTTACTGTACAGTCCATGACTGACTCTGTTACTGTACAGTCCATTGCTGACTCTGCTACTGTACAGTCCATGACTGACTCTGTTACTGTACAATCCATGGCTGACTCTGTTACTGTACAGTCCATGGCTATCTCTGCTTCTCTACAGTCCATGACTGACTCTGTTACTGTACAGTCCATGGCTGACTCTGCTACTGTACAGTCCATGGCTGACTCTGTTACTGTACAGTCCATGACTGACTCTGTTACTGTACAGTCCATGACTGACTCTGCTACTGTACAGTCCATGACTGACTCTGTTACTGTACAGTCCATGGCTGACTCTGCTACTGTACAGTCCATGACTGACTCTGTTACTGTACAGTCCATGACTGACTCTGCTACTGTACAGTCCATGGCTGACTCTGTTACTGTACAGTCCATGGCTGACTCTGTTACTGTACAGTCCATGGCTGACTCTGTTACTGTACAGTCCATAGCTGACTCTGTTACTGTACAGTCCATGGCTGACTCTGTTACTGTACAGTCCATGGCTGACTATGTTACTGTACAGTCCATGACTGACTCTGTTACTGTACAGTCCATGACTGACTCTGTTACTGTACAGTCCATGACTGACTCTGTTACTGTACAGTCCATGGCTGACTCTGTTACTGTACAGTCCATGGCTGACTCTGCTACTGTACAGTCCATGACTGACTCTGTTACTGTACAGTCCATTGCTGACTCTGCTACTGTACAGTCCATGACTGACTCTGCTACTGTACAGTCCATGACTGACTCTGTTACTGTACAGTCCATGGCTGACTCTGTTACTGTACAGTCCATGACTGACTATGTTACTGTACAGTGCATGGCTGAATCTGTTACTGTACAGTCCATGGCTGACTCTGTTACTGTACAGACCATGACTGACTCTGTTACTGTACAGTCCATGGCTGACTCTGTTACTGTACAGTCCATGACTGACTCTGTTACTGTAGAGTCCATGACTGACTCTGTTACTGTACAGTCCATGACTGACTCTGTTACTGTACAGTCCATGGCAGACTCTGTTACTGTACAGTCCATGGCTGACTCTGTTACTGTACAGTCCATGGCTGACTCTGCTACTGTACAGTCCATGGCGGACTCTGTTACTGTACAGTCCATGGCGGACTCTGTTACTGTACAGTCCATGACTGACTCTGTTACTGTACAGTCCATGGCTGACTCTGATACTGTACAGTCCATGGCTGACTCTATTACTGTACAGTCCATGGCTGACTCTGTTACTGTACAGTCCATGGCTGACTCTGTTACTGTACAGTCCATGGCTGACTCTGCTACTGTACAGTCCATGGCTGACTCTGTTACTGTACAGTCCATGACTGACTCTGTTACTGTACAGTCCATTGCTGACTCTGCTACTGTACAGTCCATGACTGACTCTGTTACTGTACAATCCATGGCTGACTCTGTTACTGTACAGTCCATGACTGACTCTGTTACTGTACAGTCCATGGCTGACTCTGCTACTCTACAGTCCATGACTGACTCTGTTACTGTACAGTCCATGGCTGACTCTGCTACTGTACAGTCCATGGCTGACTCTGTTACTGTACAGTCCATGACTGACTCTGTTACTGTACAGTCCATGACTGACTCTGCTACTGTACAGTCCATGACTGACTCTGTTACTGTACAGTCCATGGCTGACTCTGCTACTGTACAGTCCATGACTGACTCTGTTACTGTACAGTCCATGGCTGACTCTGCTACTGTACAGTCCATGGCTGACTCTGTTACTGTACAGTCCATGGCTGACTCTGTTACTGTACAGTCCATGGCTGACTCTGTTACTGTACAGTCCATAGCTGACTCTGTTACTGTACAGTCCATGGCTGACTCTGTTACTGTACAGTCCATGGCTGACTCTGTTACTGTACAGTCCATGACTGACTCTGTTACTGTACAGTCCATGACTGACTCTGTTACTGTACAGTCCATGGCTGACTCTCCTACTGTACAGTCCATGGCTGACTCTGTTACTGTACAGTCCATGACTGACTCTGCTACTGTACAGTCCATGACTGACTCTGTTACTGTACAGCCCATGGCTGATTCTGTTACTGTACAGTCCATGGCTGACTCTGTTACTGTACAGTCCATGACTGACTCTGTTACTGTACAGTCCATGGCTGACTCTGCTACTGTACAGTCCATGACTGACTCTGTTACTGTACAGTCCATGGCTGACTCTGTTACTGTACAGTCCATGAGTGACTCTGTTACTGTACAGTCCATGACTGACTCTGTTACTGTACAGTCCATTGCTGACTCTGTTACTGTACAGTCCATGACTGACTCTGTTACTGTACAGTCCATGGCTGACTCTGTTACTGTACAGTCCATGACTGATTCTGCTACTGTACAGTCCATGACTGACTCTGTTACTGTACAGTCCATTGCTGACTCTGCTACTGTACAGTCCATGACTGACTCTGCTACTGTACAGTCCATGGCTGACTCTCTTACTGTACAGTCCATGACTGACTCCGCTACTGTACAGTCCATGACTGACTCTGTTACTGTACAGTCCATGGCTGACTCTGTTACTGTACAGTCCATGAGTGACTCTGTTACTGTACAGTCCATGACTGACTCTGTTACTGTACAGTCCATTGCTGACTCTGTTACTGTACAGTCCATGACTGACTCTGTTACTGTACAGTCCATGGCTGACTCTGTTACTGTACAGTCCATGACTGATTCTGCTACTGTACAGTCCATGACTGACTCTGTTACTGTACAGTCCATGGCTGACTCTGCTACTGTACAGTCCATGACTGACTCTGCTACTGTACAGTCCATGGCTGACTCTGTTACTGTACAGTCCATGACTGACTCCGCTACTGTACAGTCCATTGCTGACTCTGATACTGTACAGTCCATCGCTGACTCTGTTTCTGTACAGTCCATGGCTGTCTCTGTTACTGTACAGTCCATGACTGACTCTGTTACTGTACAGTCCATGACTGACTCTGTTACTGTACAGTCCATTGCTGACTCTGTTACTGTACAGTCCATGACTGACTCTGCTACTGTACAGTCCATGACTGACTCTGTTACTGTACAGTCCATTGCTGACTCTGCTACTGTACAGTCCATGACTGACTCTGCTACTGTACAGTCCATGACTGACTCTATTACTGTACAGTCCATTGCTGACTCTGTTACTGTACAGTCCATGACTGACTCTGTTACTGTACAGTCCATGGCTGACTCTGTTACTGTACAGTCCATGACTGATTCTGCTACTGTACAGTCCATGACTGACTCTGTTACTGTACAGTCCATTGCTGACTCTGCTACTGTACAGTCCATGACTGACTCTGCTACTGTACAGTCCATGGCTGACTCTGTTACTGTACAGTCCATGGCTGACTCTGTTACTGTACAGTCCATGACTGATTCTGCTACTGTACAGTCCATGACTGACTCTGTTACTGTACAGTCCATTGCTGACTCTGCTACTGTACAGTCCATGACTAACTCTGCTACTGTACAGTCCATGGCTGACTCTGTTACTGTACAGTCCATGACTGACTCCGCTACTGTACAGTCCATTGCTGACTCTGATACTGTACAGTCCATCGCTGACTCTGTTTCTGTACAGTCCATGGCTGTCTCTGTTACTGTACAGTCCATGACTGACTCTGTTACTGTACAGTCCATGACTGACTCTGTTACTGTACAGTCCATTGCTGACTCTGCTACTGTACAGTCCATGACTGACTCTGCTACTGTACAGTCCATGACTGACTCTATTACTGTACAGTCCATTGCTGACTCTGTTACTGTACAGTCCATGACTGACTCTGTTACTGTACAGTCCATGGCTGACTCTGTTACTGTACAGTCCATGACTGATTCTGCTACTGTACAGTCCATGACTGACTCTGTTACTGTACAGTCCATTGCTGACTCTGCTACTGTACAGTCCATGACTGACTCTGCTACTGTACAGTCCATGGCTGACTCTGTTACTGTACAGTCCATGACTGACTCCGCTACTGTACAGTCCATTGCTGACTCTGATACTGTACAGTCCATCGCTGACTCTGTTTCTGTACAGTCCATGGCTGTCTCTGTTACTGTACAGTCCATGACTGACTCTGTTACTGTACAGTCCATGACTGACTCTGTTACTGTACAGTCCATGGCTGACTCTGTTACTGTACAGTCCATGACTGACTCTGCTACTGTACAGTCCATGACTGACTCTGTTACTGTACAGTCCATTGCTGACTCTGCTACTGTACAGTCCATGACTGACTCTGCTACTGTACAGTCCATGACTGACTCTATTACTGTACAGTCCATGACTGACTCTGTTACTGTACAGTCCATGACTGCCTCTGTTACTGTACAGTCCATGACTGACTCTGCTACTGTACAGTCCATGACTGACTCTGTTACTGTACAGTCCATGACTGACTCTGCTACTCTACAGTCCATGACTGACTCTGTTACTGTACAGTCCATGACTGACTCTGTTGCTGTACAGTCCATGGCTGACTCTGTTACTGTACAGTCCATGACTGACTCCGCTACTGTACAGTCCATTGCTGACTCTGTTACTGTACAGTCCATGACTGACTCTGTTACTGTACAGTCCATGGCTGACTCTGCTACTGTACAGTCCATGACTGACTCTGCTACTGCATAGTCCATGACTGACTCTGCTACTATACAGTCCATGGCTGACTCTGTTACTGTACAGTCCATGACTGACTCTGCTACTGTACAGTCTATGACTGACTCTGTTACTGTACAGTCCATGGCTGACTATGCTACTGTACAGTCCATGACTGACGCTGTTACTGTACAGTCCATGGCTGACTCTGTTACTGTACAGTCCATGGCTGATTCTGCTACTGTACAGTCCATGACTGACTCTGTTACTGTACATTCCATGGCTGACTCTGTTACTGTACAGTCCATGGCTGACTCTGCTACTGTACAGTCCATTGCTGACTCTGTTACTGTACAGTCCATGACTGACTCTGTTACTGTACAGTCCATTGCTGACTCTGTTACTGTACAGTCCATGACTGACTCTGTTACTGTACAGTCCATGACTGACTCTGCTACTGTACAGTCCATTGCTCAATCTGTTACTGTACAGTCCATGGCTGACTCTCTTACTGTACAGTCCTTGGCTGACTCTGTTACTGTACAATCCATGACTGACTCTGTTGCTGTACAGTCCATGACTGACTCTGCTACTGTACAGTCCATTGCTGACTCTGTTACTGTACAGTTCATGACTGACTCTGTTACTGTACAGTCCATGGCTAACTCTGTTACTGTGCAGTCCATGGCTGACTCTGCTACTGTACAGTCCATGACTGACTCTGTTACTGTACAGTCCATTGCTGACTCTGTTACTGTACAGTCCATGACTGACTCTGTTACTGTACAGTCCATGACTGACTCTGCTACTGTACAGTCCATGGCTGACTCTGTTACTGTACAGTCCATTGCTGACTCTGTTACTGTACAGTCCATGACTGACTCTGTTACTGTACAGTCCATGGCTGACTCTGTTACTGTACAGTCCATGACTGACTCTGTTACTGTACAGTCCATGACTGACTCTGTTACTGTACAGTCCATGACTGACTCTGCTACTGTACAGTCCATGACTGACTCTGCTACTGTACAGTCCATGACTGACTCTGTTACTGTACATTCCATGGCGGACTCTGTTACTGTACAGTCCATGACTGACTCTGTTACTGTACAGTCCATGTCTGACTCTGTTACTGTACAGTCCATGACTGACTCTGTTACTGTACAGTCCATGGCTGACTCTGTTACTGTACAGTCCATGACTGACTCTGTTACTGTACAGTCCATGGCTGACTCTGCTACTGTACAGTCCATGACTGACTCTGTTACTGTACAGTCCATGACTGACTCTGCTACTGTACAGTCCATGGCTGACTCTGTTACTGTACAGTCCATGACTGACTCTGTTAATGTACAGTCGATGACTGACTCTGGTACTGTACAGTCCATGACTGACTCTGCTACTGTACAGTCCATGGCTGACTCTGTTACTGTACAGTCCATGACTGACTCTGTTACTGTACAGTCCATGACTGACTCTGCTACTGTACAGTCCATGACTGACTCTGTTGCTGTACAGTCCATGGCTGACTCTGTTACTGTACAGTCCATGACTGACTCTGTTACTGTACAGTCCATGGCTGACTCTGTTACTGTACAGTCCATGGCTGACTCTGTTACTGTACATTCCATGGCTGACTTTGTTACTGTACAGTCCATGGCTGATTCTGTTACTGTACAGTCCATGGATGACTCTGTTACTGTACAGTCCATGGCTGACTCTGCTACTGTACAGTCCATGGCTGACGCTGTTACTGTACAGTCCATGATTGACTCTGCTACTGTACAGTCCATGACTGACTCTGTTACTGTACAGTCCATGACTGACTCTGTTACTGTACAGTCCATGGCTGACTCTGCTACTGTACAGTCCATGACTGACTCTGTTACTGTACAGTCCATTGCTGACTATGTTACTGTACAGTCCATGACTGACTCTGTAACTGTACAGTCCATTGCTGACTCTGTTACTGTACAGTCCATGACTGACTCTGTTACTGTACAGTCCATGACTGACTCAGCAACTGTACAGTCCATGACTGACTCTGTTACTGTACAGTCCATTGCTGACTCTGCTACTGTACAGTCCATGACTGACTCTGTTACTGTACAGTCCATGACTGACTCAGCTACTGTACAGTCCATGACTGACTCTGTTACTGTACAGTCCATGACTGACTCTGTTACTGTACAGTCCATGACTGACTCTGCTACTGTACAGTCATGACTGACTCTGCTACTGTACAGTCCATGACTGACTCATGCTACTGTAGAGTCCAAGGCTGACTCTGTTACTGTACAGTCCATGACTGACTCTGTTACTGTACAGTCCATGACTGACTCTGTTACTGTACAGTCCATGACTGACTCTGCTACTGTACAGTCCATGACTGACTCTGCTACTGTACAGTCCATGACTGACTCTGTTACTGTATATTCCATGGCGGACTCTGTTACTGTACAGTCCATGTCTGACTCTGTTACTGTACAGTCCATGTCTGACTCTGTTACTGTACAGTCCATGACTGACTCTGTTACTGTACAGTCCATGGCTGACTCTGTTACTGTACAGTCCATAACTGACTCTGTTACTGTACAGTCCATGGCTGACTCTGCTACTGTACAGTCCATGACTGACTCTGTTACTGTACAGTCCATGACTGACTCTGCTACTGTACAGTCCATGGCTGACTCTGTTACTGTACAGTCCATGACTGACTCTGTTACTGTACAGTCGATGACTGACTCTGCTACTGTACAGTCCATGACTGACTCTGCTACTGTACAGTCCATGGCTGACTCTGTTACTGTACAGTCCATGACTGACTCTGTTACTGTACAGTCCATGACTGACTCTGCTACTGTACAGTCCATGACTGACTCTGCTACTGTACAGTCCATGACTGACTCTGCTACTGTACAGTCCATGGCTGACTCTGTTACTGTACAGTCCATGACTGACTCTGCTACTGTACAGTCCATGACTGACTCTGTTACTGTACAGTCCATGGCTGACTCTGTTACTGTACAGTCCATGACTGACTCTGTTACTGTACAGTCCATTGCTGACTCTGCTACTGTACAGTCCATGATAGACTCTGCTACTGTAGAGTCCATGACTGACTCTGCTACTGTACAGTCCATGGCTGACTCTGTTACTGTACAGTCCATGACTGACTCTGTTACTGTACAGTCCATGACTGACTCTGCTACTGTACAGTCCATGACTGACTCTGCTACTGTACAGTCCATGACTGACTCTGTTACTGTACAGTCCATGACTGACTCTGCTACTGTACAGTCCATGACTGACTCTGCTACTGTACAGTCCATGACTGACTCTGTTACTGTACAGTCCATGACTGACTCTGTTACTGTACAGTCCATGGCTGACTCTGTTACTGTACAGTCCATGGCTGACTCTGTTACTGTACAGTCCATGACTGACTCTGTTACTGTACAGTCCATTGCTGACTCTGTTACTGTACAGTCCATGACTGACTCTGTTACTATACAGTCCATGACTGACTCTGCTACTGTACAGTCCATGGCTGACTCTGTTACTGTACAGTCCATGACTGACTGTTACTGTACAGTCGATGACTGATTCTGCTACTGTACAGTCCATGACTGACTCTGCTACTGTACAGTCCATGGCTGACTCTGTTACTGTACAGTCCATGACTGACTCTGTTACTGTACAGTCCATGACTGACTCTGCTACTGTACAGTCCATGACTGACTCTGCTACTGTACAGTCCATGACTGACTCTGCTACTGTACAGTCCATGACTGACTCTGCTACTGTACAGTCCATGACTGACTCTGTTACTGTACAGTCCATGACTGACTCTGCTACTGTACAGTCCATGACTGACTCTGCTACTGTAGAGTCCAAGGCTGACTCTGTTACTGTACAGTCCATGACTGACTCTGCTACTGTACAGTCCATGGCTGACTCTGTTACTGTACAGTCCATGACTGACTCTGCTACTGTACAGTCCATGACTGACTCTGTTACTGTACAGTCCATGACTGACTCTGTTACTCTACAGTCCATGACTGACTCTGCTACTGTACAGTCCATGACTGACTCTGCTACTGTAGAGTCCAAGGCTGACTCTGTTACTGTACAGTCCATGACTGACTCTGTTACTGTACAGTCCATGACTGACTCTGTTACTGTACAGTCCATGACTGACTCTGCTACTGTACAGTCCATGACTGACTCTGTTACTGTACAGTCCATGGCGGACTCTGTTACTGTACAGTCCATGACTGACTCTGTTACTGTACAGCTCATGGCTGACTCTGTTACTGTACAGTTCATGACTGACTCTGTTACTGTACAGTCCATGGCTGACTCTGTTACTGTACAGTCCATGACTGACTCTGTTACTGTACAGTCCATTGCTGACTCTGCTACTGTACAGTCCATGACTGACTCTGTTACTGTACAGTCCATGACTGACTCTGCTACTGTACAGTCCATGACTGACTCTGCTACTGTACAGTCCATGACTGACTCTTCTACTGTACGGTCCATGGCTGACTCTGTTACTGTACAGTCCATGACTGACTTTGTTACTTTACAGTCCATGACTGACTATGTTACTGTACAGTCCATGACTGACTCTGCTACTGTACAGTCCATGACTGACTCTGCTACTGTACAGTCCATGACTGACTCTGTTACTGTACAGTCCATGACTGACTCTGTTACTGTACAGTCCATGACTGACTCTGCTACTGTACAGTCCATGGCTGACTCTGTTACTGTACAGTCCATGACTGACTCTGTTACTGTACAGTCGATGACTGACTCTGCTACTGTACAGTCCATGACTGACTCTGCTACTGTACAGTCCATGGCTGACTCTGTTACTGTACAGTCCATGACTGACTCTGTTACTGTACAGTCCATGACTGACTCTGCTACTGTACAGTCCATGACTGACTCTGCTACTGTACAGTCCATGACTGACTCTGCTACTGTACAGTCCATGGCTGACTCTGTTACTGTACAGTCCATGACTGACTCTGCTACTGTACAGTCCATGACTGACTCTGTTACTGTACAGTCCATGGCTGACTCTGTTACTGTACAGTCCATGACTGACTCTGTTACTGTACAGTCCATTGCTGACTCTGCTACTGTACAGTCCATGATAGACTCTGCTACTGTACAGTCCATGACTGACTCTGCTACTGTACAGTCCATGGCTGACTCTGTTACTGTACAGTCCATGACTGACTCTGTTACTGTACAGTCCATGACTGACTCTGCTACTGTACAGTCCATGACTGACTCTGCTACTGTACAGTCCATGACTGACTCTGTTACTGTACAGTCCATGACTGACTCTGCTACTGTACAGTCCATGACTGACTCTGCTACTGTACAGTCCATGACTGACTCTGTTACTGTACAGTCCATGACTGACTCTGTTACTGTACAGTCCATGGCTGACTCTGTTACTGTACAGTCCATGGCTGACTCTGTTACTGTACAGTCCATGACTGACTCTGTTACTGTACAGTCCATTGCTGACTCTGTTACTGTACAGTCCATGACTGACTCTGTTACTATACAGTCCATGACTGACTCTGCTACTGTACAGTCCATGGCTGACTCTGTTACTGTACAGTCCATGACTGACTGTTACTGTACAGTCGATGACTGATTCTGCTACTGTACAGTCCATGACTGACTCTGCTACTGTACAGTCCATGGCTGACTCTGTTACTGTACAGTCCATGACTGACTCTGTTACTGTACAGTCCATGACTGACTCTGCTACTGTACAGTCCATGACTGACTCTGCTACTGTACAGTCCATGACTGACTCTGCTACTGTACAGTCCATGACTGACTCTGCTACTGTACAGTCCATGACTGACTCTGTTACTGTACAGTCCATGACTGACTCTGCTACTGTACAGTCCATGACTGACTCTGCTACTGTAGAGTCCAAGGCTGACTCTGTTACTGTACAGTCCATGACTGACTCTGCTACTGTACAGTCCATGGCTGACTCTGTTACTGTACAGTCCATGACTGACTCTGCTACTGTACAGTCCATGACTGACTCTGTTACTGTACAGTCCATGACTGACTCTGTTACTCTACAGTCCATGACTGACTCTGCTACTGTACAGTCCATGACTGACTCTGCTACTGTAGAGTCCAAGGCTGACTCTGTTACTGTACAGTCCATGACTGACTCTGTTACTGTACAGTCCATGACTGACTCTGTTACTGTACAGTCCATGACTGACTCTGCTACTGTACAGTCCATGACTGACTCTGTTACTGTACAGTCCATGGCGGACTCTGTTACTGTACAGTCCATGACTGACTCTGTTACTGTACAGCTCATGGCTGACTCTGTTACTGTACAGTTCATGACTGACTCTGTTACTGTACAGTCCATGGCTGACTCTGTTACTGTACAGTCCATGACTGACTCTGTTACTGTACAGTCCATTGCTGACTCTGCTACTGTACAGTCCATGACTGACTCTGTTACTGTACAGTCCATGACTGACTCTGCTACTGTACAGTCCATGACTGACTCTGCTACTGTACAGTCCATGACTGACTCTTCTACTGTACGGTCCATGACTGACTTTGTTACTGTACAGTCCATGACTGACTATGTTACTGTACAGTCCATGACTGACTCTGCTACTGTACAGTCCATGACTGACTCTGCTACTGTACAGTCCATGACTGACTCTGTTACTGTACAGTCCATGACTGACTCTGTTACTGTACAGTCCATGACTGACTCTGTTACTGTACAGTCCATGACTGACTCTGTTACTGTACAGTCCATGACTGACTCTGTTACTGTACAGTCCATGGCTGACTCTGCTACTGTACAGTCCATGACTGACTCTGTTACTGTACAGTCCATGGCTGACTCTGCTACTGTACAGTCCATGACTGACTCTGTTACTGTACAGTCCATGGCTGACTCTGCTACTGTACAGTCCATGACTGACTCTGTTACTGTACAGTCCATGACTGACTCTGTTACTGTACAGTCCATGACTGACTCTGCTACTGTACAGTCCATGACTGACTCTGTTACTGTACAGTCCATGACTGACTCTGTTACTGTACAGTCCATGACTGACTCTGTTACTGTACAGTCCATGGTTATGTTGTAGGTCCTTTTTGTGACAAAATGTGGGTTTTTTTAAAATGCAAGAGAATCTGTACAGGCTATTGTTTGATTATACACCACCACATGTGTATGCCTATTGCAAACCTTGGAACTTGTTTTCCATTAGCACATGTCGTAGTCTACTTGTGTGTGCCTATCCCTAACCAGGACCTTGTATACCATCAGCACATCCCGTGGTCTATTTGTGTGTGCCTATCCCAAACCAGGACATTGCTTTCCACCAGTTCATGTCGTGGTCTATTTGTGTGTGCCTATCCCAAACCAGGACATTGCTTTCCACCAGCTCATGTCGTGGTCTATTTGTGTGTGCCTATCCCAAACCAGGACATTGCTTTCCACCAGCTCATGTCGTGGTCTATTTGTGTATGCCTATCCTAAGCCAGGACATTGCTGTCCACCAGCTCATGTCGTGGTCTATTTATGTGTGCCTATCCTAACCCAGGACATTGCTTTCCACCAGCTCATGTCGTGGTCTATTTGTGTTCAATGACTTGAGGTGAAAGGTAGTTGATCGTTTTGTTGATCGTTTTGAATTTGTTACCATCAATGTTGCCAAATGACATGAAAACAAATCGCGAAAATATGTACATGTATTGTTCTTTATACCTAATTTCTGCTAACGAAATAATCATTAATGAGAATAATCACAAATGTTGTAGGACCATCGCCAAAAACAAATAAAACAAAGGCAAAAAACCAACCAAGCAAAAAAAAGAAAAAAAAAGGAAAAAAAAGAAAAAAAAACAAATCTGCACATAAAATATCACAGTGTTGTAGAAAGAGACAAGATTGCTACCTCCAACACACATACATATGAGTGTTCACTTCCATGGCTCGGTACGGGCGGTTCCATAAAATGTGCAGGTGTTAAGCTAGTGTTATGGGTCATTACACCCCTTCATAGTGAAATGGTGTGGTTATGCAAGTGTTTTTCACCGTGGGAAATTATATTTATTTATGATGTATGTGTTATATCAGATTTACCTAAACAATTTTCTCAGAAATATTAAAGCTTCCATCTTAATCAAATATTGTGTTAAATGCTTCACTTTATAAGGTTATCAAAACTTGTCCAATTACAACAGCAATCAAATTTTGTCAGATATTTCTCAACACGTTATGTACCAATTAATCATATAACAATAGCAATCTCGTGTATTTGAATCTGAATTTCAAGAATCCTAGAAAAATCTAATTAAATTGGCGAGAACAAACATGATAAAGCCGCCTTGTTCTCCTCGTGACAACACGAGATTCTCAGGGGTTAAGTAGTCATTATTTATTTTTCAGAGTGATCAATTGTATATGGCATTTGATAGATTTGCTATATTGCATGTGCTTTGTATGTTATTTTGCTCCCAGTTGCATATAATTTTGATAGGCAACCATCATACAGATTATATAAGTTCGTTTGTATCAGTTTTAATGAAATACATGCTCAGAAGGCCTTGAATATATTTAAGTATTCTTTTGATGTTTTTCTTAATATAAATTATATCTAAATTCAGTGACCCATTATTAGACGAGACAGGGCCAGAAATTGCATCATCGTGTTTGTAACAAGAGTAACATGACGAAGCCAGATGTGGAACGGGAACTGCTTACCCTTCCGGAGCACATGAGTTCACCCCCAGTTTTGCTACAACAACAGCGTTTTATATTCCGAGACAAGTCAAGTATAATCAATATATAAATGGGGATTGCACAGTTAGTGGCATATCTAGAGAGGGAGAGGAATATCTTATCAAGGCATCTGTCCTCTGCTGTATTTCTTGATGGGAGTTCGTGTAACCCATATAATATGCAATGTGCTATGCTTTGTATTTTGATTAATTGAAATATATGTTGAAGTTTCTTTGCCACTATTTGATTTGATGGAAGTATTTTCTGCATTTGTGCCTGATATGCCATTTCAAGGTAAACAATTTGGAGTGTTTGATCAGATAACACTAACATTGATCTAATCTATTTTTTTATATTAATTATCGTTTTTCAACAAACTATGACGAAACAGCTAAAACATCGAGTAGTATATGTTACACGAATAACGAAGTAGACAGCTTACTTGTACATATATAACAAGCTATGACACAATGCTTGAGAAAATTATCCTACAGCTAAAATTAGAATACTAGTATTAGTAAGAAGTAATCCATATATGGTCACTGGCCCAATATCCAAATATTTTTGTTCCTACTGGTTTGTTCTCTTGTCTTAGGACAGCTTAATCTAGTGAAACAGTGAACTAGTATACATTATGCTCAAAACTGTCGTTTCGCGGGTTTGTTGATTTCATTAATTTAATGTTGGTGCTCATTGGTCGGGATTCGTCCATTGCAGTTACCATTCTTGTCTTGTTGGCGCAACCCAATTTAATTTCCAAAGGAATCACATCACTGATATCTGGAAATCGACATCATAGCATAGATCTGATAAAGAGTATACTATGGCAATATTAATCTTGAACATTTATGTCTGTATATTTATAGATTCTAATGACCTTCCGCCCCAGATAAAATAAAGCAACGAGTGTAAAAGACGCTCAAACGTTTATAGCCAAATCAATACGTCACAACTGACGGCTGCAATTTGACAACATAAAGAAAATCAATTTAACGATGAATTAAAAATCTATCAGTATTTGTTACATTTGTTTAAAGTATTGACGGCACTGTAACACGTTGTACGCTGCAGATATATATATATATATATCATCGTAGTACATGTGGTATTGTCATTACTGTGTATTCCATCATTAAGATAATGTCCATTCTACCACGCACTTGCTGGGAAAGATTTCTGGTGTATTCTATGTTGTAAGTAGAACTCTATATTATGTACTATCTCTTGTGTATATTATAATTGATATCTGTCAAAAATATTGTAATTGTTGATGTTATTGTTGTTTAGAAATAAGTGTGTATGTTATTTAAAGATGTATAAGTAAACAAACGTTGATTAGAAACAGAATTAAATATTCTTGAGATTTCTGATTATCTAAGAAAAAAGATGTTATTAGAATTGTCGGATCTGTTGATATTTTATAGTTAAGATAGAATAGGAGAAAACTATACAGAAATTATCAATAATATCACGGCCATAAACTACGTTCTTCTCATAAAATGGCATCAGATGTATGAAGATCAAATGTTTATAGCCTATCATTCAGAATCAAAATCAATGCGCTGTAAATTTGGGGGATGCGCTATTTATTGCAATTACAAAAAGGTATCCATGTGTTGTTACCAGTAGTTAGAATAGAACGCTATCGAAGTAATTTTTTCAAATAGTAGATTTTTCTTATGATATTTCTTATCAAGTCAATTAAGATTCTTTATAGTTAAAGATTTTCCTTCAGTTGCAGTAAACATTGCTTTCTTTTTTTTATTCCTAAAAAAAAAAAAAAAAAAAAGAATAAAATAAACAAACAAACAAACAAACAAACATACAAAACAACAACGAAAAATTAATACTAAGCAAAACAATAACAAAACAAACAAATCAGCAGAGCAAAGGAAAGGTAATTCAGTATTGATATATTTCACACGTTACAATTTTCAAATTAACTAACATCAGTTTCTAATGAAGGAGAAAGTTTCAATTTAAAACTACATGCTGCATGAAATGAGAATTTTCATTTGATATTGTCACATTAGAGAAACATCACCTTTTTTTCTACAAAGCAATACATCTGTATTACGTAAGAAAATAAACTTAATTTGACATTATGTGAGAGTATACATTTATTGTATGCTGGTGAGAGAAATATGAAAATTTAATCACCCACAAGTATCATATTTCCTGAGAACAACGCCCGAGGAGAATATGATACTCGTGGGTGAATAGATTTTCATATTTCCTGAACCCGCATGCTATGAATGTTTTATTATACCGAATGAAACCAAGAAAACACATACATGTAAAATACTGCTGGCAAACATATTTTAAGTACATTGGAACGTTGTCTCAGACATTTAAAAACCATTGTAACGGTCGCCTGCAAGTGAAGCGTTCCGAGTGCCTCTGACGTTTTCCTGTCAAGGAAGGATAACTCTGGCGGGAAAACCCGCGAGGCATCCGAGAGGGTGGAATATGATTTTTATTTCACAGAA
This sequence comes from Bathymodiolus brooksi, assembly GCA_963680875.1. Classification (NCBI taxonomy): domain Eukaryota; kingdom Metazoa; phylum Mollusca; class Bivalvia; order Mytilida; family Modiolidae; genus Bathymodiolus; species Bathymodiolus brooksi. Next base: position 89,774,552 of record OY804581.1, on the reverse strand, counting down.
TATGATTTTTGTCCTGTGTGATCACGTGTTCTGATTTTTACCCATTGTCCAATAAAATTAATCCATTTATGGTAATTAATATATGAGGTATAATAAAATAAATTGTTCACTCGACAAAGTAATATTGCACGCATATACGAACCATATTATACATGGCGATATTATAAACATACTGCCTTTAATTGAGGGTGTTATGGTAGATTACCACACTCAGAAAACCAATATCATCCAAGACGAAGTCGAGGGTGATATTGTTGTTTTCTGAGTGTGGTAATCTACCATAACACCCGAAACTAAAGGCAGCATGTTTTATATTATACTGAATGCTCTGGTATTACATTGTCAATAGTGTGTGTTGTTTTAATACTGATTTAAGGTAATTGTCTAAGAACTAAATTACAATATCTAATTTAATACACTTTTAATTAACAAAGAAACAAAATCAACTGTAACAATGGTGTAAAAGTGTAACAATATAAAAATGTTTGAATCACAGCCATCATTTTGAATAAAGATTGAAATGAACAGTACAGTTATAATTGGATGCGGCTGGCATCACATTTCGGTTACTAGCCTCCATGATGCTGTTGAATTGTACTGGCATAGACTGAACACTCTGAACGGGGTTACTTGGAACATTTGCAGGGGGTACATTTTGCAGTTCAAAAGCAATGTCAAACAGTGCTTGTAAATCAATATCGGCAAAAAGACAAATCTACATCTGTGGTATTGATATCACTTGATTTTTTTGCATTACTTCCCACATTTGACATATTCTCAGTGTTGGATGGCAGAGTTGTCTTTGCGAACTTTTGACCACAGAGATTTGTCAGAGTATCATTTAAACAATCTGAAATTTCACGCTTCGTTTTGTCACTTAACCTGGTCTGAATGTCCAAGAGCGTACTGTCGTCTGTTTGTTTATTTATTTGTAAAACTAAATTAAAAACTTTGACGGAATGGACTGTTTCCGGTCCGGAGGGTGGTATTGCAATAACACCCGTTGCTAGCACAGAATACCACCCGTTGCTAGAAGGAGGCGGAGCTACAATGATGTGGTATTGATACGAAGGTGGAGCTTCGTAAAATTAGTGAAAAATACCATTTTCTAATCGACCAATGGCATTGTATCTATAGTCTAGAAATTTGCATAAAGTATAATATACTTTCTTATCGTATACTTGTCAATGATAAAGCTAAAATTTTATGCTGTAATAAAACTTTGAGTTTTGCTTAGAATAATAACTGCTTACGGAATGTTATTACATGCCTTTCCGTCAATGTTCGTAAGTTCACTTCGTAAATTTCCGGAAAACTGTGTTTACGGACACGTCGGATTCAACTGTTTTATTGAATATTTGCACAGACAATTATTAACTGCCAATTTTCTCTCTTATGATATTGAAAGTGCTTAAAACTGCATTTATTGGATTTGTATATTAAAATAATCATTTTCTTGTTCTATAACTATAATATATACATGTATTTAATTCTAGCCAAGATGACTAAACATTTCGGTACAAATCAGTTATTTCCTCTGTTGAAGTATATGATAAGCATATCATAGCATGTCATTTTTCATATCATACCCTTTATCATCCCTCGATCATATATCATCACTTGAGGCTATCGGCTCTCGGGCTGATATCATGACCTAGGGATGATAAAGGGTATGATATGAAAAATGCCATGTAATAATCTATATATATTTGATATTTCAAACTGACAAAAATATATATTGCAAGCCCACCCGAATTACAATACAGGGTGATATACCTTTGTATACGACATATCACAATGACAATGTAACATTGCACCGTTTACCGGAACGTTTCTATTTCATCTGTAAAACTGGAATAACAGGTGTTATTTTATATACCTATTCTGTCGCCTTTTGTATACTAAATTACTAAGTTATTTATTTCCAGAAACGCGTAGTACGCACTAAATTTGATATATACGTTTTTATTTGTATACTTTTTATTTGGAAAAAAAACATTGATTATCTGAAAAATAAGCAAGAAAATAGCAAAATTTATAAATGTAACATGATTGATAATTTCGATGTTGCTGGAAAAGGTCAAGTGATGAATATACAGTAAGGTACATACATCCGATACAAAATTGTTCAAAATAAAACCAATATTGATAATAGGCGATATATAGAGGGATGGTATGATATACCGTATATTTAAGTTTATTTAAATTGTCTGTGGATTTACATGAGTTGCATATTAAACTTATTGACAAATTGGAAGGGCCATCGTGGCCGTGAACGTATGGTAATTTGATGTAAAACTACATATGCACTGATGTTGTGAGTTCGAATCTCGATCAGGGCGAGATGTACAACACTATGTGATAAAGTTTGTAAGTGACTTGCGACAGGTCGGTGGTTTTCTCCGGGTCCTCCGGTTTCCTCCACCAATAATACTTACCGCCATGATATACCTGAAATATTGTTGAAATTGGCGTTCAAATAAAAAAAACAAACAAGCAAGACAAATTGGTTATTAGCAACCTGTTTATACGATTAGTCTAAAAGGAATGTAAATAATGTATATATTTAAACAATTGTGTGTCAGTACTGAAGTGTAACGTCGTCCACAGTTGGAACCATTATAAGTAAGACACATATGTAATAGGAATGCGTGTGTCATAAATGACACAATAAAACTAGTTTTACCTCGACACTTGTTAATAAAGTGCATGTACCAAGTCTGGAAAGTGAGCAACTTAACAAAATATAAAAAAGTAGTTTGAAAAATAAATGGCCAACATTACTATTTACTAATAACAACAGAATATGCTTTACTTGCTTCTTTTGCTTTCCGTCCCACTCCAACTCTCTATGTGTTTCTGATGGCGGTCAAACTCAGTTGTTCAGGCTGTCTCATTTCACTCTCATTTCTACATAGTTTTTAAATATTGCTGAATTACATGTCAGTGGACGGAGAGCATCAATCAATCAATCATCACATACTGGTGTTGGCATAGAATTTGATACGGTACTCTAGATTAATTGCGCTTATTGTGAATTCATAATATGGCATTGCTGTCATATTGATTAACCAAGATTATGAAAATATAAATGTTTTGTAAATTGTTATATATTTATTCAATAACAGAATATATAATATACAAGACAAAAGAAATAAAAGTGCTTGAATACTACAAATAAAAATAATATAAATGGTACTTCATGGTGTCTTTTTTTAAACTGCATTCTAATTTGTATCAGCTGATTAATTCCCTGCGTAATCAGTGGAGTGTAACGGGGTACATCAAGAAAAACTTGGACTGTTATCGCATAATATTTATACATTCATGGAGTAGCTGTAAGTTTTGTCTATGAGCGTACCTCATCTTGAATAAGGGTAATAACAAAATTACCGAACTCCGAACAATCTTACAAAGGGAAAGTAAAAACTCATAATTATATAAACAGACAAAATCAGTCAACAACCGGAAAACTGTGAAAACCGTAATGACCCTGACTTAGTACAGGCATTTCTAAAGAAATTGTGGGTTGAATCAGATTTTAAAGCGCCAAACCTCCCGCTCTCATTACGGTTCAAAGGTTCCTGCTGTCATTATAACAGTATTTAAATACAGGAACAAAATAGGTAAAATAGTTGTCAAAGCAGTACCATATTCAGTGAAGTAAATGTCAAAACTATTTTTACGTCACACATTGATAAAAAATATTTTTGACATTTTTTTTGACTTCTTTATCTTTATACATTTTCACTATATGAAAATGCATCGCTTATAATCGTTTCTGCAGAGACGGAATATATTTCGACAAGATCTTGGGATCGGAATATAAACTTTTTAAGAGATCGAATAAGGCGAATCTTTTTATAGCCCTGGTCCAGTAGCCTGTTTCTCAGATGAAGATGACGTTTCAGGAAATCAGAATAATTGCTACTGGCCCTTGCATAGCGAATCAATTGCGAGATGTAAACACCATATGCAGGAGAAGCTGGTATATTGCTGCACATGTTTGGAAAATTTATGATTTTAAAATTGAAGTCGTCCCGTTTATCATAAATTTAAGTACTGAGTTGACCACTGTCGTCAAATTCGAGGTATAAGTCCAAAAATGATGCGGACGAAGCTGTATCTGTGGTCTCTTTAACTTCCAGCTCTGGAGGATATATAAATGGAAGAAATTCTGCAAATCTAGAATTATTGATAGATAAAACGTCATCAATATACCTGTATGTGCAATTAAAGGCTCTAGCCTCATGAATCTTCTTATCTTTTACAAGCTTTTGAAGAAACTCCGACTCATATGAGTATAACAATAAATCGGTTAGAAGAAGGGCACAATTCGTACCCATTGGTATGCCGACGACCTGCTGAAACAGTGTCCCTCCAAAGGAGACAAATATGTTATCGATGAGGAACTCCAGCATACTGATCACTTGTTCCTCGGAGTAACATGTTTTACCTTTTTGAATTTTGTTTGAAAAATATGTGGAATTGTAGCCTAACACAACAAATTTTGAGCCATAGTTTCTATGACTGAAAGCTTTATGAATTGTTTCTTTTAAGCGGGTTTTTAATTTGTCATGCGGTAGGGTGGTATATAGAGTTGAAAAATCAAAAGTTTTGATGGAGGATACCTGAGAGAAAGATCTTGTTTTCAGGTTATCCAAAAGATCTTTAGAGTTTTTCAAAATCCACATGTGATTTATGCCACTACGCGAGTAAACAGTTTCACAGTATTTCTGTTGTCCCTCTTTTACTGCAGACATAATCTTTGTCAGGTGAATAGACAATTCTTTCGTCGAACAAGTTGATGCTCCCGCTATGTACCTTTCTTTGTATGGTGTCTTATGGAGTTTAGGTATCCAATATAAATAGGGTAAATCCTCAGACTCTTTACCAGAGGGAATGTTTAAAGAGGTCATGAATGATCTGTGGTTAGCTAGGATTTCATCTTTGTCGAACGAAGTTGGTTTGTATGTGGTATTACTAGAGGTGTTGCTATTTATGTCTAATTCCTTGATTAGGCATTCGAAGTAATATGATTTACATACAAACACGATAGTGTTGGAAGCCTTGTCCGTAGGAACGATAACATATTTGTCATGAAGAGAGGAAAGACACTTAACAGCTTCTTGGTCTTTGAATACAGATTTAGGTCGACTATTAACACAATTTTTGAGTTTGTGAATCCGACCTTGTACTAGAGACCTAATTGTTCTAACCCAGTCTGACAAGGACTCTAACTCAGGATCTTGGTCTACTTCTCTCTTTATCCACCTTCTGGCATAATCTTCAACAGCATCCATAATTATCTTGAAATTATGTTTCCAATTGGTGTGTTTAGGTTCTCTGAATTTAGGACCATGGGAAATCACCTTTCGGAGACTCTCATGTTGAATGATATTCAGATCACCAGTGATTACATGTCCAGATGGGTTGTATTGAAAAGGAGAGTGGGAGCAGTCACAAGTCAGAGGGTTCTTAAGGTACTCTTCTGTGTTAATATCTTGCAATGCTTCTTTGTAGTTGAATGCTATACCAAAAACCCACCGGAAAACCACCATGCCCGCTATAATAGATATATGATGGGGTGGACAGGGAGTACTCTCTCCCACCTCCCACCCACCTTTCTCCCACCTCCCACCTCCACCTCCCAGTCTCCCACCTCCCAACCTGTAGCATCAATTTTCTCCTACTGTTTTAATTGTACCTATTAAATATAGTAATTATCTAGATAGTTGGGTCTTTTAACAGCCCTACCACGCCTGTTCATGTATGTCCGTACTGTACTGTCGGCTTCATGGTCCTGTTTTCCAATACCGTTAGTTCAATATCATTTACATCTATTTTAAATTTGCCACATCTGTCGTTGAAATGATTTTCTATTCTCAACATTTGGACAAAATCAACATATGTTTCCTTTGATTCGATTAGGGTGTATATAAAAAAATTATCAACTGCAACAATGTTATTACTGTCAAAAATATGCACACCCGCCGTGCAAACATGAGATTCCATTTTTAACGGAAGTTCAATTGATCATTGTAAAGTCATATCAAGTCCTGATGCAATGACGGGTTTCCGTGTTTGATTTACGATACCAATGATGTTAAATGATCTTAAATGCTGTATAAAAGATTGTATACGGTAAAATTAAGAAAATAAAAGACCAATCTAAGATCACTTATTACTTTAAAATGATATAAAATCGGCTCTAGATTAGTTTTACATAGAAACTATTTTTTTCTCCTACATTCTTCTCTCCCACCTCCCTCTCCCCTTTGTCCCACCTCCCAACCCCTTCACTCCCACCTCCCACCATCTCTTCTCCCACCTCCCGTTTTAGCTGTCCACCCCCTCATATATAGGTTTTATCTGTAATATTGTACTTTTAAAGGGAATTATGGTATTGAATGTCACTTTCAACAATATTCCAGTTATATCATGGCGGTTGTACTTTTAAATCTGTAATGAAAACCTACTCATTTATATTTACAATGAAATATGTTTTCCAATAATATTAGTTACTGTCCATCCTGGTGATATTCTATTACGATAATGCTAAAATATTCTGATTTTTCACAGACATTTTCAGAATGAGATAATGTAATCAAATTGGTAGACTGTTATAGGATGCAAGTAGATTAACAGTGTTAACCCTAGGACTGGACTTAATCAATCAAAATTAACATCAATAACCAACTTTTAACGTTGCCATTGACAAGAGACACTTTACAGAGAAACTAATGGTGGCAAAGCGTAATCAGATCCAATTATAATTAAGAATTACTGTTTCTGTGACGACGTCAATAGAGTTGTCGTATTTAATTTTTATCTAAGAGTAATAACCTCCAGAAATGGTGACATAGATGACATAGCTTATTTACACGCCAGCTGTTAAAACCGAGCACTGCGAACCGAACAAAAGGAAGACTAACAACAGTACTAATGTACTTTATCAGCTGTAAACAAACGGATCACCTTGTCTCTTTATATCGAAGACAAAATATCCATACAAGTATCATGCAGTCTCCTCTGTTAGTCAAATTTAAATAAAGCTAAGCTTAAAACGGTCAAGCCTATCTTACCGCTCATTGCATAATTAGAAAGTACTAACATTGAAATGATAAACAGTTTGTAGACACGATTAAGACGTAGATATTAAATTTGGTGCGCACAGCGCGTTTCTGGAATGACCATCAGGTACGCTCAAAGACAAAATATTTGAGAGCCAAATAATTTTAAAAGATCTAAACAGTATCACCATAATCTGTTAATGTCACATATGCCTGAGGGAGGTCAATCTTAGTTTTATAAATAATTACATCATTTAACACTCATGTATTTGAAACAATATGCCATTCATACTTATTTGACAAAAGTCTTACAGTTCCTGAAAATGCAATTATTATTGAAACTAACGTTATTTTCCATCAGGCATAAGTAGCCTTGACCGATTTAGGCTAACCTGTTTAAGACCTTTGTTTTTCTTGCTCCTAAAGATTTTTAAATTACAAACGTATTTGACTTTCTAGTCTTTTTACTATGTGAATATTATTTCAGAAACGCGTCGTTTGCAATAAATTAAATATTTACGTCTTTTTTTCATTTTGTTTTGTTTGCCATTCGCATTTGCCACTCTTGTGTATACAAATATTTACCTGAATAGCCCTATTGGCCCTGACCATTTGTGATAATATAATAGTACTGTTTAATATTTATATCTCAGACAATACAAATCTAATTATCAAGAATCTAAGGTTGTTATCCATTCATTGATTTAACTGAATCACATCGGCATCCATCAATGGTGTTTACTATGTCCTTGCAACTGAAGTCTGTTGGGGGAGTGATCCGTTATGTTTTAACCTTTTCTTCCCTTACTGTTAAAATACCACTGCGATTTGAATAACACTTACTGTTTTGTTACAGACATATAGCTATACATTTGCATAGAACGCTTGTAAGCTTTTTTTATTATTTTGATTCAACAGATGATTTTATTTGATTTGAATGAATATCAGGTTGGGTAGTCTTTCGTCTACGTATAAAATATTTATTGTTCAGTCACCAAAAAATTCAAAACTTTGTCACTATGTTGATCGCATATACCTCCATTGAACTTGAAATACAAGATTCTACGATTCTACAGATAATCTAAGTTTGCTTGAAGATTTGATCTACATGTAGAAATTAATATGATATTCCCAGAGCATATGCATCCTGTCAGGATTTCCTTGCTAATAAGAGCGCTACAAAACCAAGTGTACTTAATTGTAAAGTTTAGGTTATCACATTTCATGGTCGCCATTATGACTTGGTTGACCGGCACGGAATGTCCAGCGCTGTGTCACAGATGATAAAAAGATATTTTCTGCATGTCGTGTTGAAGTCCATTCTTTCCTTGCTCACGACGTGACACCCAATATGACTAATTTCAATAATTACCAATACAACTAGTAGAGCAGGAACCACCTAATCATTTTGGGCACTTGTGTTCGCTATTAATATCAGAGGGCTTCGTGATGTTCATTTGGTTCAATTCCATGTATTCACGTTCTTAGTTCCGTGTTATGATGTTCGCTACGATTTCCGCAATGAAAAATAAAAATGATATTAGAATCGTCTTTTCTTCCATTTGTGTTGTAGGGTTCATGTTTTATTTATCTTCATTGTATTTATTTACGTATACTGGTGTCCAACACGATTTCCATATCAAATGTTATTCGTATCGTGTAGCAATACCACGGCGGGTGCCACTAATAGAGCAGGAATCGCGTAAGCGTCCAGCGCATCAGAGTGCATTACAATTTTTAATTAGATCCGTGTTGCTGAATCTTATGTGTTTTGTGGACAATGGTTTGTGTTTTCGTCTATATTATTTCATCATTGTGTTTTCTGTCCTTCACCTTACGGCTTATGCTATTTTATCCATTTAGTGTTCTCAAGCCTTTAAAATAACCCTACACTCGTTCTTCATGTATGTAATTATATCTATTAGAAGTGTTTAATTTCCAAGGCGGTATCTATATATGTATAAAACAAGTTAACCAAGACAAATCTGTCGCCACTGCACTATTTCAAGATAAGATTACGTATTTAAAAGGTAATGGGTAATTCTGCACTACACTGACTGAATGTAATGTAACACTGTAATTGGATGATGGATGGGTGTTATATATCTGTGTTCAGAATCGTATATATTACAGCTACAGTTCCTAAACATATATTTTTTTTATCAAAACTAAGGTTCTCCTCCCTCAGGCATAGGTGACCTTATCTGATTTTGTCTATTCTGTTTAGACCCTTTGGTTGTATTGCTTCCAAACACTTTAAATTTATTTGACTTTCCAGTCTTTCGATTGTAAGCGTGCCTGATGTAGGTTATTCCAGAAACGCATCGTGCGCACTAAATTGGATATTTACGTTTTTATTTTAACATATCAAAAACATTTATGCACATGGTGATTTTTTTCATATAGATAATTTCCTGCCAGAGGTGTCCGTTGCTTAAAATATCCTATTGTATGCTATTTTTGTCCACCCTCACATGTTCGCATATTAAATTTTTCATTTATCATATCAACGTAAATAGACATTAAAATGCACATATATTAACTGAAATAGTTCTATTTGTGCGATTATTCAGAATTTGCACATTTTCACAATTGAAGAGATTTTCTTTTTACACATAATACTTACTTTTATCATTGCGTGTTATGGTGTAATCAAACGCACCGACGCATGTCGTTTTTTCTCGAAATACGTCTATTTTTATTTAGTAATATTACAAGATTCAACATAATATTGGAGTAGATATATATTTCTCTTGTTTAACCGACATTTTTGACGTAATATTCTAATACAATCCATATCATTACAAATATATATAGAGTATGTCTTGCCCGACATTTCATTTCCTATTTTTATTGCTTTTTGGTCTATTTTGACCATTGAGTGTGTGATTCATATACGGGTTAACGAGTTATATAATATAAGTCTATATGACCGAATTTATATTTTCTAGATAGGACCGTGTGGAAAGTACAATATTATTGTACGCTCCAGATGTGTTAGTTGCTAGGAAAAGTTTGAAAATACAAAAAAGTAATCCGAAGGTGTATGTCGTAGCACAGGCAACCGCAATAAAAACGTAGATATCAAATTTAGTGCGCGCGACGCGTTTCTACAATAACTTTCATCGGATACGCTCAAAATGGAAAAACGTTCACATAGTTTGTAAAGATATTACCCAAAACCAATCAGTTAGTATACTCTACAAATATGGATTGGTTATAGATACTTACATAAGAAGACTAACAATCCATCATGACAGTGGTATTGAAATTGTTCTGATGATATAGATGTACTTTTCACATCAATTTCAAGTATCAGCAAACTAAATACGATGTCTGTAGTTGATGGAAGACATTAACAAGAAGTATTTGATATATCCTAAGTAAATGATGTATAATGAAAAGTGGGTGTTTAATGCCATTTTCATCAATATTGCTGTAATGAACGCAGATTACTGGAGTAATGTCATCTGTTTAAAATAATAAACATAAAAACGTAGATGTCTAATTTAGTTAACACGATGCGTATCTGAAACAACCTTCATAATGATCACGTACGCTCATAGTATTGTGGCAATGAAACAATGAAATAAGTGGGGTTCGTGTTACTCGATCTTTAGTTTTAGCGTGTCTGAAACAACCTTCATAATGATCACGTACGCTCATAGTATTGTGGCAATGAAACAATGAAATAAGTGGGGTTCGTGTTACTCGATCTTTAGTTTTAGCGTGTCTGAAGCAACCTTCATAATGATCACGTACGCTCATAGTATTGTGGCAATGAAACAATGAAATAAGTGGGGTTCGTGTTACTCGATCTTTAGTTTTAGCGTGTCTGAAACAACCTTCATAATGATCACGTACGCTCATAGTATTGTGGCAATGAAACAATGAAATAAGTGGGGTTCGTGTTACTCGATCTTTAGTTTTAGCGTGTCTGAAACAACCTTCATAATTATCACGTACGCTAATAGTATTGTGGCAATGAAACAATGAAATAAGTGGGGTTCGTGTTACTCGATCTTTAGTTTTAGCGTGTCTGAAACAACCTTCATAATTTTCACGTACGCTCATAGTATTGTGGCAATGAAACAATGAAATAAGTGGGGTTCGTGTTACTCGATCTTTAGTTTTAGCGTGTCTGAAACAACCTTCATAATTATCACGTACGCTAATAGTATTGTGGCAATGAAACAATGAAATAAGTGGGGTTCGTGTTACTCGATCTTTAGTTTTAGTGTGTCTGAAACAACCTTCATAATGATCACGTTCGCTCATAGTATTGTGGCAATGATACAATGAAATAAGTGGGGTTCGTGTTACTCGATCTTTAGTTTTATATGTATGCTTTGTAGATCGTTGTTTGTCCTTTTGACCTTTTTCTTTTGGCCATTGTGTTGTCTGTCCGTCTTCGATATACGGAATCTGATTACCCCTTTGGTATCTTCAAACTCTTCTTGTATTACTACATATATTCAAAGCCACATATTTAAGCTAATAAAGGTCGATTAGTAAGAAAGGATATGGAGATTAGTAAATATGAGAGACTACAGTGTATATATCAGTTACATCATTGACATAACATTGTATACACTCAATTAAAAAACAAAAGAACAAGCAGCTAACTTGCTTTAAACGACTTTTAAATTATTTGGTTTTCCGATCTTTTGTCTTATAACGTACCTGATGAAGGTTATTCAAGAAACTCAACGTGCGCACTAATTTAGATATCTACGGGTTTTTTTTACCAAAGCTGTAATTAAGCCAGGGGAATATATTGGCCTATATCGTATGGCAATATAATTTGTATCTACCTAAGTAATCGGGGCCTATCTCCAGTAGAATAGTGTTCAATTCCACTACATGGCCCGGTGTACTTGATACACCATTGTGTGATAGAATAAAGTTTGAAATTTGTTTGGGTGGTTTCTACCGATACTCCAATAAAGTTGTTTACCAGTGTCCATTCTTGATCGCCTCTTCGGTTTTCTCTAACGTTTATTTAAAATGGTTAATACTTTTTTAGTGTATATAACATGCAATCACAATACAACAATTGAATTTTATCAAAACAAATATGTCTTGGTGTAATATCAGACATTTTAATGGCTGTATGCATGTAGTCATTTTCATCTTTTTATTACTTTTAAAGTTAAATTCTGTATACACAATAACAGACACTTCATCTTATTGATATTTTCTTAATGTAATTTGTAGCGAAATTTGAACTATAACATTATATGAGTATATTTAAAAAAAACCAGGCGCCTTTATAGAGAAAGTTATTACTAAAGGTATATGCGTGTTGTATATATTCATTATTTCAACAGCTTATTGGCATCTAGTTTTATTACTCATTTTGAAATCACATAGATTGCAAGTGTTTTCCTTTCTGTAATTTAGAATGCATCAGGTGCATATTCCTTATGTTTTAAACAATATGGCTATTATTAAAAACAGATGCAGTAAAAATTAGCCTATGATTATTCATACAAACTTTTTCTGACTATTGTTACAGAAGAATAAGTTTGTTGCAAGAATAAAATGAAAACATACATTAATTGCACAAATATCTACATGATATTTATAATACTAATTTTTGGCCATTGTGTTGTCTGTCCTTCTTCGATTTACGGATTCTGATTACCCCTTTGGTATCTTCAAACTCTTATTAGGTCCTCTGTGTGAAGACTTGTCCCTTTCTTATTAATAACCCCTTTAAATAAACTGTTGCTATGAAATTTGAAATCTTGATTGACCACTTATACTCCACATGTAATAAGAAAATAAATGTTGTCAGTAAATACTAGTGGACAGTCAAGATTTGAACTTTCATAGCAGTAATTTTATTATTAATAAGAAAGAAACTTGTATCAAAGTTTTCTATGTGTTACGTTGTCGAGTAGAATTCTGAAATAACTGCTTTTAAGTATATTCATGATCCTCATCATCGTCAGAATATTACAAAATATATCATCTTTTAGCCAAAATAGAAGATATCTATATTTGATGAGCAAACCTAGATATGTGACATTGATACAACTTTTGCATTGCATACCTCTACATTAGAATATTACAAAACGTCGACAGTGACAGTGAGATATTTTTAGAAAGCATTATAGGGTTATTGAACTAACATTAAGGAATATCGTTCCAAACATTATATCATATTGTACAAGCTTGCGAGTACAATATGATAGACTGCGAGGAACAATATTATATTAGTACAATAATCTTTTTAAAATGTAGTACCAAATATTTCAGTCTGTGACAATCACATGTCACTTTTTGGCATCATAGATGATACTTCGTCCAATTCATGCAACTCTGATGCCTGCAGTAAGGACGCAATGTTCATTTCAGCCATCTTGTTTATTTCTCAGCTCTGATGCCTGCAGTAAGGACGCAATGTTCATTTCAGCCATCTTGTTTATTTCTCGTCGTCTGCTTGTGTGCAAATATCGTTTTACTCGGAACCTCTCTAGTGCGTACCAAATTTTAAGGAGAAAGTATGGAATGCAATATCGGTCAAGATGCGATATTTTTAACTAATTGGAAATGCTCTACATTTTAGTTATATTTATAAAGGAATACCAGTAAAAATATCTACAACTATTGCATTTTTATTTTACAAAGAAATCTACATGAAATAGTTGATACTATGTTATGAACGTCGATCTTGAATTCAGGATCACAGTGTATTTTTGTCGCTTCTAGCAATATATGTGGAACACATGTGTATGCTCGGAATAAAGTAAAAACTGTTACGTATTGAGACCACACAGACTGGTGATTATCATTAAGAGCATATAATTATAATTATGACATGTAACCAGGCAGGCTTGTCATACAAATAATTATAATAATGCGTCTTTCGATATAGCCTCAAAATAATGTATATACATATGCGTTGTCATCTAAGTAGATAATTGAAGGCTTGACATGTTCAAGCTACATATATGTGTTAATTGTTCAGATTTATATAATATATATACATACATACGTGCTTTAGTATACTAAAACATATAATAAATGATGAGGCACAATCCATCTATCCATCCATATATATTATGGGACACGCTATTATTTAGAAATGCGTGTAATTAGCTAACGTCTGTTAAACAAAACTCTTATTGTGATATGTAAAGGTTTTTTTGATAGACTTGAAGCTGAAATACCCAATCACTTTAAAATACTGAACACTTTCCTATAACAAACTCCTATATATGATTTTGAAGTATACATTTGTATATGTATTAGATGTAAAACGTCATTTCTTTTCCATATCGACCATCAAAACGTTGGTAACAGCTGCAGCTTTCAGCTTTTGCATTTTAATTAATTTAATTGGCTTTGTATCATAATCGAATAAATGTCTTCATATCAATATTAAACATTGTAACAAAACGTGGCATGTGTGATATACCTTGATGAAATCATACTTCGATCACATTCTTTAACATGGCGTGTTTACATAAAGAGCGTTTCATAAGTTTATCTTAATCTGACAAATATTGATACTGAACTACATGTAAGACTGAAGCAATTCATGGTGAGAATTATAATGAAAATTTATCCTGCAATCAGTACATTTGCTGTACAAATATGCTATACGAATACATTTTTGCTTTATTCGTACTAGACGAATAAACTTTTCAGCCTACGAATAAACTTTCCTGGTAACCTGTAGCTATGTACCGCGGACCACGAAGAAGACACCCTTGACAACATTTATGAAAGGCGAGGAATGACGCTTGTTTCTGTCCTTTTTGTTTAAATCTGACAAGTTTTCCGACTTTTTTGACATTGCAGGATAAACACAATATACGTACATTGTCGTTAAATATCAAATTCATTTGTACTCGCTGCGAAACAGGCCTGAAAAGCTCGCTATTCTGCCTGTTTCTAAAGCTCGTACAAATAAATTTTACATTTACCGACAATGTACGTATATTGTATATGTATATGTCTTATATAGTACGCACTACATGTTTCTGGAATAAACTTCACCAGGCACACTCATAGTCAAAATATTAGAAAGCCATGATAGCACATCAACTATCAATGTAAGTAATAAACTTCACCAGGCACACTCATAGTCAAAATATTAGAAAGCCATGATAGTACATCAACTATCAATGTAAGTAATAAACTTCACCAGGCACACTCATAGTCAAAATATTAGAAAGCCATGATAGTACATCAACTATCAATGTAAGTAATAAACTTCACCAGGCACATCCATAGTCAAAATATTAGAAAGCCATGATAGTACATCAACTATCAATGTAAGTAATAAACTTCACCAGGCACACTCATAGTCAAAATATTAGAAAGCCATGCTAGTACATCAACTATCAATGTAAGTAATAAACTTCACCAGGCACACTCATAGTCAAAATATTAGAAAGCCATGATAGTACATTAACTATCAATGTAAGTAATAAACTTCATCAGGCACACTCATAGTCAAAATATTAGAAAGCCATGATAGTACATCAACTATCAATGTAAGTAATAAACTTCACCAGGCACACTCATAGTCAAAATATTAGAAAGCCATGCTAGTACATCAACTATCAATGTAAGTAATAAACTTCACCAGGCACACTCATAGTCAAAATATTAGAAAGCCATGATAGTACATCAACTCTCAATGTAAGTAATAAACTTCACCAGGCACACTCATAGTCAAAATATTAGAAAGCCATGATAGTACATCAACTATCAATGTAAGTAATAAACTTCACCAGGCACACTCATAGTCAAAATATTAGAAAGCCATGATAGTACATCAACTATCAATGTAAGTAATAAACTTCACCAGGCACACTCATAGTCAAAATATTAGAAAGCCATGCTAGTACATCAACTATCAATGTAAGTAATAAACTTCACCAGGCACACTCATAGTCAAAATATTAGAAAGCCATGATAGTACATCAACTATCAATGTAAGTAATAAACTTCACCAGGCACACTCATAGTCAAAATATTAGAAAGCCATGATAGTACATCAACTATCAATGTAAGTAATAAACTTCACCAGGCACATCTATAGTCAAAATATTAGAAAGCCAAATATAGTACATCAACTATCAATGTAAGTAATAAACTTCACCAGGCACACTCATAGTCAAAATATTAGAAAGCCAAATATAGTACATCAACTATCAATGTAAGTAATAAACTTCACCAGGCACACTCATAGTCAAAATATTAGAAAGCCAAATATAGTACATTAACTATCAATGTAAGTAATAAACTTCACCAGGCACACTCATAGTCAAAATATTAAAAAGCCATGATAGTACATCAACTATCAATGTAAGTAATAAACTTCACCAGGCACATCCATAGTCAGAATATTAGAAAGCCAAATATAGTACATCAACTATCAATGTAAGTAATAAACTTCACCAGGCACACTCATAGTCAAAATATTAGAAAGCCAAATATAGTACATCAACTATCAATGTAAGTAATAAACTTCACCAGGCACATCCATAGTCAGAATATTAGAAAGCCAAATATAGTACATCAACTATCAATGTAAGTAATAAACTTCACCAGGCACACTCATAGTCAAAATATTAGAAAGCCAAATATAGTACATCAACTATAAATGTAAGTAATAAACTTCACCAGGCACATCCATAGTCAAAATATTAGAAAGCCAAATATAGTACATCAACTATCAATGTAAGTAATAAACTTCACCAGGCACATCCATAGTCAGAATATTAGAAAGCCAAATATAGTACATCAACTATCAATGTAAGTAATAAACTTCACCAGGCACACTCATAGTCAAAATATTAGAAAGCCAAATATAGTACATCAACTATCAATGTAAGTAATAAACTTCACCAGGCACACTCATAGTCAAAATATTAGAAAGCCAAATATAGTACATTAACTATCAATGTAAGTAATAAACTTCACCAGGCACACTCATAGTCAAAATATTAGAAAGCCATGATAGTACATCAACTATCAATGTAAGTAATAAACTTCACCAGGCACACTCATAGTCAAAATATTAAAAAGCCATGATAGTACATCAACTATCAATGTAAGTAATAAACTTCACCAGGCACATCCATAGTCAGAATATTAGAAAGCCAAATATAGTACATCAACTATCAATGTAAGTAATAAACTTCACCAGGCACACTCATAGTCAAAATATTAGAAAGCCAAATATAGTACATCAACTATCAATGTAAGTAATAAACTTCACCAGGCACACTCATAGTCAAAATATTAGAAAGCCAAATATAGTACATCAACTATCAATGTAAGTAATAAACTTCACCAGGCACACTCATAGTCAAAATATTAGAAAGCCATGATAGTACATCAACTATCAATGTAAGTAATAAACTTCACCAGGCACACTCATAGTCAAAATATTAAAAAGCCATGATAGTACATCAACTATCAATGTAAGTAATAAACTTCACCAGGCACATCCATAGTCAGAATATTAGAAAGCCAAATATAGTACATCAACTATCAATGTAAGTAATAAACTTCACCAGGCACACTCATAGTCAAAATATTAGAAAGCCAAATATAGTACATCAACTATCAATGTAAGTAATAAACTTCACCAGGCACATCCATAGTCAGAATATTAGAAAGCCAAATATAGTACATCAACTATCAATGTAAGTAATAAACTTCACCAGGCACACTCATAGTCAAAATATTAGAAAGCCAAATATAGTACATCAACTATCAATGTAAGTAATAAACTTCACCAGGCACACTCATAGTCAAAATATTAGAAAGCCATGATAGTACATCAACTATCAATGTAAGTAATAAACTTCACCAGGCACACTCATAGTCAAAATATTAGAAAGCCAAATATAGTACATCAACTATCAATGTAAGTAATAAACTTCACCAGGCACACTCATAGTCAAAATATTAGAAAGCCATGATAGTACATCAACTATCAATGTAAGTAATAAACTTCACCAGGCACACTCATAGTCAAAATATTAGAAAGCCAAATATAGTACATCAACTATCAATGTAAGTAATAAACTTCACCAGGCACACTCATAGTCAAAATATTAGAAAGCCATGATAGTACATCAACTATCAATGTAAGTAATAA
The DNA here is from genome assembly GCA_963680875.1 of Bathymodiolus brooksi. NCBI lineage: Eukaryota > Metazoa > Mollusca > Bivalvia > Mytilida > Modiolidae > Bathymodiolus > Bathymodiolus brooksi. The sequence continues at coordinate 89,756,348 of OY804581.1, read as the reverse complement.
ACTTCATCAGGCACACTCATAGTCAAAATATTAGAAAGCCATGATAGTACATCAACTATCAATGTAAGTAATAAACTTCACCAGGCACATCCATAGTCAGAATATTAGAAAGCCAAATATAGTACATCAACTATCAATGTAAGTAATAAACTTCACCAGGCACACTCATAGTCAAAATATTAGAAAGCCAAATATAGTACATCAACTATCAATGTAAGTAATAAACTTCACCAGGCACACTCATAGTCAAAATATTAGAAAGCCATGATAGTACATCAACTATCAATGTAAGTAATAAACTTCACCAGGCACACTCATAGTCAAAATATTAGAAAGCCAAATATAGTACATCAACTATCAATGTAAGTAATAAACTTCACCAGGCACACTCATAGTCAAAATATTAGAAAGCCATGATAGTACATCAACTATCAATGTAAGTAATAAACTTCACCAGGCACACTCATAGTCAAAATATTAGAAAGCCAAATATAGTACATCAACTATCAATGTAAGTAATAAACTTCACCAGGCACACTCATAGTCAAAATATTAGAAAGCCATGATAGTACATCAACTATCAATGTAAGTAATAAACTTCACCAGGCACATCCATAGTCAGAATATTAGAAAGCCAAATATAGTACATCAACTATCAATGTAAGTAATAAACTTCACCAGGCACACTCATAGTCAAAATATTAGAAAGCCAAATATAGTACATCAACTATCAATGTAAGTAATAAACTTCACCAGGCACACTCATAGTCAAAATATTAGAAAGCCATGATAGTACATCAACTATCAATGTAAGTAATAAACTTCACCAGGCACACTCATAGTCAAAATATTAGAAAGCCAAATATAGTACATCAACTATCAATGTAAGTAATAAACTTCACCAGGCACACTCATAGTAAAAATATTAGAAAGCCATGATAGTACATCAACTATCAATGTAAGTAATAAACTTCACCAGGCACACTCATAGTCAAAATATTAGAAAGCCATGATAGTACATCAACTAGCAATGTAAGTAATAAACTTCACCAGGCACACTCATAGTCAAAATATTAGAAAGCCAAATATAGTACATCAACTATCAATGTAAGCATAAATATGCATTGGTTATGGTGTTTAATGTCACTTTCAACAATATTTCAGCTATATTGTGGCGGTCAGTTTTATTGGTGGAGGAAACCGGAAGACCTGGAGAAGGAGAAAACCAGTGACCTACTTAAGTCACTGACAAGTAGGAGCAGCTGTGAATGTCCAACAGTTTGCTAAGAGTGGTCGGTTGTAGTCCGTTCTTAGGCGCAATTGTTCAATACATTATATCCTCGTTGTTCTGCGGCAATGGAGATTTCCACTGAGACACCTGTCCAAATGTCACTTTATACCTATATGATATATTGTTTGTAAATTTGTTCTCTACGTGAAAATAGTTGAGATACAACTCACTTAACAAAAAACAAACAAATGGTCATAATTATCACAATTTCCGATTCTACCGTGGGGAAAATAATTTCGCTTATTACAAAATTGATTATTTATTTCTTCCCGCTTATCTTCATTGAACAGGAAAAAAAATCACGTGGATTGAAAAAATAAGATTACATTGTATCACAACTGCACAAAAAGCCTAAATAATGTTTCATAAAATGCATGCTGATGCATGGACTGGAAACATTAACCGTTTTAATGGTAGCGTTAATTGTTCAATCATATTTTTTCTATCATCTTTATTAGTTCATTCGTAGTATAAAACTATCGTATGTTTATAAACTTTGTTGTATTTATATGCAGTAAAGTGTTCAGTAAGATCTAAATTAAATTTTTGTTTCTTGTATTGCGTACCAGAATCACAATCGATAACATTTTCCGACTGTTTAACCTATTAATATTAGAGAAATTATTGTACAACTTAGGTTTTTTGTCCCCAAGGAATATGTAACCTATTTTTCGTTGTCTATGGATTTCCTTATTTATCTATTTTTTGGCGGGAGCTTTCTTGTTTTAGTGTTTGATAATTTGCTTTCTAAGTTGTTTCAGTCCAGCTGCACTAAGAAACTAAATGTTCATCTTGGGTCGTAAATCAATATAATTATCTTAGGTGCTTTTTTTCTACATCAGACGCTCCCATGTCCGATATCGCAACTGCCGTTTAAGTGTTTATGTGTCTTAATACGTTACCATTATGTTTCTAGGTTAAAGAGAGGAATGATCTAGTTACTTTTGAACCAAGTTTCAAGTTTCAAGTTTTTATTTCTCAAAGACCCCAACAGGGGTATGTGAATAGTAACACACAAATTACAAGTATAACAAAGGAATGCAGTGAACATTATCAGAACCCGCATTACATATATTTATGTAAACTGACTATTATGTTTCCCCTGGTTTGTAGTTACTTTTGAACCAGAACCCGCATTACATATATTTATGTAAACTGACTATTATGTTTCAGCCGGTTTTTAGTTACATTTGAACCAGAACCTGCATTACATATATTTATGTAAACTGACTATTATGTTTCAGCTGGTTTTTAGTTACATTTGAACCAGAACCCGCATTACATATATTTATGTAAACTGACTATTATGTTTCAGCTGGTTTTTAGTTACCTTTGAACCAGAACCCGCATTACATATATTTATGTAAACTGACTATTATGTTTCAGCTGGTTTTTAGTTACTTTTGAACCAGAACCTGCATTACATATATTTATGTAAGCTGACTATTATGTTTCAGCTGGTTTTTAGTTACTTTTGAACCAGAACCTGCATTACATATATTTATGTAAACTGACTATTATGTTTCAGCTGGTTTTTAGTTACTTTTGAACCAGAACCCGTATTACATATATTTATGTAAACTGACTATTGTCTTTCCCCTGGTTTTTAGTTACATTTGAACCAGAACCCGTATTACATATATTTATGTAAACTGACTATTATCTTTCCCCTGGTTTTCAGTTACTTTTGAACCAGAACCAATATCACATATATTTATGTAAACTGACTATTATGTTTCCGCTGGTTTTTAGTTACATTTGAACCAGAACCGGTATTACATATATTTATGTAAACTGACTATTATCTTTCCCCTGGTTTTCAGTTACTTTTGAACCAGAACCCATATCACATATATTTATGTAAACTGACTATTATGTTTCCGCTGGTTTTTAGTTACATTTGAACCAGACCCCGTATTACATATATTTATGTAAACTGACTATTATCTTTCCCCTGGTTTTCAGTTACTTTTGAACCAGAACCCATATCACATATATTTATGTAAACTGACTATTATGTTTCCGCTGGTTTTTGGTTACATTTGAACCAGAACCCGTATTACATATATTTATGTAAACTGACTATTATCTTTCCTCTGGTTTTTAGTTAGTTTTGAACCAGAACTTGTATTACATATATTTATGTAAACTGACTATTATCTTTCCCCTGGTTTTTGGTTACATTTGAACCAGAACCCATATTACATATATTTATGTAAACTGACTATTATTTTTCCCCTGGTTTTTAGTTACTTTTGAACCAGAACCCATATCACATATATTTATGTAAACTGACTATTATGTTTCCGCTGGTTTTTGGTTACATTTGAACCAGAACCCGTATTACATATATTTATGTAAACTGACTATTATCTTTCCTCTGGTTTTTAGTTAGTTTTGAACCAGAACTTGTATTACATATATTTATGTAAACTGACTATTATCTTTCCCCTGGTTTTTGGTTACATTTGAACCAGAACCCATATTACATATATTTATGTAAACTGACTATTATTTTTCCCCTGGTTTTTAGTTACTTTTGAACCAGAACTTGTATTACATATATTTATGTAAACTGACTATTATCTTTCCCCTGGTTTTTGGTTACATTTGAACCAGAACCCATATGACATATATTTATGTAAACTGACTATTATGTTTCAGCTGATTATTAGTTACATTTGAACCAGAACCCGTATTACATATATTTATGTAAACTGACTATTATCTTTCCCCTGGTTTTCAGTTACTTTTGAACCAGAACCCATATCACATATATTTATGTAAACTGACTATTATCTTTCCCCTGGTTTTTAGTTACATTTGAACCAGAACCCGTATTACATATATTTATGTAAACTGACTATTATCTTTCCCCTGGTTTTCAGTTACTTTTGAACCAGAACCCATATCACATATATTTATGTAAACTGACTATTATGTTTCCGCTGGTTTTTAGTTACATTTGAACCAGACCCCGTATTACATATATTTATGTAAACTGACTATTATCTTTCCCCTGGTTTTCAGTTACTTTTGAACCAGAACCCATATCACATATATTTATGTAAACTGACTATTATGTTTCCGCTGGTTTTTGGTTACATTTGAACCAGAACCCGTATTACATATATTTATGTAAACTGACTATTATCTTTCCTCTGGTTTTTAGTTAATTTTGAACCAGAACTTGTATTACATATATTTATGTAAACTGACTATTATCTTTCCCCTGGTTTTTGGTTACATTTGAACCAGAACCCATATGACATATATTTATGTAAACTGACTATTATGTTTCCGCTGGTTTTTGGTTACATTTGAACCAGAACCCGTATTACATATATTTATGTAAACTGACTATTATCTTTCCTCTGGTTTTTAGTTAATTTTGAACCAGAACTTGTATTACATATATTTATGTAAACTGACTATTATTTTTCCCCTGGTTTTTAGTTACTTTTGAACCAGAACTTGTATTACATATATTTATGTAAACTGACTATTATCTTTCCCCTGGTTTTTGGTTACATTTGAACCAGAACCCATATGACATATATTTATGTAAACTGACTATTATGTTTCAGCTGATTATTAGTTACATTAGAACCAGAACCCGTATTACATATATTTATGTAAACTGACTATTATCTTTCCCCTGGTTTTCAGTTACTTTTGAACCAGAACCCGTATTACATATATTTATGTAAACTGACTATTATCTTTTCCCTGGTTTTCAGTTATTTTTGAACCAGAACCCATATTACATATATTTATGTAAACTGACTATTATGTTTCCGCTGGTTTTTAGTTACATTTAAACCAGAACCCGTATTACATATATTTATACAAACTGCCTATTATTTTCCCCCAGGTTTTTAGTTACATTTGAACCAGGACCGGTATTACATATATTTATGTAAACTGACTAGTATGTTTCCCCAGGTTGGTATTATGATGTACTGTCTATGTTTACATCTATCTAATTTGACAATTAAAAGGTGGTTGGAGATATACCATTGATCTTTCTTTATAAATTTTATGGTCCTAGTGTGACTACTGTACGGCGTGAAACTTTTCTCGTGCTCCATATTTATACAATTTGTTCGTCTTTTATGCACTACCGATCATTGACATATGTGTGCTCTGTCGAGCATGCGCGGATATAGTTCTTATATAATGGTATGTAAATTAAAGAAAATATGGATATGTAGAGCAAGAGTTATGAGAGGAGACACATTTTCTATATAATCATTTGGCTTACCAGACTTTTGAATCAGATCGTAGGTTATGCCAGAAGAGCGCCGTGGGTATTAATTAGATATCTACGTTAAGTGTAAGGAGGTTGTATTATAATGAGAAATGATATATATATTGTTCCCCACAGCTTCAATATGGTTAATATTTGAAAATTAGGATTACGGATAAATATACCTGGTCAAAGCAGATTAAAATAAATACTGTTTTAGTGACAGCCGGAACCTTTGAGCCGTAATAAAAGCGGGAGGTTTGGCGCTTTAAAATCTGATTCAACCCACCATTTCTTTAGAAATGCCTGTACCAAGTCAGGGTCATCATAGTTTTCACAGTTTTCCGGTTGTTGACTGATTTTGTCTGTTTATATACTTATGAGATTTGACTTTCCCTTTGTAAGATTGTTCGGAGTTCGGTAATTTTGTTATTACCCTTATTTAAATAGGTCTTTTCATCTCTTGGAAGTTTTTGCTGGATGGCGGTTAATAATGACATATATAATTTACAAGTTAACCTTGCAAAGAAAAACAAGAAACAGAAGCAAAGCATAAACACAAGCAAAAAACAAAAGACAGAAAAAAAAGACAGAACAAATAAACAAAGCAACAACAGCAAAACATACAAAAGACAATGAAAATAAATAATCTCCATTTTCCCAACACATTGTCAGAATCTATAAAGATGTGTTTGTTTGACATTGCATTTATTAATATCACAAGGGGGAAACTATATTTTATAACGACCACATCTGATACGGGTTTATAACCCATAACTGTGTATGTAGAAATGATATTAAAACTTAATAATGTATATTTAAGATGATGTACTTTCAGTTGATCTTACAATTTCTCTGGATGGGAGCCACGTGATTGTTTCATGTTTGTGTTTATTATATGTAGGGATGTTAAGCATTCTGATCACGGAAAATGTAAAATTACTTTAACCTTTTTTAATGATATTTCATATAGAACCGCACAAATGGGCTTAGTACATAAGGGTAATAACAAAATTACCGAACTCCGAACAATCTTACCAAGAGAGAGTCAAAACTCGTAAGTATATAAACAGACAAAATCTGTCAACAACCGGAAAACTGTGAAAACCGTAATGACCCTGACTTGGTACAGACATTTCTAAAGAAATGGTGGGTTGAATCAGATTTTAAAGCGCCAAACCTCCCGCTTTCATTACGGCTCAAAGGTTCCGGCTGTCACTATAACAGTATTTTTAACAATACTGGAACAAAACAGGTAAAATAGTTGTCAAAGCAGTACCAAATTCAGTGAAGTAAATGTCAAAAACACTCTTACGTCACACATTGATAAACAAATAATTTTGACATTTTTGTTGACTTTCTTATCTTTATACATTTTCACTATGTGAAAATAAAACATAGTTTATCAATCACCTGGTCTAATTCCAGCTTTAATGATGGAGTTCGAGATTGTCCCAGTCTTTTGATCTGTTTGTTCGTACTGTTGTTATGTTTTATATCAAGATAGTTCCTTTACTCACTTATCTTTTCTGCTACCCTGTGTTTGCCTTATGCAAGAAAACGGTGTGGACATTAAAGCACATACAATGACTTATATTATTTGCCTTATGTAAATATATTGTAATGCTAAGTTCTGCTTAATAATATGACAATTTTATTGTTGGTGTATCTCAAGTTATGAAATATCAATACCGAAGACGTAGATTATCCCTGTTAAACTGAAATTACATTCCTTCCAGTTGGAAAGTCGTATGCAATTTTCATTTCTATGTAGTTTCTCAATTTCTCTTTATCTTTATTGATTAGATTTGTGCCCATTAAACCACGCCATTTGTTATTGAAGTATCAGAATCAAGCCAGGAAAGTGAGCGGTCACGTATTTGTGTGTTAGGTGTATCAATATTTCCTCTTTCTACGAATTTGTTTTTGGTGGTTGGTTTGTGGTTTATGTTGTTTAGCGCCACTTTCAACAATATTTCAGTTATGTCGTGGCGGTCAATTTTATTGGTGGTGGAAACCGGAGTAACGGGGTTCGAACTCGCAATTTTAGTGGTGATAAGCACTGATTGCACAGGGAGTTGTAAATGTAACTACCATACGATCACGACCACGACGGCCCTAATCTTGTTATTGGAATTTGAAAATGTTCCGATAGTGTGGTATTTTTTTAATGGTCCCATTTCGAAATTATTTGATAATGAAGGTTGAAAATATCATATAATGTTGTGTAAAACGGTAATAAGAGAATCTCCATTGTTAATGATATTATAAAGACGTTTCCTTATAATATAAATGAAACAAGGAAATTAATATGAACACAAGTCGAGAATTCTTTATTGCAATCATCATGAAACCTTAGTTTTCATGCGAACTACCAGGTATTTCGCATTTTTGTGACCATCGCGTTTTCGCAGTTTAAAACGGAAAACCACGTATTCCGATCGGACACAGGTGTTTCCGCACGAAATACGTCCATCTTTGTATTTTGGTGACAATCGCGCGCCATGTATACCTCTCTTTTGCTATGCTTCTTTTACGAGCAATATATAATTTATGAGAAAAATTGCCCCATTAATTTTTCGAGTCAGAGTAATGTCAAATAAGTTTAACTATGTGGCCTTGTCATCCATCGTTCCAAACTGGTTAAGAATAAAAAAGGTAAATATGATATACAATTTGTTTTTCGCATTCGTTTCTGCTCAATTTCTCTACAGTTCATTTATTTATTATTCAAAATATGACAACACACTAATACTAAACATTTTCAGTGTGATTGATATTTAATATACTTTATTTATTATTCATTCAAAGCTAACTGACATGCAGTAAAGTTTAATATATGAAAAATTTAATCTCCCTTTTCTTATCATGATGGTGAAGTTTTTAAATATATATTTGGTTATTTATTATTCGGTAATAAGTCAGGTATTACATATATTATACAGATTATATCACTTATATCAAAGCAGTGTAGAATACTTAATATATTTGTCATGTTGGTCATTATTTGGCTATTTCAACATTTTGACTATGAGCGTATTCCAAAAGATCGTCGTGAGATCTGCGCATTCGTTTTGATTATTGCTATCGTACCAAACGAATAATATACAATACATATAATAAAAGCTTTGCCTTGTCGATACTCTTGCATAGGTATTGGTCACTGGTAATAGTACTGGCTGATATTAATCCAATAGATAAATACTGATAAAATCCGACGGTATTATTTAAATATCTATAAGATCGGATGTTTGTTTAACTATCTAGATTAGAGGACATACACGGTACGATATTTTGTCCCATGATCAAATTCAATGTTCGTTTGTCTTCATTCAGTGTTTGTGGTTATATCATGTGCAGTAGGTAGTCAGTAGTTAATACTTTGTCTTTGTTATCTGTTAATTATTTATATCTATATTTCCCAAACTATGTAGCTTTTTGTCCCATATTGCTAAAAAAAGTTTCTCCTCCCTCGGGCATAGGTGACCATAACAGATTGTGTCTGTCCTGTTTAGACCCTTTGGTTGTATTGCTCCCAAACAATTTACTTTATTTGTCTTTCCTATCATTCGGTTTTGAGCGTATCTTATGAATGTTTTTCCAAAAAAAACCGCGTCGTACGCACTAAATTAGATATCTACGTTTACGTTGTCATTATCAGTCAAACGATTCGTCAAACCCTTATTACATATCTTTAAATTAATGTTAGGCAATTATTATGCCCTCTGGTGGTGATACATAAGTAAATAAACTATTTACGTGAATTTATGACTTTTCATGAAAAGACCATATCTAAGCATTAAATTTTATGTCCAGTTGACTTGATATTTAAATCAACTTTAAAATGTTTTTCATTGGATATCATGGTTGTTAATGACTTAAAAGAAATCAATTCATCGCAGATAATCTTTATTTTATTTTTATTAGTTTCCTTTTTATAGTATTGACTTTTGATAGAACCCGCGACTAGAACATTTAATACAATTTATTTCGTAACATCTTTATACAAGAAAATAAACCTTTAAATTGATACTGATGCCTTCAATGTAATTTTCTACATTTGTATATTTGCGTAAATACAGCCTCCATTTTTCATATTGCTTACCTTGTGATTAACAGCGAATATATCAAGAGTTACTTCTTCGTAAGTAGATATTTTTGTACAAATTATTCACGTTGTAAAAATCATTTTACCTTTGAACCACGCTTCGTAATAATATCTAACAATATTGTTTAATACGTTTGTTAATAATTTTTTTACATCATTTCACTGATGGGAGGCTTGGGCCCATAAAGCTAATTTAACCCCGCCACTGTTATATGGAGGTGCCTGGATCAAGCAGGAATATGTGTATTAGAGGTATCAATTTTATCCGTGTTTCTACGATTTTTCTATTAGATCGTAGAACTGTTCCGACATTGTGGTATGTTTTGTTTTTCTATTAGATCGTAGAACTGTTCCGACATTGTGGTATGTTTTCTTTTTCATGTTATTCCATTGTTTGCATTTTATTTGTGTCGTTTCTATTACGTTAAGTCTGGAATAATTCTATACACCTTTTCTCATCTCCTTATGTTTCCTTAACTATGATATACGAGAAATACTACCCACACATATAAGCACTAAAAGTCATACTTATGAACGACAGATTAATATTTACGAGTAGGTAGTATTTTAAATGTGGTGTGGTATTATTTTCATGTGGGTAGTATATCTTTCACATTTTCATACCAAATAGACAATATAAAGAAAAAATTATGCAAAGAAATCTTTAAGTAAGTGTGGAAGCCTAGAGCTGCATAAAACATGGGATAGTGGTACCATAAAGGTAATAACAAAATTACCGAACTCCGAACAATCTTACAAAGGGAAAGTCAAAACTCATAATTATATAAACAGACAAAATTAGTCAACAACCGGAAAACTGTGAAAACCGTAATGACCCTGACTTGGTACAGGCATTTCTAAAGAAATGGTGGGTTGAATCAGATTTTAAGTCGCCAAACCTCCCGCTCTCATTACGGTTCAAAGGTTCCGGCTGTCACTGTAACAGTATTTAAATACAGGAACAAAATAGGTAAAATAGTTGTCAAAGCAGTACCATATTCGGTGACGTAAATGTCAAAAATATTTTTACGTCACACATTGACAAAACAAATTCTTGACATATTTGACTCTTTATCTTTATACATTTTCACTATATAAAAATGCATCGCTTATAATTTTTTCTGCAGAGACGGAATATATTTCGACAAGATATTGGTATCGGAATATAAACTTTTTAAGAGATCGAATAAGGCGAATCTTTTTATAGCCCTGGTCCAGTAGCCTGTTTCTCAGATGAAGATGACGTTTCAGGAAATCAGAATAATTGCTACTGCCCCTTGCATAGCGAATCAATTGCGAGATGTAAACACCATATGCAGGAGAAGCTGGTATATTGCTGCACATATTTGGAAAATTTATGATTTTAAAATTGAAGTCGTCCCGCTTATCATAAATTTTAGTACTGAGTTGACCACTGTCGTCAAATTCGAGGTATAAGTCCAAAAATGATGCGGACGAAGCTGTATCGGTGGTCTCTTTAACTTCCAGCTCTATAAGCTTTCCAAAATATACTTCCCAATCCAATAGTCAATTACATGTATCTATAAATTCATGACTTATCACCGCGCTTGAAACAAGATTAATACGACGGATGTCACTAATAGAGCTGGAACTACGTACCCGTCCGTAGCGCCTAAGTTTGATATCGGTTTTAGTGGGGCTCGTGGTACACAATCTTTAGTTTTCTGCTTAGTGTTTTGTAGCTCATTGTTTGTCCTTTGTCCTTTTCCCCTTGGCCATTGTATTGTCTGTCCTTCGATTTACGGATTCTGATTACCTCTTTGGTACATTCAAGCAAGAAAAGTACTATCTTTAAAACAAATACTCGACTTGGCTTTCATACCAATGGCTAGAGAATTGACAATCGTTGGGAAACGCTTAGGTTTTTCAAACATACTTTATCGTCAAAACGATTGATTTTTATTAAAAAATTCATTGAGATACATTCCGGTTGTAGACGTACTAGAATTAGGTCAAAAGCTGGTTAAAATGTACATGCTCTATATACATCTAAGACTAAGTTACATTTAAAGAGCAACTTGTTAATTGTTCATTGAACAATACTTTTATGATATATTAATATAGAAGAAGTTGGCTAATACAATCAACTTCAAATTTCTTTCTACTTCTCTGCACTTAATTGTCTGATTACTGCTTTTTTATTAATGAAAATGATGAATTCTTGACAATAATGTACAATCTATGTACTTAAACTGGTTTTTTTTAAATATAAGCAATGAATTGACATTTTGTGAAGCGACGTTATACAATTTTATACAATTTTATAGCACCGGTATTATGTAAATAAGCGTTAGACAAAATCGAAGGGGCAATTAAGAATGGACAATCCAGACACAAGCAACATTGGGCACAAGACAGAGAATAAAATAAAAACAAAAAATACCAAACTGTCGGAATAGTTAGTTCCAGAAAGTAGATAAATCAAAACAAAAAAGTTGAACAACAAGTACCTCACCAAAAACCGTGGTTGGACGCAGGTACTCGCTAATGGTAAGCAGTTCGTGCTTCTTATAAGAAAGATATTTTCATTTTTAATTATTGTTGTACTTTGTTGTACAAGGAAGAATCATGGTATACAAAATTAAAATTTAGCGGTTTTTTTCCAAACTGCAAATTCATCTTTGAACCGTTTAACACTTACCTATTTAATTGCTCTAAACATACTATTAATGAAGCGTGTGTCGATTTCATGATTGACATTTTGAAATTCATAGACCATAGATGCAAAAACGTTTTATCTTTAACACAAAATTATCAGAACAAAAAGTTTATTTCTACATTATTTAAGCAAAGTAATATTAATGTAGATTAATATTGCAATTTAGAGATACTTTGTTTAAATGTGTTTATAATCTCCATGAAGAAATATTTTGTTTGATTCTACATTATTTGATATTTATATCGTGATGTTTAATGTTTGCATTGGCTTACATTCCTACTTTGTAGTTATTAGAAAACAATCCTTATCATCAGCGATTCATTATTGAAGACAATGAATGTTTTACTCTATTGTTTGTATAGAGTTGATATAAATTAATGCTCATGACTAGAGCAGATAGCATCTCTAGCTCAAGTAAAAATATGATAAACGGGATAATAAAAACTAACCGGATTAGCCAGTTTAACTAGTTATAACCTTATGTTTATAAATGGTTATATGACCCCACGAAATGAGGTGAACCGAAGAACTATCAGAGTCATGATTACATTCGGATTAAATTGATGTCGTATTTTCCTTCTGGAGTCAGATTTCATCAAAGAGTTATTGGAAATAAGCAATATGTTTTTGGAATATAATTATTTGATGAGAATGAGATTGTATGCAGTAGCATGCAGTACGGTATTCCGTAATGTAGATGTTTATATCGTTGTGTAGAGAGTTACCCAGTACAGGCTGCATTATGTAGGTAATATAGTAATGTGTCATCTTTGATCTTATAAGAGGTATGTACTGTAATTATATTGTGTAGATGAAACACATTTCTTCTGCTAGAATTACCAAGGTTAAAAGAGTATTTCCTTTCCCTTACCATGACGACCTTTATATTAGTAATGCAAAATTTCTCTTTTACCAATTATTGAAGACTGATATGTCTATTCCAAATTCAGAAAAGCTGTGATATATTATACGTGTTATGTCGGTTTAAGCTGCTATTTATAAATGACAATTCAAACTACGCGCATGCCATATATCATACCCGACCTTTAAGGTACTTTCCCAGAAAATGAGGGCAATAACACTAGAACTGTCGCTTGTAGAATATCAAAGTTTAAAGGTCATCGAAACATGCATGTACGAGACGACAGAAATTGATGTAGCATCATCTTACTATAAACATTACTTTTGAACTACATGATGGAAGCAATTTGTCACTATTTTAAAGCATGATATATAACCATCTTGACCTTCCCATATGATGAAGAGCATCGGTAAGAAATATGACATTTCAAGTATTGGTTCTCAATTATAAGATGTAAATGTTTGTAAATAACTTTTTTTATGATAACCGAGAATCAAAAATTATAATACAGTCAACCCAACGTAATATACGTGATGTGTGTAATTGTAAATAAAAATAGCTGAAAACATGGCGCTAACTATTTGCAACAATTGTGGATAATATTTACAAGTACAGTAGATCTTCACGACCGACATTTACAACGTTAACGCCATGATACTAGTTGATGATACGGCAACTATCACACACGGCTATTTATTATGACTGTGATTAGTACATGAAAGTCAAGGTGTGTGAAGATAATTGTAAGAGTTATTTCCCCTTACTTTAAATAATCACCATACTACTGTATTCATTAGTTTATTATTCTGTCAAATGTTGATAGCCTTGTACATAATTACGACATAATATAGCCGAAATACTGCTAAAGGTGGCGTTAAACACCAATCAATCAATTATTGTGCATAATTACATTACTTTAGTTGTTTTTTGTCATCATATTATTTCAATATATTCCATTTAACAAGCAATAATGACAAAGCATTTAACCTAAATCGTCTTAAAAAGTGTTTCCATTCTTGACATTCTCCAAACATGGGCCTCATTGTGGTCTTGCATAATATTCTTCCTAAGTATTCTCTATACTGTGTTAATCCATCTTTATATGTCTGTAAAATCACTAGTATATACTTGCAATATGTTGAGCTTATATGTTAGTATTTTTCGGTTTCGCTTTGAATTCTCGTTTTTCAAATACAAAATGTAGATTAATTAGTGTAGTAAAATCAATCTATAAACCGTTGGTTATTTTTCTGAATTCCATAATGATGAGAAACATTTGTATGCAAGATTTGATAATTATATAACAAAGAAATCCCGTGTCATGCCCGAATAAATAAAGAATAATTCCCACAGTTTTTATGCTTGTTAACTTCAACTTGGTGAAATCTTCTTTATATATGTTTCCATCGTTTGCATAGCAGTGAAAATATTCAAAAACACACATTTACCATATTAAGAATTTGTGTACATTTAACTTAGATTATTTTCGGTTCTCGTGGGTGCCCTTAAACTAGTCTGGTACTGTACCGTGCACTCTTACAAACAAATGTTAGAGAAACCCAAAGGGGCAAGCAAGAATAGACAATCCAGAGACACAGGCAACATTGAGCACACAAGACACAGGCAACATTGAGCACACAAGACACAGGCAACATTGAGCACACAAAACACAGGCAACATTGAGTACACAAGACACAAGTTGAAGACAAACAAAGCAAAACAGCACAGCACAACACAACACAATATTACCTGGGGTGAACTCAGGTGATCGCAAAAGGTAAGAAAACAAACACAAACACATAAATAGATCATTACACTCCAACAAACAACTCGGAGCAAAAACGAACTGAACATCGTTTTCTATGCGGTAATCGTAGCGGACATCACAACACGGAACTAAGAACGTAAAAACATATGACAGGAAATATAGGTCACGACTATACCCAAGCAAACACAAACAACCCAAAAGTAATGAACCCTCTTACAAATATCTGGGAGTAAATACGAACGGAACGTTTTAATGCAGAAAAAGTAATGGACATCACAACACTGAACTCGGAACTTAAAGACGCTTAATAGGACAAAATGTATAACATGAACACCACTACTTATAAACGGAGGCGAACTCAAGAGACACAGATAAATATTGGGGACAAAACACACAACAAATATAAACAAAACCAAAACACAACACAGACAACTATAAAGATACACAACAAATCGGGGTGAACCCACTCGTGAAGGGTAAGCAGTTCCTACCACAAGATCCCCGCCATGTTGCTTATATAATCAAGATGTGCTTAGCATCACTATGCGCAAACAAACACAAAAAATCAGACATGAGCCACCCTACAAACAACTAGGACAAAAGAAACGATACTTATTCTTTTTAAACCTTGTCAGATTTTACCGTTATCTGAGGAAATACTATTTGTGATAGAAAACTGGTTGACTGTCCTTTAGTATGTATCATGTAATTAATTAGAGGGACTTGTTCAGGGTTATACAAGTATGTTAAAACTACTTCACAATTGTCAAGAATCATTAGATACCTGTACGTGCTGATTAAACTGTGACATGTTTATTAGCTCAAAGTATATTTCTGTTGAATTTAATGTACTTTTCTCTAAATGGAGCACATAAACTTGTTTCCTTCAACGTATTTTTGCTATTCGTGTGGATAGGAAACATACGTTCATCGAGACAATAGCCTGTGGATTGAAACATACATTATGTTTTGTTCAAATTTACATTTTTTGGAAACATAACTACTCTATATATCAGAGTTTAATATTCTTACTGGGTACACAATTACAATGTATTTTACATGGAACGTGTGAGGCTATATTTTCAACCTGTCTGTTACACTGGTGTTGCATAAAGCAAATCCGGAGGTTTAGAACAGTTCCACCGGTGTTGCTTTATGTCTATCAGGACTTTTTTTGTATTGTCCTGTCAGATTTACTTACAAAATATATATTTCGAATGCATATTGACAGAACTTTTAATGTAGATTCAACGTTGATGACCTCTTCATTCTGAAAAAAAATGAGAAATCAAAAATTATCGATGACCTTGTGTTGAACACATGTTTTCCTGATGTATAGCCATAATAGTCTGATAACTGATAACGAAATTAATTCTGAATAAAAACCAGGATGTTTGGTCTAGATACAACACAAAATTGCATCATCAGAGTGGGAAATATCTTCATAACAAAAACAAACGATGATGCCGTTGTCAAAATGAATTTTATTACTCCAATGTTTAAAAAAAAATATTCCCCAACACTCAGTCTCTGTGTGTTAGTAGCATAATCAATAGAAATACCTCCAATTTCATATCTTTCGTGAATATGTCTATTTAACCCACTTACTAAACTCTGTATTGTGGAATTGTAATTTGTCAGCGTGCTAAATGTTTGTGCTTCTGACTCAGTTGCGGACTTTTCGTGCTTGACAGTCTGATCTTGTTTGAATATTTTAAATATGTTTCAATAATATACCCATACATGTTTTTTTTTAATTCCTTTGATGAGATCCCTGTGTTTCTTTCTTCTTAATAGTAGTTATTTTATTTTTTTGCGATGGGGTCAGTGTGCTAGAAGATTACTTTATTCTTATCCATTTTTAATATTGTCTTGATAACCCCTCATGATTGTGACCACGAAACTGCGATCGCATAGAAGTTGGTGTGCTATCAGTACCCACCACCACCCAGTTTGATTTCCTCCCGTGGGGAGATGTATTCGGTACAACTTTATGTAATGCTGTTTGTCAGTACTTGTTATATGAACCGAATCTGTGCACTCTAAGCGATCATAGGAAATATGCTAAGAAGGTAATACACGGAGAGTCTCAGGAAGGATGTAGAATGTGTCCATGCATAATTCCAAAGAGATAACATCCATACAATAAATAAAATTGTGGTATGTCTAGAAATTGGATTAAGGAAAAAATAAATGTATATCACATAAAGCTCTTACATAAAATAAATGCAAATGATCAAATTAATTGTTGAAATATAGGTAGGAAGTAGAATATTGCAGTAACATCGGACATGAATAAAACCATAACATTTATCAATAAAAACTACAGAAAACATGGACTATCGGAGAATACTATATGTCATTTTCCTGTCGACACATTGGGAAATACAGATTAGAATGTAGCACTGAATACCAGAATATACAAACTAATATACGACGTACCGGCATATATAATATGGGAGATGGACCTACCAAGTTTTATAATAAAAACACCAAAAAAGGTTGGTCTAGAAAATTTCAATTCATTTACAACAAAAGACTGTAACACACTACTGTACGGATGGTGTTTCTTCTCCCAAATGGTCTATTAAATAAAGAATGTATGCAGATGAATGTACTCTTATTCTGGAATTAGAAGTTATTCAATGAAAAACAAGAATACGTCTTACATGGGACTAATCTCCTAAAAATAAGCCAATGGCAAAATAAGCAAAAATAAGCAAAAAGCGGAATACGCAAAAAAGAAAGAAAAAACTGTACACCAACGTGGCATGCTAGAAAATATCTTCTAATAGATAGATCATTGTGGCATGCAACTTTTCTACAAACATTACAACTGATTCTTCGAACATTACAACTGATCTAAAAACATTGCAATTGTGCTTCAAACACTATAACTGTTATTCAAACATTACATTTGTTCTTCGAACATTACAACTGATCTAAAAACATTATAACTGTTCTTCAAACACAAGAACTGTTATTCAAACATTACATCTGTTCTTCAAACATTACTACTGTTACACAAGCATTACAACTGTTTTTGAAACGTCCACTGGTAGACATTTCGCTCCATTCTGGCACATTTCTCTATCTTCTAGCCGACCAAGTCTTTAGTCTTGCTCCTTAATGATATGTGTTTATGGTGAAGAATTAATCAATACCAATTTTACCGATTTGAAGCGATCGAGATTGATCCCATGATATACCGTACGCGAGCCAAGGGGTTGACATATGTCAATAGATGACAACATAGCATGACTATGCGAAGGTCCGGCATATTATCTGTTTTTAATAACTATGAAACGGGATTGCGATTAAGTGTGTTATATTGTTTGACGCAAGTCTACATATTAATTTGCAAAAAAAATACTATTATTATTTCTTATTGTAAAACATTTTGAGATTAATGGGGAGCGATAGATCGTTATCATTTCTTAATGAAGATAAATGGGACAATTTGAGATGTGGGACAAACAACAACAGGAGACAATATAGGCAATTGCCATGATCTTAGTAATGACACATCATTTTTTAGATTTTAGATGGTGCGCCCACATCGATATATGATACCACTATCCTGATGTTGTGAAATATCATTTTATGTTGAATTGGCAAAAATAAGACTGTATCATTCATCATTTTAGAAAAAAACAAGAAATTCAAATTCGTATAAGAAGGCAATATTACCAGCTGTATACTACCATAAGTAGCCGGTTATAACCAAAATAGTGATAATTCATATTGTTTTTTTGGAAAGGAAAATATAATATTAGTTTCTTAAGTGCACATGTGTAGAGATAACGCGGAATTCTATTATTTCAAATATGCATTAATCTTGGATAACAATAGATTTATTTCACTATATCCTAAGACACTGCATCTGATCAATGTGTATATAAAATGTCAGATAACCATAGAATACAATCAAATATTTTCTAAATTTATTAATTGATTTTTGTTTAACATTATTTGATCAGCATTTCAGTAATATTCATGATAAGAACAAGCTTACGAAGAATACATCGTATAAACAATAATCACTGGGAAGGGCCTTTAAAGCGGAAATTAAAATTAACACAGGAAAAAAGAGTATATAATAGACTGGGTAGGAGGGAAAATTGTCCATGCAACGAACCAACAACGACCACTCACTTACGTCCCTTCTTACAGGAGAGTTATATATTTGATTACGGTCTCCATTTTACAAGCAACCGACGCCCTTCTTAGAATCCATATAGTGTTATTAGTTGACAACATAAATAAACGTTAGACAACATAGAATGCCCAATGAAAAGATGGACATTCCTGAGAAAATGACAACATTGTATGGCAATATCCGTTCATTTATAGCCTTCGTGTATATTGTGATATAACTTCATTGCTATGACACTGGCATACATTTCAATATACACTATACCGTAATTAATGATAAAATGTTTCCTAACATTCTTATAATGTAGTCTTGTGTTCATTGTCCTTACTGATGGTGTCTTTCTTATAATAAACCTCGGATTTACTCCAGAATTCAATCTAAGGAACATTTTTACATTTATTTTCTGAATATGTATAACAGCGACGTAGATCTAAAACTTGACTATCTTATCAATGATTTCTATCGATTCTTCAGGATTTATGGAATTGTAAGAATATGTATTTCTCATTAAAGTTATGGCGGCTGTAAAGCATCTTATAATGAGTAGATACGACATTTGTTAAAATGCTTAAAATATGCTTAAAAAAACCATTACTTATATCTTCTTCAGAGCTATTGGTGATTAATGGCAGACATGTTTTATTTAGATAATATTGGTTTACCATATTTCATTTTTAATAGTTCATTTATTATCTGTTTTATTATTATTTACCAGCTCTAATTTGAAGCAGTATATCTATTAATTTTAAGAGGGAAATTGTAGCTAATATAGATTATCATTATTAACTAATAGTTTCACACGATGAAATGTTATTTGGCAATATTTCTAGATAATCCTTGGATAAAATATCATTTCTATCCTATGATGTTTTTGCTTCCAACTAAATATACTTATAAATAAGCTCGCGATCATTTTTTTGAGTGGTATTTGTATGTAATATCATGAAATTGGCATCGTTAAGACAAAAATAATATTTTTATGTAATAGAATGTAATAGTGTTTGTTTATATAATTGGTGCGCCCCCTGGTGGGAATGTAGATATAAACCTCGTGTATATTAACTTAATTAGTAGCAAATTTAGTCGGCATGTGGTTTAGGCATTTGTTGAGAGTATACAGTTATATTAATGCTAAAACATTACAACAAGCACTCTACAGTACACGGAGTTCGTTTCCTTTGTTTGTATACTAAATATTTATTTTAAGTTTTAGCTTACAACATTCGAGTTCACTGTGCACCGCACGTACTGTATCTTAGTATTCAAAAGTGACCAGTGGGGTTGACCGTACTGTATTATTTTTTGTTATTATCAGTCAGATTTAATTGAAATAACATGTTAATTCAGGCTAGTCCTGCTCTGTTAATTTGAAGCTGTAATTGTTGACACTAAAAGGATATTCAACTGTATGCATACTGGCAATTAGACTATCGTTTATTGAACTCCTAACAGTTTAGCAACTCGCTATATTTAATGCTGTGAAGTTTCTTTTGCTACAATATTTTAAACTGGCGAGTTCGATTCCCATCCATGGGGAGGTGTAGTCGATATTATCTTATTTGACAAAGTTTTACTCCAGTATGATCTATCAATGAAACTGATTGCCTTTACATAGCTGGAATATTGTTGTCAAATGGTGTGAAACAACCACAAACCTAATTCTTATATTTGTTGGCAACCTATATCAAAAAAATATTCCAAATATTCCAAAATAATATTTGTTTGACTTTATCCGTATTATCAAATGTTGACCCCAGTGTGTTTCACTCAGAGTACCTGCTCTTTTTGTCATTCTACGTACATGCTCAATGTGGCTTCGTAATTGTTTTATTAAATGACTATGTGCCAAGGGAGCATGGTGGACGGTTTATTTGCAACAGATGAAGGCTGTATCTGCACCAACTTGGAACTAGATATGTTTCCTACTTAAATACTAACTATCCCCTTGTGTGCTGCTATTGCCAATCTACAGTAAGTCTAGCCACTTCACTGCCTATCTAACGAAAGGTGGAAATGTTTTGGTAAACGTGAAATTCAACATTACAGAGCATATTGTGGATGAAACCTAAAGTATATGATATATTTCTTATGCTATGGGTTACAACTCTTCCGAGAGGGCGGTAATTACGTGTCCTCTATTTGGAGAACACAGATAGTGGTTTACTTATCAAACCTTATCCACACATCTCGTTTAACTAGTAGCAATAAAGACATTGTTTTTGTGTGTCTTTTTCGCCACTTTGATCGAATATCTTCTAGGATTCGGTTACTTTGTGTTCGTCTCAAACACTTACACAACAGCTTATTATTGATAACTTGACAATGCCTGATACATGTAATTGGCATACTTTTAGGTCACGTGGATGTCAAATAGTCAAATATATTTGTCAAATGATGTGTAGCAGCCATGGAAAACATTTGTGTAGGGAAGAGGGTCCAATTCATCTGTATACACAGCTGTAATTATTAATATAACATGTCAATATATTATATGGAAAACAGCGCAATGGTTGGAATTGACAATGCGCCATTGTGTGTTTTATTGACGTTTGTTTATGTATTGTTGTCTCTGGTATTAAGGCAGTGACAATTTTTGATAGATTTCCAGATAATAGGTGTCAAATCGTATCTTATGATGTGTCGTCCATTATTGCAACAACAAAAAATAGAAGAAAATTATGGGAATATTGTACAAGGTTAAGGCATATAATTGATGTGGACATTTTAATGTTCAATGTATGGATATCATAGGGAACTGTAGGCTTCTTAACTTTTTCGCAAATGTAACTCCAAATGTGCTTTACGCATTTATATTGTCACCATATATATATCTGTCATTATATCACAGCAAACACAAAATGTGGTTTACGTATATACATTGTCACCATGTATATATCGGTCATTTTATCACAGCAAACAAAAATATACATTGTTACCATGTATATATCTGTCATTTTATCACAGCTAGCACAACATGTTTACGTATTTAACTATATATGTCTGCCATCAACTACTGCACATAATTAACTGTTTACTATATAAATATTAAATGTGGGTCGTTGACACTTGGTCAATACAAGTGATGTTATTTATGTTTTGTGTGAAATGTAGGCAGAAAGGATCGTCACAAAGGACAAAATTGTGTCTTTCAAGGGGATGAGGGATGTACACATATCAAACCCCATCTGTAATGCAATGAGAGGGCACTATCCATAGAACATTATGTTTAAGATAAGAAAAAGATATGGCTGTGTAGCTTGATGTACATTTCGCAAGAAACAAATATTTATGAAAAACGACGAGTACTACTACACTCCAACCTATGCATTCTGTTTAAGAGAAAATAGTTGTTCTGTTTGGTGTTTAGCTGTACTACATTTTACTCTGATCTGCATTGCAACTGTCATACAGGCGTCAAAAGCTTCTAAAACATGTCCAAAAACTGTTCTAATATTTGAAGAAACATGAAGGGCTGTTAAAATAGATACCGTGGTTGTTATATATATAATAATAATAATCTTTAATTGGATTTCCCTGTTTATTCGTTCTACCCCTTTTCTTCAGAACAAAGCTTTCGAAGATGCCAATGCTGTAATCAGAAGCTGTCAATCGAAGGACATACAATTCAATGGTCATACAAAAACCAACCAACAAACAAACTATGATCTACAAAACACTACACAGAAAACTAAAAACTGAGCAACACAAACGCCACGTAGATATGGTCCATTGAATCTTTTCTATAGAGATATATGATATAGATGTACATATGAAAACATCATCTAAGATCAATATTTTTCACAGACTATAAATCATACAATAAAAAGTTGTTTTGTAAATTTGAAGGTTCCTTTTAAGCATTAATACGAGATGGTACTAGTATACTATTGGTTTTAATAATAAAAAGAACAAAATGTGTGGTGACACGGAAAGATTCTTTAAAATGTTGATGTGATTTTATTTAAATTTGTTTACTCTTTTATATATGATTTAAATCTTTCATAGACATCATAAAAATTATCTTTTCACAATTAAATACTTAATATTTTGAAGGCCAAAGTCAGCGCTTATAGAATTACGACGTATAATGCATATACATGTACATATATATATATATACTTAATATTATAATTTGACAGCAATCTAACTCGGCAATTTTTAATATATTGTATAGGATAATGAAGAATTCATTATACAGTCACAGGAAATAAAGTATATTATACAAACGTCTAGAAGCAAGTGACAACCATACAATATATCTGTTCCACTGGATCTCAAAGTTATTAAGGATACTATGTTAATACTAAATATTATATACGTCTGAAAATTAAACCGAACAGTGTTAGAATTAGATTTTAGAGCTATATAGTGGATGTAGTCGAGTGGTCTAGGGCGCTGGACGTAAGGCTAAGCGAATGGTGCTGCAGTGTAACAATGGTGTGGGTTCAAATCCCGTCGAGGGAAGAACAAAAATTTGACAGCTCTAAAATTAAACCAAACAGTGTTAGAATTAGATTTTAGAGCTGTCAAATTTTTGTTCTTCCCTCGACGGGATTTGAACCCACACCATTGTTACACTGCAGCACCATTCGCTTAGCCTTACGTCCAGCGCCCTAGACCACTCGACTACATCCACTCCGTAAAAAAGGAGCTTCAATAGTCGTAGTGTTACCTTGTCTCGTAAGGCAAATCTAGGGATAGGCGTAAGACATGTGTATAAGCGTGTGTAGATGGTACATATATATACTTAATATTATAATTTGACAGCAATCTAACTCAGCAATTTTTAATATATTGGATAGGATAATGAAGAATTATTCACTATACAGTCACAGGAAATAAAGTATATTATACAAACGTCTAGAAGCAAGTGACAACCATACAATATATCTGTCCCACTGGATCTCAAAGTTACTTTAAAGGATACTAGGTTAATACTAAATATTATATACGTCTGAAAATTAAACCAAACAGTGTTAGAATTAGATTTTAGAGCTGTCTAATTTTTGTTCTTCCCTCGACGGGATTTGAACCCACACCATTGTTACACTGCAGCACCATTCGCTTAGCCTTACGTCCAGCGCCCTAGACCACTCGACTACATCCACTCCCTATATATATATATATGTAAAATATACATATACATTGTACTAACAGAAATATAAAGTGTGATGAAGTACTCTTTCAAAGAGATAATTTGCATGAAAATATTATTTTTATTTGAAATTTGATAATTCATTTTTTTGTGTGTACATTAACTCGCACACTTTGACCATAGTACAGGAAAATATGGTAGTCGCTGTTGTCATGATCGTATGGTAGGTGGATTTACAACTACCCGTGTAATCAGTGTCTATCACCATTAAGGTTGTGAGTTCGAACCCCACTCATGGCGAAGTGTACTTGATACAAAATGATGTGACAAAATTTGTCAGTGACTTCAATGTCAGGTTTTCCCCAGCTGCTCCGGTATCCTCCACCAGTAAAGCTGACCGCCACGATATAACTGAAATACTGATGGAAGTGGTGTAAAATACCATAACCCAACTCCCATATATATTACATCACGAATGCTTTCATATTATATTTAACATTTCTTTATACATTTAAATATATAATATATATACAGTCAAACCTGTATTAAGAGGTCACCTTTGGGACAAAGAAAAAGTGGCCTTATAATACAGGTTACCTCTTAAAAGAGGTTCAATTCGTATGAAAATGAATATGACCAGACAAGAAAAGGTGACCTTATAAGACAAGTGACTACTTTATAGAGGTGACCGTATGGGCAGGTTTGACTGTAGCTATGCGTTCGATATTGTAATGTCATCTTGTGGCTGGTCGAGTAACTTGAAACATCGTTCTTTGTTATTCATTTTGGTTTTTTTCATCCATTTTGGTGTAAAGTAATTGATTGATGATTCTAAGTATTTATTTTATATATAGTATGTCTTTGCATCATGTGGTACGTGAAATATACGAAAGTCTGTGTACCATCCTATATATATATTGAACGAACTTCTATTTAAGAATAGTATTGCACGCATTGTCAAGTTTTTCAATATTAGGGATGGATCTTATTTACCCATTTGTTTGAACTGTCTAACAGTAAATTGAATTTATTGAAATTCACGTTTTTGCATGCAATCTTCTGTTTTTTCAATTACAACATGCCATGACAAGCAAATTACAATGTATTAACAAATTAATGCAAGACCATGATATTTGTTATTTATAATACGAGA
Source organism: Bathymodiolus brooksi (assembly GCA_963680875.1). Lineage (NCBI taxonomy): Eukaryota > Metazoa > Mollusca > Bivalvia > Mytilida > Modiolidae > Bathymodiolus > Bathymodiolus brooksi. Next base: position 89,730,986 of record OY804581.1, on the reverse strand, counting down.
TAAAATTGTATACATTGGATATATAACAAATTAATGAATATGGTTCTTGTAACCAAGTCTTGTTGTGTACGATCCTGTTATATCAATCCAATGCGAGGAAGAGAACATGACAGGAGTATTTTGTTCTCTATCCAGAGATACAGTATTTTAATCTATATAAGGTCTAGCACATTGTTGATGTCCAATGTGGGTTGCCCTGTATCCAACATAGAACCCGATGTAGATAACATAGGGTTAGTGTTATGGTGTGTGACGCCACTTTCAACAATATTTCAGTCATATCGTGGCGGTCAGTTTTCATGGAGGAAGCCAGAGTTCCAGGAGAAAACCACCACCCTACCACAAGTCACTGACAAACTTTATCACATAATGTTGTATCGAGTACACCTGACGATACGCGCGCTATTGGTGATACTTTGACTAAATAGAACATTAAATAAGTAAAACGAATGTAGATTTTTTTTTTTAGATTGATGGATTTTGATTTCCGATACATGCTTGTATAGGTAATGATACGAATAATTGCTTTATTATATTAGATATGGTTTATTTTTGCTTTTGAACACGAATTTATTGGAAGAAAATGCCGTTAGCGCACTTTTTTCACATGAAACGCGTTACAAAATATCCGTATGTTTTTTTTACATTTTTTCTCAGTAAAAACCTAAAAAACGTTTTTCGAACCAATTTTTTGTGGGATCGGAAGCAGATTCAGTGTACTTTATGACGTCATTACCGATTTCTGATTAAAGGAATGCTTGAAGGAAACAATCGGTAAGTTCATGGAAAGAAAAGAATGCAACGCTGAAGGAAAAACATCTGCATGCCAAAAAAACAAGCTTTATTTCAGCTATGTTTTACAAAATTTTCACCAAAAAAATATACATATCAAATGTGATTATATTTTGTATCTTAAAAAACGAAGAAATCTTTTCAAAAATGATTTTTTTTAGAAAGTTAAAAAAATATTTCTAAGGGTCAACAAAAATGTCCAGTTGCAACTTGACGTAAAACTTTACACATTTGGAACTATATTTTTCGCATATAATTTTCGTGCTAAATCCAAATAGCAAAAATTTGCATTTTCAGTGGAAGGGAATGATCTTAACAAACTTGATTTCGGATAAGAATTACGATTTCTACGTAAAATTGTAGAAGTTCAAACAATTTGTCCAGTAAACGTTTTATCTTATCGACGACAAAATAACGTCGCGCTACATACAATCTTGCTATATTTTTCAGAGGGAATATTTCTATTAAAATGAAAGAAATAGATATACAAAATGTATAAACAACAGCAAATAAAAGCGAAACAAATAACAAACAAACGATATCAAAAACTTGAAAAACAACAACAAAAAAATAAGCAAACAAACAAACATTGAAACAAATACAGCAAAGTAAAACACCAACAGCACATATCTATATAGACAAGCAAGCGAAAATAAAATTAAAATAAACAAAAACAAAAAGTGAAATTCCGAAATGAAGAACAATACATCAAAACAAACCCCACCTCACCCCAACCAAACCCAAGTTATGCAAACACAAATAATGGGGGGGGGGGGGGGGGGGGGGGGCTGAAAGAAGACGCGCAACGTTCTTCTCAACGTTAATTATGTGTAACGTCAAGTGTCACCAACATCGCGCGTAACGTCGGACTCGCCTGAGTGGGATTCGAAATCACAACGTTAGACGGCCTCTGTAGATAATGCAATAATGGTATGTAAGGATCATGAACTTATAGGTTACAACATATATACATTTATGTGGCTTCTCTAATTCTGGTATTGTCACATACCAACCTCTTCATGGGATGTAATACCCTTCGATGAGTAAAGTACATTATGATCGCCATATGTTTACTGTAATACCTTGCGATTAGTAAGTATGAAACACATAGGACAGGATTTAAGAATAAATGCAGAAAAATATTAACTAAAGATTAATATATTGTTAATGAAAAGATGAAACAGCCGTTAAGATGTTGCGATTATGAAACCGTAATAGTCCTAATTGTCAGCCCACCGTCTCTCTACATTCTGTACCTTTATTAACATTAAAATGAATTGACGGTTTGTCGTTAAATGTTGACTTAACTGTGTATTCTGTTTGTTTGTAGTTCTTTTTATTCCTTTGTTTGTTTGCTTTAATATTTAATGCGTTCACAAAAGTATATCCCGACTCCCGAGAGGAACATCCAGACATAAAAATAGATGATAGCTTCTCTGGCGAGCGTATGTATCGCTGCGATGTACAAATGCACATGCATAAACAAACAACGCCTGTCAGACAGTATGTGAGTTATGTGCACGGCGTATGCCAAATCAGACACTCGTTGAGCGACAAGAACCTTCCAGTAGCTCTTATGTGTATAAATAATACCATGCATATGTGATGGATTATACTCCGGAGTGAAGGCTTTACGTAATATTGTCATACTTTACAAATATATGATTTGCTTAAGTCAGATTCTCCACGTGGCTAAATTGTTTCTTCTCTTTATAGACGCCTGTGCTAATAGCTAAAATGTAATATTATGTTATTTGAAAAATCTTTATGCTTTTCTTCTGCCTTTGTAATTTACTTAATGGTCTCATAGACGTTTTCTTGTTCTTTCAATGACAATACCGATACTATACTTGAAATTGTTTTATTATTTTTATGGTTACAACGTTTAATTATGATATTTATTTATATATATTATGACCATTTGTCACTAGTAAGACAAATATTGATAATCAAATGTGCATGGTTTCTTTTTTTTCATTATGAAAAGAAAATTTAAACAGTTCAAAGTGTATCTTTCCCCCTCCCCCTCTTTTTTATTTTGAAAAGAAATCTTAATCAGTGATTGTCAACAATTCCTTCAATACCAAAACAAACAATCACTTCTCACTTCAAACCACTGAACATTACAAAGACCCCGACTTATGACGTTGGAAATGCACAAAAATGTGGCGGGAACAAACCGGTTAATGGAATCCAATCTCCCTGTTCCCCCTCTCTTAGTATATTTTCAGTTGTGAGACAGTCGCAAGAATATAGAATCATTTAACAAATAGCTAAATAATGTATAGCCATCTATTTGATTTTGTAAGACCCCGTACATAAAGTTAAATAGTTAATTAAATCAAAATAATAATTATAAAATGAAAAAAATTATACCCGCATCCGATTGTTAGGAGATACACGATAAAAACTGGTATTTTTTCATGTTTGTTAAATTTAAATATTTGTAATACATGTAGTGCTTACTGATAGTCATTGTATTATATATTGTATACCGTATACAACAAAAAAGAGAATATAATTAAAAGCTAAATCTTACCACACAATGAGACGATTTAAAAATTAATTTCCTACAAAACCGTTAAACACGCCCATATTTTACGATTTAAAACAGATTTAAATCTACGTACATTGTACCTATAGATGACATATCTTTGGTAAATAAAACGAGCAGTAGCTTATTTGAATATAATTAAATGTCTACAACATTTGTCATCTTTGAATATTAATAATATATTGTATATACGTATGTAAGCCGTTCAAAAAATATTTAGTATATTATTTCATAAGCACATTAAACTAATAGGATATATTATAAAACATGGTATAAATATTAAAATGATTACGTAATTAGCAGGGTATTTGAAAATGTCATACATGTACGTGTATTAGTATCAGAGACATAGTTTTATAAGTCTCTGTTAGTGGCAACAAAAAGGTGATGACTATCATTATTTACTTTCTTGTAGTAAACACATTCAGATTTTGTCACACACATATATACAAGAGGTGAGGGTTGGGGTCCCATTTAACCGGTTTAACCCCACCACATTGTTGTGCCTTTCCCATGCCAGAACCTGGATTCCCAACGTTATATGTCGTGGTCCCCTTTTTGCTTTCAGTTAACTAAGATGAGAGGTGATTGTTCGCTTTGTTGATATTGATGTAATTGTTGACCATCACTTATAAATATATAAACTATAAATTTGGATAAATAAAATGTATCATGTCAAGACTGTAAACTATATATATACCAAATTATAAAACCTTTCGTGTGACCGCCTTATTTAACCTTTAACATTGAAAGTTACATCAATCAATTCCAGAAACCATAGTAATAACATCGATACAGAGATGCATCATATAGCCAATATGCATAAAACAAATCTGACATTTTATAAGGCAGGATTATATTGGATTATTTGAATAGATTCTAGTTAAAAATTAAATTCACTTAGGTTCTTTACAGGAGAATATCAGTAAATCAATTCCGTGGAGCATAAGAATGGAGCGTACAGTGGGGAGGGCCAATTTTTCGGAATAGACAGGACAGTCAAGCAAAAATAAAGTTAATTTGGTTTCATATACCCTTGTTTGCTTACACAATCATATTTATTTTTGCTTTCATGCTAAGAATTCCACCTTTTAAAAATTTTTTTGCCAATGAAGGAGGGACAAAAACATAGCTCCTGCACCACTTTTCAAAGTGGATAGAAACCCCTCCTGGTCTATGCCCCTGGTTCCATCTCGATATTTGTATGAAGGACGCAAGCGTAATTTGCAATTGGTTAATGTATGCATCTTTTTCTGATAATCTTTGTGGTACATACTCATTACATACATAGTGTGGTGGTACAAGACTTTGTATCAGATCGAGTCTGTTGTGTGAACCAGTATCACTACGAGTCGTGATAGCGACGAGTTGTGGTGCGGTTTGTTCACGCAACAGGCAAGACCTGATATAAAGTCTTGTACCAACACACTATGTATGTAATACGTTTATCTAACATTTCAATAAAAATGAATTTTCAACAAATAACAAGGGTTGAATTAAAATTTGTACAATACTCTCGGGGAGACTACATTTTGTGCATGACGTCACGTTATTTTTTCCGTTCTTTCACCAATGCCAGTTACTGTGTTTTGTCTCACATTCCAATGATATGACGTCATGTCAAAGTAGTTCGGTAGAGAACGTCTCGTGCACGTCGTGCCATTCTTTTATCACCACAGTGTGGTGATACAACATTTTGTATCAGACAGGCTACTTTCTTTAATTTCAAAGGAAAACGTACATAATGTTAGATAAATACCCATTACATACATAGTGTGGTGGTACAGGACTTTGTATCAGGTCGATCGAGTCTGTGGAGTGAACCAGTATCACTACGAGTCGCGATAGCGACGAGTTGTGATGCGGTTTTTTCACACAACAGGCAAGACCTGATACAAAGTCTTGTACAAACACACTATGTATGTAATAATTTTATCTTTTACATTTCAATAAAAACAAATTTTAAGCAAATAACAAGGGTCGAAATAAGATTAACACATTTGTACAATACTCTGAGGGAGACTACATTTTATGCATGACGTCATGTTTGTTACCGTTCATTCTATTGTTTTGTTAACGTTGCTCACATTGACGTGTTTTATCCCGCATTCCAATGATATGACGTCATGACAAAATAGTTCGGCAGAGAAGATCTCGTGCAACGTCGCGCCATTCTTTTATCACCACAGTGTGGTGATACAACATCTTGTATCAGACACCTTGTATCAAACAGGCTACTTTCTTTAAATTCAAAGGAAAATGTACAAAATGTTAGATAAAAATGGTATACAGATAACATAGTACATACAACACAAAACACTATGTACACTATATCTAACATAGAAATGTTTATACAAACAGAGGTGAGCCAGGAGGACAATCACTGGTGTTGTTAAAGCTAAGTGACAAATCCACAAAGATTTCTTCGTGGATAATTTTGTGCTGATCTCATTTAGCTCTCCAAATTTTGAAATGGTGGTATTTCTATACATATTTTGCGCTAATACAATTTTTCCTTTTCTCGGACATAAAACTACATTTAAGTAAATAATGAAACTCGTCTTCAAGATCTGGAAAATAAAATAATGTCCATACTCGCTCCCTCCTATTCCAATTTATTAAGAGTGACAAAATAGAGTAATGATGCATATTGCTCAAAGGACAAACACACAAATAAAGGACGTTTGGACTTGGATTGGACTAAATTTTCCGTTGAAATATAAATGGGGAATATAGTTATTGTAAGTGGTTATTGTTGTTATTACATCATGATACAGCAGTACAATCAGAACGTACTGGGGCAATGCCTGGTGGAACTCACAGATAAGTATAATATTTATGAACAATTGGTCGATCTGACAGTGATAAATGACGGATGTCTGGGCCGGTTTTAATACTTAGACCGCTTCAGAGTACAACAGATGAACAATTTGATAAACCTAGAGCCATGCAAGCTTTATATGTCTCTGATATGTTTGTTTGTTTTATGGTGTTTAACGCCACTTTCAACAATATTTCAGATATATCGTGGCGGTCAGTTTTATTGGTGGATGAAACAGGAGGAACCAGAGAAAACCACAGACCTGTCGCAAGTCACTGACAAACTTTATCACATAATGTTGTACACCTCGCCCTGATCGAGATTCGAACTCACAACATCAGTGGTGATAGGTACTGATTGCATATAGGTATTTGTAAATCCAAATACCATGCGATCACGGCCACGACGACCCCTTATATGTCTCTGATATTACATATTAACAAATATGCTGCCCACAAAAGTTGTCTTACAATGTATTGGTTTTATATACACGTACAAATGTCCTTTACAATGGTGTATTGTGTGTTGAAATTTAAGGTTAAACATAAAAATAACAATTAAGGATATACACAGTATATTATATGTCATAGTGTTATTATTGAACTTTAATTATTTCTACTTAAATGGCAACTTGTGATAAGTATATATAAATATAAATAGAGAGAGGAGGTTTAAAACTTTGTGAAAACTTTGTTTATTTTAACGGGTTTTATTTGATTTTTCTTAAAATCTTAATTTTAACACCTCGACGTAAGTGTTCATTTTGTTTCTTATTGAAAATAATATTTGTATAATATAAAGCCCTTTAACGTTGCATGCATATGTAACACTTTCCCTTGCAGTATATAATATATATAAGTTTTTAATTAGAAAGAGGTCTGGGAACTCTCACTGAGCCAAAAATATGACAGGTCTTCAATGCGTAATGCATTCCAAGAGTGAACAAATTTATGGGTATATAAATAAAAAGTGCTATGCTAAAAGCATTTTATAATAAAATGTTCATTCTGCAGTAAATATAATTTTTGTAAGATTTCACTTCAATATTTATCACTCTTTGTCTTGTGATTGGTTGATTTATTGGTGTTTGGCACCATTATTTGAAGAAAAAAATATATATTATGCACTACATAAAGGATTTAATTAAAAATTGACAAACACAAAATACTACACTGTCGGAACAGTTCCAAAATGACAAACACAAAATACTACACTGTTGGAACAGTCCCAAAATTCAATAAAAAAATCAGAGGTAAAATCGATATATCTTAATACACAAATAAATGATCACTCCCTTTCATGGCTTGGTACAGGCACTTAAATAAAAATGAAAGGATAACAAAATGAACATTTCTTTATAAAAGAGAAACACAATGATTGTGAAGTTACCAAGGCATAACAAAAAATATCATATTACTAGATTTGGGGGTGGAGAAAATTACACCCATTAAATTTTATCTATTTTGTAAACAATATCAATAAATATGAAAAACTTGTAAATAAATATAATCTTCTCCTAATTTAAGTACACGTACACGTTCTTTTTATATGGAATTACAATTTTCTAACAATCAGTCTCATAATATTTTATTGGTGATTAATTTCCCACAAAGGTAAGGTTACAAAACAGATTAATAAGAAATCAAAACACGGTAAAATATACATACATGTGATTTATGGGGTGTAGAATACTTATATTGAAAACTACAATTTAATTCTATAAAACATGTACAAACATCGATAGGTAATGCTCATTTTAACCCATTATCCCGTGTAGTTTACTTTAATAAAGCTTCTCATATTTATTCGTCTTTTCCACGGTTTTAATTGATAAGAATAGTTCATGTTATGCCTCGTTAGTTTAGTGTGATGTTACTTTGAAGGGTTATAGACATATATAAGTAAATCTCTATAAACTTTCTCTTTCTACTAACCATATGTCTGTGTAGTGTAATCTGAGCGCTGACGATACTGATTAGCTACACAACGTCAAGCTTGTTTTAATCCATTCCAGATCAAGAGGGAGTTCTCAAACACGCTGAGAAAACTTTTTATGCCAAGAGATATTTTTTACTGAAGGAAGTTACAGAACATCATAGATATTTTTAATCCAGTATTCATATCCGATTCTCTTCTATGTATATGTACTCTAAGGATCTATATTAAAGAAATTTCTCTACATCAACAGCAGAGGTGGAGATGGTGATTATTGTAACATTAAAGTGATTATGGCGGTGTAAACGGATTAATCAGTGTTAAATATTTGTGGGACAAATGGAGACGATGAATGTGTTGTTGTTTTTACTATGGTTTTATCAATATGTGACAGTTATATTATCTTCAGCACTGCCTGATACCATTATCATAGGTAAGTAATTTTTTTTTAATATTATATTGTAATCAATTTTAAAATTCAACTTAATGACACTAGACACGCTAGTGCTGTCTATCCATTGTTTCGCCTTGTCTTCCATAATTCAATTAAATTGTAGGGGGAATATTGGGTGATAACAGCTGAAATTAACAGATTTTCGAAGACATTTTACTAAATACATTAATTTATTTTCCAATAGTTTTCGGGATGATAAAAATCCGCTTGAAATACACAAACGGTTGAAATTTTAATATTAAAGAAAGTCCAAGTTCCCCATATTTTCCTCTTCAGTAAATTACAATTAATTGAAACGTTTGAAGGAGTCTTACATCATATAGATATACAAAGTTTTGAAAAAACGAAAAACTATTCACAAGAAATGTAAAAATATGTGTTTAGATATAAAAATTCATCTTTACGAAATTAATTAAAAATAGAGGTTTCCTAAAGGGACGTTACAGTTTAGTCTATCATAAAGGAACTTCTACAATACATATACAAGATGTCAGCCCACATTTTCATTCACAGTAAAAAGTTAGGAAACTATCGTTATATTGAGACGTAGGGGAGTTGTGAATTTGTTCGGAAGCATGTCCTCACCTCCCCCTTTTGACAATTCTACATACGCAAATGTAATGATGTGTATGGGAAGAAAAATAAAGGGGGGGGGGGGGGGGGCTGAAGTAAAGTAAATAACAGAATTTATTAATACTACATGTATTTTTACATTTGCCTTCGCTTTTCTCTCCCTAGAAAATAAAAGAAGTTAGTTTTACTATCACATCGCTGTTTAATTGCTCATTACATAACTTCATTGCATATATTTAGATAAGACAAAGAATACAAATCAAAACAAATGAATGCCACTCCATGTGGTATTGACTGTTTAATGCCATCCATCTGGTTAGGATGGCCACCCCACGACGACCACATGATGAAGGCGGATGGTACTTGTGTTAATTATTATCACATTTGATTTAATTAGCGCTGTATCTATGAGGACGTCGGAGAGACGAGTGATTACACAGAGGGGCCATCTCAAAATAGCAATTAAAATAGACATCAATGGCTGCATAATCATGTGTATAAATCTAATTTAATTATGTTAAATTTTTATTTTATTAAAAAAAATTCCCATATTATTATGAAATATTTTAACTATTATTAGAAACATATAAAATTAGTCATGAATAAATATAATATATAATGAAATAAAAGACGCCGATTTAAAGATACAGGGAAATTGTATAATTAATTTGTCACGTCATAAATATCTTTAAAAATATTTTATTTGATCTTTCAGATAAATAGATATGATAAAGAGGCTTGTGTACTCCTGTGAAGAAAATAAACTAATTATATATAGAATACAGGGAACACATAACAATATTCTAGAAACCTATCTTATCGATAAAAAAATGAAAATAAAGTTGACAGATTTTGGCGAATTGTACATGTACTACAAAAGAGCGTCGTCGTGATAGTAATTCCCCATACAAATTGTAGATGGGTTAAATTGTGATGTGGGGAAGGGGAAGGGATACATAAATAAATCGATTAACACTTATATTTCGTAAAATTAAAAAAAAGCAGAATCCTTAAATAAGAATGAGGGAAATGAATTGAAAATAACTCGATTAACATAATATTTTGTAAAGCTATGAAAACAAAACAGATAAAAACTAATGTGTTACGTGCTACGTACAATGTATGTACAATTCTACTCAAACCCATAATCTATTAATCCAGGTCTTAATTAATAGGTTTCATATTTCTATAATATTGTTTAAATTCCGACTGAATTGCCACGGGTCAGACAAGGTTCGTTAACCATCTGTATTTTAACCATAAAATATAATACTTTAGTCAATCGATATTGATATATTGTAGTCAGTATCATTTACAGATACAAAATATTGTTTTTTTAAGAAACGAAACGAAACGAAACGAAATCAACGAAAACGAAACGAAACGAAACGAAATCAACGAAATGAAAACGAAATAAAACGAAACCAACGAAAGCAAAGCGAAATCAACGAAAACAAAACGAAATAGACTGATATGAAGAAAATGGAAGGAAAAAAATAAAAGACAAAACGAAATAAAGTAATAAAAAAAAAAAAGATAATTCGATTTTTTAAATACAATAATTTTGATTAAATATAACCGGGAAACCCATCTTGCATGTCTGTCCGTTACAGTACTCCTCACGTACATTACCCGCAACTCAATTCAAGTCGGGTTTGCTTGCCGACAAACTTTCAGAAGTTCAAATGTCATATTTTTATTTGTGTTTGAGTGTGTGTCAGTATTTATGAATTATAAAGTTTCTGGAGTGGGCATATAGAAAAAAATGGGGGGGGGGGGATATGAGGGGGTATTTTCATAGATTGGGATATTGAGGGTTCATTTTTCGTCTGATTTTATTACGTTTTTCGTTTGTATTCTTCATAAATTTGCCTATTCGCAAATCATACAGGATGGTCTTGAGTTTCAGATTCTGGGCACTATTTGACTACTGGATTTTCCCGACTTGTCACGTTTAATCCCCATGTTGTTGTTCAGTTGTTCCGTTGATTGAAAACTCAGATGGTTGAGCTTCTTATCGATTTTGTCTGTTTTTGTGGACTTTCCCTTTTGAATGCGCCTTGGAGTACGGTACCATTGTTATTACCTTTATTCGGTAGTGTGCCAACAGATCTGGCGTAATGTCTTACCGTTGTTCTTTCCGAGATATACAGGGGTCAAAAAGACCCAACACTATAAACTTTTTATTTCAAATCCTATTGTTCTATTTTGAAGAACTAAAAAGAAAACCAACAGCAACATAACAGGACGTACAGTGAGCGCCCTCCTTACAGAAGAACTTCTGGAAAATATAATGCTTGCAAAAACTAAACATAAGAAACTCTGGAAGTTTTATTGAAATCCATTATGTTGTTTAGGAAGAGTTATGGATAACGCAACAGTATCCTCTCTCTATTGTATAGCCTTGTATGACAATTACTTAGCCTTAAATGACAAAGTCCAAAAGTGAAGAAATTTTAGCAAGAACTGTTGAAATGGGAAAACAAAAATAGAAGGTGCACAATGCCATTTGGTACTAAAGAATTCATGAAATTAATGAACCTTGCCATATGGTATTAAAGATTTCCTGTAAGATTCATTCAATTCCATCAAGTTGTTAAGGAGGAATTGCTTAGGCAGTGAGGGAAGCACTCACGGACAAACGGACATATACTATATACCCCCCTCCCGCTGGATAGCGAGGGGTATAAAAATATGTGCCGTATCAAATTTTATTAATACCGGACAAAATTTTGGAGGGGGGAAGATTTGGGGGTTTTTTTAATATGAAAAGGGATCAAAGGGAAAAAAGGTACTTTTACAAGATATGTAGATTTTTTTTTAATTTCTAAAGTTAATTTTTGATAGGATTTGTATACCTTCGCCAAAAAAAGATTGGGGTATATAGGACTTCTGCTGTCCGTTCGTTCGTTTGTCCGTCTGGTCGTCACACCTTTTTCGTCTCTCCGACACACTTTTAAATTTTGCTCGGACGGGAATATTTATTGGTGAACTTTAACTACTGCACTTCTGTTATTTTAATTCCTCTCCTTTCAACAGACTTGACGTTGCTCTTATGGTTCCCAAATTTAAAAGAAGCCACTAAGTGAAAAGGACAGACTCCCGCTGAATAAATGCATAGTATTCTTGTTCAATGGTGATCAAATCCTGTCCTCTCCTGATGAAAGACACTGAGACATGTGTGGGAAGTAGTCTAGCATCGTATTTCGTTTTGTTTTCGTTGATTTCGTTTTGCTTTCGTTGGTTTCGTTTTATTTCGTTTTCATTTCGTTGATTTCGTTTCGTTTCGTTTCGTTTCTGTTGATTTCGTTTCGTTTCGTTTTCGTTGATTTCGTTTCGTTTCGTTTCTATTTCGTTTCGCACTTTATAGGTACCCTTTTTTTAATGTTGCTCTTAGACTAACAATTATGCATGGTTTTATAACCCTTCAAATGTATTTAGGATTGAACGTACCATCTATAGGATTCACAGAGAGTCACATGTTTAGTCTACATTTTTTCAACGTTCCTGTTTAATAACCAAACGCAATAGGGGCCGTCGTGGTCGTAATCGAGTGGTAGTTTGATTTACAACTTCCTGTGCAATTAGTGCCTATCACCTCTAAATTTGTGAGTCCATGGCGAGGTGTACTCGATACAACGTTATGTGATAAACTTTGTCAGTGACTTGCGACATGTCGGTGGTTTTCTCCAGGTACTCCGCTTTCCTCCACCAATAAAACTGACAGCCACGATATAACAGAAACATTGTAGAAAGTGGCGCTTAGAACTATAAACCAAATCAAACGTTATAACAAGTTGCATCGTCACCATAAACATGTTAATTTGAACATCCATTTATCATGTCTAAGTTATATAATTGTGTTGTTATCTTTTGATATCGGGTAACTTATGAAAATGATAAAGTAAATGTAATTTCTTTTCATCGGTATGTTCAATACCATTTAAAGTCTACATTTATTTTCTTATATTCACTTTATAAAAAACATTCCTATTTGTATAATATATGGACTACATGGCTACATAAAGAATGTGTCATGTGATAGTATGTATTGTGAACACATAAGGTATATTTCATTAGTTTCAGGGGCCAACAAGTACTTATTCATGTTTCTGTCTCTGTGTTTAGAGCTTAATCAATAATAACCTCTCCGGCCTCTACACAGATAAAAAGGGGGTTGTCGTGGTCGTGATCTATGGTAGTTGGATTTACAACTACCTGTGCAATCAGTGTCTATCACCACTAATGCTGTGAGTTCGAATCCCGCTGATGGCAAGGTGTACTCGATACAACATCATGTGATTAAGTTTGTGAGTGACTTGCGACAGATCGATGGTTTTCTCCGGGTACTCCGGATTCCGCTACCAATAAAACTGACCGCTACGATATAACTGAAATACTGTTGAAAGTGGCGTTAAACACCATAACCCTAACACTAACCCAAAAATTTTATAATTTAAACTGTTTTAAATGTGAGTACCTGTATTTTAATATATTTTCGCTGAATCACTGAATTTGTAATGACTTGGTCAAATTTGACTAAGAGACATAGGAGTGTACCGAAAAGTGAAAGGCAAGCTTTTGTAGTGGACTGAAAAGTGGAGAGAGGGGACAAGCCTTTAAAGCGGAACGAAAAGTGCGGGTGGGGGTGTGTGGGGATAGCTTTCAAACTGGCAAGCAAAAAAAAAAGAAGATATTTTGGCTTCTTAGTATACATTTTTAGTCTTAAATCGTGTGATTTATTGCACATTTTATGCTTCCATGCTCAAATATTTCTGCTGTTTTTTTGCAAAAAAAGTGGAAGGGCGGGGGTGACAACATAGTTTTTTTCCCCGTCCCCCGTCTGCTACTCCACTGAGATGAAACGTTACTGTCGTATTTATCTCTTTGTTCAATGGATAACTTTGGATTTTAATGTTACAGGTATGCCTATGATATTACATAAAGATGTCAATCGATCACTGGTACCAATCAGGTCATAATCAAGTCAGAAAAACAAAAACAAAATGAATTCAAAAGCTTAAAAATCATAATCTGAAATATAGAATTATGTTTAAACAATTATGTATATGGTTATTTTGTGGGCGATGGACATTTGAGCGACAACATTTCAATTGACCCTAAAATCTATGTGGACAATTGAGGGAAGCTCACAACCTTTGGACACAGTCAGGGTGGAAAATTAAAGAATAAAAATAACTGCTTGCATGATATGATTCAAAATTATTCTAGTGGTGAAATTCTCTTCAACAGTACACCCGTACTCTTGGGATTAAAAACCAAGCAAGAACGGAATTATGAGACTATCACCTTATCTACATGTGTGTATTTGTTTTAAACTTTTAAACTAGTGCTGAACTTTTATAAATCAATCAAGACAACACCCTCTCAAAAACCTGCGGGAGGAAACAGACTTAATTTTAACTAACGGAAGAGGTTTACTCCCGCTCACATGGGTTATTAAATTTTCGCTCCAATGAGTTACAATTGTAACTTTTATGTCAATTTTTTTCGCTCTTTTGTCAGGTCAATTCGCTCAGATGTCTTTTGTCGTATTTTGTAATTCAAACACGGATGTAGTGTTAGATAAACTTGCAGGTGATTAATTTTTCATATGTTCATACATTTGCAAGGATAAATCTTGAACGAAACATTAATTTTTATCTCTGAAAATAAAACGCATTTTATTCCAATGAAACAATATATAACAACGAAGATTCAGGATTAAAGAAAATATTGATTTTCTTCGTGTACTCCGGGTGCCTCCACAAATAAAACTGACCTCCACGATATAACTGAAATATTGTTGAAAGTGGCGTTAAACCCCATAACACTCCCTTAGAGAAAATAATATGAAAATTCAGGATTTGAGAAAATAATAATGAAGATTCAGGATTAAAACACAAGGAAGATTCGTACATCTGGGAGTCGTTATAAGATATGTATATTAGAACTGTAAATGTTTCCTGTGGACTATTTATCCTGTTTATATTTCACCAGAACATTTAAAGCATTATGTTCGATCAGTATAGTAATGATCACTTTCACAGTGTAAACAGTTCATGCCTGGAAAACTGGAAATCATTCCTCAAAGTCTGTGTAAATTACACGTAAACAACGAATAATGACAGGAATAATTACTATCACTCATACCTATGTATACCTATGTATAAATATACTGTACAAATATTAATCTACGCTGTGACTCCAAACAACGTCTGTTTGCTGTGCACTAATGACAACACAAAAACTTGCACGAAATGCAAAACAAAAGTATTCGCAATCAAGAGAAAATGAGAAAAGTTATTTTTCAATCATGTAAACAAATGTGTAGAACAGAAACATCAATGGGGAACACGAGGTTGAGAAATAGGACCTAGTTTCCACGTTGAAGGGTACACGTTGTGCGGGCCGAGTAAAAAACCGACACATCACCCATAGGACAGGACGTTAAAATGAGTGCCTCCTCAGTGCATCCCCATGCTCCTTGGAGGTAATAAACGACTTGCAGCAGGTCCTCGTGCTCAACATATTGCTTGAAATGGTCGTCAGTGGCCTGTTGCAAGGCAAAATTACCCGATCCTTTACATTATATCCTCTTTTTCATGTGGCGATTGACACTTCTTCATGTTGATTTATTTAACTGCGATCTTAAGTTAACTACACGATTCACTGTTTGTAGACGTGTTCTCATCATGAATATATACTCGCTTGACACTAAACAACAATCAATCAATCAATTTTGTCTTCATTATATG
The DNA here is from genome assembly GCA_963680875.1 of Bathymodiolus brooksi. Taxonomy (NCBI): domain Eukaryota; kingdom Metazoa; phylum Mollusca; class Bivalvia; order Mytilida; family Modiolidae; genus Bathymodiolus; species Bathymodiolus brooksi. Next base: position 89,715,099 of record OY804581.1, on the reverse strand, counting down.
GATATTTATTGACAGTGGGTGTGTATTATGTTTCATTAGATTACAATTTGGTTTGATTATGTTAAGACTCGTGGTGGCTTCAATCTGATGGGAAATGTAAAGTTCTTTTGTTTATATATTTTGCTAATTTATACATATTCAGACATAGATTTGTTCTTGTATGTAGAAGAAAAAACGGATATTTTCAGCTGTTGCAATCTTACTACAAAAGCACAAATCTTTCTTTCGTGATTCCTTTTTGGTTCTGACCGCATCCGTGGTACCGGTATATTGTTAGCGTGCTCGCCTCTAGCGCGATAGATCGTGGCTTCGAGCCCCGGTCGTGCCAAACAAAAGACTATCCAATTGATACAAAATGTATATATTTCTTCTCCGCTAAGCACGTAGCATGAAGGAGTAAGAGCAAAGACTGGTTGGCTCGGAGTTAGTATAATGTGTCCGAGTGGAGCAACATGTCTACCCGTGGCCTATTGATCCAGTAAACTACCACTATTAAAATCAGCTAAGAGCGTTGGTCTAGTACAAAGCGGACATCATCATCATCTCATTGAAAATTAACTTGTTCTCGCCATGATATGGCTGAAAAAGTGTTCATTTCGCGCTAAGCAATCACCCACTCCTTAGTTGACAGACAGTGTGTGGGTATGTATATTTCTTAAGGACATGTGTACTCATTTCTATCTGAACATATACAAAGTGTCAAATAACTTAAATGATTACAACAGTATATATATGCAGTTTTTACTGATGTATTTGGACACAAGACTGACACCAACGATATGTACAATCCTGGATTATCTAAACCTTTTTGAACCGACGTGATTTAGGGAGTATTTTAATTTATGTTACTGATAATCCTTTGTAAATGAGATTAACGATTTATAATTTAAGACGAAGAAAATATCTGGAGCCATATAATATTACCAAACTACAAAATGTATATGTTTACCTCTTTGTACTGCGTATAGGTCTCATACGTGTATTAAATCATACCGTTCAATCGCCAAAGTGCTTGATACATCTGTATATCGATGATTTATACATCTGTATATCAATGATTTATACATCTGTATATCGATGATTTATGTATTTTACCTTTGATCTTTACACACAATGATATCTATTATCTCAAATTATGCTTTATCGATGAAAGCCACATTATGTTTTACAAGAATTAATTCTAAACAGTTTTTTATGAAATTGATTGGAAACCACAAAAACAAATATACGCGCAAGGAATTTTGTCTGCGAGTTATAGAAAAACATCGAAAAGATATGGCGCAAAGATTTTAATGCACAGATTAAATTTGTATGAAATAAAAACAAATGCAGCGTAGAAGACAAAAAGTTCCCGCCTTTAAATGTAACTGCACGTGTTCTTCAAGCGTCTGCAGTATCATTTTGTGTTTCTGATTTATGTACACGTTATTGCTGATAAACTCTTTCGATAGCAAGGTTATCTGTCGATGATACATCTCTTGGTTATACAGCCAAGATCAAGACCCATACATGGTACACATGGAATTAGAAATAGGTCTGAGGGTATCCACTGCGGGTAAAATAACTGTAAGCGACCCGGGGTGTCCAGTGGTTGCGTAGGACGTACCAAGTAAACACAATTCGATCATAGGGCACAAATAAGTGTATCAAAATGAAAATAAAGTCTATACAGTGATGGTCATCAATTCCACCAATATCAAGAAAACAAACAATCACCTCTCACATGAGCGTTCTGAAAAGACGTTGGAAATCCAGGTCCTGACCAGGGACAGACACAACAATGTGGCAGAGTTAAACTGGTTAATGGGATCCCAATCCTTCCCTCTTGATAACTCCATCGGCAATACATATAAAAACAATGAAAAACCTGCACAGATTCGCTTCCACGCAAAAAGACCATATAATACTATAACAAAAATGAACGACAACATAAACATGGAGAGTACAATAGCCGGGACAATGAATGCTCGCAGTTAATTGACTACTAGCTAGTAAAATATAATCTGTTGGTTAAATGCATTGAGATTAATGCAACACTCAATAACCCACATACATGAACATATTTTTGCCCTAAAAAATGCATTAAAATTGGATAAAAAAAAATTAATTTAAATTTTGAAATTCCCCCTTTTATATCAAAAACCATAATAGTTACATAACACTGCATTTTTCTGATAGGAATTTTCCCGACAAATTCATTAAAAAACCTCATCAAAATAGATGAACAAATAAAAATTATTTATACCCATATATTAAAGTAAGAGAAAAGTAGCAGCAACTCTGAATGAAAAACAGCTTGCTATGAGTTGTTGGTGACTTGTTACAAGGCACAATTTTCCAATTGATCATGATCATTATACATGTACCATTTCCCCCCAGTGACTATCTAACTTTTTATCCATTGTCCCATGCCATTGTTTTCTTTCTACCTTCGTAGATACACGAATTATTGTATGCAGATTTGTTATCGTCATATATATATATATGTGGTCGAGTGGTCTAGGGCGCTGGACTTAAGGCTAAGCGATTGGTGCTGCAGTGTATCAATGGTGTGACTTCAAATCCCATCGAGGGAAGAGCAAATATTTGACAGCTCAAATATCTAATTCTAACACTGTTTGGTTTAATTTTCAGACGTATATATATATATATATGGTGTGGGTTCAAATCCCGTCGAGGGAAAAACAAAAATTTGACAGCTCTAAAATCTAATTCTAACACTGGTTTAATTTTCAGACGTATATATATACCGGTATATATATATAGCTGGAATAGTGCACGTTTAACCTTAAACAACCATCAATCAATTAACCAATCAATCAAGGATGTTATTAATCATTCGGACTTTGGTTTAAAAGATGCATGATAATTTCCTGATTGCCTTCAACCAAGATAATGCAAAGATGAATACACATGTTGTAAATATAAGAAAAAACGTGTTGAAAGGAAACATTTATGTAGAATCTATTGCGTAAATAAAATATTAACTTAATCGTAAAACTTTGGAAAGATTATACAAATGTATTTAGTCCATATTCATGATATAACCTATGCTCGAGTACGTATGCAACTGAAACGTTGGATTATAGAAAAACCAGAAGGAAATTACAATGTACAAAACGGTAGCACGCAACAATGTCCCACCACCGTTACCAAAAATACTCAACATAGACTGCGTTTTTTGTATTATTTGTTTATATCTGTATTGCCGATTGAAGTCCAGTAATGAAGAGGAGAGGGTTTGGACCACATTAACCGATTAAACCCAGTCTCATTTTTGTTCCTGTCCCAAGCAAGAACCTGGATTTCCAACGCCATACGTCATGGTCTTTTAGTGTTCTATGATTTTAGGTTAGAGGTTTCTCTTCGTTGGTTGACCATCACTGTTTTAACTTTTTTGTATTATTTATTTAATTTATTCAATTGGTGAGTTGACTTATGGTCGTATAGACACACATTCCTTAGTGGAAAGGACAGACGAACGGTTGACGGATATAATGATCACACATGATATTTTAAGACTTTACACATGTTAAATCTTTGCTGGATAATATCAGTCAACACATGTTAACCTACACGGCTAATGTTGAGTGCAAAGGCATTACAAAAACCCATTTACGTTGTCACTTACAATAGATCAACCACTCTTTCTGAAAATTAGACACGACATTTATCTTTAAGTTTATTAAAATTGATGAAAAGTAATCATTATCTATGTATCGGCCAATTTCCATCTTGAGTAGGTCCTACATCCAGTTGAAGGTGTTTGATAGACTTGTATTAATCAATATTTTCAAATTTCTTTTCACATATAATTTATTTTACAACTTCATTCAGAATTTGCAATCAGCTAGTATGCTTAATAGAAATGTACCAGCTCATAGAAAGTTGCAAACTATTTGCATACTAATAGATATAGTATAGGGGGAAAACACTTTTGATTTTGTATGTGTGTGGATTTTTCGAAGCTTTGATGGAGTTAAGTGGAAGGGTTTGTTAGAATAAACTGAAGTGCTATGGTATTGAAGGGGAACATTTGAAATTCCTGAAAAATATAAAAAGGATAAAAAAAAGACATAACTCCTTATGGTGCAAGCCCATGAATAAGTCTCCAGTTATCCATGTTCAAGGGTAAGCTTAGGATATAAATAATATAAATATATGTTACCATGCAGACCGAATAATACTCCTCATGACTAATGGAAATGGATGAGAAGAACGTGCGTTCAGATACAAGAGTCACCAAGGGCAGGAGCAGAAGAACGTGCATGTCCCTTGTATAGTATGTTAATGCCTAATTAATTAAACGAAAGAAACAGTAAGACAGATGGATGTCAATCCCAATTCTTTACATCTCTATAATACAACGGTGCTCTCTTCAATATAAATCTTTGGTATTCTTGTTACAACATTTTTTTCCCAAAATGTTTGCTTCTTTTTGAACAGTGGTACAGAAAACAAATTTCGAAACAAAACTTGAAAAATGTTTGACGTCAAAATGTAAAAAAGGTCGTTGCCTTATGAAAGTACACACAATGAAGTCTAGCAATAGTTGTTTTACCAAAATATACAGACCAATATATCATCTGAGTTCTTATTTCTACCAAGTCAGACCATTAAGATATCTTTCTTAACAACGGTCGAACGGAAAAGACAATAATGTCTTTATCCTTAGTAATGATGTTATATTTGATTGGCTATATTGTGTAATGGCGGCTGTTATGTCCTTGTTTTATTGCCTCAATACACCACTTAATATAAATGTATTTGCAGTAGTCATCCAGCTAATGTGACATATGAGATTTCCAGTAGTTGATCGGTTCAGTGTCTGTTTTGTCGATGTTTGATTATTTTATAGTATCTTTCTTTTATTCTTCTAATTCGATAGATTTGTCAAATGAAAACAAGATCGCCTACATTATTACACTTAATCGGAATTGTATGCTATTAAATTTTAGATACAAGATATTATCATTTTTGAAGACAGTACTGTGACTGTGAAATGGAGAACAACAAGAAAAGAGCTGTTCCTTTACTTTAATTTGTTTCTAGGTGTAATGTTGGAGAGTCTAGCTGTTCCTTTACTTTAATTTGTTTCTAGGTGTAATGTTGGAGAGTCTAGCTGTTCCTTTACTTTAATTTGTTTCTAGGTGTAATGTTGGAGAGTATAGCTGTTCCTTTACTTTAATTTGTTTCAAGGTGTAATGTTGGAGAGTCTAGCTGTTCTTTTACTTTAATTTGTTTCTAGGTGTAATGTTGGAGAGTCTAGCTGTTCCTTTACTTTAATTTGTTTCTAGGTGTAATGTTGGAGAGTCTAGCTGTTCCTTTACTTTAATTTGTTTCTAGGTGTAATGTTGGAGAGTCTAGCTGTTCCTTTACTTTAATTTGTTTCTAGGTGTAATGTTGGAGAGTCTAGCTGTTCCTTTACTTTAATTTGTTTCTAGGTGTAATGTTGGAGAGTCTAGCTGTTCCTTTACTCTAATTTCTTTCTAGGAGTAATGTTGGAGAGTCTAGCTGTTCCTTTACTTTAATTTGTTTCTAGGAGTAATGTTGGAGAGTATAGCTGTTCCTTTACTTTAATTTGTTTCTAGGTGTAATGTTGGAGAGTCTAGCTGTTCCTTTACTTTAATTTGTTTCTAGGTGTAATGTTGGAGAGTCTAGCTGTTCCTTTACTCTAATTTGTTTCAAGGTGTAATGTTGGAGAGTCTAGCTGTTCCTTTACTCTAATTTCTTTCTAGGTGTAATGTTGGAGAGTCTAGCTGTTCCTTTACTTTAATTTCTTTCTAGGTGTACTGTTGGAGAGTCTAGCTGTTCCTTTACTTTAATTTGTTTCTAGGTGTAATGTTGGAGAGTCTAGCTGTTCCTTTACTTTAATTTGTTTCTAGGTGTAATGTTGGAGAGTCTAGCTGTTCCTTTACTTTAATTTGTTTCTAGGTGTAATGTTGGAGAGTCTAGCTGTTCCTTTACTTTAATTTGTTTCTAGGTGTAATGTTGGAGAGTCTAGCTGTTCCTTTACTTTAATTTGTTTCTAGGTGTAATGTTGGAGAGTCTAGCTGTTCCTTTACTTTAATTTGTTTCTAGGTGTAATGTTGGAGAGTCTAGCTGTTCCTTTACTTTAATTTGTTTCTAGGTGTAATGTTGGAGAGTCTAGCTGTTCCTTTACTTTAATTTGTTTCTAGGTGTAATGTTGGAGAGTCTCTGGTGTTCATTTACATCCACATCCTTTCTTATTGTTTTAATATGCCAATTGGTCTTCTTGCTCCCAAAACTTTTTATTTTGTTTGGCTTTCCAATCTTTTTTACTTTGAGCGTACCTGATGAAAGGTATTCCAGAAACGCGTCGTGTGCACTAAATTAGATATCTACATTTTCATTACTGATTAAACAATAAGGTCCTTCGTGGACTCGATCGGACGGTAGTTAAATCAATGTATGTATCAATGCCGTCAGTGTATATCACCGCTATAGGTACGAGTTCTATTCCCATCTGTTATGTGTTTTCGACAGATATTTATGGGCTTTTCAGTAGCTCACGACAGCATGCTTAAATGGTTTTCCACTGATGATCCGTGTTTCATTGCCAATAGTACTGACCGCCATTATATATAACTGAAATATTGTTAAAAGTTGCGTTAAGTGTGCATAATCGGAACTAACGTTAGAGAATACCGAATGGGCAATGAAAAATGAACAATCCAGAGAAACTGGCAACACAGGGCACACAATACGAAGACAAACACAGCACAATATGTGATGGACATCACTAAACGTAAACAAACACAAACAAGGTAAATAAGACATGAGCCCTCCTACAAACAACTGGAGGTAACGACGAACCAAACATCGTTTTTATGCAGAAATCGTAAAGGACATCACAACACGGAACTCTGAACGTAGAGACACATAATAGCACAACACTAAAAAAACATATCATCAAAAATGTATTATTTATAACGTAGCGCAAACACATCTGCGCTCCGCTAAGTGTGGTAAATAAAATGTTATTAACACGGGTTTAATTAGGTACACGTGCATCTTCTCCTTTAATTTTCAGCTCGTTTTGATAGCAAAGGTGAATACCAATCATAGGTCAAATATACCGTAATAAATGTTTCTGATAGCCTCAATTAAAGAGAAAAGATGGCTGTTAGGATTCAATAAATATGTCTTGATCCCTTTCCTATAAGAACCGATAGATGAATACAGACATATGTGTATTAGCATTCATCCCTTTCAGTACATCTATCATCTCTCATCTTTCATGATAAATTACAGGTAAAACATATCGTATACCACGGAAACAGATGTTGTACTTTACGCCATGTGTAACTGACCTACCATAAATAAAATAAAATGCTGTTTGTAACCTATGAGTAATAAGACATGCACTGGTTTAGTGTGAAGTTTTTAGTAGATTTATATTTCAACTGAATAGCATTTTATCTTTGAAATTCTGGAGGTGAAAAATCCAAGAGGAAGAAAAAAAACATGCTACACTTTATTGTTTTTTTATTATCATAACTAAGAACAATCTTAGATTTATTCACATTGAATTCAATATTGTCAAATATTTCATTTCAATTTCTTGAAAATGAGTAATTGCGTAACTATAAACTACTAATTATATAATTGCGAAATTACATGCCAGTTCAACGACCCAGAAAGTGATTTTGCGCGGTAGGGGATATTTCTATTTCTGTTAATGAAGCTAATTTATTGCAAGTGTAAAATAGATTTGCAACAAATATTATTAGTTTAAACATATTTTATTAATTAATTCAATATAACATTACAATATTCAGCTATATACATTACATGATAAGAAGAAATTAATAGGATTGGGAAACAAGTTACAAGAACTTATATTAATCCCTATCCAACAAATATTATTGAAGAATGTGTTAAATTTTCTTTTCCGACAGGCATAGATTCTAATTTTTGAAATTTTATCCGAAAATAGCGATACTAAACTACTATTAAATAGCTCTGTACGAACTATTAGAGTACATGTAACCTTAAAGTTAAAGTCAATATTAATTACTCTTCGTGTTCTTGTATAATAAATCATTTACTTACTAGTAATTAAATGTAGTGATGATTGTCATGGTGCGAAACATCACCAATTAAAATATATGATTACCTTCATTTTAATTTATGTTTACAAATAGACAGTTTGTAAAAAGATGGACAAGAATATACTTTAGAAAATGTATAACCATATTGTTTGTTTTTTGTTTTGTTTTGTTGCAAAAACAGGCAGTATAGTATGAATTCCTATATTTTAAAATTTTTAAAACAGGAATTGATCATTTCGAATAGGAAAAGAAAATTTGAAAAGCTATCGTCAATCAACAAAACCAACAACGGCCTCTTACCTCTAATCAATGAACACACAAACAACCACTATACTGATGGAAAATCAGATTCTGACAGGGGAAAGGTGGCGGGGTTAAAACGGTTCATGGAGTCCCAACCATCCATCTCTTGCTATTTGTATCTCCAACGGCAAAACAGATACAAAGTAGCAATATAATTAATACTAATGATACCGGTAAATAAAAATACAAATAAACAAACAAAGCTACCCGTCTTACATTGCCAGACCATGAAAGTACGGAATATATCATGGACAGATCGTGATTACCCAATTCCTCAGTTGTATTCGGTCAAGATAACTTTCCACTGTATCATCAATATACAATGGCAAGGAATATCTGCTGTATATTCCTGTCAAATAACCAGGCACGTCTTACGAATTTGGCAAGGTAATTTTTTTCTGCGTTGTTTGTTTTAAGGTAAGCTTTTTCTGGGTTGTTTGTTTTAAGGTAATCTTTTTCTGGGTTGTTTGTTTTAAGGTAATCTTTTTCTGCGTTGTTTGTTTTAAGGTAATATTTTTCTGCGTTGTTTGGTTTTGCTTTGTTTTGTTTGTATTCGTTTTGTATTTTGCGCCCATTGTTACCTGTATCTCTCGATACTCCATTCTCGACTGCCCATTTGGTTTTCTCTAGCGTTTATCTTAAATTCAGTGAATAAGAAAATCATAAGAATAAAATTTACAAAATAAAAGAATAACTTTCTGAATTGATTTTTAATAATGTATCCAAATATCTAATGATTTGTATATTTGTTTTATTTTTAGGTGGGTTGTTTGAAGGACAAGACAAGGGTGTAGAAATAGCCTTCCGTCACACCATGGAGAAGATCAATCTCCGGGGTGATATACTGCCCCAATCTTTACTTATATATAACAGTGCCGACGTTAGTCAACAAGATAGTTTTGAATCATCGAAAAAAGGTACGTCGTTATATTAAGTTGTGTAAAAGTGTATTTGAAAGGATGGCAGACACGGTTACAGATGTGGTTTGTTTTCACTCTGATATACACCGAATTTCGGCGACTCGCGCTCATATGGAGTGTACTCGATACAACATTATGTGATAAAGTTTGTCAGTGACTTGCGACAGGTCAGTGGTTTTCTTCGGTTACTCCGGCTTCCTCCACCAATAAAACTGACCGCCATGATATAACTGAAATATTGTTGAAAGTGGCGTTAAACACCATAACCATTACACCTAACTCAAATGTCTACAATAATATAGGTTTAGGTCCATAATGCTATTTTAGTCTCGTCACTTTTTATTGAAGTGCCTGTACCAAGCCAGAAAAGTGAGCGGTCAGCGTTCATGTATTTATGTGTTAGGGGTATCAATTTTGCCCCTTCCTACGATTTTTCTATTGGAATTTCGAACTGTTTCGATTATGTAATATATTTTGTTATTCATTTTCTTCCCAGAATCTCTAAGCGATAAAGATGAAGTAATATGCTTAGACAATACAATAATGTAACATGTGTCCGATTTAGTAAATTGCAAGCCCACGTAGAGTATATAATTTAAATGTAGCCGAAAGCATGAATCCCAGTAGATTCTAAGTAATGCACCACCAAACAAAAGACTAAATAAGCAGTGACATGGCTGCAAACTCTAACGGACATATATTACACAGAAGCACAAAGGCACTTCCCTTAATACAAATTACTGCTAAAAGATCAATGAGTGGATACAACTGTATACATCTATGGATTATTTTGGAGATGAGATATATTAGGGAATATTAGCGATGTCAGAACTATTACATGTAGTAAGAAAGGATATGAAACTAAATGAACATGAGAGATTATCAAACGTAGACACACAGTAAAGCAAAGGAACAACGCTTTTATTGTTTATTTACATTTTATATGTAGGGGTCCATCATTTAATTGAAAAACAGCAGATGAAATACATAATGAATACTAACAATGTCAGTTCAAAGTTTGGGCCCACCATACAAAGGAAATTCAAGATAGTTACGAAATACTAACAACGTCTATTTTATGTAGGGATCTATTATATAAAGGGAAATAGGAAATACAATAAATAGGGAATACTATGGGTACAATATACAAGATAAATTTAATGATAAGATGACTAGCGACTTTAAGCAATACAATATCTGTATTAGGCATAAGTCTGTACGCCACAAGGAAACATAAAGTATACAATAATTAGGGAATACTTAGCATGTCCATATTAGGTAAAACTTGAAGAATATATAATTGGCAAATATATATATTAACCATGGCCGTTCTGAATACATCCATACATCCTACAACGAAGATGTTGGTATATACATATGTACTTTGTTGATTAATAGGAAGACGTGCCTTTTTCAATCAAGTATCTGCGTCATCGAAAGATATTTCTTAGAAAGATGTCTTTATTAAAACGTGTAAAAAGTTTTTGTTGGTGTATATATTGCCGTTAACGTTTAATAAATATTCATAGGCCATAGTTTGCATTGATAGGGCTATGCCCTTATTACTATTGAATCTGCAGTCTGAATGTTATTTACACCACGATCTGAATGCTTTTAAGGTCACATGTGCATATAGTTTACGCCTCAATCTGAATGCTATTTACGCCACGATCTGAATGCTATTTACGGCATGATCTGAATGATATTTACGAAATGATCTGAAAGCTATTTGTGACATGATCTGAATGCTATTTACGACACGATTTGAATGCTTTTAACGACATGATCTGAAGGCTATTTACGACATGATCTGAAGTCTATTTACGACATGATCTGAAGTCTATTTACGACACGATCTGAATGCCTTTTACGACACAATATAAATGCTATTGACGACATGATATGAATGCTATTTACGACATGATTTGAATGTCATTTACGCCGTGATCTTTATGCTGTTTACGACACGATTTGATTGCTGTTTACGATACTATCTGAATTCTATTTACGACATGATCTGAAAATTATTGACTACATGTCACATGATATAAAAGCTATTGACGAAGTGATTTAAATGCTATTTACGACGCGATCTGAATGTGACTGGAAGCGTATTTATTATACCCAGGACACGAAAAGAACACTATTTAATGCACGTTGTGTATAATATTTTGAAGACATAATGTCGAGTTTCTAATTATGTTTCTACACATAATCAGGACTTACTTGTTAGCAAACAGACGTCAAATTATTGTTTATTTTAAGAATATGAAATGTTTTCTCCTCAATAACATTCCGCTGTCTTTACATTAAGATGAAAAGACACGCCATGAAAACATGTGAAAGTTATTAACACATACACGCTTGCCAATATTGTATGACACAAGAATGATAAGTTGTTATTGAACAGTAACAAGTTATGTCCCTTGAGTAATGTTAAAATGTATAAACAAGAAGACCATCTTGAATTTTGTGATATGAAATTATGGCTTCTTCAAATGGAAAAATGGTTACTAATGTTTTATCTACGTCAATGCTTTTTTGTAAAAGCCATTTGTATTCATAGAAATATGAACATTAGTTATACACCTAATAGATCTGCTATGCTTACATGAAACAGCACATGATTAATAGGCATCAAGGTGTTATTTTGTCAGTCCCATTGGTTGCTTTTGTTGCTCCCAAAGACCTTTAGATTATTAAACTTTCAATTGCTTTGAGTATACCTGGTGCAGTTTATTTCAAACACGCACAGTGCATACTATATTAGATATATATGTTTTTGCTTATTTAAAGCATATACCATTGACTAAACAACAAATACCGTCAGAACTGTTTTCAAATTCGTCAGTGAAGATATGCCTTGATTACTGGGGCAGATATGCAGATCTCCCACCTCACGGGGGCTACTTGGTATTAATTAAGATGTATGTGTGATGATATTCATTGGCAAAACACACAATGTTCACCACAGGCTATATTAAAAAAAAAACACACCCATTTATTGACTACATGCGGAAAAAATAGTACCTCTTTCAAGAGACTTTCTAAGGAAACCGCTATATAGAGAAGAATATAATCTAAATTACATAAACACAAATAATGCTTCAAAAGGAATTTAGTAGATGGCTAATCTACGCACTGACTCATTCATTTCATCAACTATTTGTTATTGGAATGATTGTAGAGAATGACATCGAAATTTGGAGTCTTTCTTCAAAATGTAACAAATATTTACGATGTTGGAACCAGAAAACTTAATATAATGTTATCCCAGCTTCAGTATTTTGCTTCGTTTATGAATTATGACTTGTTTCAAGTAAATATATAGTGTCATATCATTTCCTATTCGATTGTTATAAAGACACAAGCATGTTTCACAATCTTAGCTGGCCTGTTTAAGATCTTAAGCTTTTGACCTGTTGTAATCCTACACTCTCAAATGAGAAGAACAAAGTTATTTTTAAGCACGTGTTTTAATGCATAGCAAAAGTCTGAAAGGTTTCTTAATGTCTAACTGGTTCACCAAGAGAACAACCACACACGTCTCTCCCATTTATCATGTTTATGATCTTCATTCTCTCTGTACTTAATGTAAGCAATACCCATATACACACATGATATATCACATGATATATCATATACTATTGCAACTGATTGTGCACAGGAGAAAACTGTATGCGTTTGTTTGTCTTGCGCCCAATGTTTCCTGTGTTTCAAGATTGTCCATTCTTGATTTTCCCTTCTGTTTTCTCTAATGTTTAATTAACTTATGAGCTAGGAACTGCTAAGTCTTCCGGGTTTTTAGTAGGGTTCGTCTTTTTTCTTTTGGCTATTGTGTTGTCTGTTCTTCTTCGATGTACGGATTCTCATTACTTTGGTATTTTCAAACTTTTCTTGTATCTAATCCTCTTTACCTATTTACGCAAACACTATATGTTGAAACTTAGTCTACACATTACAACACTGGAAAAGATCTACAGAGTACTTGAATTAAAACAAAGCCATGTTTAATGCTGTTATTTTCGAATTTTAAGCATCAATGTTTTCACATATAACAAACAGATTTAATTCAATACCATCATATAGAAATTGACATAAGACGAGTCTGAAGATTCTAAAAAGGTAATCAGAATAGGTAGTTAGAAGGGGCACATATAATACAATGGCCAAAAGAAATAGGACAAACGATGGTCGACAAAATACCACAGAGAAAACTAAAGCTTGAGCAACACGAACACCATAAAAACAGGCACGAACATAAAACATTAATAACAAATATATATATATATATATATATATATATATATAAATACATTTTTAAATATCTTTAATATCACCATCAATGTAAAAAATGTAATAAGATTGTCTGATTAATACATTATGTGGGGTTTTTGTCAGGGAGGTTTTGTCCGGGGGGGCTTATGTCCTGTTCCCATACTGTCTGATAAACCGTTTTACAGTTGGAACACCTCTTCTCCTTTGTTTCTCATTTCATCCATTTCTGTAATTGTATCATTATTCCATTTGCTGATGTTTTATATACTTAGTATAACAATCAAGCCACAGCCGTTCTATACAATAGAAAACGACAACTACACAGAGAAATTATTACCCTGTTCTTCAAGATAGCTAGATCAATACAGTAGGATCCTTTACTGGGGTTACACTCGTAACATCGACATCATTTGAAGTAGCTCCCCACCCCAGGATCTCAACAGTATGAAGTTATGCTTCAGCATACACATGTCCCCGAATGTATTTCCCTATCGCATGCATATTCAATATGTGCTGGCATGAAATTAAAACTCTTGATATCAAATAAAAATTATTTAGTTAGCCATGAACTGCTACAATTTTGCAAAGGAATGAAAATTAATTTTGAAGATCGTATCACAATATTTCTAAATGAAACGATATTTCATAGATTTGTAGCATCCTATATATTAATCGTTAGGAAAAAATAAGTCAAATAGATGTCTAAATAAAATGACAGGATATTAATGAGAGTTAATATAGCACATTACCAATTTGAAAGATTGTAACTGCTATATTTTACGAGATGGTTTACGAATCTATTAACCTCTGACCTCAGGAAGATATCTACCAGACAAATAATTTCCTTATATACATAGTAATTGCTTTAGTTCCTTAAGAAAATCAATACCATATTAGAAGTGTTTATGACATCGGAGAATCTCTTACTGTTTCAGCTTACATTTATTTGGTAGGTAATTACTTAGCCGACTTTAACTGATTGAAGTTCACAACGCCACAATATTGTAATTGAAAAACGATAAATACCTAATCTTTTCGCTTGATTATCTCTCCTTAATAAAACAAACAATTACAGATAAGCTCCTAAATAGCAAATGCCAAATAGCATTGACTTCCTATGTTAATTAATACTATCATTCACAAAAGAAAATGTTTGATTATAAGATTGTAAATGAATATATCTGATTGTGTGAGTGAACCATATGATCAGCCGATTTTTGTATGAAGGCATTGAAGACAATCGTATACATTTACATGCACAAAGAAATTTATTTTGCTTATTTTTATATTTTTTTGCGAATTTCTTTGATCTTAACTGTCTCACATTCCTGAATTAATCTTTTAGCCATTGTATTGTCTGTCCTCCTTCAATTTACGGCATCTGATTACCCCCTTAGCTATCTTCGAACCTTTCTTAAACAGATATTGAGAGTAAGAAAATGAAAAAAGAATATCACACTGTCGTATCAGTTCCAAAATCTAACCGACTTTATCGTATAAACAGATACAAAATTGATACTTGTAATATATATATATATATATATATATATATACATGACTATTTATCGTACAAACGGAGATAAAATAAATACTCCTGATATATCTGTACAGGACTGCTCACTTTTCTGGCTTGGTACAGGAACGAGAGTAAAAGTGGCGGGGTTAAATTAGCTTTATGACAAAAATTATGACAAAGATACGAATTTCATGCCGAAAAAGAAAGTGATTATTTTAAATTTACCTCTAGCAACTTATCTTTTGCAAAAGTTAACTTTTTAAACTTTAATAAAAAGCTAAATATATCATGTTCTAAAATATTGGTCCATACCTATAGTGTTTTGACTGTTTGTTTCCATCCGTTGGTGTCAGCAAACATATCAATATAATTCGCCTAATCAAATTGTATTTCAAGAATTGAAAACGTTACTAACGGATGTTAATTAACTCTATTATCTTTTGGCTGGGCAGGACATGTTTTGCCAAACAAATCATATATCTGATCCGGTAAGATGTTGACCACAATTCAATCTAAATGGACGTTAATATTGTGTATTTATGAACTTATTTTTAGTAAATCATGTAACCCCGTCCCATCGATTAATGGACCCTCCACATAATGTGGATAACAAACTACAGTGAATGGTAATAACTTTGTGTGATATATCTCATATTGATATGCATTAACTAAACAACGTTTGAAGATGTGGAAATAGAAAGTGGTAATCAGTAACCGTATTTGAAAGGACAGACCATACAACATGACACAATTATTTATAGAACAAGACCAACAACCGTCCACTAAATACTACACTGAAAACCGAAGATTGAGGCAACACTAAACCCCAATAAAGAACGGGGGTGAACTGAGGTACTTCGGCAGGGTAATCACCTCCTGCTATACTAGTGATACCGACCGCATTACTCTTTTTAAAAATCAGGTAATATTATAAATTTATATATGATTCTTTTTGTGGTTCAGTATATTTTAAATGAGAAGGTTTTGATCAATATCTTGTAATAAATTATTTGTTTCTTTATTTTCCAGTTTGTAAAATGATCAAAGACGGAGTAGCCGCCATCTTTGGACCATCATCTCAAATTTCATCAGGTCACGTGCAGTCCATATGTAATTCACTATCCATTCCTCATATCCAGACTCACTGGGATGCACGTAATGTCCGTGATCATTTTTCAATCAGCTTATATCCTCATTTTCAAACACTAGGACAAGCTTATGTAGACATCATCTACTACTGGCAGTGGACATCATATACTGTTATTTATGACGACAATGATGGTATGTATCTATTAAACCAGTCCTCGAAATGAAAATTTGAATTTACCGGTCCGAATAAAATTCTCGAATTTATTTTTATATACTTCTAAATAAAAACTGAAAAATTTACTGGTTCGAACAAAGTTTTACTGGTTCTGGGGTGGAGAATCGGTGCTCATTGTTAAACTAATGTTATCCATTGTCAATAGGGCTCTCCTGGAATGTTGTATATGTTTGTACCTTCATACCTCCGTCCAATCGAGTGATAGACATAACACAATAAGTGAACCAATAGTATTATAGTATTTGTTGTTTTCTAGTCAGCATAACACATCTTGTAGTATGTAACTGATACTAATGTACAACAATCAATAGTTTTTACATTAAATATTCTTTCCTTAAGACTCAATTAAAAGGTTATAAGATCGTATAGAGAAATGTGATCTAAATGACATTTCTGAGTCTCTCCTCTGAAAAGTGAACGGATATTTCATTTGATATTTTTACCTTTTACAAATGTGGTTATTCGAGACAAATATAAGTACAATTAGTAAAACATGAATTTATCCTGCAATCAGTACATTTGCTGTACAAATATGCTATACGAATACATTTTTGCTTTATTCGTACTACACGAATAAACTTTTCGTACTATACGAATAAACTTTTCAGCCTACGAATAAACTTTCCTGGTACCCTGTAGCTATGTACAGCGGTGGGCGCAGACAAGTATGAAAATAAGGGTACTAATGTAACGCGGACCACGAAGAAGGCACCATTGACAACATTTATGAAAGGCGAGGAATGACGCTTGTTTCTGTCCTTTTTGTCTAAATCTGACAAGTTTTCCGACTTTTTGGACATTGCAGGATAAACACAAAATACGTACATTGTCGTTAAATATAAAATTCATTTGTACTCGCTGCGAAACAGGCCTGAAAAGCTCGCCGAAGGCTCGCTATTCTGCCTGTTTCTAAAGCTCGTACAAATAAATTTTATATTTACTGACAATGTACGTATATTGTATATATATCCTTTCTAATATTTGTGTGACATGTGTGAGAGTGACATTTCAAAGAATACAGCTGCTTTCAAATTCGAGATTTTCAGTCTATCAATAGATATATGACATTTGACAACATTCGATAAATTTGAATTACAACAGGATGGAATCGCTCATTGAAAAATAGGGGGTTAGGATTAGGGTTGTGGTATTTAACGCCACTTTCAACGACATTTCAGCTATATCGTGGCGGTCAGTTTTATTGGTGGAAACCGGAATACCTGGAGATAACCACCGACCTGCCACAAGTCACTGACGAACCTCATCACATGTTATATCGAGAATATCTCGCATGAGCGGGATTCGAACTCACAATCGCTCATTCAGAGAACATTCGTGAAAAATATATCTGAATCAATAGTTGGTGGAATCAATTAATTATATGATAGTCATTTATTTATAGGTTTCTTGAGGTTACAAGAAGTCATGAAAGCTTCCAAAAATCCTAAAGTGAACATCAGAGTTCGTAGGCTAAGCCCAGACGAGGGTAAATGGATTGGAATGTTCAAAGACATGGAAAGGAAACAAGAAAATAGAATAATAATTGATTGTGATGTTAGTAAAGTTGGCAAAGTGCTCCAAAAGGTATATACTAATGCTTCTATGTAATATTATTAAAGTAACGACAGTTCGCGCACATGTAAACTTATCTCTGAGATGATGAGATAAAGTTAAAATACCAGACTAAGAAAATCAGGAACTTTCAACACTAGTGAAAATTAAAATGGAAATTATATAATAATAATAAAATACCAGACAGCACGAAACATGACATACGAAAACGAAAACGAAAATATGTATATGGTATATTTCTGAGAGAAAATAAACGATATGAGGTGTGTGTCAAATATCAGACATAAAAATATCGATTTAATACACCAGGTGAGAATACCTGTATTATGTGCTTCAAGTTAGCCTGGAATGAGAAAGTTTATAAGACAATATATCAGTTAGCAGGACAACCCCAAGTTTCCCAAATCTACTACCGAACCCGAATAATATCTATGCATATAAAATATTTTAAAAAAGCTGTATTAACCCAAAATACCCGTGTTTCCTGTTAACCCTGTCGACAAATGTTTAGTGCTCTACCCTAAGGGTTGTTTGTCATTTTTTGACAAGCACTGTTTAAAATGAGATCGATGTTCTGTATAACCTAGGTAAAAATAACCAACAACTAAAAAGTGCAGAATTTGGGCGAATATTATTACTCATGTATGTCTGTTGTTGACTGATTTTGTCTGTTTATATACTTATGAGTTTTGACTTTCCCTTTGTAAGATTGTTCGGAGTTCGGTAATTTTGTTATTACCCTTATTTACTATCATAATTGTAATTGTAGGCTCTTAGTGCCCAGATCTTGAGCGAGTATTATCATCTTATGTTTACTTCATTGGTAAGTATGTAGATGTTTATTAATCATGACAGGTATGTCAGAGTACCTTTATATATAGGTACATGATATACACAGCAACGTATTACACATTGCCATGTATATGTGTGTTAGGGGAATCAATTTTGCCTGTTTCTGTGGTTTCTCTGTTAGAATTTTGGACTGTTCTGACAGTTTGATATTTTTTGTTTATCACATTATTGTATTTCTAATTCGACAACCATCATAATTATGATATCCATAATTAAACCATGACATCACTAAGGTATGTAAATACCTTGAAAGCTACATTTACATGGACAAATTTAAATATCTAACAATTCAAACAATTCCAACATAATCTAGATTTATTGACTGAGGTTCCTTTCTTTAACAAAATAAAAAACGTAGCGTTTCTGGAATAACCTTCATAAGGTACTCCCAGAGCTAAATATTTGAAAGTCAAATAATTTAAAAGACTTTTGGAGCAAGAAAAGAAAAGGGCCTAAATAGGGTAGTAGAAATAGGGATCACTTAAGCCTTAGGGAGAGGAACCCTAGTTATAGTACTACTTAGAATATCTAGGAACAGTAAATGTCGATAAAAATATATTTAACAAACCATTTCAGTGCCGAAGCTCTTACTACTGGGTGAATGATACCATCGGCGACTAATAGTCCACGGGGAGAGGTGTCTTTGTATCCCTTTTAAAAATCTGCTATAAAAGCTCATATCATGACTTACCACTTATTTTACTAGCAACATTTCTTTACTTTACTGATTTTAGATTGACCTGTGGCAAGTAAATATAAGTGGTCAGTCAATTATTTTCATACTAAATATTTATTTAGAACGATTCCAGCTAGAACAAGCTGCATGGCTTCTTCCAGATTTGCTTTGTATTCTAGCGAAAGGGATTCTAAATGCATTAACATATTTTATAAGAGGTAGGAACTGCTTACTCTTCGCTAATATCTGAGTTCACCCCCTGTTTTTGGTGAGGTCTGTATTGCTCATCTTTTTAGTTTTCTATGTTGTATTGTGTTTTTGTAGTGGCGTTGTTTATCTTCGTCCTGTGTCTTGTGTGCCCAAATGTTGCCAGTGTCCTCTGGGTTGTTCATTCTTGATTGCCTTTTCGATTTTCTCTAACCTTTATTTATTTAGTCCGAGCCATTATTTTCACCTTTCATTAAAGATGACATTTTATTACTTAACAAACCCTGATTTTTGTCATTTTACCTCTAATATATATTGGTTAATGGTGACGGGTGGTATGACAGAACCCACAAAGTTGCCTAGCCTATCGCCCTAGGTGGCCCTTCCAATGGGATATCGTCAGGCTATGAAATTCCTACCTTGATCCTTAGTGGCACAACTGAAATTTAATCTCTTACTTGTAGGACTTGGGATTGGTTGATCTAGAAAACTATAAATACGGTGGAGCAAACATTACAGCTTTCCGACTAGTAGATCCCTCAAATCCTAAGGTCGTGGCAGTCAATGAGGACTGGGTGTTTGAAGAACTTAACAACAGAGAATCACCACTTCAAGGTCAAAGACAGATACCTGTAAGTATTTATAGCATGAGTCAATGTACCTTGCTCCTTGTTATACGGATATTATGGTAATCAAGGCACAGTTAAAAATACATTACCTCTCTATATGCAGATGTGTACGGAAATAATGGCAGATAATACAATTAAATACTTCCCGTACCAGTGAATATGTAGAACAATTATGCATATCTACGTACATATATAAACATGTTATTTATTTCCTTTTTTCATAGCATGTTCTAAATGTACATGGGAACTCAGATAACCTTGTATAATAATCCCATTGTGTTATCATGGTAGTACATGGCGCTCCATAAAAAGAAAATAAAAGCCGACAAAAGATCAATGAATTGACGAAGAGGATATTGAAGAAATACAACATATTATATGTAAATACACTCTAGCAAAAACAATTCCACTGCATTCATGGCACAATATAAATGTTATTTTATGAACTGAAAAAAGCAAATGATGAAAACCTTATTAGTGTAGACAAAATGTACCCCGTACAGAATGCCAACATGATTTTTATGTTGGTGTATTAACCATATTTACCCCATAGATACTGCCAATATCTATTTTTGTGTTTATGTATTAACAATATTTACCTCGTATACAATGCCAGCAGGACATTTTATAATTATGTATTTACCTGGTAAACAATGCCTATAGGTTTTTCGTGTATGTTTATGTATGGATTATTTCTCTTTTTGTGCTGTCGTATGGAAACAGCTTAGCTTTCTTAGTATATATAATACAACTAATATCATGGAGGTATGCTTCTCTGTATTATTATACACTGACTGTTGTCTGTTTATAAACGTTGTATTTGTATTTTTAAGTTCTTTATTGCACTGACTGTTGTCTGTTTAAATAAGCATTTTTTTCATCTATGTTCTTTATGAATTATGAAAGAAATTTTAAATAGTGATGGTTATTAATTCCACGGATATCAACATCACCTCTGTTGTCTATTTATTAAAGTTGTATTTATATCTTTAAATTTGCATTTGTCTTTTTTTTTCTTTTTTTTTTTTTTTTTAAATAAAATTGACCGTTGTCTGTCTGTATATGCAAGCTGTATTTAACTTATTTAATTTCTTTATCAAACTGACTGATATCTTTGTTTTAATTAAGTTCGTTGCCTCGGTCCCATTCTTCCATCATATCTGTATATGGCTTAGTACATTGCTGAACTTGGTCTTATTTGGAATATGCATGCTATATTTGTTTTTGCTGGATGTTATGCAACAAACAATCAATCTACGAGTCAAATACAGACATTGTTGATGGTAATTCAACATTACGATTTAATGGGTTTCTAATTTTATTAGCAAAGGATATATTTGAATATTCCCTTACAATAATGTGAAGGATTTAACAGTTGTGCTGATCCATTGTACTGATACTTTTGCACGTAGGCACATTAACATTACGCCATTAAGATAACCAACAATATATACCTATCATAATTCCTAAATATAACATTGTTATCCCCAAATGTGTCAAATGTTTTAGCTAAAATTTTCCATGGATAAATTTCCAATTATTTTTGTTTATTTTGTAACTGTAATTTTCTTTGTTGTGAAAGTATAGCATTGTATTTTTTGTATTGCATATTGTTATGGTCGTCAGAAGATGGTTATTTTTGTTGTGAAAATTAATGACTGTGTTGTTATATTTCGATCTAATTATTTTGTATACTATCATACTGGCAGTTTTTCATTGTCACATTATAATATGTTATTTCGATGATGATTGTAGTATTAATGAGTAATAACAGAACCTCGGATTGAACTCCTCTAGATATGTCTTGTACTAACACATATATAATATAAATATCATGTGTATTGTTCCTTGGCACATCACAAGTGGAACCAAATGTGCGTAAAAACGATATATTGTATTGTGACATACATGTACATGTAGAATGATTAGTAATAAGTACAAAAGAACATCGTCATCTTGGACTCGGATAAATCGTTGCCATGGGTACTTAGAATATATGTATATTGTCGGAAAATATCAAATTTATTTTGCACGAGGCTTAGAAGCAGATAGAAAAGCGAGTCTTTGGCGAGTGCAAATAAATTTTATTTTGGCCGACAATGTACGTTTATTGTGTTTATCAATGTTAGAAATTGCAAAACAACAGTCAAATACACAAGTACACTGAGAGTAGAAACAAGCGTTATTTTTAATCGCTTTCTATGGTGTTCTCTATCACGTCCGCACTTCCCATTATGTAATTGTTCGCTCTACATGAATTAGATACCAGAAAAGTTTTATTATATCAATAGCTAATTAACACTGAAGTTTATTTGACTCATTTATCAGTACTCAAATTCCCACATTATTATAATGTTTTTAGTCAAATAACGTGAGGTAAAAAGATGATTTTACTTTCAAATTGAATCACAATCGTTTATACTATTTTAATATTTTGTTGTTTGTGTTTTCAGACAGAGGTTGCCTTAATGTATGATGGAGTTTTCCTAACTGCTTTGGCACTACACGAGGTCGGTAAGGCTAAAGTGGTGACAACAGACAAAGAATTATCCTGTTCAAAATCCAAATCCTGGGCTGATGGTCTCAGTGTACTCAATTACATTAAGACTGTAAGTTTAAATGATAAATATTATATGTCGTAATGTAAATGTAGGTATCCAATTTAGTGTGAATGGCGCTTTATTCTTATTGCACTAAGAAGGGAGGCTTAGCCAATGAAATAAATTTAATCCCGCCACTTTTATTGAAATGCCGGTACCAAGCCAGGAAATTGAGCGGTCATGTATATGTGTGTTTGAGGTATCGAATGTACCTCTAATTTTACGATTGTTCAATTGGATTTTGGGATTGTTCCGGGAGTATTGTATGTTTATCACTTGTAACTGCCATAAGCTGTCTTCAAATGATGAACACAAATTTGATTGAAACCTCAGACAATGACTGTCATAAGACTCAGGCATTGGATCAAAATTGCACAAAACTGCGTGATAAGAACTACGCTACTGCTAAGTAAGCTTGTTTTCTACTTTAATTTACTTTAAGTATGCAATTAACACAGTGTCTGTAACATTATACATGTTAAATAAATGTATCTCTATATTTGGGTGTTGTGTATTTTTGTAGATGGATTTTGAAGGCTTAACAGGCAGGGTGCATTTTGAGAATGGCCAGCGAAAAGATTTCCGACTAGAAGTTATTGAATTAACAAAAAATGGACTCGAAAAGGTAATTAATGTATTGTTCTTATATGATTTAATCTCATATTTGCAACTTTCTGTTATACTCTACTTTGAAATGTCCAACAACTTGCATGGTTGTTGTAGATCGTTCGCATGCTCGCCTCTAGTGTAATTGATCGAGGGATGCGATCGCCAATCAGGTTAAAAAAAAGACTATAAGAAGAGGTTTTGAAAATACCAAAAGAACAATCAGAATATGTAAATCGAAGAAAGACAGACAACGCAATGGCCAAACGAAAAAGACAGACAACACAATGGCCAAACGAAAAAGACAGACAACACAATGGTCAAACGAAAAAGACAGACAACACAATGGCCAAACGAAAAAGACAGACAACACAATGGCCAAGCGAAAAAGACAGACAACACAATGGCCAAACGAAAAAGACAGACAACACAATGGCCAAACGAAAAAGACAGACAACACAATGGCCAAAAAATGACAAAAGGACAAACAACGATCTATAAAGCACTACACAGAAAACTAAAGATCGAGCAACACGAACCCCACTAAAAACCAGGGGTTAACTCAGGTGTTACGAAAGGGATATCAGTATCAGATATCATGTTTGATCTTAGTGGGGCAAAATATATTTTTGTATTCTTCAATTTTTACAGATAGTTTTACAGACAATACAGACAGTACAATTGATTTTCACAGCAAAACATTAACCACACTATATTGATCTGAAATATATATATATATGTCTGGAAAAATACTGTTAAACTGGAATTTGCTTCTTCTCCATTAAACATCCCGCATTAAGGAATAACAATGTATTGGTTTGTTCCTGGTCAAGATAAAGTGTCCGAGTAGAGCGAGATATCTACCAAATCAGGCGTCATTATCATCTCTTAGAAATGTAACTTGTCCTCACCATGATGTATTTGTATTTTTGCTCACTCGGTGTTATATAACAATAAGTCACCACTCCCCACCCCACTTGAAATTTTCAAGATGAAACCGTATTTTTTACGTGAAATTTTATACTTTCTTATTTGATGAACTATTCATAATATCCTTATAGTGAGCTTATTATTGTGTGAAGATGGATGGGTGAGGTATGGTGTTTAACGCTACTTTCAACAATATTTCAGTTATATTGTGGCGGTCAGTTTTATTGGTGAAGGAAACCAGAGTAATCGGAGTAAACTACCGACCTGTTGCAAGTCACTGCCAAACTTAATTACAATATGTTGTATCGAGTACACCTCGCCATGAATGGGGTACGAACTCACAACGTTAGTGGTGATGGGAAATGATTGCATAGGTAGTTATAAATCCAACTACCATACGATCACAACCACGACGGTCCCTGTGTGAAGATAATGTCGGTAACAGTTAACTTTTTTTTGTTGTTGAGCTAATGTTATTCAATAAGTAATGTTTTAAATATGTCTTAGTTGGTCCTTTCAAAATGTGTAGAGGGGGTTGATGAAAATAAGATGTGTTTAAATATCTGTAATAATACATAAGAATAAAAATGTAACAATACTTGCAATTATGTCTTCAGACAGGAACATGGAATCCAAAACAGAAGATAAATATAACAAAATCATTTCAAGAAAGACACAAGGAAGTTGAGAAAGACCTTAGTAAGAAGGTTTTACGAGTAGTAACTAAAATGGTACGTATGATTTGATACGAGTAGTAACTAAAATGGTACGTATGACTTGATACGAGTAGTAACTAAAATGGTACGTATGATTTGATACGAGTAGTAACTAAAATGGTACGTATGATTTGATACGAGTAGTAACTAAAATGGTACGTATGATTTGATACGAGTAGTAACTAAAATGGTACGCATGATTTGATACGAGTAGTAACTAAAATGGTACGTATGATTTGATACGAGTAGTAACTAAAATGGTACGTATGATTTGATACGAGTAGTAACTAAAATGGTACGTATGATTTGATACGAGTAGTAACTAAAATGGTACGTATGATTTGAAATAGGTACTAGCTTGTTAAGAAGAGCTTGAAAATACCAAAGCGGTAATCAGAATCTGTAAATCGAAGAAGACCAGACCACACAATGACCAAATGTAAAAGGACAAAAGGACAAACAATGATCTTGTAAAGAAGAGCTTGAAAATACCAAAGCGGTAATCAAAATCAGTTAATCGAAGAAGACCAGACCACACAATGACCAAATGTAAAAGGACAAAAGGACAAACAATGATCTTGTAAAGAAGAGCTTGAAAATACCAAAGCGGTAATCAAAATCTGTTAATCGAAGAAGACCAGACCACACAATGACCAAATGTAAAAGGACAAAAGGACAAACAATGATCTTGTAAAGAAGAGCTTGAAAATACCAAAGCGGTAATCAGAATCTGTTTATCGAAGAAGACCAGACCACACAATGACCAAATGTAAAAGGACAAAAGGACAAACAATGATCTTGTAAAGAAGAGCTTGAAAATACCAAAGCGGTAATCAGAATCTGTTTATCGAAGAAGACCAGACCACACAATGACCAAATGTAAAAGGACAAAAGGACAAACAATGATCTTGTAAAGAAGAGCTTGAAAATACCAAAGCGGTAATCAGAATCTGTTTATCGAAGAAGACCAGACCACACAATGACCAAATGTAAAAGGACAAAAGGACAAACAATGATCTTGTAAAGAAGAGCTTGATAAAAACCAAAGCGGTAATCAAAATCTGTTAATCGAAGAAGACCAGACCACACAATGACCAAATGTAAAAGGACAAAAGGACAAACAATGATCTTGTAAAGAAGAGCTTGAAAATACCAAAGCGGTAATCAAAATCTGTTAATCGAAGAAGACCAGACCACACAATGACCAAATGTAAAAGGACAAAAGGACAAACAATGATCTTGTAAAGAAGAGCTTGATAAAAACCAAAGCGGTAATCAAAATCTGTTAATCGAAGAAGACCAGACCACACAATGACCAAATGTAAAAGGACAAAAGGACAAACAATGATCTTGTAAAGAAGAGCTTGAAAATACCAAAGCGGTAATCAGAATCTGTTTATCGAAGAAGACCAGACCACACAATGACCAAATGTAAAAGGACAAAAGGACAAACAATGATCTTGTAAAGAAGAGCTTGAAAATACCAAAGCGGTAATCAGAATCTGTTTATCGAAGAAGACCAGACCACACAATGACCAAATGTAAAAGGACAAAAGGACAAACAATGATCTTGTAAAGAAGAGCTTGATAAAAACCAAAGCGGTAATCAGAATCTGTTTATCGAAGAAGACCAGACCACACAATGACCAAATGTAAAAGGACAAAAGGACAAACAATGATCTTGTAAAGAAGAGCTTGATAAAAACCAAAGCGGTAATCAGAATCTGTATATCGAAGAAGACCAGACCACACAATTACCAAATGTAAAAGGACAAAAGGACAAACAATGATCTTGTAAAGAAGAGCTTGAAAATACCAAAGCGGTAATCAGAATCTGTAAATCGAAGAAGACCAGACCATACAATGACCAAATGTAAAAGGACAAAAGGACAAACAATGATCTTGTAAAGAAGAGCTTGATAAAAACCAAAGCGGTAATCAGAATCTGTTTATCGAAGATGACCAGACCACACAATGACCAAATGTAAAAGGACAAAAGGACAAACAATGATCTTGTAAAGAAGAGCTTGAAAATACCAAAGCGGTAATCAGAATCTGTTTATCGAAGAAGACCAGACCACACAATGACCAAATGTAAAATGACAAAAGGACAAACAATGATCTTGTAAAGAAGAGCTTGATAAAAACCAAAGCGGTAATCAGAATCTGTATATCGAAGAAGACCAGACCACACAATTACCAAATGTAAAAGGACAAAAGGACAAACAATGATCTTGTAAAGAAGAGCTTGAAAATACCAAAGCGGTAATCAGAATCTGTAAATCGAAGAAGACCAGACCATACAATGACCAAATGTAAAAGGACAAAAGGACAAACAATGATCTTGTAAAGAAGAGCTTGATAAAAACCAAAGCGGTAATCAGAATCTGTTTATCGAAGAAGACCAGACCACACAATGACCAAATGTAAAAGGACAAAAGGACAAACAATGATCTTGTAAAGAAGAGCTTGATAAAAACCAAAGCGGTAATCAGAATCTGTTTATCGAAGAAGACCAGACCACACAATGACCAAATGTAAAAGGACAAAAGGACAAACAATGATCTTGTAAAGAAGAGCTTGATAAAAACCAAAGCGGTAATCAGAATCTGTTTATCGAAGAAGACCAGACCACACAATGACCAAATGTAAAAGGACAAAAGGACAAACAATGATCTTGTAAAGAAGAGCTTGATAAAAACCAAAGCGGTAATCAAAATCTGTTAATCGAAGAAGACCAGACCACACAATGACCAAATGTAAAAGGACAAAAGGACAAACAATGATCTTGTAAAGAAGAGCTTGAAAATACCAAAGCGGTAATCAAAATCTGTTAATCGAAGAAGACCAGACCACACAATGACCAAATGTAAAAGGACAAAAGGACAAACAATGATCTACAAAACAATTTTGATATTTAAAATATGAAATATAATGAGTAGATTCCGAATGGATAGAATTAGTATTGTATTAGGAGAACACAGAGAAACAGGTTTATATGGTTAGGGTTATGGTGTTTAATACCACTTTAAACTATATTTCAGTTATATTGTAGTAGTCTGTTTCATTGGTTAGGGCAAAACCGGAGACCCGAAGAAAACCACCGACCTCTCGCAAGGCACTGACAAACTTTATCACACAATGTTGTATCGAGAACACCTCGCCTGAGCGGGGTTCGAACTCACAACTTTAGTGGTGATTGGCACTGATTGCACAAGTAGTTGGAAATCCAGCTACCATACGATCACGACCACGACAGCACTGATAAATTAAAAAAAAACACAACAGAAAACAAGCATAATATAGTTAAATGAAGAAAAAAACAATGAACACCTAATTTTGTTTATTATGATAATTTATCTTTATTTTCCTCAGATAGGAAATTGCTTCAATTAACAATCGGCCTATGATAATAAAATGCAGTCCTTGTGACATTAATATATTGAATATTCTAACAGTTATACAGAATGTGATTATTAATTTCTATTTTAGGATGAACCCTATGTTATGGAGCCTCTAAGAGAACGAAAACCAGGGGATCCAAAGTTTGAAGGGTTTGCTATTGACCTTTTGGACGAGTTGAAGAAAAGGTTAAAGTTCAATTACACGATAAGTGCTGCGGATGGATATGGTAACTGTAAAAAGAATGAAGTAACTGGAACATTAGAGTGTGATGGCATGGTAAAAGAACTAGTAGAAAAGGTAAGATATGAATAGGATTGGGTTTATGGTGTTTAATGCCACTTTTAACACCATTTCAGTTATATCGTGGTAGTCAGTTTTATTGGTGGAGAAAAGCAGAGAACACGGTGAAAACCACTGACAAACTTTATCACAGTGTTAGTTGCAATAGGCACTGATTGCATAGGTAGTTGTAAATCCAACTACCATACGATCGCGACCACGACGACCCCTTAAGATATGAATAGCTGTGTATGTAATGATGAAGACATTATATATAAGATGTCTTTTACTTCTTCTAGTTCTGTTCAATAAGTGGAAGAATATGTCAAAGGTTCTACATGACAATTGACATATGTGAAGAGATATCTCAGAAAAAGGCAATATATTTAGTACATGAATCATGCACTAAGTAAAATATGTGTTTCCAGTCCGCTCGTGTGTTACAGTTTGGTGTACCACATTATTGTCTCCTATAGATGGAGATATTATTAAACCTGATTTTTAATCTGGTTATTAGATTTTACACATCAATTTTAATTTTCCCTTTGGTTATTATTTCTTTAACGGAATTATGACCCTAAGACAAAAAAAAATATTCAAGAAATAAACATAATGAGTAGTTATACGACGAGAAGTACACGATATTCGAAATGTAATTTCATGTGCCTGTTAGTTTTCATTAATAATGACCATAATCATAAAATGGGATAATATTTCATTTTAATGATGTAATGTAATTCGCTGGATACGAATGACACATATTAATGTTCGCTGCATATAATAAGCTTCCATAGAAAACACATACAAAATGTGTTCCGAAACGGTTAAAGTGTCCTTTCCAAATTCATAATAGCAATATTATAATAAGTGCAGCGATGGTCTCTGTTGAGGTTTATAGATTTGAAAGTTCAATACTAGATATAAAATAGATAACAATAAATGTTAGAGAATTTCGAAGGGAGCAATGAATAAAATGGACAATCCAGAGACACTGGAAACATAGGGTACACAAGAGAAGAAAAACAAAACAAAACATCACTATGCACAAACAAACACAAATAACTAAAGTATTTATTATCAGAACAGTACATATATATGCGTACATTTAACTTTTCATCTCTGTTGCAGAATGCAGATATGGCTGTTGCTGGAATGACTATTACATACGACAGGGAACAATTTATTGACTTCACTAAGCCATTCTTGAATCTTGGTATTACTATTCTGTTTAAAAAACCAGAACCGGAGCCACCCAAGTTATTCTCCTTCTTAGATCCACTGTCTATTGATGTATGGATCTACCTGTTAGCTGGTTTTTTGTGTGTTAGCTTCATGTTGTTTGTAATAGCTAGATTTACACCATATGAATGGGTCAATCCACATCCTTGTAACCAGGATACTGATGTTGTAGAAAACCAATTCTCTATTCGGAACAGTCTTTGGTTTAGCATTGGAGCTCTTATGCAGCAAGGTAATGTTTCATTTTTAAAATATACTTCACATGTTAAATTACAAATAAAAGATAAAAAGCTTGGCTAGCAATATATATATAAATATGAATTTGAATAAGAAAAGTATGAAGATACCAAAGGCTGTAAAATGTAACAAACCCTAATATATTGCTCATATTTTGGTATTTATCCATAAATTGTATCAGTTAACCTTACAACTGTGTTGATGTGGTCAAAGAAAGATTGAAGATACCAAAGGGGTAATCAAACTCCGTAAATCGAAGGAGGACAGACAGCACAATGACCAGACAAAAGAGGACAAAAGGACAAACAACCATCTACAAAACATTGCACATATTTTAGATGTAAAAGTTATTTTACGAAAGCCTGTGTTTGCTACTGATTTTAAATAAAATTGAAATAATTTATCTTTGCAATGAGTATTGAGAACATCTACAGTACGTGAAAACATATGTATAAAATTAAAAAAAAAATGTATTTGTCTTGTAGGTTCTGAAATAGCACCACAGGCAATATCAACAAGAATGGTGGCATGTGTTTGGTGGTTCTTCACTCTTATTATTATATCATCATATACAGCCAATCTTGCTGCTTTCCTGACAGTAGAAAGAATGGTGGCCCCTATTGAGGGAGCAGAGGATCTTAGTAAACAAACTGTAATTAAATACGGCACACAGAAAAGTGGCAGTACTAAACAATTCTTTCAGGTATATTCATATAATATTTGTCACATTATGTAATATCTTTTTGTGCATTTATACAAGTACATATACAGTCAATTTTGCTGATGTGGTCACCTCTATTAAGCAGTCACCTGTATTAAAAGGTCACCCTTTTCTAGTTCTGTCATAGAAAATTTCATATGAATGGAATCTCTTTTATATCGTGGCGGTAATAAAAATATAGATTCGCCATTAGATTTATAGAGTAAATATGACTGCAAATATTGTGTATCAGTGTATAAAACATTGAAATAGTTACTTTTGTTGATCACACATTCACAGGAAAAGGGGGGTGTAGTCATAAGGATTAATTTCCACGATGAAGAATTCACACATCTTTTTTAAGACGGGGCATACATACACTTGCCACGAATATTATAACACAACAGTGTATTCTATTGCCGAATGACTATTTTTGATATGTAGGATATTTTCACTTCCATTTGTTGGTACATCCACACGCCACATGCCACATGCTTTTAGAAAGATTTAAACAACATAATTCATATAGAAATATAACTATGCATGTTTCTGGTATATTCTCCAACAAATTACGACATTTCTATATGCTAACTAAATTATAAACTTAATTATTGGGATCAATTTTTTTTTAAGTTTGTAAAAAGCACAATTTAATACTATAATACTATGTTCTGTTCGTCTTTACCTCCAGTTGCTTGTAGGAAGGCTCATGTCTAACACATATTGTCTTGTGTTATTTGTTCTGTTTTTCTTCGTCTTGTATACCCTATGTTGCCAATTTCTCTTGATTGTCCATTTTTGATTGCCCCTTCGGTATTCTCTAAAGTTTATTTTATTCAAACAATCATGTTTCTTTCTTTACATAGGGCTCCGCCTTTCCACTTTATCAACAAATGTGGACAGTTATGCAATCGAATGGAGATTCCATATTTGTAGCCACAAGCGGCGATGGTAAAGATAAAGTAGAAGATGGAAATTATGCTTTCTTTGCCGAGTCAACTTATGTGGAGTACATCACTGCACGACAATGTGACTTGATGCAGGTTGGAGGTCTCCTTGACTCGAAAGGATATGGAATAGCTTTACCAGTTGGTAAGTATTTTATATATTTATCTTTAATATTACAAAATTGTGATAAAAACTTTACAAAAAAACCGTTTTGTCGACCAAAGTATGGACAGCTTCTGAAGATATAATCTATATTCCGTAAATTAATACTTCTCTGCGGTAGTGGTCTTCTAAGTTTTCAAGATGATCGGGAATTGACAGATAGTGACGCCTTATTGTTACTCGAAATGAATACTCTAAGTCTAGACATTTTGATCTGTGAATTATGTCCAAAATATCGCGATTGCTGTGATATGAAGAACAACAACTATATTGCTGTTAATGACGAAATTGTTCACGAACTATATATCACTGTTACTGACGAAATTGTTCACAAATATGTTACTGTAAGGACGAAATTGTTCAACATATTGTCGTAGATAGATAACAATAAAGCAATAAAAGAAAGCAATTGTCAGTCAGAAGAAGAATTTGAAGATACCAAAGGGGTAATCAGAATCCGTAAATCAAAGATGGACAGACAACACAATGGAAAAGAAAAAGAACAAAAGGACAAATAAAATGATCTACAAAGAATACACACGAGAAAATTAGTTGCATGTTATCGGTGATAAAATAATTACAGAGGTTTTTCATTACAGGTTCACCTTATAGAGACATGATATCAAACGAAATTTTAGATATGCAAGAAAACCAAATTATTGCTCAATTGAAAGTGAAATGGTGGAATGAACAGAGAGTTAGTGGGGAAGTGTGTACTGCAAAAAAGAAAAGCAAAACTGCCTCCCTCTCTATTAAAAATGTTGGAGGTGTATTTGTTGTGTTAGCAGGAGGTGTTATTGGAGGCTTTCTAATTGCTATCTGTGAATTTATTTATAAAGCTCGTAGAAACGCTAAAGAAGACAAGGTAAGTCATGGTATCCCTTTGTTATTCTGGCTATGTGTAAATGACATTTTCCCTTTGTTATTCTGGGTATGTGTAAATGATGTTATCTCTTTGTTATTCTGGCTATGTGAAAATGACGTTATCCCTTTGTTATTCTGGCTATGTGAAAATGACGTTATCCCTTTGTTATTCTGGCTATGTGAAAGTGACGTTATATTTGTTATTCTGGCTATATGAAAGTGACGTTATATTTGTTATTCTGGCTATGTGAAAGTGACGTTATATTTGTTATTCTGGCTATGTGAAAGTGACATTATCCCTTTGTTTTTCTGGCTATGTGAAAGTGACGTTATATTTGTTATTCTGGCTATGTGAAAGTGACGTTATCCCTTTGTTATTCTGGCTATGTGAAAGTGACGTTATCCCTTTGTTATTCTGGCTATGTGAAAGTGACGTTATATTTGTTATTCTGGCTATGTGAAAGTGACGTTATATTTGTTATTCTGGCTATGTGAAAGTGACGTTATTCCTTTGTTATTCTGGCTATGTGAAAGTGACGTTATATTTGTTATTCTGGCTATGTGAAAGTAACGTTATATTTGTTATTCTGGCTATGTGAAAGTGACGTTATCCCTTTGTTATTCTGGCTATGTGTAAGTGACGTTATCCCTTTGTTATTCTGGCTATGTGAAAGCGACGTTATATTTGTTATTCTGGCTATGTGAAAGTGACGTTATCCCTTTGTTATTCTGGCTATGTAAAAGTGACGTTATATTTGTTATTCTGGCTATGTGAAAGTGACGTTATATTTGTTATTCTGGCTATGTGAAATGAGGTTATCCCTTTGTTATTCTGGCTATGTGAAAGTGACGTTATATTTGTTATTCTGGCTATGTGAAAGCGACGTTATATTTGTTATTCTGGCTATGTGAAAGTGACGTTATCCCTTTGTTATTCTGGCTATGTGAAAGTGACGTTATCCCTTTCTTATTCTGGCTATGTGAAAGTGACGTTATTTCTTTGTTATTCTGGCTATGTGAAAGTGACGTAACCCTTTGTTATTCTGGCTATGTGAAAGTGACGTTTTTTCTTTGTTATTCTGGCTATGTGAAAGTGACGTTTTCTCTTTGTTATTCTGGCTATGTGTAAGTGACGTTATCCCTTTGTTGTTCTGTCTATGTGACTTGTTACCATCATATATATTGCCTAACAATTTATTTTATAAGCCAGTTTCCGAATGAAAAGAAATAGCTTGCTATGAAGAAGAGCTAGATTGATGGTAACAAAAGGGTAATGATAAGCCGTAGCTTGAAGAAGGACAAACAATACAATGGTCAAAAGCAAAGGGACAAATAAACAAAAACCGGGGTAAACTCCAGATATTTGTTCACGCTTTCGCCTTTCAAGTTATACTCAAATGAACTAGCATTGTGACTGACGTATTAATTGAAGAACTATATATCATAAACATTGTCTGTTAATGATCTGCTTGGCAATTTGCATAGGGTTAGGGTTATGGTGTTTAACGCCTCTTTCAACAATATTTTAGTTATATCATGACGGTCAGTTTTATTGGTGGAAGAAACCTGAGTATCCGGAGAAAACCACCGACTTGCCGCAAGTCACAGACAAACTTTATCACGAGATGTTGTATCGAGTACACCTTGCCTGAGCGGAATTCGAACTCGTAACGTTAGTAATTATAAGCACTGATTGCATAGGTAATTATAAATCCAAATACCATATGATTACGACCACGACGGCAATTTACATAATTTATAGTTCATTCGATATGAAATGATGACACACAATAATCAATGACGGTTATTACTTCTTGATATTACCGAGAAAAGGTATTGATTTGACATCAAATACAACAAGACCACGCTCCATAGATAAGCTGGTAGATTATCGAATCTGCAGTCCTGCGTTTCATCGGTAATGTGTTGAATTTTGGTGTTGATACTTTATTGTATGTTTTATGCAAACAATATATCCAAATATCCCTCCGTTGAATATGCCAATATATATTTTAGAGGGAGTTACGGTTATGGTGCTTAACGCCACTTTCAAGAATATTTCAGTTATGTCGTGGCGGTCAGTTTTATTGGTGGAGGAAACCGGAGTACCTGAAGAAAACTACCGACCTGCCGCAATTCACTGACAAGCTTTTAGAAAAAGTTTTACAATCATAAATATTTTGATTATCAGACACTTTGAATTGCAATTTACAATTGGTAATTGTTTACATTTTCAGCAAACATTATGTTCAGAGATGTCAGAAGAGTTCAGATTTGCCTTGACGTGCTTTGGATCCTCAAAGAAAGTTAAAAATAGGAAAACTGGTTTAGAAGTCACAGACAATGGAATTATACAAACGTCGCCCATGATACCTAATCATTATGGAAGTTCAAATAAGGAATATTATGCATAACAATAACTTGAACGAACTTAACAAGACGAAAACCCTTTGAAGCATTATTGTAGGGTTATATACAAGTGATATACGTACTAAGTAACAGAGTATGATTGTCATAGCAGCCATATTTGAACTCTTATCAAAAGGTGCTTTTTGCTTTCCACATTGGTGTTATGTTTCTGTATACTGTACATTTTGGGTCTTAGGACTGACCGTTATATTTTATTACAACCGAACTATCTGTTGTTTTCATTAGAAAAAAAACGAAAATGTGATGCATTACACAAAATTAGATAATTTTACACTTATATTTGAGTTTGTAAATTAACTAGTTTATCCACGAAAAATCAGATTGAATTTCAAATATTTTTGTCGCAAATACAAATATGTTGATGTTGATGAGGCTATTCATTACATGCATGGGCAAATTAAAAACATAATCAGGGTGTTTTTCATTAAGCAATAATCATGGTTTTTCCAGGTTAATTGTCGTTAATTATTTTAAATGATTATGGTAGTAGCCAAGCACCTGCATCTGAAAATGTGCACCACAATATTGAAATTCCATGCAATTCATTTTTAATATATTTTTGTTTAAAATGAATCATTGTTCATTGCAAGTGCCTTCACATTTCGGTCAGAATTGTGTTTCATATTTATGTTTCCTTCCCCTATACTATATTGTTTCCTAAGCTCATCAGAATTGTGTTTCAAATTTATGTTTCCTTCCCTTATACTATATTGTTTCCTAAGCTCATCAGAATTGTGTTACATATTTATATTTCCTTCCTCTTTACACTATATTGTTTCCTAAACAGTAAGGAAGTGATTTTTATTCTCAGTTACGGATCTTGTTGATTGTCAAACAATCACTAAATCATTGATTATATTAAATGTCGTATGGATTTCATTGGAAATATAAACTGAAATATATCGGAATATTGCAATCTAGATATGTTAGTGTCACCTTGCAAGATAAAGATTTGCAGATGATTTAAGTCACAAAAATATTAATTTTAATCAAGGACAATGTTTTGTGCATGTCAGGGTAACATAATTGTCAATCATAAGCAGAGGCGTGGGAGTGGACTGAAAAGGTGGGGGAGGGATCATGTTTTCAGAACTGTCAAGCAAGGAAAAAGAAACGTTATTTTGTAGCTAGTGTGTCAAAGCAAATAACCGGTTCCTATGCCCCTGATCACGATAGACGTGTGACAACACTAGACTACATTTGAAAAGATGATAATAATAAAATCTTGTATTTGTTTTTTCAAGAAACATGAGCATAACGTGATCATGATGAACATGATGTGCTGTCCTGTCATTGTTTAGACTCAGTAAAATTAGTCAAATCAAACGTTTATTGTTAATCTAAATTTAGTTTTGTTTACCCTTTGTAGGGAGGAATATTTCTGCCTCCTAATTATCAGATAATTATATCGACACGTTAGATAATTATGTCGACGTGTCAGATAATTATGCCTACACGTCAGATAATTATGTCGACGTGTCAGATAAATATGTCGATCCGTCAGATAATTATGTCGACGCCTCAGATAATTATGTCGATTTGTTAGTTGTTTTTTTATGTCAGAGTGACAAATTAAGATATGACAGGTCTACATATTTATTTGATAAGTCGACATAAATATCTGAATATCTGACAAGTCGACATAAGTACATTGAACCCTGTCTAAATCAAGCCTTTCAGGACCAGCTTTTGTATTCGGAATAGACCGGTTTTCGGTTTATAGAGGTGAAATTGAGAATATTTCCTACATTGGGATTTTATTCAGAATTCAGTTTATGCAAGATTCTAGTTTACTCAGGTTTCACTTTAGACATGATTCGTTGAATCCGACATATTTATCTGACAAGTAGGAGACAAGAACATGTCACCATAACTTTGTAATAGAGTATGTAAATTGTGTTCTTTGTTATTTTATAGTTTTTTTGTTATGATATACCATGTTTCTTGTATATACTCATCAATTTCATATTTTCAGTTGATGTGATAATCTGATGGAACATTCATATTTAGTTTTTAATGTATCAATTTTTTGTGTGTACAATTTGAGTGGAGCTTACATTTTGTAAATAGCAAACATATATAACTTGATTGGCCCTTATTTTATTTTATTAAAATAACAGAGTCACTCTAGGAATATGGTTCTTCAATATAAAAAAGAAGACATAGTATAAGGGATATCTTCAGTGAATGGGAGAATTACTTTTATACAATGGAGTGCAATTGAGAGAGAGTTTATAAAGCTTTATTCCTGACTCGAAGTGTAGGATATCTTAATCTTCCATTGGGAGAATGAAACATCCGATTTATTTGTAAACGGTTCAAAAAATATATCCATTTTTGTCTTGGTATGTATAACGGAAAGATCAGATATCTCTTTAAATATATCTACATATGTGTATATATATAGAATAATAGCAGATTTGAAGGTTGAGACCGACATTATCTCTAGTATTACAGCGAGTCCGATGAGATGAGCTGTGATACTAGTTATGATGTATGTCGAAACATTTACAACTGACGTTATTGTTTTTATTGGTAATATCATGTGTTTGACGTCACACTGATCGATATTTTTCAGTGTCACAGTCCGTTTGTTGTTACTGACAATATCACACGGCGAGATCAAAGAAAAAATATCACACGGCGAGATCAAAGGAAAAATATAACACGGCGAGATCAAAGGAAAAATATAACACGGCGAGATATCAAAGGAAAAATATCCAAATTACCGATTAATATAATATATTTTCCGTCCAGTCAGTATTTAAAACATATGTTGTGTATTTATGAATACATATATTGACACAGAATTGTTAATATTTGTAATATTGTATTCAATTTTGTAATTGTGAGGAAAATATACATAAAATGTAGAGTAGAAAAATATTCTTTCATAATGCTTTGAATTACTGTGTTCTTTGGCTTTGCTAGATAAAGCAAACAGGAATCGAAAAGTGTTATTTTGCAAAATATTGCCCAAAAATATATCCGTATTATATTTTCAACGACAGTTTTGTATTGCAAAACAATACTACACATAATGTCCTCAAGATAACTATAACCTAACCATATGATATTGTATATCACACGTGTGTCAAATGTAGAACTGCCTTGTAAATATATAATATTCTGCACATTATTTTCATATGTATTTAAATTGACGTTAAGCGAATATCAGATGAAGCAACTTCACTTCATTCACATGCCAAAATGCATGAAATTAAATCACAGATTTTCATGTCAAATGCATGTATGTACAAGAGTTCGCCATAGGAATTCCTCTTCCCATGGTGTTTACCTGATAAAGATAATCACATGGAAATTCTGTGCAGCATTCATACTGGTATTTAAGACACAATGGTTGATAAATCCAACCGTGTTAGAATTAGAGTTTTGAGTTGACAAATGCATTTTGTATCCCTCGGCGGGTCTCGAACTCACACATTTGATGCACTACAAACACAAATCGCTTAACCTTATGTACAACACTCTGGGCCACACCCACTATATAATAACATAGCTTCAGTAATAGAGATGTTACCTTGTCTAGTGATACACAGAATAAGGCATGTGTTTACGTGTGTGTTTATGCATATGTATATTTCACTTCCAGCATCGATTACTCTATATTTACTAACATGTTCACAAGAGTAATATTGTGTTGTGAGTGCTAAGTGTATAAATATTTGACATGATAAATTTATTTGGTAAAAGTTATATTATTAGAAATGTCTTCCATACATTTTGTTATCAGTACTGCTGTCATTATCATCAATATCATTATTATTCATAATTAATCAAAGCTTATTATTATTGATAAGCCATGCCAATGCAATCTTTTGCATGAGGAAAGGGGCATTTAATTATTATTTAAACGTTACTGATAGTGTTAGTATCAATCTATGATATTCACACGGAACGTATTTTAAATAAAGTCCTGATAAAATTTGCTTTCCATAATCAATGTATTTTGATAATATTTGCTGCCCACACCAAACGCCCTTAAGAAAACATTATTTCACAAATTTACAGGCATAAGTTTGAGCAGTTGTTCTAAGACTAGGGTTTATCTTCCTTAGGCATGAATAACATGTTTAAGATATGCTCCAAGTTTTGACATTTTGTCTGCTCGATATTTAAACTGATTTTGCAACTGTTTGTGTCAAGCAATACAAAGGAAGTACTATACATACAGTGGAAACGTCTTTTATTATACTCGAATATGTTATGGTTCGATGATAATTGACACAATGCTATTCGACTGATTTTATTGTATACAACGATAATTTCAAAGATTGAGAGAAAAAAAAGTTGAAATCATATTTCATTCTTATTTATAAGCCAAATATGTCACGTTGTCATAATTAATATCATTTTCATCATCTCATTACAATGGTGTCAAATTAAAATGTACATATCTTTGATGAATAAAACTATTTTGTAATTGTCCTGTATTTATATGTTTGGAGCATGATCGCCTATAATCAGGAAAAGGACCAATACACTAAAGTATAACCAGAAGCCGTTATTCGAATAAATACGGAAAATACAATGGTCGAATGAAAAAGATCAAAAATGACAAACAAATAATCGACAACATACTATACAAACAACTAAAGAAATGAGCAATACAAACTCCATTAAACAACCGGAGTGAACTCATATGCTGAAGGAGGGTAAGCAGTTCTTGCTCTAATCCTTTTACTCTTGCTAAAATTCGGAGATCAGTCATATGAAGAGTTTGAAGATACCAAAGGGGCAATCAGAATCCGTATATGGAAGAAGAATTAACGGTAATAACAAAATTACCGAACTCCGAGCAATCTTACAAAGGGAAAGTCAAAACTCATAATTATATAAACAGACAAAATCAGTCAACAACCGGAAAACTGTGTGAAAACAGACAACACAGTGATCAAAAGAAAAACTACAAAATGACAAACAACGATCTACAAAACATAAACTAAAGATCGTGTAACATGAACCCCACTAAAAACCGGGGGTGAACATTTGTGATATAATGTGGACACAATGGGATTGTGATGACGACAAACGAAACATATCCGTGGTCATATGGACACTGATGTTCTATAGCGGTCAACCAAGTCATGGTGGGAACGGTGAAACTTTAGGAGGAATCACCTCAACTTAACCACTAATAACCCTTTGTTCAATAGCTTCATTGTCAGCATATTTTCTTACTTCAAAGGCACCGTATAACTCGAGATAGAACTCCCGGCCCTGGGTAGGTGTTTGGAACCCTAAACATTTGAGGTTGGCGACGGGGCTGGAAACCACATCTACATCTACATTGTACAATGCTCCGTCAATTGTGACGACTATGCATCGGTGTGAACAGACCATGTATTTACAATTAATCATATATAAAAAGATAAAAAAGAAAGCAACGTATTTACATTATACAAATGTATATAAAATAAAAACTGCTTAGATGTAGTGGGTTTGGATCTGTGATTTAAACTGACACAAAGAAGAAGCATAGACACATCAGATGTGTTATTCTTTTGATCAAAAGTCTACGAATTTTACTACTCGGCCACCATCGTATGCTAGAATTATGTCTACATATGTGCGATTTGTGCTTTGTATTTGGGAACTGTTCGGACAGTGTGACTGTGTGGTATTTTTGTTTTGTTTTCCATTTTATTATTTATGCTATATATTATTGAAGGTTATTACAGAAACGCTTCGCGTGAACTAAATTTGACATCTACGTTTTTATTGCGTGGCTTTCTCAAGTTACATACGCCTATAAATCTGTTTATAACGACATAGTTATAGTACATATAAATATTTTAAACACTGTCTTCCTTGTAATCACCAATACAAAATCAAATCCATTCTAATTAGTTTGATCATGTTAAGATGTAGAAATCACCGTCATTGGAGACTGTTTTAGAAAAAGCACACATCTAAGGTTTTCTGACCCGCCTACTTGTGTATCTATATTAACAAAGTGTAAAGAATAAAGTCAGAGAAATGAAGAGGTATTTGTCTCCGGTAAATAAAACGTCGCGTCTACGTCATCTCGGAATAGAAACAAATATAATCACCAATTACCTGTGGGAATTAGACCATTTAAAAGGTCCCATTTGTTGATAATAATCTGTGCAAACTCCAACTGTCTACGTCTTAGTCTAATGTCATAGCCACTAACAACTTTATCTGAACTTCCGGAGGGGTTAATTACATAAGGTTTCCGTGTAATTAATAAAGAAAAATTAAATAAAAAAGATTTCAGTGTATATACGATATTGGATTGTTTTTTCTCCAATTAATTTTGTAGGTAATTATTTCTTATTTATGTTATTTGTATCTATTTAAGTATACTGGTATCTAATGCGATTTTCCTTTTAAGTAATGTGTGTGCCAGTTGAACAGTAATACGGCCGACGGGTGTAACTAGTGGTTTGGAACTGCTTCTCGTCCAGAGCACCTGATTTTTCCCGGCTCTAAGTGGAGTATGTGTTGTTCAATCTTTCTATGTTGTATTTTGTTGACCATTGGTAGTCATTTTGTTTTTTCTTTTGCCCATTGTATTTTATGTCCTTCGATTGACGGCTTCTGATTACCCATTTTGGTATGTATCTCCAAACCTTTCTTGTGTCTCTAGCGAATACTTTGTAACTTTTCTGTCATAAGATTAAAATATTGGATAATCATGTTTCAAATATTTTCCATCCATTTACGTTCCATTGTTTCTGTTTGCGAATCAAAAAAGAATAATAGGATCAAGAGAGACTTATATTTCATCAATTTTCTGAACACTGTTGAGCCAGTTTCGAAAGTTGACACTTCATATTTTATCAGTATGCTTCAAATGATAAATAAACGGTAAAGAATACCGAAAGGGCAATAAAAAAGAGACATCCCGGAGAAACTGGCAACATAGGGCACACAAGACGAAACAAACAAAACGAAAACACAACACAATATGTGTTGGACACCACTATATGCAAACAAACACAAATAACATAAATATGACATGGGCCCTCCTACAGACAACTAAATTTGCATCACTAAAAATAAAACGATGATGCATTTGAACGTAAAATATCCAAGAATATGCTGCCATCAGTTGACATTCATATATGTCATAATAGCTAGACTACGATCTAGCAATGATGTAGCTTTGACTTTCAATTTAGGGAGATTCAATCATGGCCACCAGTTTCAACAGAACACCAGTATTGTCAAAATGTTTAATTTATTTATAATTTGATGATTTAAAGAAACTTAAAGATCTAAAAAAAAAATCGATCAGACAACAATATGAAGTAATGGGAATACATAATATCATGACACAAATACTGTGTCAACAGAGTACACCAAGCATACATAAAATGGTAGGCATACATGCTGGAGTCTGCACATGTTTATGTATAGGTTATAAGAAATAAAACCTAAACATACATTGCATTGTAATTTATGTAAGTGCTTATATGGTGGTAGCAATACCACTGAAACTTATCTAACACATTAGGAAATATTTTGTAGTCACAACACAATGTATTGTGGTGATAAGTACCAAGTTAATGTAACCCTGCATTGCTGTTGTAGTCTGTACAAGTTGTTGAAGAACACATTGTTATGCAATGTAATTAATAAAGACCTGATTAAAATGGACTAACAAAAGTAGGTTTGTATACTTGGGTACAATAACAAAAGTCACGGAATACTAATAGTGTTTTGTTAGCTGTGCTATTTTAGATATTTGTCGAACTCAAAGTGAACATTTTCAGCTATATCATGGCGAGAACATGTTACATTTCAATGAGAATGTGATGATGTCCGCTTTGTACTAGACCAACACAATTAGTTGGAATCTTATAGTGCTAGCTCACTGAACCCAACAGGTGAACATGTCGTTACACTAAGAAACATTACCCTGATGCCGACCCAACCAGTCTTTGCTTTGCTCATTCTCTTTAATGCTGCATGGTTAGCAGTGAAGAAGCTTATATCAAATTAGTTTGACAAACAGGCAAACCAGAACACCAAAGATGCAGTTCCTTATTACTCTATTATTCAATTTTACTCTTTACTTCTCACATAAGATTATCATTAGTCTGGAGCTACAATATATACTTCTTACCGAGAGATGTTGCAAATATGCCACGAGGTTAGTACTACAATGTACAAATGAAGATGAGTTGAATCCTGCAATTTACTTAAAAGTCAGAGATATTAATAAATTATCAGCAACATGACAGGAAGACATGGACGATCTCTATCTAACTGGTTTTTGTCTAGTTTGTACCTACATATACTTCAAGCAACATTAAGATAATTAACAGATAAAAGTTATAAGTCATATTCGATGCTCAATGGAACTATGCAGCTTACTCAATACATAAGAGAAAATGAACATCAACTGTCCGAAGTTGGTAGGAATCTTTCAGTTTACACCGTAGATGTTAAATATAGCAACAGCAGAGTAAAGGGGAACATA
This sequence comes from Bathymodiolus brooksi, assembly GCA_963680875.1. NCBI lineage: Eukaryota > Metazoa > Mollusca > Bivalvia > Mytilida > Modiolidae > Bathymodiolus > Bathymodiolus brooksi. The sequence continues at coordinate 89,671,158 of OY804581.1, read as the reverse complement.
CATATCAGGTTAAATGTAATTCGCGCGTTTGCTATAAGATTGATAAAAGGAATAGACATCCAGGTCAAAAAACAGAAAAGAAAAAAGCAAACCTGAGGCTGGGAAAAATTTTCAAATTAACTGCACGATAACAATTAACGGTATTGGTATGAGAATTATAGACAACATGAATCCGGCAATAAAGCTGCGTTGTAGTGAAGGTCACAAGTGGCTTTCTTGTCATAAACAGGTTATTTGTCAAGACAATGACATCTAAGGCTATCAGAATAAGAAAAAATGAACGTTGCGGATCCGCACTGGTTCCTTGTTGACATTGTAATAGCAGATTAATAATTTGTTCCTTGTTTAACATTTTGGTAAATATATTTACATGATACCATGTTAAATGTTAGGCAAACGGAATGTTCCTATCTGAATGATAAATGTCTGGACGAAAAACATAATATTTACATTTTAGCAGCAGAAAATTACAAAGCAGTATTAACAAGCTCTTGCTTAATTATTATCAATGGTGGCTTGGATGAGCAATCAACCATGATATGTACGACGACTGGTGTCCACGTGACTAAGCAAATTCTATGCGAAGGGAAATTTGTTCTGTCAAGGCTGACGCATAAGTGCAAATAACAAACGTAAACCTTTCAAAATAGGAGTGATAATTATTTGATTTAAAAAAAAGTGTTGAGTACATTTAAAGAGAAGAGTACCAATAACGTTTATCATATACAATTATCTTTCCTTTACCGGAAATGTAACTGGTAACTATGTATACCTAAATCGCCATATTAGACCAAAAGTATATATGGTATAGACAACGGAGAACCTCCTCACATGTTGATATAAAAACTATATGTTGAACGTTAAAAGCATGGGCATACCAATATTTAAAAATAGTGAAATTGATAAACGATAGTGCCTGGCAAATGACACTTACATTTAAATATTTAAGAAATGACATAACATGCAGAAAAATATAATTGATTTCCAAGATTATGGCAATAAGCAGCATCACATCTAATAATACTGAAATACTACAAAAAAATATGTTTGTTTGTCTTGTATTCAGTTACAGTCTGATATAAAACAAATGTAGTTGAAAATTAAAAAAAAAAATTTAGTGCGTATGATGCGTGTATGCTCAAAGTCAAAGTCTTTAACATTGGGACAAGAAAACTAAAGAGCCTAAGCAGGAGAGATACAACTGGCTTATGCTACTTATATGAATGCCGGAGGAAAATGAGCCATACTTCTAATATTGATCACATTATTTATGAACTGTATTTTAATTTTCAATAGTATTTATATGTAAGAATAGTGTGCTTGTTTCCTTCTGTCATACACATACATACAATGGTCTCGTCTCAAAGTTACGTTTTGTTATAAAGGGGAAGTAACTCTTGTGCAGATATAAATACAAAATTACTTCGCTACAAAATTTCCACTAATCATAATTGCGAAATGGCGATAATATTAAATTGATCGATGCAATATTGGGAATAGGACTTGCACAACATACATTAATGATGTATAACAGTGATGTTAGTGTAAACAATTATTTATACAAATTAAAAACCCACATCGTTGTATTAAAAACGTGATTGACATATGTTAATGACCCACCTATGTATTCTGTTTAATTATTCATACAAAGGCACTTAAATGAAAAAAATGTACCCAATTACCTAAACTGGACATTTTTAATGATACATGCCTACTAACCCATACATGAAAATTATATCACGAGTTAAGTTCGTATCAATGCTTGAATGAATATCTTGACTCCTTGAAATAACTATCGTTACGTATGGTCCAACCTCAGGCCAGCTGAGGTTATTAAAAATATCATTTCATGGCAATTAAGTCTCCCTTATGAAAATATGAATAAAACACACATAGAACAAAGATATACATTTTTAGTTATAAGATCATGTACTATTTATGCATTCATCTTGATCACTTGCACGCTTTTCTAAAACAGTTATGCATTCAATCTACTACATATAAACACAATCACCCCTCATGCCCCTTACAATGTGTCAGTGTCACGATAATCTACGTGTAAATATCTGCTGGGTTTATAAGTCATCCACACGTCTCACAATGTGTCAGTGTCACCATAATCTATATAAAGACATCCATTGTCGTTGAAGCGGTAACCCACAGGTCTCACAATGTGTCACTGTAATCTACATGAAGATATCCACTGTCTTTGTAGAGGTCATCCCCACGTCTCACAATGTGTCAGTGTCACTATAATCTACGTGAAGATATCCACTGTCTTTGTAGAGGTCATCCTCACGTCTCACAATGTGTCAGAGTCACTATAATCTACGTGAAGATAACCACTGTCTTTATAACGGTTATTCAATTCTTTACGAGAATGATATGGTGATTTCCCCATATCTTGCAGTCGTATCCCACCATTTGGTAACGTGCCAACAGATTCATTTAAAGCACACGGCATGGACCGAGCATGTCTGTCCTTACATTTAGAACACATCGATTTGTTTATCTTTTTAGAGGATCCGTGACATCTAACTGCAAATCTTAATTCCTTTGCCATTTCAGAACAAATGGATTCCTGGCAAAAACAAATGTGGTAATATAATGTTAGCAATATTAACAGAACTATACAAAAGAAGAACATGTGTAATAAAACCATGGTGGTCAATATAAAAATAAAAACATAACATGTGCCATTATGCTCTGTGTTAGTCACCTTTTCAAAGGTCAGCTAAAATGGACAGGAAATGAAAATTAATTACCGCGTGAAAATTAAGTACTACTGAAAGATTTAATCTGGTACCACTTAAACAATTCCTTTATTTGCCTCGTTTTGGTGGTTCGGTTTTATCCGTGTGTGTACGGGGATTTAGCATAGTCTTTCCAACCATTGTTTGTACCAGAAGTATAACATGTGTGTTTTCAGACGGATGTCATCGGAAATCTTTATAAAAACACAACGATATAAGACAACTGTCATATTAAATTCACAAAGAAACCTCAGATATGCCTAAATATCAACACAATGTTTCTCTATTAAATTGAGATAGCTAAAATTATTGAAGAGAATTAAGCAACCAGGATCCGATTAGAAGCAAGGATGCCGACTACACAATGTTAAACCTCCGTATTTAAAGTCGATGTCATAATCAATCATTCGATTCGTTAAGAGTTAATATAAAACATGGACATATACCTTCGGGTATAGTATTGTATTGGATGTCAATACAAATGATAGGAATGGGAATATAAACAAAATAATAACGTTTTTGCCTCCAGTTGTTTGTAGGAGAGCACATGTCTTATTTACGTTATTTGTGTTTGTTTGCGTATAGTGGTGTCCAACGCATATTGTGTTGTGCTTTACTTGTTTGTCTTCGTCTTGTGTACCCTTTGTTGCCAGTTTCTCTGGATTGTCCATTTTCGATTGCCCCTTCGGTATTCTCTAACGTTTATTTATGTGGCACAGAGTTTAAACTATAGTATTTAATATTTAGAGTACAAACAGAGTTCGAGTATAATTCAATATAAGCAAGCTTTCAATAAAACCAAAATCTCAAAAAATAAATTTGCCTCCAACTTGGATTAATAATTAATTATATATAAATCAACAATGTGTCTTGTTGTAGGCAGGCTTCTCATTCCTTGGATAGTTAGAATCAATTTCATGTAAGACCGATCGAATGTCAAAACTGACTGGAATTTTCTCAACGTATACCCCATGTCATAAAAGCAAACTTTATGCTTAAAAAAGCAAATAAAAAACAGAGAAGAATGATTACATGCCAGTTTTAAAACTGTCTGTTCAAGCGATCTTCTTACAGTATGTTAAAGTAAATAAACAAAACTAAATCTGATATTGATAAAAAGTGCCTAAAAGTTAACGGAATCTGTCTCATTTACTTTGTAACGCTACCTTGAATATAAATACTAAAATAGATGGATGAGACTACTGCCATGTTGGTAACAAGAAGGAAAACAACATTCTCCTCATAATGTAAAAAATGTAAATATTGGGTTATTTTATGTACATGAAATAGACAAATGAGTCTGTTCAATTGTTCCAGGCGTAATATTTCCCATTTATTTTTATTTTATCATGTACAATGCTTATTTACGATTTCATAAATATTAGTGTAATTGTAACTGTTGAATATTCTAATATTTAGCTTTGTCAGGTATTAGTCAGATAACATTGTAGCGTATATGACATGTAACGTATATGACACGTACATGGTCGAAAATGGTACATATATACAGATATCAATGAAAGCCCAAATAGTTTAAGGTCTTTTTTTTTTATCATAATTTGTTTTTGCAACATAGCTTTTTATATGCGTTTCCAACGAATGCAACGGAAATATTATGTGCTACAAATATTTACCCTGTCTTCACGTGCATTTTTCCTTGACTTGACTATAAATTCTATTAATCCCACGATCACAGATAGTACAAGGCCACCCATTAATACTACAAAGATACCACCGACGTTGTACACCCCTAGAGGACTTGCTTTTCCTGCAGTGGCACTCGAGTCTTTCCCATCACAATTTGCAGATCCTTTCCACCACCGTTCATACAGCGATTGTATATAACCTTCTTCCTGGAAATGCAGGATGGCCATAGAGAGTTTGTCACGAAGAGGTGAACCTATGAAAAAGAGGAATTTAATGTGCAGTTCAGCATATATAAAGATCATTAATGTGCAGTTCAGCATATATAAAGATCATTAAACTACTTTCAGCAATTTATATTTATATATTTTGTGTTCATCGGGTCATGCATTAAAGTAGTAGAGTATGCGTGAACAGGTAGTCATAGCAATAAGATGACACACAAGAAAGCTGTTATGAAAACTGCTTCAGATCACTGAGGAATTGATTATTGCTTAATTATATTTTAAAATTATGCTTTTGTGTATTTCCTTGTAAATATAAACTTGTTGTCTATCTTTGTTAGTTTTCTGTGTTGTGTTTTTTGCTGTTGTTTTGTTGTTGCTTTGTTTGCCTGTCTTGCGCCCAATATTGCCTGTTTCTTTGGATAGTCCATTATTTAGTGCCTCTCCCATCTTTAATAATTCTACATACCCATTGGTGTGGCCATTCCAAAACCCTTCGAGTCAAGGAGACCACCAACTTGCATTAGAGTACAGTCCTGTTTAGTTATATAGTCTATAGACGTAGATTCCATAAAAAATGCATAACCCCCAGCTTTGACTCTCTCGATGCCTTCTGGTCCTGTCTTAGTAAATACAGATGGTTCACGTCCTTTCATATAGTTCCACATTCGTTGATATATTTCAAATGATGAGTGCTACAATAAAAATAATAGAAATACAAATGTAAAGATAGTAAAAGAATTAAATCAACTAAACACACAACAGGAGAAATTAACGTACTATGAAACGGCTTAAAAACTGGTTGTCAGAATGCCTTGAGTTATATATTATTGATGGTAGTTTCTGCCGGAAGAGGTATTACTCTATAATTATGTCAAATGTATAGTGAATATCACAGAGGTGAATGAAAGGTGATATCTAAGGAGAAGAGTGTGAAGATACCAAAGGGGTAATCAGAATCCGTAATTCGAAGAACAACAGACAACACAATGACAGAAGAAAAAGTACAAAAGGACAAAGAACGATCTACAAAACATAAACAAAACACATAAAACTTAAAATCGAGTAACACGAACCCCACTAAAAACGGGGGTGAACTCAGGTGCTCCCGAAGGGTAGGCAGTTCCTGCTCCACTAGTGGCACCCGTCGTGTTTATCTAGTTACAAACCCGGTAATAAGTCACGAAGGAGGAAAGGACCGGGAAGTGTTTACGACAAGTGGAACATATCCGTGGTCATTTCAATAAAAATGCATACTTTGTTACTAAGGTAGAAAACCTTAGTCATTGGATACAGCCAGGAACTTTTTATATATATAATTTCGTTTTATCTTCAAATCAAGGAAGACAACTCGTTTTTTAAGAAAAAAAACTAGATTAATGTGGTTGACAATGTATATGGATGCTTGTTTAATAAATGCTTAAATTCTTACCTCAAAAAATTCCATCGTTGTTCCACCTAACCGTGTACCGTATTCAATTTCAGTTTGTTTGACTAAATCTTCCGCACTTTCTATAGGAGATACCATTCGTTCTATGGTTAAAAAAGCCGCTAAATTAGCAGTATATGATGATATTATAATAAGTGTGAAAAACCACCAGGTTGACCCAACTATTCTGGTGGACACAGCTCTTGGATTCACATCCGAACCTTGTTGCATCAATGTTCCTATAGCGAACCAAAAACTGTTCGATAAGTTAAACGTGTTCTCCACAGAATCTGTCTCTGGAATGCATGGATGTGGATTATACCACTCGTAAGGACTAAATCGTGCCAGCACGAATATACTAAAACTCACTGTCATGTATGCAGCAATTAAATAAATCCATATCTCCATTGCTAAAGGATTAAGGAATGAGAAGAGTCCTGGTTTTTCTTTCTTAGGCATCTTAAATAATATACTAATTCCTAGATTAAGAAATGGTTTTGAAAAGTCTACGAATTGTTCACGTTCATAATTTATACTTAATCCGGCCATAGATAAATCAGCTCTCTGAAAAAGAAAAGATTTATTGACGAGAATAGAAAAAACAGTAGAGGTCGCAATGGCTGCTTTCTGGTTGACACCAAAGCAAGAGATTTAATAATTATGATGTATGACGATAACTACCGGGTCTAAATAAAACTGCCATGGTCATCATGAATATGTTCATCATACTCATGTTTACGGCTCTTATCCACTTCCAAACATATTCAGCTTAACTCTGCCTTTTTTTATTGAAGTGCCTGTACCAAGACAGGACAGTGAGCAGTCATGTATATGCTTGTAAGGGGTATCCATTTTGTCTTTTTCTACGATTCTTCTATTTTATTTCGGAACTGTTTCTGCAATGTTGTATATTTTGTTTTCATTTGACGTTAACGAGAATGTTCAAAACATGGAGCAGCCGATGACGTTTACCGAACCTGGTTTAAATCCCAATTTTATTTCAATTAGCTATAAATTCATTAATTCTATTTAAATTTTTTCGAGTATTTGTATGTGTACTGCTTTTTTCTCAATTTTTATTGTTCCTGTATCGTGACAGATTAAGTCCTATCTCGGAATGTTTATCGTTTAAGCATATTATACCTTATCAATCAATTCCCGTATGATTCCATTCCATTCTTTCGTAGTTTCGTCGTATGACCCGTACATTCCATCTTGAACAACTTTAATCTCATATTCAAATCCGACGTATTTGGCGATCGCTTTTAATAAGTCGATACAGAACCCTTCATAAATATCGTTACCGCTATACTTCTGTCTTCTTTTCTCATCTTTTATCATCACGTATGGTGCTTCCTACAATTTAATAAGAACATAATTTTAATGCAAGGGAAATAACTCTGCACATGATAAGCAATTCTAGTCGATGTTCTCAGGGTGCCTCTTCTTTTACCTTCAAACTGACCCATGCAATTCCAATGGTATATTTACTCTATATACTGGTTCATAAAATATTTATAGACCTTACTATTACGTTGTTTGCATATCGTAATTATTATATCCTTAGTTAACAAGATTTTAGTGATAACCAGCCATCAAAATTGCCCCTAAATTCTGATAATAGTTTAGGAAACGCCATTATATCAATTAAATTAGTATATTAGTATTTAATGCGACTGTGTGAAAACGAAATAAAAACATCTTCCACTGTATAATAAAAAATAAGGAAGGTGTAGGGCATTGTAAGGAACATTTGGTGTGCATAAAGAATATAACTTAACTATATATTTTTCGTTTGTATGTGTTCGTTTGTGTATGTGTTATGCATGACAATGCTGACCGACATTATTCTGATCTTACATAGTCTATATCATTGGACAAAACCAAACACGTAATTACTGTTTGATACAAATGAAATTTAGTGTACTTTTAAATTAATGGTAACACTATTTTATTTCAAATATTGCGCAGTAACCCGATTTCGTAGCCACAGGACAAAAAGGAAGCTATGGCCTGTTTTGAAATAATAGATGATATATGTAACGGGCATAATTATCTTTGTTAGAACTAATACAACTACAGCAACATTCTGAAGAATTCAGATTGCAACATACTTAAAATGATTTGTGTTGCCTTGGTTACTAATGTGTAAACAATTCATCATGTTATCCAGAGCGCTTAGTGGGAATGCAAACCTTATGCTGGTATTATTAATTTAGTAGTTATGTAGAACTAAAAACATGAAAATAATTATTATACAGGGAAAATTTATTTTCATATCATATTTTGTATTACGAAATTGATGTTGACAAATGGCTATATGGGGGCAAATATGGTGTAAAACGAATATGGAGCATTTATCCTGAAATTAATCTCCTTGAACTGTCAAATAGCATTAAAACTATATGATTTTTGTGATATATAGTCACTGACTGAAAACAAGAATTTCGCATTGCTTGAAAGTAAGGAATCTCCTTTTACGTATATAGATATAAAAACGTGTATTGAGAACTGGTTCGGGTACTATTTATATAGAGAAAATCGCATGTTCTGATGGGGATGTACATGCATAGTAATAGAAAATGTTGATGGGATCTACTCGATATACTATAAATAGCTAAGAAAATGTAAAGCCAGTTACTGTAAGCAACTAACATAATATCTGTCTTATTTTCTCTCTGTGTCTTATATCAAAGCTTGTTTAAAATAAGAAATGGTTTGAATTCCTACGAGCACAGACATGGAGAATTTAAAATATTTTGGGAACTATGCTCTTATGTAGAACGGAAGTCGGTTGAACCATGAGGACACCCTTAACATTTTGATCGGAGTGATTTGAATGCCTTTCCTGATTTTCCTTTTTTTGTTTGTTAATCTGACCCAGTTTAAATTTGTTTGACATTTCAGAATAAACAGCATATACACGCATTGTCCCTGAATTTACAATTTATATATATTAGAAGTATTTCATTCAAATTCCTTTGAATTCTCTTTTATCGGAGGTTAAACATAAATAAAAACGATATTGATATTGTCTATCAATTTCATATAACCTATATGAGCAACTACTGCACAATAAACAACAAACAATACATTGTAATTACTTGAAAACAGTTTCAGTAATAAGAATGACAGACTAGGAAAACCATAAATCCTCAATTCTTACGTTGGAGGGTTGCAATCCATAAACACGTAGATATCCAATTGGAATAACCTTCATCAGGTATGATCGATCAAAGCCAAAATATTTGTAAGCTAAATAATTTAAGGTGGTACCATACACTTCAGGTAAAATTTGATCTGCTCGTTTAATATTCTTATTTTTTTTGGCAGTGTGTTTGAATATATCCACTGTAATAAATATCAACATTTTAACAAATTCCAACCAACACTCAGAGCTATAAATTCACTAGCCACATAGCAGCTTTTCTCTATGTGGTTTTGATCACCGAGATGCTTGAAATCTGCATACAAACACCAAATGATCAAAACGTTCAACTGATTTTAAAGAGTTATCTCCCTGTAGTGTATGGTACCCCGTTTTGGAGCAAGAAAACTAAAGGGCTTAAAGAGGATACCCACAATCTGCTAAGGTCATCTATATATGAGGGAGGAGAACATTAGTTTAAATAATAATAGACATCATTTAGGAAATTATTCATTCTAATGTTAATTGTATTATTTGGTTGGCTTAGTTGGTTTATGGTGCTTAACGCCACTTTCAACAAAATATTCAGTGATATCGTGGCGGTCAGTTGTATTGGTGGAAGAAACCGGAATACCCGAAGAAACCCACCGACCTGTCGCAAGTCACTGACAAACTGTATCACCTAATGTTGTATCGAGTACATCTCGCCATGAACAGGGTTCGAACTCACAACTTTAGTGGTGATATTGACTGATTGCACAGGCAGTTGTAAATCCAACTATTATGCGATCACGGCCACGACGGTCACTGTATTATTTGTTTGATAAAGCTATGACGGAACCCCTAACAATAAAAGTATGTTGTAAATAATAAACAAAACTGTCACAGAACGGACCAACGTTGTTAGTGTTTTTGCTTTGTTATTATTAAATTCTGTTAGAAGCAACACCATTATGTAATGTTATATGTTAATGCTATGTTGCAGTGTACGCCGCGAATTTATCCCAATAAATATCATTTGGAGTGATTTATACGAAACCACATTGGATAATATTAGGAGTTTCAGTTGTTTTCATGGTGTGATATAGGCAATCCAATATCGATATGAAAGATACAATCAGTTCCAAAACAAAGATTGCCCGTTTGTGTCACTATTGCATAATTATACACTGTATGAAAGTGCTTACATGTAAGAGCTGACTATGATATATATATTATTAAATGTTTTATATAAATAAACAAAATACTATAGCAGTAGTGTATATATTACATGTCTTAACGGGTGTCACTAGTGGAGCAGGAACTGCTTACCCTTCCGAAGCACCTGAGTTCACCTCCGGTTTTTAGTGGGGTTCGTGTTACTCGATCTTTAGTTTTATATGTATGTTTTGTAGATCGTTGTTTATCCTTTTGTACTTTTTCTTTTGGTCATTGTGTTGTCTGTTCTTCTTCGATATACGGATTCTGATTACCCCTTTGGTATTTTCAAATTCTTCGTAACAGTCATCAGGTATCAGGTCAGATAAAAAGAAAATTACTGTTCACACAGTATCAGTTAAGTCAACTAGATCTTTCATTCTAAGTATTACAAAATGTATTCAGCTTGATGCGAACTACAAGAATGGTTAAACATTAACGTAAAAAGATTCATTTTATGAGAGTATAACATAGATCAGAGAAAATAACTCTCAGTAAGAAATAAGAGGCAAAGCGAAAGTACATGGGTTAACATCGGGTGTAAATGGGGCGATACATGTAAAAAAAAATATCTAACCTTAATGCACCAGTTATGAACTCAATACAATACAATTCAAACAGGAGGGGGTGTAGCAAAACAAGAAAGTTCATATCTGTGTGCATTGCATTGAACAAGGAAGCCACATGATGGTTGATCGTATGTAACGATATAACAATAAACGGACGGATCACACGCAGTGACCTAAACTGCGGATTGTGTTACAGGCCAATGCTACATTTTCATATGTTAATTATTTGAAAACCACGAAATTCGAAATAAAGCTAAGATCTTGTTAAATATCCGTTCTGCATAGGCATTGGTGGAAAGTATATATATTTACATAATTTCATTTCAATTTCTTCAAATGTGTCATCAAAAGTATTACATCTAGATTTTACAAACCACGGAGACTTAATAGAATAGAATAAAAGTGTATACATGATCAATTACACATCTTCAAGAAGAAACCTTCTGAATGGGTATTCTGTATACTTTTTTCAACACGAAAAGGGTCTCTTATATTCGTAAATGCGCATGCCCGAAGAACAGGGCGGAAATTTCAAATCCTCCAATGGTTTTTTTTTTTAAAAAAGTAACTTTTGGATGTACTCACCATCATAAAATGGTATAACAGTAACCTCTTTAAACATCCGGAATAGACTGAAATGCTACCATAGATGAAAACCAACTATTTAAGGCGCAGTTAAATATATGAAAACAATAGAGATATACTCACGACTAACTCTACTGCAGTACTTGACTTCCGGTATCGTACAAACGTAAACAAACCGGAATGGAAATGATCAAAACCAGTCACATAGTTTTTATCTTTTTAATCATATCCACATCTTATCAGTTCAAAGATGAACAATTATGTTCAAACTGTACAAGCTCACATCATGTGTATTATACAGATGATACAGCAGTAAAATATATAAATGGTAATATAACTTTAGCCAACGACCTAAATCTTGACATCTACAATGTTATGTTCTATCATCTGAAACATGGGAGATATAAACCTTTGTCAATCCCAATAGAACTGAATTGTAAACACCATAGACTTTTCATAATTATACTGTGTAGCGGGGATATATCCTTAAACCCAGGACCAATAAAATACCCATGTGGCAAATGCTACAAACCAGTAGCAAAGAATCATAGAGCTATATACTGTGAAGTGGGAAATCAATGGTGGCATATAAAGTGTGCGAATGTAACACCACAAGAATACAAAGATTTAGAACAGAACAGTGATCCATGGATATGTAATCTGTGTAACAACTTCAATTTTTCAGAATCCTTTTTTGATACAAGCATAGATCTCTCACATTCATTACATGAGGAACAGTAAAGTAGATGAAGATGTTTTTGATGAACTCGGGCAACTAAAACGTAAACATCCCAAGAAATTTATATGTGTATACCTAAATATAAACAGTTTGAGATATAAATTCTGTCATATATGTGAATTATTAACATCAAATACAATTGATATGCTATTCTTAGCTGAAACCAAAATTGACGACCCAGATGCACAATTTCAAGTAAACAATTATCACTTTTGGCGTGCTGATCGAACAGCGTACGGCGGAGGAATTGCTGCATATGTGAGATCAGACTTACCATGTGACCGTAAGAAAATTCTTGAATTTAAAAATATAGAATCAATATGTATAGAAATATTAGTAGGTAATAAAAAATAGTTAACTTCAGGTGTCTACAGACCACAAACAATAAATGACACAACTTTCAATGATGATTATATTAAAACATGTGATAAAATTACAACAAAATATGATAATTTTATGTATATTGGTGATCTCATATAGTAAAAATGTATAAAGATAAAGAGTCAAATATGTCAAGAATTTTTTTTTGTCAATGTGTGACGTAAAAATATTTTTGACATTTACGTCACCGAATATGGTACTGCTTTGACAACTATTTTACCTATTTTGTTCCTGTATTTAAATACTGTTACAGTGACAGCCGGAACCTTTGAACCGTAATGAGAGCGGGAGGTTTGGCGCCTTAAAATCTGATTCAACCCACCATTTCTTTAGAAATGCCTGTACCAAGTCAGGGTCATTACGGTTTTCACAGTTTTCCGGTTGTTGACTGATTTTGTCTGTTTATATAATTATGAGTTTTGACTTTCCCTTTGTAAGATTGTTCGGAGTTCGGTAATTTTGTTATTACCTTTAATTATGATTTTTTAGATAAGAAAAAATGTGCACCATTGGTAAGTGTTTGTGATATCTTAGATCATACAAACCTGGTAAAAAAGCCAACATGTTTCACAAAGATAACAGATCCTACTTTAAATGATGTTATATTAACTAATTCACTCAATGATTGTATGAATGTCTTAAGTTTCAATTGTGGTATTGGTGATGTCCACAACTTAATTTCTGTGCAAATAAAGGGTAATATAAATCCTGCTAAAAAGATCTTTAAGATATACAGGAGTTTTAAAAACTTTTCTGAAGAAAATTTTGTAAATGATCTAATGAAATCTGATTTGGATAAAATTACTGAAATTGAAGATGTAGACGAAGCTTATAATAAATTTGAAGAAGTTATGGTCAATACTATTAATGAACATGCTCCTATGAAAAAAAGGAAATCAATCTCACAGCCAGCCCCTTTTATGAATAAAACCCTGAGAAATTTAAGAAATTTATAAAAAACGGATGACACATAATAAATTTTTAAAAGATAAAAGTAAAAAAAATTGGGAGGCATACCGAAAGCAAAGAAATTTAGTAGCAAAATTAAAAAAAAACAATCAGTTAGAACATATTTCAATGAACGATGTGTTGGCGGACCAAAATCTACTGACTTTTATGTATTATATATACCATGGATCTTACGAATTAACTTATTTAAACCAACGAATCAGAAGGATGAGTTGGTTTAAATAAGTTCATGAGTAAGATCCATGGTATATATGGTTTGTAACAGAAATTACATGATTGACAGATCTTTGACGTCAAAATCATGGAATAACAGATCCTATGACGTCAAAATCATGGAATAACAGACCTATGACGTCAAAATCTTGGAATAACATCAGGATCTTCATGTTAGACCATGCTTTGTAAGATTTCACTATTTTTAAGCTGATTATTGCATAAAGACATTAAAGAAAAAATGCGTATTTATGCTACAACCAACAATTAAACCATTTTTAACTAATAAGGGTAGTAATATAACTAAAGATATTATTTTAGAAGACAATAATAAGATCATAAACGACCAACTTCAAGTAGCAAATAATTTTAATAATTTTTTCATAAATGTAGCAAAGGATATTGGTAATGATAATAATTTATCTGTCGAAGAACATCCAAGTATTAAAATTATAAAAGAAAATAAGAAAGAAATTCCTAAATTAATATTTCATGAAATTGAAAATGATTTTGTATCAAAGCAAATAAATAAAGCAAATAAAAAAAAAGCAACCAGACGTGATGGCATTTCGGCAAAACTTCTAAAATTTGCAAAACCAGCTATTGTTAAACCAATTACAAATTTAATAAATAAATCAATAAATAATTCCATTTTTCCAGATAAATTAAAAGAAGCCCAAGTTGTACCACTATTCAAGAAAAAATAACTCTTTAGATAAATACAATTATAGACCTGTAAGTATCTTACCTACTATTTCAAAATTTTATGAAAGAGCAATATATGAGCAGATTGTGACCTTCTTTGACAAAGTGTTTCATCCTTTTCTGTCAGCATTCCGATCGGGTTATGGTTGCCAAACAGCTCTTCTAAAAATAATAGAAGATTGGAAAAAGGCCCTGGATGCGAATAAATTTGTAGCGGCCATCCTCATGGATTTGTCGAAAGCTTTTGACTGCCTTCTCCATAAATTGTTGCAAAATAAACTAGATGCATACGGAGTAAGTGAATCTGCATTGAAACTGATAACAAATTATCTCTCTAACAGAAAACAGTGTGTCAAAATCGGCAATATAATGAGCGACTGGGAAGACATATATAAAGGTGTACTCCAAGGTTCTATTTTAGAGCCTGTACTATTTTTTTTTAAATATTTATAAATGATATATTTTATTTTATACAAGAAAGTTCCCTCTATAATTATGCAGATGATAACACTTTGTCATATGAAGTCCGCAATCTGGATCAATTAATCACAGTACTTGAAAGAGACAGCCTAACTTTAATAGACTGGTTTACTGAAAACCAAATGAAAGCAAATCCAGGCAAATTTCAAGCGATAGCAATTGGGGAAAAAAACTAAAAATGAAAATATCTCTTTTAATCTTAATAGCAATATAATAAAATGCGAAGATGAGGTAAAACTTTTGGGAGTCACAATAGATTTTGAACTGAATTTTAATACTCATATAGCAAATATCTGTAAAAAAGCCTCAAGACAACTGAACATTTTACAAAGAATTGGTAAATACTTAACAAAACTTGGTAGACTTACAATATACTACTCTTTTATTTTCTCGAACTTTAATTATTGCCCTGTAACATGGTAGTTCTGCAGTGAACAAATTACAAATAAAATGGAAAAAAATACAATTTAGAGCTCTGACATTTATCTATGATGATACTGACAGCACATATGAAGAACCTTTAACAAAATCCAAATTACCCATTTTAAAAATCAGGCGAATTAGGGAACGACCATTTAACTCGAAGGGGGGGGGGGGGTATGTTTTTTTTCTAAAAAAATATTCTGATTCCCAATGTTGCTGAAAAAAATATTCTGATTTTGGTGGAGGATAAAAAAAAAATCTGAATCAGAGTTTTTGTCATATAACCTAATGTTAAATCCTGGAAAAAAAATAACTATTCCAACTCTTGTGTTATCCGGAAAAAAATTTCTGAACGAAACAAAAAATCACCCCCCCCCCATTCCCCCACCCCCCCCCCCCCCCCCCCCACACACACCCTTCAAGTTAAACGGTCGGTCCCTTAGAACTATAGCCATTGAAAGATTAAAAATTGTCCATAAAACCAGTCCTTTGTACTTACATGATTTATTTACAATTAAGCAAAGTAAATATTCTTTCAGATACCAAAATACTGCTAGTATACCATCAACCAGAACAACTAGGTATGGTATTAAAACTTTTAAATATTTTGCTGCCAAAACATGGAATGAGCTACCAAACCACTTTAGATTGGAAAATTCCTTTAAACAATTCAAAAACTTGATTAATTCATGGAATGGTAGTTCATGCCACTGTAATGCTTGTAGATAGCTTTAGAGCATAATTTTATTTATTTGTTTTGTTTTTTATCTGTGATGCTTTTGAAATTTGTGCTTTGTCTTTACTTTAATTATAGTTACTTTTAGGCTGCTAATTTTAATTTATTTACTTAGTGCTTGAAATTTTAATTAGTTTAAATTATATTTAATATAGATGTTTTAATTTTTGCTAGTATTTGTATGTATGTATGCATGTATTTTGTTTTGCTATATGTATAGTCGATTTGACAAGCTCTGTAGAGTTTGTGTGTTATGTATGTTATAATATATATCGACTTTAAATAAAACTTTATTTATTTATTATTCATTTATTCGTTACCAAAATATAATATAATTGTGAATTTCTAATATTTTTCTTTCGTCATTGTATTGTCTGTCCTTTCATGTGCTATGTATCTCTTTTAACATTTGCAACAAAAAGTCTGCATGGCTTATTAATTGCTGATTCACTAATACAATAAGATCATGTTGTATTATAAATATATAGCTAATATCCTGGCGGTCTGTTTTACCTGCAATGAAGCTAATACAATATCTGATTCGTGCATGTAGCCCTCGTTGGAATTCGAAAGTAGAACATATTCATAGAAAACAGTCCCCTGCTCTGTGGTAATAAGCGTGAAGCACAAAACATTCCTCTGGTATTGATTGATATATAACAAATGAGACATGATAATTTGTTTTTTTCTTGAGAACAACACTTGTACTGTCAACTTCCGGATTACTGATATCCCATGCAAGTCAACAAACAATTAAAATCGTAGCTAAAAGGTGAAACGAGGATATATACTATATTGGGGATGAAAATGTTGCTCTGCAACAGACCACCAGCGGCCACTCCAGCCACTCAGATATTCTCTGTAACCGAATAACTCCTTAACGTTATATACCCTAAGTCCGAGTTGTGTATTGATTCGTCCAGAACAAAAAATAGATTAGTCATACTACGCAGCGCAGAAAATAGGTCTTATTTTTTTTTATTCATCCTGATTCTGTGGGGATCACTTATGCTATGAGATTTACACGCAGTTCATCGATATGTTACTGTGTGAAATTTAAAAGGAAAAAGAAAATAAAGTTGCGTTACATTTTGAGAGCAAAGAAAAACGATGATTGAAATGAAGAAGAAAAAACACGAAAAAATAGTTCCCATCACATGTGAATTCAAAAATATTAATAAAAAAAAAAAGAGACATTTCCTACATAGCCTCTTCATCAATCAAAATATTAGTTGTAATTTCTAAGGTTATATTAACTAAATTAGCACCATATGAAGCAAGCATGAACAGTAGCCTAATCTACCACAATAAGGTGTAAGCGGCGACAACACTTTTTAATATCACTTAATTAACAGGGACATCAACATATAACCTAGTATAGACAAAGCAGACCATAGTCCAGTTTAGAATCAAATGGATATATTAAAAGTGGGGCGAGTGATTTGTAATAATTTCACATATCAAAGCTTTGAAGTGATGCACTGAATTGTAACGATGAAATGATTGATATTTGCCCTCGCAATCATATTAAATTTTTGTTTTTAACACAAGAAGAATGCATGATACACCAGATATTCACACGTAGATTATGCAAATTCGTGACGTTCATTATTGAGATTTGAATAATGATGGAACGAACAAGTTGTAAATTCAACTACCATGCGATCACGACCACGACGGCCCCTATCTCTATAACAAGCTAACAAGATCAATATTAAGTTATTAACTATATTATATTTTTGTCTATGTTAGATGGCTATAACTATTTTAAGATATTATATATTATTGTGGTCCCTTGTTAATTAAATTCTACGATAAAGAGTATATCGTTATTAGTTGTCACACCAAGCATTACCTACACAACACATTAACTTACTTCAATGACTGAAACAGTCAACCGACGCTTCTGAAAATAAAAATAGATGATTTTGACCATATTGTGGACAGTCAACGGACGCTTCTGTGGGGCAATGAACGAGAGAGTTTTAAGCTTGGTTGTTTAACCGTTTAACTCGGAGAGCTGAGGTATAAAGGATGTGTAACATGAAGCTATGCAATATCACATCTAGGTCGTTGATTATTGCATGGCTCTCTGAGAGTGATAAAACTACAGCCCAGATTTAAAATGTGCAATATCACGTATCTGCGCGTATTATTTCATAGTTCTTAGCTGTTGCTTACATTCTGGTATATAAACCATCACGAAATCAAAGGAAAAGAATGCATTCATGTTACAAGTACAGTTAATGATGAAGTCTATAACTTCAACAGCCAATCAGAAACGTAGATTTAATTTGTCATAATGATCAGAGAAATCAACGGAGGCTGTATAGTCAGTCAATGTTTCTTATGATACCAAGAGTCATCCGACTGTTAAACATTTAATTTAGACAATATCAATTCTGATAGATCATTGGTGGTCGTATTTATAGTTTATTATATGTTTACTATGACTACAGTAACAAATCGAAGTTTTAATATTTATAGGAATTTTTAGTATATTTTCACATCTAAAGTATTTATAGAACTTTTAAGTTTTGTTTTCATAGGACTGTATTCATTATCCATATATCTTTATTTTCTATATGACTATCAATCTACTAAAGGTCTTAGTTTTAAACGACTCTTTTAACAATATTTCAGTTGTACAATGGTAGTCAGTTACTGGTGGAGGAAACCAGAGTACTCGGAAAATACGATCGATTTACCACAAGGCAATGCCAAACTTTAGCAAATAATGTTATATAGAGAATACCTCATCTTGAACGGAAGTCAAATTCACAACTAGAGGTGATATGTACTGACTGTATAGGCCAATGTTAGTACTAGGATATAACTTCACAGTCATAGTGCCCTTTTTATGTGCAATTTCTACCGTACAATATGCACAAATTTAAGTAATCTATCGGTGGGAGGAACTCTTGTAATTCTATCTAAAAAAGGACACGATAGGTGTGATATGAACCAATAAGGACATGACAGGTGTGTATTAACGAAAAAGGACATGACAGGTGTGATATGAGCGAATAAGGACATGACATGTGTGATATGAGCGAATAAGGACATGACAGGTGTGATATGAGCGAATAAGGACATGGCAGGTGTGGTATTGGCGAATAAGGACATGACAGGTGTGATATGAGCGAATAAGGACATGACAGGTGTGATATGAGTGAATAAGGACATGACAGGTGTGATATGAGCGAATAAGGACATGACAGGTGTGATATGAACGAATAAGGACATGACAGGTGTGATATCAGCGAATAAGGATATGTCAGGTGTGATATGAGCGAATAAGGATATGACAGGTGTGATATGAGCGAATAAGGATATGACAGGTGTGATATGAGCGAATAAGGACATGACAGGTGTGATATGAGCGAATAAGGATATGACAGGTGTGATATGAGCGAAAAAGGCTTGTACAACCGTAAAATGAATAAAGTGCAACACATTTTTGTTAATGGTCTAATAAAGTCAATCAACACAGTTCAATTGTAAGCAAACTGTCAAATTACGAAAACTCAAATTTCATTATCTGACAAGAACTGGAAGGAACTAAGCAACAAATTAGCAAACATTGTGTCTTCCAGACAGGCACAATTTGTTTTGGGTTATAAAAAAGAAAAAAACACACAAAATACTTACCACATTTGTAGAAACAACCAATGTTTTGTTTCCTAGTAGGACATATTTATAGTCTGAACTGATATTTAATCCTTTTTCAAGACTCCATGTACCTGTCTGTAAAAGAAAATATTCTTTTAGAAATAGGTCGAAATATTTCAGACATTTTGTTTATCTTGCAGTACGTTGTGTAGTTGTTTCTTGTTCTATAATCTTCAAGCTTGTCTGTAGTGTTTCCTGATTATGTCCTTATTGTATCAAATATTATTATTGACAAAATGCTAAATAATAATGATCTACTGAAAGTTGTTTGATATTAATACATTTCTAAGTGTGTGTTTGATTTCGTCTTTTGCCAATCAAGCAAAATTATTTTTTTAATCTGCTTTATTTGCAGATATTTAACGACTTCTTGTAAAGTAAAGTCGTACCTCTAAAGGTGAAGTGCAAGTAACCAAAAATATTTCGTACTGTTGTTTGAAGAATAAACAGGTACTAAAAGGTATGGAATGACATTTTGTACTAATTAAGATGAGGTGCTTACTGATAAGCAAAATGTATTAGGAGGTTAACAATGACATGTTGTACTAGTTAAGATGAGGTATTTACAGTTAAGCAGATATTTCGTACTTGTATATGTAATTATTAACAGGTATGCAATGACATTTTAAACTAGTAAAAAGGGGGTATTTACAGACACATTTTTACTCTGTAGTGTAATAGTTGTTAGCTCATCGTGCGTGCAGCATATCGTGGATTCGAGTTCCAGTGGAGTTAAACCAAAGACTATCAAAATTGGCAATGTATAAGTCTTTGCTAAGCACTCACCACTAAGGGGTTAATGGTAAGATAATGTGTACAAGTAGAGCGACATGTCTATCTTTAAACTATAGTTTCAGTGACATAGAACTAGCAATATCCTACTTTATCGTGTTGTTCCTGCCATTATAGTAACCGACTTAAAAATCGGTCACTTTGTGTTTATCGATAATCATTAACTCACTAATTGTAATTGTGAACGTTGTGTATTTAAACAATATGTTCCTTGTGAACATGATGAATTTATTCTCAGTGAAAGTCTTAATTATTGTCAAATAAAAGCATACCTACTTTTTTCAGTCCATCTTGTCGCAGCTGTACAATATCTAAGTCAAAGAGAAGCCGTCGGCCATTTTGTAATGATAAGTCTCCTGTTAATCCTTTGATATGTACCTGTTAATATATAATTAATATTCACAATCGATGCAGTCTATAAAATGTACTAAAACACATTCTCTACAAGTAAAGTTAATTTTAATAGTTTAGCACATTTTAATTTCAGAATAGTGGTAAATAAACAATTAAAGAAAATAGTACGAATAGTTACAATCCCGAGACATGAATAATATCAGTGAACTAGCAGGTAACAAGAGGTCCATGTAGGTTGTAATCTCATACCTTGCGAACAGTTGAATTAAGTTTATTCAATTAAGGTATGTGTTTTACCTTCCGACGCACCTGAATTGACCCCCAGTTTTTAGTGGAGTTCGTGTTGCTCGATCTTTAGTTTTCTGTGTATTATTTTGTGGATCGCTGTTTGTCCTTTTTCTTTTGACCATTGTGTTGTTTGTCCTTCTTCGATTGACCGGACCGCATCTGTGGCATAATGGTTAGCGTACTCGCCTCGCGTGCGGTAGATCGTGGGTTCGAGCCGCGGTCGGGTCAAACCAAAGACTATACAATTTCTATGTGTTGCTTCTCCGCTAAACACACAGCATTAAGGAGAATGAGAAAAGACTGGTTGGCTCAGAAGCAGGATAATGTGTCCGAGTGGGGGCGACATGTCTATCCGCGGACTGTTGTTTCAGTGAGCTAGCTGTATGAAAATCCAACTCAGCGTGTTAGTCTAGAACAAAGCGGACCTGATCATCATCTCATTGAAAATTCACGTCTTCTCGCCATGATATAGCTGATAAATTGCTGAAATGGCGTTAAGCAACAATCACCCACTCACTCACTTGACTGACGGCTTTTGATTATCCCTTTAGTATCATTAAACCTTTCTTACATAAGAAAGAATTGCAAAGATAGCAAACATTTCATTATTGAGACATTTTAAGCAACTAATCATCATGTATTAGCAGTTTAACTATCAGCTCATCCCAGATTAAAATATAGAAAGAGCGTGGATATCAAATACATGTCTTAGTGCAGTAAAAATAACAGTTATTATATCTCCGTGCTTTGAAACAAATTAGCTTAAAACATCGTCTTGGATTTTGATAGAACATATTTTTAACAAAATGAAAACTAAAACTTCTTTGTTTGAAATTAGTTTTACATATATATGGCGCCAAATATACTGAACATTATAAGAGTAGAGCATCAGTTTTACGTGGGGGTTTTTAAGACTTACATTTTAAAATGAAGTTAAGTGATACTGTGAAATACTAAGTTTCTGAGAATATCATGTCATTCAAATGGATAAGACAACTGATACATCATCGTTCTAGATAAATTTGTCCAATAAATTAGCCTATAAAATTGAAGTTTTTATTAATGTATTCCTAAGAGCAGCGGCTTGGGCACATTAAACTAGTTTAACAACACCACCTTTTATTGAACTGTCTGTACCAAGACAAGGGGTGAGAGGTCATGTATATGTGTTCTAGGGCCTAAGGTATCCATTTTGCTTATTTCTACGATTTTACGGTTGAATTTAGACAGTTAAGACAGTGTGGTATTTCTTGTTTTTTTAAATTTTATTATTGGCTGTTTTATTTACGTACTTTGTTATTGAAGTGTATGCACCAGGACAGGAAAGTGAGCGGACATGTATTTGTGTATTAGGGGTATCAATTTTGTCTATTTCTACGATTCTTCTGTTGAATTTTTGAACTGTTCCGACATTTTGGACATCTTCCTTTTTTATTTTATTATTGGCTGTGTTTTATTACGTACTGTGTTAAGATAATTGTACAGATAAAGACCAGACTTCCATGGATCATCCCAATGACAGGATATATTGATCGGTCTGAATGTCATAGTGTGATCAAACTCCTTTAAAGCTCTGGCAAACAGCTTGACTGCATCAAACAAAAGTGCGGACTCGTACTGCAAAAAACATCAAATATTAAATTACAACATAATCATATTAGTATGTATTACTTTACATTGAACAAGAGGTGGACCTTGGTATCAGATATCGACATTTTATAGAAATTTGATCAGAAATAACATTCACTTATATATCTAAGACAAATATCAAATTGCCAGAAAGTAATGAGAAATTTTATTCAATAGAGTTATCAGAATTTCACTTTTCTAGCTACATATGATAGTAATTGGGGGACTTTTGATTAATAGTGTAGCTTTAAATACCCTGGAGCTACATATTGCTTTCTGAAAAGTCTATCATTGTGCCTCTATCTGATTTATAACTGATTTTCGTGCCGTGGGTCGCTATAATTACAACTCTTTATGGTATGTCAGCCGCATTCTATAATAAATACAATTTTAAATTTGATCTGACCGTACATGATTTATCATTAAGCGACTATGCTTCTAGCTTTATACTGCGATAATAACGTCGGCATCTATATAAGAAGATATCAGTAGATTGTTTATATGATGAACTTGTAGCATGAACACAAAAAACAATTGTATATATGTAAACATCGTGATAGTATCTTACAGTAGCCACTTAAAATGTCAACAACAACAAAATACTAATCAAGCCTCATTATACAATGTCATCTATTTAAGGAATAAACTTTTCCAAACCTGTTCAAAAATTGAAAATATTCCATATGATTTATTTTTACAACAACATTTAATGATTCCTCTATTATAATTACGATTATTTCATGGGACTGTTTGAATTTGTCTGTGGCGAATGAATACGTTGACGACGTCACAATATATATATCAACCCAGGTTATCAAGTATAACCAATGTTGCTCCAGGCAGATCAGCCAATCAGATTGCAGCATTCACATCAAACTAAATTATTAAGTCATAAGCACAACATGTGACTAATTAGAGGTAATAGTTCTTTTTATTTGTTTTGTAAACTTGTAAATTTAATATTTGAAGTACCTTCCAAATTCATCGATCTATGTATTGGTAACTGAATGCAACATCGATTATCGTATGAAAAATGCACTAATTTTTGTCATATTATATTTCAATTTAATTCTTATTTAGACATATTTACCGGTATTGTATTATAATTGCTCATGCTGAGTATAGGTAAACGTGTATTCATCTGATATATATACATATCTTCTGTAATCTCCTTTACAAATTGATTGGATGGATCCACTAATCTAAACCCCGTGACATTCACGTGATTATGTTTGTAGTCATCTAAATCCAAGGTTTCTAGATCCTGAAAGAAAAGAATAATATATGAATGATCAATGTATAGCTCTGAGAACAGTTTCATGAACATGTTTTTATCGCGGAATATGGAAAAAAGAAGAGATATATAATTTAGTGATCTCGTTAACCGGTACTGAATATCTATAAATGTCAAAAATGACAACGTATATGTACCATTTGTTGTAATCATAATTCAATTCATTCCTTATTTATGACTTATCACCGAGTTTATAACAAATGTAAAACGACGGGTGCCACATGTCGAGCAGGAACTGTATACCCTTCCGGAAAACCAGAGTTCACCCCGGTTTTCTGTGCAATGTTTTGTTGATCATTGTTTTATCCATTTGTCCTTTTTATTTTGGCCATTGTTTAGTCTGCCCTTCTTAGATTTACGGTTTCTGATTACCCCTTTGGTACCTCCAACTTGTTCTTAGTGCGCACAACACGTTTCTGGAATAACCATCATCAAGTACGCTCATATTCAAAAGACTGAGAATCATAGCAACAAAGGAATCTAGGTGAAATCAATATATTTTCTTAAAATATCATGGTTCCAATACAATAGATTGAATCATGTCCTTATTTCGTTTGCTTTGAAAATCTATTGTAAGTTTTCATCCTTAAAAGGAAAATAATAATTACGTTTTCCAATACAAGTTTCAAAAAGAAAAGATAAATTCACACCATTTTAAGAGAACAGGGAAAAGAAAATAATATGAAAACTCTTAAGAAAACGTCTGGAATATTTTATGATTCTAACCTACTTTTTTTTAAATTGAACCTTAGTGTATTAAGACTATTTAATCAAAGGCGTGTGATTTGAATGTAATGTATAAAATAATAGAATTCTTAGACATTAAACAACATATTTCATATTAAATGGTGTACATACATACCATTCACTATTCCCATACCTCGTGATCAATATGATTTAATACAGATGGGATTCAAATTACCAGCCATTGGTTTTTACAAAAATAGATAAAGTAAAAAAAAATTAGGTCAATCAATCATATTTCAGTAAATTTAAACATGAACGTAATTAAACGTAAGAGAAAGCCGAAGGGGCAATTAAGAATGGACAATCCAAAGACAATGGCAACATTTAGTAAACAAGACACAAGAAGAAGACAAACAAAGCAAAACAAAAACACAACATAGCACAGAAAAATAAACAGATGAGAAACACGGATTCCTTCAAAAACCTGGGGTAATTCCTGCTTCTTGGGAGACAATCGCCATGAAACTCATATAAAGTAGAATTCATTAAATCCTGGCATTACTGTCATAAAACATGTTGAATATGAGTTTCATACTCGTATGCCAAACAAAATTGTCAAATCAGAACGTTTTCAAATGGATCCATTTTTCTGATTGGTTATTTTTCGAGTACGAGCCCACAAATCCAAAAATCGTCCCCTAAAGTTTTTTTTATGACTGTAACGGCTTGCCATATAATACATACCAATGTAGTTAATACGTAGTGGTGGTAAGGATTTATCATTCCTTGTTGTAAAGCCTGAAAAATATATAGGTATAATATTATTCTACAGATAACAGTTTCGTTTTACTTAAACTTTTGCATATACGTTTCTCATTTGTGACATGGCTCTTTTTGGGGAAAATGACTTTCAAAAGTGGTGTAACATTTTACTATTTCGTTTGTATGAGAGCTCAGGTCTTATTGACGTTATTTTTATTTGTGTTTGCTTGCGAATAATGGTGTCCAACATATATTGTGTTGTGTTTTTGTTATTCTTCGTCCTGTATACCCTATGCTGTCAGTTTTTCTAGATTGTCCATTTTCGATTGCCCCTTCGGTATTCTCTGATGCTTCCCCGGAGGTAAAAAATGAGTGTTTCGTTTATCTCTTTTTCCTTTGATCGTTTGTTTTGTTTTTTTTTCTTTTGTTTTCTTCGAATAATACAAAATAACTCTACGTTTGTAATATCTATGAGTATCGTATGGTATGATAATACAGGAGTTTTATTGTTGAAGAGGTCGCTGACCTTTGTTATGTACAGTCCAATCTGTTCATTATTTGATATAAAGGTTTATCATGTCCTACATTGAAGGCAAGGTTAAAATTGAAATAGACATTATGTCTTATCCAATTCTGTACTTTGTGTACAAGTGGAATAATCTAAATAAGTTGACCTGACAAAGGAGGATAACATCACAAATTGACACAAATTATATTAGCTTTTGTTAATGCCAAACAATCTCAAATTGTGATGTAAGAATACAAACATACATGTTATACACAACGCAAAAAATAAATAGGAAACCAATTAATGTTTATGTGTAACTCCTCTCCTCGGTTCTAAAAAGGACGTAATGGCTTTAAAATCAGATGGTCTTGGTGGATTTAAAAGCCTTTTTAGTTTATGAATATCCGTAATATTTTTAATTACGTTCTTCTTTATTATAATACTTCAATATGTGTGTCCGTTATATGTGTATCTCCTCTCCTCCGTTCTAATGACAGTTCTTTATCATAATACTTCAACAGTTATGTACGTTAATTTATTATAAAGATTCGATAATATACACAAAATCACGCTCATTATAAAATTATATTTAATGTGATATTGATGTTTCATTAGTTTACAAAAAAGGTTAGAGAGGAGAATAAGATTATCCTCGCATCATAGAAAGTCCTACTTAATATTTAAGACTCATGAAAGTCGTCTATAAAATATCAGTAATTCCTGATTATCTAATAATATCAGCATGCAACTGAAAACGTTTTAACTGGCAATTTGTTCTTCGAATATTTCGACAGAATGATAAGAAATGTGTATCTACTTCTTTGACCATTTGACCCACATTTACGAAAAATCAAATAAGCGTAGGCTTTGTAATATGTTAAAGTATTTTCTTAGCATCTGACAATAATGTGAAGTAATAGAATTTCACAATTATCAAAAAAAAATTTGTAAAGTGCCAGCGAAACATGCTTAATACAAATGTTGCTAGATTATATCTTAACATTGCTTGGTTATGACGTTTGTGTTAATATGATGCACATCAATTGATAAGTTTTGTCATAGATGGAGCCTTGTTGGCGTTTAGCCTCTTTTTCAATCATTCGCCATTATTCTTGTCACATGATTCATTAACTTCCTGTCATTGGCCAATGTGTTATGATAATAAATATTTGACAGGCAATAAGTAAAGAATAACAAGAAAGTATGTTAACACAATCAAATAAAAGGAAGAATTCTATAAGAAATAGAATAGATTGCCAAATAGTTTTAACCTCTGGTCAGCAAGTCTGCAAAATGCAACCATGATCCTCCCTCTTTATAAACGACAAAATAATGCATACTACATGTGAATGTAATCTAAAGGCTATTTTTTTAGTACTTTCAATAATCTGTAACAGCTATCTACAAACCTAAGGCATCAAAATCTTAATACGGTCTTTAGAAATTTCACAGCAACAGCAATTTCAAAATTTTCCATTTATTTGGCAAAGATGAATACTTTACCATTTTAAGCAATAATGCTGTCTGTTTTGAACTAAGATCTGCTATGATATTGGTCCACTGCTTTCTCTTGGCTTCCATTAAAATTTCTCTCATGTTTTTGCCAGTTGCATGTCTTATGTGGAAAACTTTACCGGTTTCCTGTGACATTTCTCTGATCACAACCTGCAGTTTTGTCAAGCCTGTAAAATATAAAACAAAATTAAAACAAAAACAATAATCTATTAATCATACAACTGAGGGGTTAGAGGTTAGGGTTATGGTATTTAACGCCACTTTCAACAATATTTCAGTTATATCGTGGCGGTCAGTTGTTTTGGTGGAAGAAACCGGAGAAAAACACCGACCTGCCGCAAGCCGCTGACAAACTTTATCACATAATGTTGTATCGAGTACACATCGCCTGAGTGGGGTTCGAATTCACAATGTTAGTGATTATACAATTGAATCCATGAAGGCTTTTTATTGTATGTTTATATATATCTATATATATTGCCATTGGAGACCCAGTTATCAAGAGGGGAGAGTTTGGCTCCTATTAAGTGGCTTAACCCCGCCACATTGTTGTGCCTGTTCCAATCCAGAACCTGAATTTCCAAAGACATATGTCGTGGTCTTTTTTGTCTTCGGTGAGTTGATATGGTGGAATTGACGACCATTACTGTTTACGCTTTCTTTTCATAATAGACTATTCTGATTTCCACATGGGTATGAAATCAGTAGAAAGATTAAGACACATGTTACGCAATGTCTTATATTGCATGCAAAGAAATGTATTGTATTCATTGACATAAGAAATGTTTAATTTCCTAGCAAGACTTGATAATAAAATGAAAACCAATAACAGTTCCAAAATTTTATACCAATATCGTAGAAGGAGGAAACATCAATACCCCTAGCACACAAATACATGACCAGTCACTTTTCTGGCTTGATACAGGCACTTTAATTAAAGGGACGGGGTTAAACTAATTTCATTGATAACAATGAATGAGTGTGAATAAATCAAACATTATTACTAGGTATCAGAATGAAATGATTGGTATCCTTTACATCTGGCATTGACCAAGCGATTGTACAGTGCACGTACAAATTAGTAGATTATAATGAGGTGTTTAATGGACAATCAATAATCTCTATTTGTTGTTTTTACAGCATTTAGCGCCATTTCTAGATAAGGAAACATGTTGTTATAGTAATGAATGAATTTGGTTATTCGCCAAAACCAACACCCAAACTCGGAAGATATGCATGTAAAGGGACAATATGGCTACAATACAACAATGGCAAGACAAAAAGACATCACATCTTTCACAATCAGGAAGATATATGCCTTCCTTTCCCATTGTAAATCACATTAAGACCAGCGAGATGCTATCAAGAACACATAAAATAAAATGGTTAACTGTCACGATTCCATAGATTCCTTGATTAAGTTTAAGTGAGCAGTAATTACAAAGTATAGGTGAATATTCCTATTTATAGAAAATAAGAGGAAATAGAATATCAACTTAAAAATGAACTGGAACTGAAGCATTTATTATTTAACATTAGCATTGATTCATTCAAACAACATTTCAGCAACATCTGGATATAGACTACATATCTCTTAGTTGATCCGATATTCTAGAGCTTGTAGTACCTATCATGGATTCCTTGATAAACGGTTGCTGTCGTAAATCAAAGAAGAAGAGACAATACAAGGGACAAAAGGAAAAGAATAAAAGGACAAACAATGATCATCATCTACAAAACACTACGCAGAACACTAAAGATCGATCAACAAGAACCCCACTAGAAACCACTAAAATATTATCAAAAATGTGTCCATTATATTGAGTATAGATATATTTTTATGCACACTTTGGTCAACAAATATTATATTGAAATGATATAAAACCAGTAGGAAACAAATAGACATGGACTTCTGATTAATTATCTGCCTTTTGTCAACAAAAAGATGCGAAAGCGTCGCCCAACTTGATTGTTCCATAACCTGTTTGTTGGTCTGAATTTGTGAGGACATTCCCTGCTGTTTATCGACTGTAAAACGAGTTTAGAAAATGTAGTTGTTTATAATGATTAGCATGAAAAACATATACTCCAATACTATTGGACGACTTGCCACTATGCTGCAATTTAATTGCATAAAGGTTAGAGAATACCGAAGGGGAAATCAAATTGAACAATCCAGAGAAACAGGCAACATAGGATACACAAGACGAAGAAAAACAAAAGTAAAACACAGCACAATATCTGTTGGACACCACTATGCACAAACAAACACAAAGAACATAAATAATACATGATCGCTCCTATATAAACAACTGGCAAAGACGAACCGAACATCGTAACGCACATCACAACACGGAACTCAGAACGTAGACACATAACAGGACAACACAACAAACTTCAAAGATGAGCAACACGTACGGGAGGTAGCTCAAGTGCTCGCGAAGGTAAGCAGT
Organism: Bathymodiolus brooksi; assembly: GCA_963680875.1. Lineage (NCBI taxonomy): Eukaryota > Metazoa > Mollusca > Bivalvia > Mytilida > Modiolidae > Bathymodiolus > Bathymodiolus brooksi. The sequence continues at coordinate 89,641,009 of OY804581.1, read as the reverse complement.
TCCTGCCTCTTATAAGACTCCCGCGACCAGTTACATACAAAGACACAATATACACTGCGACCAGTTACATGCAAAGACACAATGTATACTGCGACCCGTTACATACAAAGAAAATATACACTGCGACCAGTTATATACAAAGACACAATATATACTGCGACCAGTTACATACAAAGACAATATACACTGCGACCAGTTACATACAAAGACACAATATACACTGCGACCAGTTAACTCGAAGCTAAGTTGCAAAATTGTAATTTCTTAAAACCCTGAACATATCTGAAAAAATAAATTGGTCGAAACGGGCAACAACGCTCACCAGGTTTGATGCAATTAATCCTTACCTCATAGAGGCAAAATAATATATAAGCTATCAATCTTTTTTGTTCAAATGTCCTTTAGGATCTGTTTTAATTCACAGAAACCTATTTCTTTCAGCTAAATGGACGCTCAACGTTACATGTTTTGCGTGTGGATATCATACCGTTTCTGTTCATTCCGTGTTTGTTGTGTCATTGAGCGTACCTGATGAAGGTCATTGAGCGTACCTGATGAAGTTCATTGAGCGTACCTGATGAAGGTCATTGAGCGTACCTGATGAAGGTTATTCCAGAAACGCGTCGTGTACACTCAGTTTGATATCTACTTTTTATTCCCTTCATTCAGTTTCAACTGAATCATACCGTGTGTATCATGTATCATGCACACTCGATCAGTACACTAATATTGTGTGAACAAACGATATAGAACACCGAAGTGGGAATCCAAAATGGACATAAAGAGAAACCGGCAACACAGGGCACACAAGATGAACATACGTTGTCGGAGAATGAAATGTATTTACGTACTTTTGTAACTTCTTTCTAATATCATCAAATAAAACATCAACATAACCTATCTAATACAACATATATTTCCCAAATCAAACTATTTTATTTATTTTACAATAAGACCAAGGCAAAAGTAGCAAGCACAATTAGATTTCTTGATGAGGTGGCAGATTTTTATTCAATAATGAACATCTAATTTAATTAGATGATTAATTACGCAGTCTTATTTCAATGAAATGAAATAATCAAGATTCTGAGAAAAGATATATAATCCCAATGACTTTTTATTGTACGGTGGATTACAAAGTGTATTTTGGATAGAAATATTTTGTTAACGAATCGAAAGTTATTTTGAAGGTTATTTTCTATCGTAGAGGCAATCAAAAATGGACAATCAGAGAATATCGTAGAGGCAATCAAAAATGGACAATAAGAGAATGTATCGTAGAGGCAATCAAAAATGAACAATCAGAGATTATCGTAGAGACTCAAAAATAGACAATCAGAGAATATCGTAGAGGCAATCAAAAATGGACAATCAGAGAATATCGTAGAGGCTCAAGAATGGACAATCAGAGAATATCGTAGAGGCAATCAAAAATGGACAATCAGAGAATATCGTAGAGCCTCAAGAATGGACAATCAGAGAATATCGTAGAGGCAATCAAAAATGGACAATCAGAGAATATCGTAGAGGCAATCAAAAATGGATAATCAGAGAATATCGTAGAGGCAATCAAAAATGGATAATCAGAGAATATCGTAGAGGCAATCAAAAATGGACAATCAGAGAATATCGTAGAGGCAATCAAAAATGGATAATCAGAGAATATCGTAGAGGCAATCAACAATGGACAATCAGAGAATATCGTAGAGGTAATCAAAAATGGATAATCAGAGAATATCGTAAGGCAATCAAAAATGGACAATCAGAAAATATCGTAGAGGCAATCAAAAATGGATAATCAGAGAATATCGTAGTGGCAATCAAAAATGGATAATCAGAGAATATCGTAGAGGCTCAAGAATGGATAATCAGAGAATGTATCGTAGAGGCAATCAACAATGGACAATCAGAGAATATCGTAGAGGCAATCAAAAATGGACAATCAGAGAATGTATCGTAGAGGCAATCAACAATGGACAATCAGAGATTATCGTAGAGGTAATCAAAAATGGATAATCAGAGAATATCGTAGAGGTAATCAAAAATGGATAATCAGAGAATATCGTAGAGGTAATCAAAAATGGATAATCAGAGAATATCGTAGAGCCAATCAAAAATGGACAATCAGAGAATATCGTAGAGGCAATCAAAAATGGATAATCAGAGAATATCGTAGAGGCAATCAAAAATGAACAATCAGAGATTATCGTAGAGGCAATCAAGAATGGACAATCAGAGAATATTGTAGAGGTAATCAAAAATGGATAATCAGAGAATATCGTAGAAGTAATCAAAAATGAACAATCAGAGAATATCGTAGAGGCAATCAAAAATAGACAATCAGAGAATATCGTAGTGGCAATCAAAAATGGATAATCAGAGAATATCGTAGAGGCAATCAAAAATGGATAATCAGAGAATATCGTAGAGGCAATCAAAAATGAACAATCAGAGATTATCGTAGAGGCTCAAGAATGGACAATCAGAGAATATTGTAGAGGTAATCAAAAATGGATAATCAGAGAATATTGTAGAGGTAATCAAAAATGAACAATCAGAGATTATCGTAGAGGCTCAAGAATGGACAATCAGAGAATATCGTAGAGGCAATCAACAATGGATAATCAGAGAATATCGTAGAGGCAATCAACAATGGACAATCAGAGAATATCGTAGAGGCAATCAAAAATGTCACAATAGCAGAAAGACCAATATAATATTAATACAACTTACCATCGTTTGTTCCATAAATGATAAGTAAATGTTCCATTCTATAATATTTAATGATCTGTAGATAGGCCTCAGCAAGTTGTGACGCACTTGGATGAAGATTAACAGAGAAACTTGAAGTAGGACCAATGGTTACTTCCTCTCTGTACTCTAGATGTGGAATGTGTAAGTATCTACACACGGAATTCGTGAATGAAGACAGTTCTTGGGATTTTGGTCCAAATATAGCTGCGGAAGACTGACCTATCTGTGCACACACTGAAAAAAAAGTCTGGTTAGTATGTTCTCAGATAAAGGAAGGTGTTATATACATGTAACATGAAAATGCAATATATCAATTACTGAATTATACATCTGTCTTATAGATATTTTATATGTTAAATGAACTAATGTTCTTCTCCCACAGGCATGAGCGACCTCAGCCGATTTTGGCTACCATTTTTATTGATCTCCAACACTTTTTAATTATTTGGCTTTCCAATATTTCGCTTTTGAGGGTTCCTGATGAATGTTATTCCGGAAACGCGTCGGTCGCACTAAATTTGATATCTACGTTTTTATTAAAGCATTCGATCAATTACGGATTATGATTTTACAATTAATTGCATGTCACATTCAAAGTTTTATTTCTTAATCAATAGAAGAAATAATATCTGATTTCAGTTATAATATCTCTAATTTCGTGCAATTTCATTTTAAGAAACCGCTTTGATTCATACGTATTGCAACTCTAAATGTTTCACATTTTATTTCAAATGTTTAATAATTTGTATGAGGAACAACGTTTCTTTCTGTGCGACATTCTACACGTGCTAAGCATATGGTATAAAAATAATTAGATAAAATAACCAAATGAACAGTGAAATATATGAGGGTTGGCATTTTACTCACATATGGAAAGCATTTGCATGATCGTATCATTTCATTAAGATGGAAGGTTTGGGATTATAAAACCAGTTTTAACTCCGGCCACTTTTTTTTATTGAGTTGTGTGTGTCAAGCCAAGAAAGTGAGTGGTCATGTATTTGTTTGTTAATGGAATAGATTTTGCCTCTTTCTACGATTTTAGTGGTTTTGTTTTTAATTTTATTCTTACCATATACACATTATTGTATGATTCATAGGCCATATAGTTATTAAATGGAAAGAAAATGGAACATGTGCTTGGCATATTATATACTAATTGACATCAGAATATTTGATTGATTGATAGCTTGTTCAATACCACTATAGACAATTTGTCAGCTAATACACGGACCAAATCCCCGTACGCCTATAAACAGTCGGTACATTTTCTCAATTAAATGACAAGTCGAGTACACCCCGATCTATTCTTTCACAGCCTTTTATGTTACTGGTAAAGTGATAGCAGTAAACGTAGACAACCATTTATATTAGATAAACGTTAGAAGAATACCGAATGGGCAGTCAAAAAGGAGCAATCCAGAGAAACTGGAAACATAGGGTAAACAAGACACAGGACAAATAAACGTTAGAGAATACCAAAGGGGCAATCAAAAAAGGACAATCCAGAGAAACTGGAAACATAGGGCACACAAGACACAGGACAAATAAACGTTAGAGAATACCGAATGGGCAGTCAAAACGGAGAAATCCAAAGAAACTGGAAACATAGGGTAAACAAGACACAGGACAAATAAACGTCAGAGAATACCGAAGGGGCAATCAAAAAGGAGCAATCCAGAGAAACTGGAAACATAGGGCACACAAGACGAAGAAAAACAGAACGAAAACACAACACAATTCGTAAGAATAAAACAAAACAAAAAACAAAAAGAACGTAAATAAGACATGCTATCAAATTCTCAAGGTGAATTGGAAGATATGATCTAAATACAAATAAAAGTTCTGAAGCTTCCAATAATTTACTGTTTGAGGTATTTTAAACATTAAAAAGAATCAAAAGACAGGATATATATTATTTCTACGGAAATGAGAGTAATAATAATAACATAGTTATATAATGTTATAAATATTCCACTAACTAGGGTAATGAAAATAATATCAGACAGACCCTACTGATGTTGTTGTAAACGACAACTCTACTTGATGTTAATTACAAATGTTCCCTGTTTATTACACGTTGATGTGTAGTTAACTTTCATTAACAAGCAAAGGAACCAGTCAGGTCATCAAAAGATATCTTGTTAAATATTCACTACGTCACCAACAAAGTATTCTCTTCATGTTTTTATATAAAAACATATCCTAGAAACGATGTTTACATGATATAGATAAATTATAAATAAAATATGCATGAAGTCTATGATGGAAGAAAAACACTAACGAATAATTTCGTATTCCACACTTAACAAATGCATTACGATTCAGTTTAGACAAGAAAACAGACCTGCTTGATGTCGTCATGCCTTTGATCAAAAAGTGCAACATACAATCATTATCTATTTAAACAACAAAATGACAAAAACTGGGACAAATAAACCTTATACCAAAATAAAACTTTAAAAAAACTAGTTAACTCCCTCTGAAATCGTAATGAAAACATAGATATTAAATGTAGTGTGCCCGACACTTATCTGGTATAACCTTCATCAGGTACGCTCAAATCCAAAATATTTGAATGCCAAATAATTAGGAGCACGAAAACCAAAGGGCCTAAACAGGTTAGCCAAAATCGGGTAAGATCACAATGCCTGAAGGAGGAGAACCTTAATCTTATTAATAATTACATGATTTACGAACTGTAAATTTCGATGACAAATTTCTTATAAACCATGCCAGCGCGGAAGTAAAATATCTTATAAACCATGCCAGCGCGGAAGTAAATTATCTTATAAACCATGTCAGCACGGAAGTAGAATATCTTATAAACCATGTCAGCGCGGAAGTAAAATATCTTATAAACCATGCCAGCGCGGAAGTAAATTATCTTATAAACCATGCCAGCGCGGAAGTAGAATATCTTATAAACCATGTCAGCGCGGAAGTAAAATATCTTATAAACCATGCCAGCGAGGAAGTAATTATTTACATACGTCGTAATGTTCCACTGTTCATAGTCAGCAAATGAAACAAATCCTCCGGTTCATATGTGAAATCAGTTTCCTCATAAATGGCTTTTGTAACAAGAGTAACTTATGGAGCAGGACCCGTCTACCATTCAACAACCGATATTTTGGAAACCAATTCACGACGTTCACCTTAGACGTTCTGAGGCGCTGTGTTATGTCAGATTCAGTTTCTTTTAGTGTTTGTCGAGTATTTCCCCATACAATAGTATTATACGGGTTATTGACTGTTGGTGAAATACATTACACACAACAAGAATGTAGATGTAAATTAGAGTACTACCAATATGAAAGACAAATTATCACAGGTTCTTACGTCTAAATATGACATACAATATTAGTTTTGTATTAGTACTCAATACAATACCTTCTTTTGTAGACTTAAACAGGTCTTTAGTTTGTAATATTCGAGGCTCAAACTCAAGCTTGGTGTTCTTTGAAATCTGTCGATTGTGATTTATCCAGTATACAGCGTATTTAAATGCGTTCTGTACCCTCTGGTCTTCGTCTTCACCGAACAAACCTCCTGTAAGAAATAATAATGTTGAAAATCTTTGTAATATAATACCTCACCGGGAAGTATAAACTTCTCACTAAATAAACTCGAGGGTATATTTGTTTCTTTCTGGTGTCAATAAGTCTAAATGATGTCTGTTTTACTTTTTTTTAATAGAACAAGTGTGAAACAGAAATGTGATGTCCAAAAGGCAAGTGTGAATGTCAATATTTCATATTATTAACTTTAAAAAAAAAAATTCATGCACACAGCGGTCCTGGATTTTTTTTAATAAAAAACTAATCCTGGATTACTATTTTTTATTAAAGTCCGGTCCTGTGTTTTATTTCAAATTTTCATCATAGCCACCCTCCCCCTCCCAAGGGATATAAAATTGTATCATTAATAATAAATTAATAAATAATAAATTCAGATTTTCTATTTAAAATAAATCTCATTTACAAAACCACTGATATTTGTTCAATTTTTAACGCTGATTTAAGCTTTAGTCACAACAAATTTTTATTTTTCTCTCATTTAAACTGTCTAAACATAACATTTATTTAACTGTAAAATTCACAAATAAAATTCACCCCCCCCCCCCCTTTTTTCCTTTTTTCTTGTTTAAATCAATGATTAACAATATTCCAGAATCAAACAAATGAATAAATATAACATAGATTTCTGTTCCATTCATTTTTTTACCATGCAGAGTCAGTGTGTTTTAAATCGGTCATCCAATCAGGACGCTCATTATTCTTGTCCAAGATAAAAATACATCGCTAAAATTACCTGTGGGTGTTTCCCCACTTCAACTCGTAAATTTACATAGAAATCGGAGATATTTCGTCATAAAACTTCACACATGGTTTTGTCTATCATATTTCTTGAATAAGGGTAATAACAAAATTATCAAGCTCCGAACAGTCTTACAAAGGGAAAGTCAAAACTCATAAGTATATAAACAGGCAAAATCAGTCAACAACCGGAAAACTGTAAAAACCGCAATGATCCTGACTTGGTACAGGCATTTCTAAAGAAATGGTGGGTTGCATCATATTTTAAAGCGCCAAACCTCCTGCTTTCATTACGACTCAAAGGTCCCGGCTGTCACTATAACAGTATGTATAACAATACTGGAACAAAATAGGTAAAATAGTTGTCAAAGCAGTACAAACATAAAATTTTATTGCATTTATCAATATTTTATGAGTATCAACAGTTTTTTCAACACCGTATCTGTTTCTCGATACAGCCGCAACTTCAACTCGTAAATTCACTTAGAAATCGGAGATATTTCGTCATAAAACTTCACACATGGTTTTGTCTATCATATTTATTGAAGACAAACATAAAATTTTATTGCATTTATCAATATTTTATGAGCGTCAACAGTTTTTTCAACACCGTATCTGTTTCTCGATACAGCCGCCCGATTATAGTGACCGGTGACCCACTTTAGCACGTTCTAGCAGGTTTTTTTTCTTAATAATGTTGTTTAAAAAGCAGATTTTCATTTATTCCTGGACAAATCTCAATATAATTTGAGTGGGGTTTGTGTTGTTCAGTCTTTAGTTTTCTGTATGATGATCTGTAAATCATTGTTTGTCCTTTCGTCAGTTATCTTCTGACCATTGTATTATCAGTTCTTTTTCGATTTACGACTGCTGATTGCCCCTTTTGAATCTTCAAACTATTCTTTATAGATGAAATGTTCGTCAAATACATAATAAATCCACTCCAGCATAGAAATGGCCAGGCTGTAAAGGCGTTCGATAGGTTAAATTACGCCACGGACAAGAAAGTTGGAAATCCAAAATCTAAATGCTCAATTTTAAAGTAGAATTGAAATATTGGATACATATCCCAAGTGTGTGTGTGTGTAAACATTCTACAAAGCTTCAAAGTTCTGCATTGAAAGGTGTAGAAGGAGCTAATAACATGAACTAAGTATATTCTACTGAAGATATTGAACAATGAAAATTGTCCTAATTTCGTTAAAAAGTTGATTTTCAGCATTAATAAATCACCTGCATATCTTCAAAATGTACGTAAAAACTGTGCATCAGATTGGTTGCCATAAACTAGAACCGAACATTATATTACACCAATATGACAGATATTACATTATAGAGCAAGAAAAGCTTAAAGATATCGAAGGGGTAATCAGAAGTAAATATCAAAGAAGGAGAGACAATGAAATGGTCAAAAGAAAAAGGACAAAAGGACAAACAATACTCTACACAAGACTACGCTGAAAACTAAAGATTGAGCAACACAAACTCCAACGGGGGAAAATTGTTGCGCTCCGGAAGTGTAAGGTATTGTGCTCCACTAGTACAAATCTACCCTTCCAGAGTACCTGATGCTATTTCAAGTTTTCATTGGTTTATGTATCTTTGCTTTTTTTTGTTTTTTCAATCAAATGTCTGTCATAATTTATCTTTTCGTCTTATGTCGGCATGTATACAGTTCGGAATATCGAATTCCAAAATGTTTAATATAAAATCAAGAACAAAATCCGAACGATATACGGACGTTCACATTATATTGGACCGGTTAGTCAAATATAAAATATCCATGCGTAAAGCATAACATATAGAAAATAATATATATACATTTGATAAAGTCACATTCTACTGTTGTGAATTTTTTTTTAAAACTTTAGTTTATTTGAAACATAACTGCGACTCTGCTGGTATCGGTGACGAGTTTCATTATATATATAGATATATATCATGTTGTGTAATAATTTAAAACAAGAAAGAACTAATAATAATATCAATACCTTTAAATATAATCATTTATTTTCTTCATGTAATGTTATTGTAATATAAAAATTATGTAATTTATTAAAGATTATTACTACGACAGTCTCAACTCCTGGTTAGTGTAATTGTAACTGTTTCTGCTCATATATATACAATATTCGTACATTGTCGGACAATATATATTTATGTGCACGAGCTTTAGAAACAGGTAGAAAAGCGAGCCTTTGACAAACCTTTCTAGCCTGTTTTGCGGCGAGTGCAAATTAATTTGATATTTTCCGACAATGTATGTATATTGTGTTTATCCTGCAATACCAAAAGGTCCAAAACAACTGCCAAATGATCTGAAAATAGCTGAAACAAGCCTTGTTCTAAACCTTTTCAAAAGTGCCATCTTTGACGTCATCGCTTATACTGTTACCATTTCTTTATGTTGCTCAATATGAATCAGGTACCAGAAAAGCTATATTTTGATCAGTAACTGTATATAGCAACATTTATCTTGTCAATGTAATTTGACTGCTCAAATAGAACCAGTGCAGGATAAAGAAATCTTATTACGTTGTATATAACTGCTAAGTATATGTATTTGGTTCTTGAGAATAAAATGCCTACATTCCATTTGCGAGTGTAGCAAATTCTGTTCGTTAAAGTGAAAGACCATGAACTGAAAGCTCCAAAAGCACCAATATAGAATATTATGCAAGTCAAATGATACAATTTAATGACATAATCTGCTTTACATATGGAATTTCTACCAGAACATTAAAGTAGTCTATCAGATTGTATACTGCATAAACGATGCACATAGAAAAAGGATATAGTATTCCATTGTAATTCAATAAGGGATAACCCCTCATCCTAGATCATACTTAGAAGTAATATTAATAACTGAATGCATTAATACTGTAACTTTATCTTTCTCTAACGTTTCATTTGCATGTGAGAAGAATATAAATAAATGGTCAATCATGTTTGGGAAAGATCTATAAAAGTTACTTGTCTCTAGAGAATGGACGTTAGAAGAGCTTAATTGATCCTAATAAAACCACCACTATAGAGTTATATGTAATTGTATATAACTTGTAGTATTTTAATATGAAATTAGCAAAGATAGAGATGTAACTGAACTTGAGAGAGTATCCACGTACAGTCAAACCTGCTGAAGTGACCACCTCTAATACGTTACAGTCAAACCTGCTGAAGTGACAACCTCTATTAAGTTACAGATAAACCTGCTGAAGTGACCACCTCTATTAAGTTACATTCAAACCTGCTGAAGTGACAACCTCTAATACGTTACAGTCAAACCTGCTGAAGTGACAACCTCTATTAAGTTACAGATAAACCTGCTGAAGTGACCACCTCTATTACGTTACAGTCAAACCTGCTGAAGTGACCATCTCTATTAAGTTACAGTCAAACCTGCTGAAATGACAACCTCTATTACGTTACAGATAAACCTGCTGAAGTGACCACCTCTATTACGTTACAGTCAAACCTGCTGAAGTGACCACCTCTATTACGTTACAGTCAAACCTGCTGAAGTGACCACCTCTATTAAGTTACAGATAAACCTGCTGAAGTGACCACCTCTATTACGTTACAGTCAAACCTGCTGCAGTGACCACCTCTATTACGTTACAGTCAAACCTGCTGCAGTGACAACCTCTATTAACTTACAGTCAAACCTGCTGAAGTGACCACCTCTATTAAGTTACAGTCAATCCTGCTGAAGTGACCACCTCTATTAAGTTACAATCAAACCTGCTGAAGTGACCACCTCTATTAAGTTACAGTCAAACCTGCTGAAGTGATCACCTCTATTAAGCTAGAGTCAAACCTGCTGAAGTGACCACCTCTATTAAGTTACAGTCAAACCTACTGAAATGACCACCTCTATTAAGTTACAGTCAAACTTGTTGAAGTGACCACCTCTATTAAGCTACAGTCAAACCTGCTGAAGTGACCACCTCTATTAAGTTACAATCAAACCTGCTGAAGTGACCACCTCTATTAAGTTACAGTCAAACCTGCTGAAATGACCACCTCTATTAAGTTACAGTCAAACCTGCTGAAGTGACCACCTCTATTAAGTTACAGTCAAACCTGCTGAAGTGACAACCTCTATTACGTTACAGTCAAACCTGCTGAAGTGACCACCTCTATTACGTTACAGTCAAATATGCTGAAGTGACCACCTCTATTACGTTACAGTCAAACCTGCTGAAATGACCACCTCTATTACGTTACAGTCAAACCTGCTGCAGTGACAACCTCTATTAACTTACAGTCAAACCTGCTGAAGTGACCACCTCTATTAAGTTACAGTCAATCCTGCTGAAGTGACCACCTCTATTAAGTTACAATCAAACCTGCTGAAGTGACCACCTCTATTAAGTTACAGTCAAACCTGCTGAAGTGATCACCTCTATTAAGCTAGAGTCAAACCTGCTGAAGTGACCACCTCTATTAAGTTACAGTCAAACCTACTGAAATGACCACCTCTATTAAGTTACAGTCAAACTTGTTGAAGTGACCACCTCTATTAAGCTACAGTCAAACCTGCTGAAGTGACCACCTCTATTAAGTTACAATCAAACCTGCTGAAGTGACCACCTCTATTAAGTTACAGTCAAACCTGCTGAAATGACCACCTCTATTAAGTTACAGTCAAACCTGCTGAAGTGACCACCTCTATTACGTTACAGTCAAACCTGCTGAAGTGACAACCTCTATTACGTTACAGTCAAACCTGCTGAAGTGACCACCTCTATTACGTTACAGTCAAATATGCTGAAGTGACCACCTCTATTACGTTACAGTCAAACCTGCTGAAATGACCACCTCTATTACGTTACAGTCAAACCTGCTGAAGTGACAACCTCTATTAACTTACAGTCAAACCTGCTGAAGTGACCACCTCTATTAAGTTACAGTCAATCCTGCTGAAGTGACCACCTCTATTAAGTTACAATCAAACCTGCTGAAGTGACCACCTCTATTAAGTTACAGTCAAACCTGCTGAAGTGACCACCTCTATTAAGTTAGAGTCAAACCTGCTGAGGTGACCATCTCTATTAAGTTACAGTCAAACCGACTGAAATGACCACCTCTATTAAGTTACAGTCAAACTTGTTGAAGTGACCACCTCTATTAAGCTACAGTCAAACCTGCTGAAGTGACCACCTCTATTAAGTTACAGTCAAACCTGCTGAAGTGACCACCTCTATTAAGTTACAGTCAAACCTGCTGAAATGACCACCTCTATTACGTTACAGTCAAACCTGCTGAAGTGACCACCTCTATTAAGTTACAGTCCAACCTGCTGAAGTGACCACCTCTATTAAGTTACAGTCAAACCTGCTGAAGTGACCACCTCTATTACGTTACAGTCAAACCTGCTGAAGTGACCACCTCTATTAAGTTACAGTCAAACCTGCTGAAGTGACCACCTCTATTACGTTACAGTCAAACCTGCTGAAGTGACAACCTCTATTACGTTACAGTCAAACCTGCTGAAGTGACAACCTCTATTAAATTACAGTCAAACCTGCTGAAGTGACAACCTCTATTACGTTACAGTTAAACCTGCTGAAGTGACCACCTCTATTAAGTTACAGTCAATCCTGCTGAAGTGACCACCTCTATTAAGTTACAGTCAAACCTGCTGAAGTGACCACCTCTATTAAGTTACAGTCAATCCTGCTGAAGTGACCACCTCTATTAAGTTACAGTCAATCCTGCTGAAGTGACAACCTCTATTAAGTTACAGTCAAACCTGCTGAAGTGACCACCTCTATTACGTTACAGTCAAACCTGCTGAAGTGACCACCTCTATTAAGTTACAGTCAAATCTGCTGAAGTGACCACCTCTATTAAGTTACAGTCAAATCTGCTGAAGTGACCACCTCTATTACGTTACAGTCAAACCTGCTGAAGTGACAACCTCTATTAAGTTACAGTCAAATCTGCTGAAGTGACCACCTCTATTAAGTTACAGTCAAATCTGCTGAAGTGACCACCTCTATTACGTTACAGTCAAACCTGCTGAAGTGACAACCTCTATTACGTTACAGTCAAACCTGCTGAAGTGACCACCTCTATTAAATTACAGTCAAACCTGTTGAAGTGACAACCTCTATTACGTTACAGTTAAACCTGCTGAAGTGACCACCTCTATTAAGTTACAGTCAAACCTGCTGAAGTGACCACCTCTATTAAGTTACAGTCAATCATGCTGAAGTGACCACCTCTATTAAGTTACAGTCAAACCTGCTGAAGTGACCACCTCTATTAAGTTACAGTCAAACCTGCTTTAGTGACCACCTCTATTAAGTTACAGTCAAACCTGCTTTAGTGACCACCTCTATTAAGTTAGTCAAACCTGCTGAAGTGACCACCTCTATTAAGTTAGTCAAACCTGCTGAAGTGACCACCTCTATTAAGTTAGAGTCAAACCTGCTGAAGTGACAACCTCTATTAAGTTACAGTCAATCCTGCTGAAGTGACCACCTCTATTAAGTTACAGTCAAACCTGCTGAAGTGACAACCTCTATTAAGTTACACTCAAACCTGCTTTAGTGACCACCTCTATTAAGTTAGTCAAACCTGCTGAAGTGACCACCTCTATTAAGTTACAGTCAAACCTGCTGAAGTGACCACCTCTATTAAGCAAAAATCTGTAGTATGTGGCCTTAATTTTAATTTGCATTCACAGTGCATTTCTTATTAATTAAACCTGTATTTAGTGACCACCTCTAGTAAGCAATAACCTGCATTATGTTACCTTAATTTTAATTTTCTGTCATGCTTAAGTGACCCCCTCTGTTAAGTAATAACCTATATTATATGACCTTAATTTTGATTTCCCTTCACAGTGCATTTCATATTGATTAAGCCTGTATTTAGAGACCACCTGTCTTATGTGACCCTATTTCAATGTACCAATGTTCACATTATTCTTACACAAATTAAATCAAGTGAGCATGACTGTTTTACATTTTAAAACAACAATCAGGAGAAACGGTTTTATTGTTGTTCTACATTCACAGTGTATTATATAATAAAGCCATCTATTACTATTAAATGCATGCGAATACAATTCGCCATGTTAAATACTAACTAATCATGGGCATTTTTTCTACTTATATACAATCCACAAAAACTTTGAAATGCAGTTACGTCACAAATGAGTTGTTCAATAAGTGACTATGCATATTATTCCATTATCTATAGAAATTCAAGAATGCATTAATTTCTGTAATTGTGAATAATTTAACATTTCCAGGCCTATACCTCAGTGCACTGCTTTAGCGTCAATTACTCTAAATATTTCTACTTAGGTGACATTGAAATAAACTACTCTGCATGCCTCGACGCAAACATTGATATTGCATCAATGTTGTCGACTGATCGTAAGGGAATGCAAATCTGGGTTCATTTCACCATACGAAACGTATTACAGGCAAGGCGAAGAGATGGTAATATCATATCGATATAATTCCCATTGTACTCGGCTAACGGCTTAAATGACCCAAATTAACTTAAATTAACATAAATTAACCAATTTAGTTTACTTTATTACGGTAACAGTAATTATGTAATAGACTAGACACCTGCTATGTATACTTGATCAGATTATGATTAGATTTCTTAATATGATAATCATAATAGATGCAATTTATTTTTCGTTTTCTCTAGTGAAATGAAGTGTCATTTAATCAGTGTTAATCTGATTTACCATGATATGGTCGAAATGATTGGAATACAACACAGAAATTAAGCATTGACATTAAGAGAACAGATAATATCCCTTAAATGTACAAGGTATATATCGAGAAAGACTGTGTATATCAAACTGGTTTAATCCTAACTGATCCAGATGGAAAGTTATATAGAAGAGAACTTGATTTGTTCCATGAAGATGTTATATATATAATCTTTTATGTGTGAGGTCCGTTTTTGTTTTGTTTCCTAAATATTTACCTGGTTCTTTTTTTAATTTTTGGTTATAAACATGTGGTTAATTATTAAAGAGATATAGTTTTTCGGTTTATTTTCCTCTGTTATTTACATGTTTGTAGTCAAACAATAGTATAGTCATCAAAAAGACAAAATAAGAAACGTTTTACGAGGTAAATCAGTTAAAACTCGTGTTGTTATATTACCACTAATTAAGCATGACTCGCATTATCACTGACCGTGAAAACTCTCTGTAAGCAAATACCAATATAGAAATATGTATGAATGCAGGTTATTTGTTTGCAGCCTTTGATTTACGAACCGCAAGAACGTTGCTTAAAAAGAGTTTGAAGATACCAAAGGGGTAATCACTGTAAATCGAAGGGCAGACAACTCGATGGCCAAATAGAAAAAGACCAAAAGAAAAAACAACGATTTCATTTACAAAAGATTACACAGAAAACTAAAGATCAAGTTACACGAACCCCACTAAAAACCGACCCAGCGGTCATACTTTTTAGCGCATTATGTTTATTCTTGTTTTTCTATTCCCTTTTCCGTTACATATCTCGTGCGACTTGTATCATCCGTTCCCCGTTTATTGCAATAGCAACTGTACGTCTGCGCAGTCGAAAGCAATCGAAGCGTCTCACAAATACCGTTCAACAAGAATTGGTGCATGTATTAGATAAATTCAAAATGGCGTCGGACAAATTTCTTAAATATATATGAAGTGTCTTTTATAAATCTGAAACAAGTTAAAGGTTAAATTTTAGGTAGTGTTCAGCAAAGCATGTTTTCAACAGAACGGCTTCATTGATGAAGACTTTTTCCTGACGGTTCAATATTTCATCTGCACATGTTTCAGTCAGTCATGCTTTTGTTTTACTTTTGATTGTCTCTTCCTTTTACCTTAACATGTCCATGTTCGTCAATCATATCACCATCAAACAGGTGATTCAAATATGCGATCGAAATAAAAAAAAATATTAAGTCATACAATATGTATGACAACGAAAATCACCGAAATCACAGGATAAACATAAAAACATGACTTCATTCCCGGCTTTTGTGGTGGGATTCGTGTTTCCGTTTCCCATTGCACTTTCTGTTCTTCGATTTATGGCTTCTGACTACCCCTTTGAAATCTTCAAGCTTTTCTTAGAATTCGGGTACACAAGTGAATATCAGATAATGTTCATTATAAGCTTGATTCACAGTGATTTTGTAAATAAAATGCACATTGCATTTTTGGGTTGATAATAAAGACCTAAAAGGAGGCGTTCGTGGCACGGACTTACCACCCCCTTTTTTTTCCTAACTTTCTGTTTGCAAATTTTTTCCAATAAAATTTCTTTATTTCTTTATTATTTCATCTCTTTTTCCTTATTTTAACTTGTTCGTGTCCACATTCATACAATCTTATGTTAACATCAAATTGCATGTGTCGACCCTATATAGATACTAATAATCCACAAGGCATGCAACTCGACAGGTTTAAAAATCGTACCAAGAAAAGTTCCAAAAATTTATTATTTAAATGTTTGGAACGTTTCTGACCCTATCGTTGAAATTAATGCAGTGGTACGTCACTTCCGTCAGCCGTGGGTCCTTATACGAAAAATTTGGCAATAAATGTGGGAAAATCTTAAAATTCTGGAGAACTGAGCTATCGTATGCACAAAACAAAAACAGGGGCAAAAAGATGCGTCTTTTAGGAATGGACACATGTCCTAGTTTGAATGACATAATGGAAATAAGGTGCAATAAATGTACTCGAAGCGAGCAGGGGTACGATTTTTAAACCTACCGAGTTGCATGCCTCGTGGATTATTAGTATCTATATAGGGTCGACACATGTTAACATAAGATTGTATGAATATTGACAAGAACAAGTTAAAATAAGGAAAAAGAGATGAAATAATAAAGAAATAAAGAAATTTTATTGAAAATAAATTTGTAAACAGAAAGTTAGAAAAAAGAGGGGTGGTAAGTCCGTGCCACGAGCGCCTGTGAAAAGAGATACAATAACAATAGCCAAATAAGAAAAAGGAAAAAAGCATAAAACACTACACAGAATACTAAAAGATTGAGAAACTCGAACACTACTAAATCCATGGTTGAGCTCATGTGCTCTGGATAGGCAGGCAGTTCCTGCTCCACTATTGTGACACCTGTCTTGTTTTTGTTATGTTAAGCATCCAGTGACAATCATATACGGTGAAATGTCCAGAACTAGAAATAAGGTATCGTGATTACGACAAACGGAACATACACGTGGTCATCTGTGACATTTTCTGATTTTTGTTTTATATGTTGAATTTTCTCTACATGGTATTCTTGTCATTTATTATCTACTTTTCGCGCTAATATGAATTAAAATAATAATATAAATTGTCTGATTTAACCCTCTTTACATTTTTGTGTCTAGTCTGGTTTTCTATCGGTTCCTGTCTGTCATTTCCATGTTTTAAGTATTTGTCAGACAAGTAGTTCGTGTTGTTGTAATTGGTGACATTCTCAACTATCACTGTTTAACATCTTGATGTGCTATTAGTTGTGGTATGTTCGATCACTGCCTGCAATACCATGCGATACATGATGATTTTTCTTATAATTTGTAATTTTGTTAATTCATTTCGCACTATTCAAGCTGTTTCTAAGCACGACCTTCTTATATAGAAGCATAAATGGTTTCTTTACGTAACAGGAACTAATTTTAGTGACTACGTTTTTTAACACGAACTAGAATTTTGTTATTATATAATGAAATAATGAGAAGTTGGTAAGCAATTATGTGATATCTAGCGGCAAATGCCTCCCCCATAGTATGATTAACAATCTGTCAGAAGTCACTGACAATGAATCAATAACGACCCTTTAAATATATCCTCCGAGATTTAAATTTCTCCATTTCGAGACAAATTCAATACTTCACAATGCCAACAATATGTCCTTTCATGGGTTTTTACTAATCTGACGTTGAATATATCGCTTGTTTGATAATCACTTTACACCCGAACGTTTTTAAGCTTTAGCTAATGGTAATCGACACACGTGAGAAATGTTATTAAGTTTTACTGACATAAAATTTAACAAGAAAGGACATTGGTTTCAAATAAACATGAACATGGATTCACTGAAAGTTGAGTAAACATAGATATTCACTGAAAGTTAAGTAAACATAGATATTCAATGAAATTCAGGTAAAATAGATATTTACTGAAATTCAGATAAACAGAAACATTATTTACTGCCATTTGCTTTGCAGTGGTTTATGCTTTATTGATATTATTTACATTTATTAGCGCATAGTGATACCCAAACATAGCAATATCAGATTATGCGCGTTTCGTTTAAAGGTAGTACAACAAGCACCAATAGTTAAACAGGCAATGCTTACCTTCCGGAGCATATGAGTTCACCCCCCTTTTTGCAGTGGGATTGGTGTTTCTCCGTCGTTAGTTTTCTATGTAGTAATTTGTTGATTGTATTTTCATCGTTTTGTTTCTTTTGGCCAGAATATTGTCTGTCCTTCTTTGATTTAAAACTTCTGAGTCACAAGGTGTAATAATAAACAACACAACAAAATAATCGTTAATTTCAATAGACGTCAAAGTTGGGAAGACGTTTAAGATGTAATAAAATTATAGAGTAAAGTGAAAATATTCTTGTCTTGAAGCGCTTTTTAAAAGTACAAAGTCGACAGGAAATGTACAATATAGACGGTGTGCTACATTTCTAACATTAAAACCTGCATAAACCTTTTTTCTTATATACTTAAGGCAAAAATTACTCTTCAGAGAACATACATTTGGTTTTTGAATATTACTAAGCATTATAATACAGCTTTATCCTTAGACATTTTTTCTTACATTAACATGCAATGTAACAGATTAAAAATCTCAAATACCGGTGAACAGGTGATTGCATAGTACATACAACCCTATTCTATGTATGATAACATCCTGACTATAACTCCCAAATATTCCAAAACAAATAATGTTTGTTTTATAATCAATAGGAAGACTAAGATTAGTAGCGGAAAGAAAGAAAAGTCGACAATTATTTCAATAAACTGACGTCTTGTGGGAAATGAAAAGCTTTGTTCAGAATTGGCAACCAATCGCTAAATATCGCCACTTAAATCTCTTGAGAGCCAAAACAAATACAACGAAAGAATTAAATATTTAGTCAGATGCCAAGACAGTACTTGTTTATTGTATATCTAATAATGCATGGTTTACCGTACGACATTGTTCAGATAAAGCCTACGATAACGATAAAGGATAGTCATGGAACGGAAATATTTACTCAACCGTTTCATATTATTTTACTCCTGAGACCAGACAAGTACATAATGATATATTGTTGTTTTTGTTCTTTAGATATTAATAATATTTTTTTCTATTGTTGCAACTTCTAACGTTTGTGTTCCTTCTAAAGTACTATACACTTTGGTAACATTTCACCAATGTATACCCATCTAGTCGTGTTTTTTTGTTGTTGTAATCATGACAAATCAAAATGCACGTATATAATCAACCTATAAACACATTGGTAAGTCCCTATTCTCACTCTCGAGTCTTAAAGGGGGTTTGCGTTGTTCGTTCTTTTGCTAAATTATTTCTTTTTAATTGTGTTGCCTCACTGGAGGTTTGAGTCCATGAAATTAGATATCTCCCACATGTAACAAGCCATGAATTTGGTGAGGTCATGTATTTGCATGCTAGAGATATCGATTTTGCCTCTTTCTACGATTTTTTATTGAACTTTTTAACTGTTCCGACAGTGTTGTATGTTTGAACTGTTCCGACAGTGTTGTATGTTTGAACTGTTCCGACAGTGTTGTATAACTGTTCCGACAGTGTTGTATGTTTGAACTGTTCCAGCAGTGTTGTATTTTTGAACTGTTCCGACAGTGTTGTATTTTTGAACTGTTCCGACAGTGTTGTATGTTTGACCTGTTCCAACAGTGTTGTATTTTTGAACTGTTCCGACAGTGTTGTATTTTTGAACTGTTCCGACAGTGTTGTATTTTTGAACTGTTCCGACAGTGTTGTATGTTTGAACTGTTCCAACAGTGTTGTATTTTTGAACTGTTCCGACAGTGTTGTATTTTTGAACTGTTCCGACAGTGTTGTATTTTTGAACTGTTCCGACAGTGTTGTATTTTTTAACTGTTCCAACAGTGTTGTATTTTTGAACTGTTCCAACAGTGTTGTATTTTTGAACTGTTCCCGACAGTGTTGTATTTTTGAACTGTTCCGACAGTGTTGTATTTTAGAACTGTTCCGACAGTGTTGTATTTTTGAACTGTTCCGACAATGTTATATTTTGGAACTGTTCCAACAGTGTTGTATTTTTAGAACTGTTCCGACAGTGTTGTACATTAGAACTGTTCCGACAGTGTTGTATTTTTGAACTGTTCCAACAGTGTTGTATTTTTGAACTTTTCCGACAGTGTTGTATTTTTGAACTGTTCTGACAGTGTTGTATTTTTGAACTGTTCCAACAGTGTTGTATATTTGAACTGTTCCAACAGTGTTGTATTTTTGAACTGTTCCAACAGTGTTGTATTTTTGAACTGTTCCGACAGTGTTGTATTTTAGAAATGTTCCGACAGCGTTGTATTTTTTGTTTTTCATTTTATAGGTAAGTATTTATTTTTTCCACCACATTTCCATTACAGTATACCACTTTACTTCAAATACTCCTAGCATAGGCAACGGTAGAACAGATATTAATTACAGTTATATAAGAATCATTAGTTATAACTAGAAGAAACATTTGTGTTTGTTTTGGCCAATAAGGAACATTTCCTACAATCTTGTCATTACAGACAATACTAACATCTTGACAGACATTCCAACACAGACTGTTATCGAAATGACAGATCACTGTACTAGCGAGCTGTAAAATACTCATTGGTTCGTTATCTGGAAATTTATCTCTTTTTTCTTCATTAATATTGTCATTCTTCTGCTATAAAGAGGCTACGAGAGGTCGAGGTAGTGATTAACATTGCTTACTGTTTACGTCTTCAGTTTGTCTAGATGTTTTCAATAACACCCATTTTCCAAATGGAGAAGAGAAATTAACTACAACCATTAAAAACACCGAATACACATAAAAATCAGGAAATTAATGTATATTTTTTATCTATGACATTCAAAATATAAGTTATATATAGCTTTTGAAAATAAAATAAGAAATTAGAGCCTGAGTGCATATGCATTGAGAACGTTAGAGAATACCGAATGGGCAATAGAAGTGGACAATCCACAGAATCTGGCAACATATAGTACACAAGACGAAGACAAACAGAACAAAAACACAATGTTATGATTGATTTACAACTAAGGATTTTAAGCATTGGCATCCTTGTATTTCAACTCCGTCATTAAGATAGACGTATACTGTACTGGGGACAAATCTCAAGGTTTATCCCACAAGGTGCCGGGCAAGGTATGTCATCTCTCTGGACATTGTCAAGTTATAATACAGAGTGTTCCCCGTTTCTTGCTCTTTAAAGAGCCCTTAATGTAGATTTCAAAACAATAACTTTAGGCCCATTGTACATGAAGCCACTAAGGTTAAAACTGTGTTCACCCTTATCAAATTACCCATTGTTCCAGTGGCAATCAAATAAACGTTAGACAATACCGAAAGGGCAATCAAAAATTGATAATCCAAAGAAACTGGCAGCATAGGGTACACAAGACGAAGAAAAACAAATCAAAAATACAACACAATGTGTGTTGGACATCACTATACGCAAACAACAAGACATAGCGTTAATAAGAAATGAGCCCTTCTACAAACAACTAGAGGTAAAGACGAATCGAACATCAAAGATCATATTTCTCCCTCATCTTTGTGTCAAACTTTCGTAAAAAGATTTGTTACCTCATCGTAAAGTGATATATAATTATAACCATGAAACATTTAGTCTATACTCTCGTGAACCTTGAAACATCATGTATCTACTCATCACAACCCTATCACAACGTACATAGACACATTCGTCATTCTAAATCAGGTGAAGCAATTTACAGAAACATTTATTGCTTTGTAAATTACACGTGTAAAAAAGATGTTAATAATTTATAGACCTAATCAGACTTTGCTATATTTAAATTACAATGGAAATGTTCTAACAAGTCATTCTAATGCCAGGATAGTAATATAATTATATGTTGGTAATAACTCTATTGCTTGAATCCTTACATGCGTATATATATATGAGACATGTCATATATGCTCAAAGATGGTCAGACGTATTAACCGGTCACTAATAAAAACAAATGTGTGGGTGAAATATGACGTTATATTGTGTTTAATTACACTCATGATATCACTTTTTGTGAATAAATAAATAAATAAATAAATAAATAAATAAATAAATAAATAAATAAATAATGATAAACAATTGACTTCAAAGAAATAGAGAGATAAACAATTGACTTCAAAGAAGTAATCATTAAGTAGATGACCGAATTCCCAAATACTGTTGTGTGTGAATTCTATGACCGCTATGTTTCTACCAGGTCAAGCGATCAGGTATATGTGTGTTATGAGTATCGATTTTGCCTTTGTGTCAGTGTGGATTTCACAGAAATGTACATCATTTGAATTATTGGTACCCATTCCGGTTTTTTTTGTTTGGCGTCGGGTAGTTTGATCTTTAATTTCAATGTTTTTTTTTCTACTTTGTCATCCCTGATTTTTGGGTCGTCCATGGGGATTGTGATTTCAGACTTTATGGTTCTAGCAATTTAAAATAGGTCACCAAGAAAGATATAGTCCTCTTGTGAACAGTATTGTGAATGACATTGACAATAGAAAATAGAAAAAAAAAATACCAAAAACAAATTAAGATAATATATTACGAAACGAAAAAAAAAGCTAATATAAAACAGAATATTAATTAATATTTCTCTAACAACATGCAATACATCGTGTTAAATTACACAGAAAATTTAAATGAGATTATGTTTCTGGAAATTTCGATTAAATTAATGATAAAATCTCTTTGAAACAACGGAAATTTAATTTCATGTCAAATTATGTTGATTTTCAGTATTCTCATTAATTGTTTTATATTTGTGTGATGTTTTGACAGATACGGTATATATTTACCGGTTAACATTTTCATTTTACAGCTCACCTTCATGGACTTATTTTTACATTTCTATTTTATTTTAAAGGGAGTATAGCATTCATGTGTAATCATTACTAATTTAAGTTATTAGAATAAGATATGTTCTCTTATTTTTAACGTGTTTAACTAGTTGGTTACATGTTCGTGTTTTTTTTAATCTCCACGGTGGCTGAGTGTCTGCGTGATAGTTCTTGTCAATTACCTTTTGACGGTCATTAAGAACAGAAATTAACAACCTAAGCATTTTTTCACCGGGTTTGTAGCTAGATTAACGCGACGGGTGCTACTAGTGGAGCAGGAAATTCTTACCCTTCCAGAGTACCCGAGTTCATTCCCGGTTTTAGCGGGATTCGTGTTACTAGATCTTTAGTTTTATGTGTATAATTTGTAGATCGTTGTTTATCCTGTTGTCCATTTTCTTTTGGCCATTGTGTTATTATCTGTCCTTCGATTTACAGATTATGATTACCCCATTGGTATCTTCAAACTCTTCTTTCAATGTTTTGGTTATTGGAGAAACAGATTATCCTTCTGTTTCTGGTGGATTGTGATATTTCTCAACTCTTGATATTTAGATTTTCAAATTTTACCACTCGAGCTTTAAAATCTGCAAAGTTTACTATCACGAGTGGAGAAATATCGTAATCCACTGTTATCAAAAGGAGAATGCATATTTAAATGCGAAAAAACAACAAAATATGCAAACAAGAAAGCAAAATAAGAACAAAAATACAAAGCAAATTGTACATGATTTTGTTGAAAATAATCAAATTTGATACTGATAAACTTTTACATGAAAGCGTGTGGGAGAATTGTGACGGATATGACAAAGCCCAAAAGGAAATTCTACTTTGTCGTAACACCTGTATAAGGATTTTCTTACTCCCACAGACCTTTAAATTATTTGTCTTTCCAATATGTTGGCTTTGGGTGTACCTGATGCAGATTATTACAGAAACGTGTCGTTCTCACTGAATTAGATATTTACATTTTTACTGTTTGTATATTAAGTGATTACCGATGTTTCTTTAAAACGAGAGGACTTTTCTCAGTCATCTCTCATCGAAAGGCGAGGCCCTGAGATGAGAGATGACTGAGAAACGTCCTCGAGTTTTAAAAAAACATCTTTTATTATGTTATCGCTATTTTGTATTCATAATTAAATACTGATACTGACATTTTTTTAAACACAATCAATATTTTATATCGTTAATCACTTATTATCAAGGATTTGGTAATGTGACGTCATTATAACGTCATATTAGAAAACAGCGATAATTGGAATCATCTCAGCGCTTACGTGATATGAAATATATTGGTTTGAAACATCAAAGGGAAAATAAACAAAATAGCGATAGGTATCAATATCAGCACTGAACTTAGTTCCATTTACAGCAAAACAACAACAAAAAATCCCTTCAGAATGTGGTATCAGGTGTTAGTTTGTTTATTAAATGAGAAAATAAATGTGTAGCTCATTTGTACTACGACTGAAGTTGAATCCAGTAGCCTTGACCAATCAAATAGGGTAATATCAAGTTGTAATTACCAGCAAGCTTACAAAGCGAATAAAAGATCTTTAATAGAGATAATAGTGAATCAAAGCACATGTGTTTCTAATAATTCTATATATCCCGTGTAAGCTGTCATGGCTGACGGTCCTTAATTTCCTCAACTAATTCCATCCTGTCACAAAACCTTTCTTGTCAATAAACGTTCAATAAACTCTTAAGATTAGTTTTTGCACACATGCAGAGATATTAATTTAACATTTATCACAGAATAAAAACAATTATGGAATCAACCTTATGGTAATTTAGATAAGAAATTACACCACATTTGGTTAATTATGCATCTTAATGATAATTTTCCGTTTCTTTGTACACAAAATAAATAACGTTTCAGAAATGTAAGCACATTGAAATGTATTAATTGGGATTTGTAGACCACGTGTTGTGGTTTTCTTGCCCGGTCTGTGTTCAATCGAAGATTAACATGAACTCTTAACGGTAAATTGTCAATTCGTACTATTTACGATCAATCGACGGCTAGCATCGTCTCACAATGTTAACTTTTGGACTAGTAATAACGTCATAATATCGACTCATAACATAGAGATTGTAGAACATACGCTTGTTGAATCTGTGCAAACCAGTAAATGATAAAATTTATCAATGATCATCTAATTAAGGAACAATGTAGGAAACTGACCATTGGCAAATTGAAAAACCAATTTCCGACTTATACAATGAAAGTTGATACCTATAGTCTATTCCTTATTAAAACATAAAATCGTCATTTTACAACATTTAGAGATGTTATGTGAATCTTTGCATATTTGTACAATGCATACTTCATAGAAATATACTGTAACGCATTCACGGAGCCACCATTCACTGTAAAGGCTACCCAAATATACAATGTTGTTATGTATATCAAAGCTCTCATTCTAAGTCAATAAGGGTAATAACAAAATTACCGAACAATCTTACAAAGGGAAAATCAAAACTCATAATTATATAAACAGACAAAATCAGTCAACAACCGGAAAGCTGTGAAAAAGAGAGTAAAAACCAGAAAACTTAGATGTGAATTGGACTAATTATTATAAAAAAATAGACCATCAAATCAATCCTATTCATAGTTCTTATAAAATGGAACGATAAATATTAAATTTAATAATTCATGTTATACTATTTAAATACCTCTGTCTTGAACTATTTACCCGATTGCCATTTTCACAGAATCTAATTTGATGACTGTTTGAAAGCAAGCCCTCAAATTGTGGCTTAAGACAAGATAAATTGATTACAGTTAATTTCTTCACATCTCTATCTTTAAAAAAAAAACTGTATGCATTTCATTGCATAAGATATCTATTTTTGCAAAGCAACAACAACGAAACATGTTTGTCGACCACAAGAACATCTCTGCTACTAAGCCGTTAACATGTCGTGCTCATTTGAGTTATAAATTTTACAATAATTTCATTATTTTATGTAAAATGGGCTACATTGACAGAACAGTATTGAGGAATAAAAATGATCAAATTACAGAACAATAACCGGATGACATATTGTGAGTCCAAGTAGTTTTATTGCTGCAAATAAAATAAGCCTAGTAATTAAACTTGCATTTCCACGATTATAATTCTGTTTATGGTATCCTAAACAAATGAAAAAAGACATATTTTGACATTTCAAAAGACCATGCATCCAAGGTCTTGAAATTTTATTACATAATTAGCTTATTATGTGATCATTTCTTTTAGACATGTAATATTCCCTTAAAGAACAGAAGCAGCTAAAAGAGTCACGGTTCTATTATTGCTACGAAGAATATTCGTCTAAACAAATACGAATTGAATTACATATAGGACTGGTTGGATAAAGAGAATTCTACGGAATAATTTATTGACACCCATCAAAGCAACATTAAATAATATTTCTGATGCAACTAATCTGACAATTTATGCATTTTCTTTTGTGTCTTCAAATATTCGTTGCGTGGTGCATGTCTCCAAGACTCAGTATCTGTTTACACTGTCGTAATATCCTTCGGTGTTTTCATCTCAGTTACTCGATACAAGTTTGTTAGTGACTTGCGACAGATCGGTGATTTTCTCCGGGTACTTCGGTTTCCTTCACCAATAACACTGCCCTCCACGATATAACTGATATCATGTTGAAAGTGGCGTTAAAGTGTTAGGATTATGGTGTTTAACGCCACTTTAAACAATACTTCAGTTATATCGTCGCGATCAATTTTATTTGTGGAGGAAACCGGAGTGACCTGAAAAAACCACTGACATGTCGCAAGTCAGAAAGTGGCGTTAATCACCATAATCCTAATCCTCATAATAATTATGTGAATTTTTCAGTCTATATATACTATCCCACAAGCTAAATGACATGTATGTATTTCAAAATATCAAACACAATATATCATAATTTATATTTTTGTGATGCGATAAATATCGAATTGTCATTCGTATCGTTAATTAAATAATTTGTGCCATTTTAGTATTTAATCATTGCTTTGAATGTTTTAGCACGTGTAAGTGTTCCTGTCTACGACAATTACTATGGTTAGCACCATGTTCATCAAAGGAGTGCTT
This sequence comes from Bathymodiolus brooksi, assembly GCA_963680875.1. Taxonomy (NCBI): domain Eukaryota; kingdom Metazoa; phylum Mollusca; class Bivalvia; order Mytilida; family Modiolidae; genus Bathymodiolus; species Bathymodiolus brooksi. The sequence continues at coordinate 89,613,717 of OY804581.1, read as the reverse complement.
ACGAATCAACTTCGCATCCAGCCATAACAAACAAAACGACAACACAGACATATATATGGGCATTGCAATAGCATTCTAGAGAAATGATCGTAGGAAAGGGGGTGGATTCTGGTGTAAGGAATATAAATTGATGTATCTGTTAAGCTTAATGTCACATTGTGCCCATAAAGCTAGCTTAACTCCGCCACATCTTTATTGAAGTGTCTGTACCAAGCCGGAAAAGGTGAGCGGTCATGTATTTGTGTGTTAGGGGTATCCATTTTGTCTCTTTCTACGATTTTGATATTTGATTTTGGAACTGTTCCGACAGTGTAAAACATTTTACAACGCTGAAAGAGCGTAATATCAACCGGTATACCGCTATAGTAAAATTAAACTCTTTCCTGAAAACGATCAATTGCTAAACGACTTCAAAATTCATTATAGCTGATATTTGTTATGCTTTAGATGATATCGTTAAATATTTTAAATCACAAAAGGAAAGATACATAATCTTTAAACATCAGCATGAAAAAAATTATCTAACCGAATAATATTACACTAAGTTGATAGAAGTTAATAAAGTTGCAGTAGCGATCCTTCCCCAATTCATGACTTATCACCGGGTTTGTAACTAGATTAACACGACGGGTGCCGCTAGCGGAACACGAACTGCTCACACTTCCGGAGCACCTGATTTCAACCCCGGATTTTAGTGCTGTTCGTGTTACTCGATTTTTAGTTTTATGTATATGTTTTGTATATCGTTGTTTATTCTTTTTGTACTTTTTCTGTTGGTCATTGTGTTGTCTGTTCTTCTTCGATTTACTTATTCTGATTACCCCTTTGGTATTTTCAAACTCTTCTTGCCAACCAATTATATTTTCGTTTTAAATAACCTTGCTATGTCATTGTCTCCTATATTCAAAAAGTAAGAGAGAGAGAAGCCACTAAATACTGTTAAATATCCACGTATACGTAACATTAGTTCAACAGAATAGCTTTGATGAGCTACATACCAGAAGTGTGATAATAACATCAGCAGGTTATTCTAAAGATCAATACAGCTTGATGTGGTGATCCTTTTCTTCTTTCATTGCATTGATGAAAATCATACCATTAAGAAATAGTTGATATGACCCATAATGAACTTTACTTTGTAATTTTCTGCACATGATCATGAATTCATGAATCAGAAAGATTCTGTAACCAGTTGTCATGTGTGCTGCTAAATATATCAATTTAGTAAGATTAAAGCAAAACTTTGGTTAGATATTGAAAAACGGGATACATTACAGACCGGATTAAAATTTATGCTTTAGAGATTTTCATTTTTCTCCTTGCTTTAATCCAGGAACGGTTAGTAACAGCTGAAAGAATTAAATTAAATCTTTAATGAACAATTACAACATACTGATGTTCATCTGTGAAAACATTCCCGCTTAGAAAATTAATCACAATATATTTATTTTATTCTTGATGGAAACAATGTGTTTCTCAATAAAACAACATCTTCTACCTAACAATAGAGAGGAAACGGTTAAACATCGTTTTTTAAATCAATTAATTACACACCATCACGCCTGGCAGAATATAAAGTTTAGCGACCCGTTACATGCACTCGCTGGCCACTAAGCTTCATATTTTGGCGAGCGGGTTATTATTCTACCATATCAATCTATCCACATCCTGATTACATATGCAAATAATACACATTTTACGTAACATGTATTGAATTTCAGTTTGCGCAAACCTTAATAAATGCAAAGATTAAAATTTGCAAACCACTTAAACAGACCATTTTCTTCATGAAATTGTTTTCACACTGTAAAATTAGTAAAATCACTAATAAAACAGACCACATCTTTCATGGAATTGCTTTCACGCTGTAAATAAATTCAAGCAGCAACTATATATATGTGTACGCCATGTAGAAATAACTCCTTCCTGTCCTAAGTAGATAACGACTGTAGTGTCGTGAATAACCTATAAATCTGATATTTCTTATATCTCTGATGGTGGCTTATTTAGCGGAAACTTCGTCTTAAGATAATGTTGACATGACAGTGTCACTACTTGCTTGATCAAATAATATTACTGTTCAACTTTGATATTCATGTCATTGTCAGTCACCTCAACAAGTGACGTCCTTTAAGGACAGTGTTGAAGGTGAATACACTTAGTTACCTACTCTAGTTGCTGACGAATGCAGATTTTATGTCAAAAGGGCTATCACAAATATTAAACCGAGCAAAATAATATGACAAGAATCATACAGAGCAGAGGTGGATCTATAAATAGATGAATCCAAACAATTTCATTTCTTTTCTTAAGCATTTTGAATCTCAATTTTTCTTCTTAAAAAATATAAAAGGAAAATAGTTTATAACTTTTATATTGTTTTTTTCCCTTAGAATTGTAACAAAACGAACAGAAGGTAAATACCCATATACAGCTATATGCGCACTTGAATCTGATAAATTCAATATTTTCATCTTTATTTCATCAAATACTCTCACAAACTTGTTAGACGTGTCTACATTTTCTAATGTTTCATATATATTTTCGTTGACAGTTGTAAGCAGGAACAAATGTGAATAATACAAACTTACAACACACAAGAAAGGAGTGATGTGACCAGAAATACAACGTGCGAAACAATCTTGAAACACAACAATTATTTTAGAGTCGTTCATTGCTATAATTGTTAGGGTTATGGTGTTTAACGCCATTTTCAGCAACATTTCTGTTATGTCGTGGCGGTCAGTTTTATTGGTGGATAAACCGGAGTTCCCGGAGAAAAGTCATTAACAAATTGTTCACACAGCGTTGTATTGAGTACACCTCGCTATGCATTGCTATCATACATAGCATATATCGGAGTGTCCCAAAATTATATTTTGTAAGAATATTCCTTTAAAAATCGCTTCATAAGAATGCATAATAATTTTGTGCATATTGGAACATTGAAAAAGATTCTTAATGACTATTATTAACTCGATCTTCCTGATATCAAAAGTGATAATTAAGCGGTCCCCTCCACTATATTTTATTTCTATCATTTAATGTGTAATGGTAATGAGCATGATTTTAACTTTAATTCCGTCAGGTGCGATAGATAAAAGCAAGATTAATTTCAGTTTAAAGTACTTTCATGATCAAAATAGAACAGGAGAATCTTTGCATATAAAAAAATTTAAATTAAATATTATGTAAACTATAAAAACATATAGAAATTCTGAAAATCAAGAAATTTGCAGGTACAGAAATGGTTCTCGATGCTAAATAAAATTTTCTTAATTCAATGGATACCAAGACGTCGCTATATGTTTTGCTATCACAAATACTTAGACTTTCAACTTTTCAGAATTCTCACGATTGACTATGTATATATATATATATATATACGTCTAAAAATTAAACCAAACAGTGTTAGAATTAGATTTTAGAGCTGTCAAATTGTTGTTCTTCCCTCGACGGGATTTGAACCCACACCATTGATACACTGCAGCACCATTCGCTTAGCATTACGTCCAGCGCCCTAGACCACTCGACCACATCCACTCCCTATATATATATAAAAGTGTGTTTCAATATACCAAAAGAGTAATCAGAAACCGGCAATCTAAGAAAAACAATCGAGTGGCCAAAATTTAAAAAAAGACAAAACGACAAACAATGGATCATAAAACACACGCTACACAGAAAGTAAAAGATTGATGAACATGACATCCACTAACAAACGGGGGAGGGGGAGGGGGGGCTCGTGTGATCCGGAAGGAACACTCGTAGTGGTACTGGTATATGGAAATGAACTTCCAGTACAGGTAAATTCATTAAAACATTGATATTAATTTGGTGAAAGGAAAACATTGGCCTGCTCCATGTAAATATAACTTGTAGTTTTTGTTTTTATTAAGGTAAATTAAAACATCATAGAAATGAATTTGTATACACAAGAATTGACGCCACTATATGATCTAATACTGCAACTATTTATGTGGTATTGTTACAATATATTCCCTTAGCAGAACTTTCACTCTCCTCTTCTCTCGACTTGTGGGAGGTAATATTCAATTCATATGCATTTATGTTACCATATATCAATTATTGAGGGTAAATAATTGATAACAGAAAAACCATATACACATTAAAGCATCTTTGTGGAATGTCACGTTAAATAAAGAATAAAGATAAACATTCTACAGTTACATGTGCTGCTTTAAATTAATTAACAATTCACAATTAATGACCTAATAATGAAGACCTATGTATCCTTTTTATTGTGGTATTATAGAGGTCATAGTAAATGGTGAAAGCGGGGGAGTGTGAAATATGATAGTATAATAATATTAATAACCACGGTTTATGTTGTAATGAAGATATCCCAACGATTGTGACATTAGATAAGGGAGCGACCATTTAACTTGGAACGACCATTTAACTTGCAGGTGGGGGGGTTATGTTTTTTTTCTAAAAAAAATATTCTGCTTCCCAATGTTGCTGAAAAAAATATTCTGATTTTGGTGTATTCTGATTCCCAATGTTGCTGAAAAAAATATTCTGATTTTGGTGGAGGAAATAAAAAAAAATCTGATTCAGAGTTTTTGTCATATAACCTAATGTTGAAATATGGAAAATAAAATTGCGCTTTGCGCGACAAAAAAAAATATTCTAACTCTCGTATTGTCCGAAAAAAAAATTCTGAACGGATTCTGATACCACTTTGGTATCTTCAAACTCTTCTTAATATCTAATTTAAATGTAGTGTTTATCATTACAACATAAGTTAATGAAAATATAGCAAAGCTGGTGCATAGAAGTCACAAGTGATGTATTACAACTGGTCTCATATTTATAACGACTACGTGTGTATTGAATACGCAGATAATGTGGCGAAACAGACGTCGTAGTTATAACCATTCTGTAAAAGTCACGGAAATGGTGGTCAGCATAATACTCTGTTTAGGTTCGTTGGTTTTATTGCACCCACAGATTTTAAAATTATGTGGCGTACCTGATAAGCGTAACTCGTGAATATATTCCAGAAACGAGTTGTCCGCACTGCATTAGATATCAATGTAGTCATAATGGCTCTGTTGAGGTCAGTGTTAACATCACACTGTAGATGGCGTGGTAATAGCAATACTGTAGTCAAGATTGTTGCCGCAATGTAGAAGTACCTCTAGATACCACATTATTGATGGCATTATTGCATTTTATGGAAAAATGGTGAAGGATACGTCTATAACCACATTTACACCCTCCATCTCGTGTCATGTATGTATTGTTTTGTTTTTTTAATGAAAACTTTATATTTATTGTACAAAACACATATATGAAGATTACAACATACAGAAAACAGACATGCATATTAGTATAAACACAAGGATATTGAACTTAATCAAATATTTATAAATTGACTGCAAAGGTAGCAAAGCCATAACCAAACACATATAAAATTAGCGTAAATATAACGCTGTTAATCAAAGGTATACAAGGTAGAAAACAATACCTTAATACTATGTAAATATTGATCAACGTTCCATTATAGGCAACCAGGGACTCCAGTACATATTGTATTTTTCTGGAGTTAAAGTTCTTGAAAGAAATGTGTTTTTCTAAAATCAGATTTTCTTTTAAGTAATTCTTTAATGCTTCAAAGTTGACCATATATGTATTGTGGTGTCTGTTATTGAGGTCACATCTAACTATACGTTTTAATCACAATGTGACGATGTACTTAAAACTAATTATCCCAAATAAATTAATGATAAATCCATGATGTATATTTCTGACCTAGTTGCAATTCTGCGTTTTTGAAAACGGTGTGGTAATGCGTAATGTCACGCACAACGCTATGCAATCAAATTACTGCTATATAAACGATGTGTAATACGTAAATGTTCTTCCCATCATCCGACTCGTCAATTACACAACCCAAGTCACGTGAAATTATAGGTACCGCTATATTATTGTTTCGCATAAGTGACAATATTAACATGTTTCAGACATCTAATTACTATGGAGGAATAACATAACAAATTACATGTTCTGCTGAAGATATTTCATATTCAATTGCAACCGTAAACATGATATTCACTGAACACCAAAACCCCTTTAACCTTATTTGGTTAGCAAAATATAGGTCGATTTTGGTTATCCTGCTTTGTCCTTTTGGTTTTATTGCTCCCTAAAACCTTTACCTTATTTGGATTCACAATCTTCCGATTTTGAGCGTACCGGATGAAGGTTATTCTAGAAAGCGTCGTGTGCACTAATTTTGATATCTACGGATTTTTTGATCTGCAAGATATGGAAAAAACGGAATTATGTGACATATATTTATTTTTGTTTCATTTCGGACATTATTTGTACCTTCCATCTTCCGGTATTCACTGCGAGCTTTACATGGCTACAAAAATGAACTGGTTTCTCAATACTCTTAGCCATCTTTTTTTGCTCTAACCGTTTTATTTATTTTGACCTTAGAATGTATCAGAAACATGTGCATATCCTATTTAATCTATAAGTACTCATTAATTAGAATTAATCATGCTAAAGATATAGATTTCTGAAACGGGTTATATTTAGACGTGACTCGAGAAAGTGGCAACGAGAGACAGAGATAATTTGGTTTGGTTTATGGTGCTTACTGCACTTTAACAATATTTCGGTTATATTGTGGCGGTCAGTTTTATTGGTGGAGAAAACCGAAGAAACCTACCGACCTGCCGTAATTCACTGACAAACTATCACATAATGTTGTATCGAGCATATCTCGCCGAAGCGGGATTCGAACTCACAGTGATAATTTGGTACTATTGTCTAGTGATGCAAAATGTTATCAACGAAATGTTACTCCATCAAATTCCTTTGGTACCGAAAGCTCTGAAGATTTAAATTGCATGAACGAGTCATAACATTTAACTTGATAACAACGTCATTGGAAATAATATTTATCCCTGGAGAAAATCAAGGTCGGTATATTTAAACCATGCTAAGTAATGTACATTGTATAGTTATTTTAATGTCCTATCTGTTGCTGGGATATCTTTTACTGTCTGGATATCTTCACGAAAATAAATGTTTTTTTCTGGTCAGATAATTACATATTATTGTCGGTAACAGATATACACAGGAAATAACAACCTCTAGGGTAGACTTAACCTGCACAATTGTCTGCATGGACGTACATAATACAACAACCAATCAATTCGTTTAATTTATGACCACTAGAAACTTGATGATTCATTTATTTACTGCATCGAAAAGAACAACAAAGTTGATGCCAAAGGGTAAACTATGCTCACAACCATGAGCTAAAATTTGAGAACAATTATCACGTCTTCGTGTCTTTTGGTTATAGCCTGATCATTTGTTTTCTGGTCGACAAGTCGTTCAATGTTTTAATGTCAAACGTGTCTGATTGAAGAACTGATATTCGACATTTCAATCGACGGAACATAATCATAGCTGCCTCATTTTGATGTATGAATTGCCAACTATCAATAAAATGAATAAAAAATAAGTTTGATTATTGTTTCCACTCGTCTGTTGTGAATCAATCTCTTTTATCCAATTATCTGGTTATAAGATACACTCGAAAATTACAAGATATTGTATTAAAGATTACATTCATTTCAATATTTCAGTTGGAGAAAAAAGGAAACATGGTTTTAAACTATTGGATGTTAAAACAAACTTCAGTGATCACGCAAATACTGTAGGCAAAATATTATTACATCGGACAAATAGCAATGCATATTATGTCAATTAATAATGGAAACTCTGTTAATTTGATTCCATTAACATGCTTCCCAAAAAATTTGAGAAAAAAGAAACAACAAAAACGGCATGCTCTTTTTGACGGCTATATAGATTTTGATACCAATGGTAATTTTTCAACCAGACTGACAAAAGAGCGACTTCAATAATTGACATAAATCTTCAATTCCTTAATAGTAATATACCAAGTGCTCCCGCGTATGGAGGTTATATTTCACAACTCAAGCAGGCAGTTTGTACACAGACTGTTTACAACGTCACTGTTTTCTGAGTTCTAAACTATTAAATCAAGGATTTGTAAAGAGTTGTCTCATCTTATCGATTCCGAATAGAATTAAGGTGAACTCACCAAATACACCATTAACATATGGATCGTAAGATCGTGAAAATAAGATATTTTATTACTCGACCTTCTAAATGTAAATGAATATCAAGGCGTTTAAATTATGTAGTGTGTGTGTTTTTTTATTCAATATTCATGTATATGATTTAATGAAAACAAATAAAGCTTTTTTAGATTCTCTTATCATAATGAAAAGTTCTGTCTTTCTTGATTGTTAATATATCAAAACCGCCATGCCTTCATGGTCTCATTTTTATCGAGGGTGGGGTGGGTTAGGAGGTTTAAAGCCACTTTCAACAATAGTTCAGTTATATCGTGGCGGTCTGTTTTACTGGTTGAGGAAACCCGAGTACCAAGAGAAAACTATTAACCTACCTGCCGCAAGTCACTTACAAACTTTATCACATAATGTTGCATCGAGTACACGTCGCCATGAACGGTGTTCGAACTCACAACTTGAGTGGTGATATGCACTGACTGTACAGGTAGTTGTAATTTCAACAACCATACGCTCACGACCACGACGGCTCCCATTTTGACCAGAAAGTCATATTAAGCTAAATGTCCATCATATCATATACTGCTGTATTGAAATGTTTGTCTGTCGTTCGGTGAGGCTAGATGTCAAATAGGTATCGGTACCATCACCCCCTCCCCCTAATTTGAGTGAACATCAAGATTATTCTGTTTTTTGTTTTTTTTATTTGTGCTAGATTTTTTAGGCATATCAGAAGAATTGATTACAAAGATGAGAAGATCCTGCATCAACATTCTAGTTGTACGGAAGTAATTATAATAATTTTAGTTGTTTTTTAAGATGATTAGATTATTAAGTACCCTTTATATAATTATATGGTTTGTATTCATTCTTTGAATACAAAGTTGGAACTCTTTCGTAATTACTAGAAACAAATTTCTTTCTCATAAAACAAATCTAGCTTAAAGGGACCACCATTATAATTAATCGTCCAACATTTACTTAAAAGGGTGGCTGCAACATCTGCAATTATTAAACGATAGTAAATTAAGAATCTACACAGCTAGTAAATCTCCCTCTGTCTTTTGATAAAAGATAAATTAAAAAGTAGTGGGTATGACATCTGTTTTGCTTTTTAGATTAATCTTTTGGATTTCAAAAGAGAATAAATCTAAGATTGTGGGGGTTTAAGCACCAAAGGCCATTGTTTTATTACTTCCACTCTTTAACAACAAAGTTGCAGGTGATTTCCTCTTTGCTAAGATGTTTTTTTTTCTCTGTATGTGTAATACGACTGCACTTGATTTCACGAGAAGTCACAAAAGAATGTACTAATTGGTTATTCCTCATTACCCATCAGTATAAGAGGTTCAATTGAGGTGGTGTTGTATTCGTTGTCATCACATTATAGTCACATTTTGATATGTATTTTCTCATAGTTCCGCTGTTATGCTCACTGTTCGGACTGTGTGGTTATTTTAAAATTATTCTTCATTTCATCTTCTATTTATTCATCTTGCGATGCATACACAGGATATAATTAGTAAACAATTCCATATATATTTAACATAATTATATATATAATTTTGTCTAAGCCCTCTGTAAAATAATCTGTACATTAATTTTACTTCAACTATAACACCAAGATCAAAATACATTTTTATGAGGTTCATAATTTCATAGGTGCATGTGCATTGTCATTGCAATGAACCAGGAAGAATTAGAAATATGTTTTAGTGTCTCCCCTTTTTCTACCTCTTTCTGACGATGTAATTGTGTAAATACCTGCAATAATACGTATCTCTTGGCCTGCCAACAACAAATAACTTGCTTCCATTTGTTATGACAAGAATTACATTTGCCCGTGGCGTAACCTATTTATCACACACATTGCATGCATGTAAGACTTATTGCTTTCTGTCTATATTCAAAATACAAATGGTTTTACTGGAAAACTAAATGTAGGAAATAAACAGGATATGGGCAACTGAAATTAAATAATCAAATGAAACATGAAAAGAAAGTTGGGTCTATGTGAATTTCCTTATCATTTGTCATTGAAATAGACACAGAGATACATTAAATTGTCCATGCAAGGTCATCGTTGATTCAATGAGTGTCAATTTGGTACTTTCTAATGTTTGATTTATTTGTTAACACATCCATCTATGCATGTCTATAAACGTTATAGAAAACCGAAGGCGCAATAAAAAGTGGACAATCCAGAGAAACTTGCAACAAAGGATACACAAGACGAAGAAAAACATAACACAAAATGTGGTGAACAGAACTATAAACAAATAAACACAAATAACGTAAACAAGACACGGGCTCTCCCCAAAACAACTGCATGCAAGGATGAACCGAGCATCGCCCCCATACGGAAATCTTAATGGACATAGTTACAGGGAATTCAGAACATAGATATTGTTTCTGATTCTTTTGACTCCACCAAAACTCGTACTCGATTTGAATTGACTTTTTTCACAGTAATGATCCATGACCGCTTTGCAATACGATCTCTCAATTTATGCCAGGCAAATGTTCACAATGATATCTAAAGAATATAATAATTTTCGATTGGGAGACCAACCTGTAATCGTTCATCTACTTTTCAATTTGACTTCATTAAAAATAAAAACGTCGGAACATATTTCAAATAGGCTAAAATTCTATTTTTAACTGATTCCAGCCACAAACACATTGTTCAAAACACATAAACATTTAATCAGAGACACAGCCCTGTTATACCTATTGTTATTGTTGTTTTGTGTGTGTAAAACACTACAACTTTGCATTTTGTCTAGATACACGTGCTTCCGTTATATGTAGAACATTCCAGCAGCACCTGCATATGGAGTATATTTCTCTCAGATGATACGATATTCCAGAGCTTGTGGTTCCTATCATGATTTCCTTTATAGATGGTGGCTGCAACAAAGAAGGTAGTTGAACCAAGGGTTCCTCTTGGTTAGAGTTAAAGTAATCACTTCGACTTGGTTGATCGCTATGGAATATCTGTGTCACAAATGACCATGGATATGCTCCACTTTCCGGTCCTTTCCTCAGTCATGGCTTATCACCGGGTTTGTAAGTAGATTAACATGACGGGTGCCACTAGAGGAACGGGAACCGCTTACCCATCCGGAGCACCTGAGTTCACCCCCTATTTTTAGTGGGGTTCGTGTTACTCGATCTTTAGTTTTATATGTATGCTTTGTAGATTGTTGTTTGTTCTTTTGTACTTTTTCTTTTGGCCATTGTGTTGTCTGTTCTTCTTCGATATACGGATTCTGATTACCCCTTTGGTATCTTCAAACTCTTCTTAATAACGCATTTCACTAAAACAAATATTGTCCATAAATCATTTGTGGAATTTCCTTAGATTATATTGTTACACGCATGCATCGCTTGGTAGCTCCATCAAATAGCTAAAACGTAACAACAAATATTTGAACTGCAGTGATTTTGCTGAATAAATAAAATTATTACATAATGACTGTAAATATCCGTACTTCAGCTAAGTAAAGTCTAGAAGTCAATAAATAATGATAATGATATTCACCTGCTGTAAGTGATATTCACCGGGTGACGTCATAAGCCTTATAGTATATGTAATAAAACAATTACAGACTTTTGTATCAGTGAATATGAGTTTTTATTGACCTGCAAAACCAATATTGACCGCAGCCTTCGGCTTCGGTCAATATAAATTTACAGGTCAATAAAATCTCATATTCATTTCTACAAAGGTCTATAATTGTATATTATCAATGATCATACATACACTAACTTATATTGACAATTTTCAAACCAATAAGCAAAGGTTAACAATTTTACATTCGTGACATGTTATATTTTTAAAGGGAAAAGGCTTGGATTAATTGTAAGTAAACGAACTTTTTTTCTGACATGTAATGGAAATATCATAAAAGTAACATCGTATCCACTTGTATGAGAGAAAAGTGAATATCAGTGTTGTATAGTGATTGTCTCTTTCAAAATAATATGTAAATCGGAAATATATTATGCTTAAGCGATATGAATGCAGATATTTATTGGGATTGAAAATGACATAAATAGCTCATTTTTGTAGTTTATTTGTAGAAGCGTAAGGAATCGTATAATAATTCTCAATCAATTTCTTAACATTAAATGCAACAGCATTGATTTTTAGCTGGCAAAATATTTTGGCCTTCCCTCAGTGCGATTCGATCCCTCACCATTGGTACACTGTATCGCCAATGTGCTTAGCAATATGAAAAACCATTCAATCCATTATAGGTATGGTATGGTTTGGTTTATGGTGCTTAATGTCATTTTCAACAATAATTCACTTATATCGTGGAGGTCAGTTTTATTTGTGGAAGAAACCGGAGTACCCGTAGAAAACCACCGACCTGTCGCAAGTGACTGATAAACTTTATCACATAATGTTGTATCGAGGACACCCCGCCTTGTATATACGCATCGAAATAGAAAAAAAGCCCATTTATGATTGATAATTCCAAATAACACTCCTAAAACACAAAAGACGAGCACTGATGCAAATACAGATTCTGGCTTAGGTCAGAGTCAAGAAGTGCACTTCGTATATACTTCAACCTTCAAAAATTAAAGTATTGTTCTATTAATATGCAATACAATTAATTTGTTACTAGTACACTGATGGTTCAGTTCTGACTGAAAAAGATCGGTTGTCTGCCCTTGACCAATATGGACGGAGTCCTTTTCGCTCAGGAAATAATTCTAAATTTTCGACGATTCAAACCGTTTTTTGGAAAAAATGAGAGAGACTATTAGTTTTGATATTCCACAAGGAAACGTAATAGGTTCGTCGTTTTAGACATGTTATATTATATGCACTTTGTAGTATATTTTTATACCAGCACCTAAATATACACATACACAAACACCTATGATTACAATTCACTAAGTCCGAAAATGTCCATTACTTAGTGAATCCTTGACGCCGTTGGCGAAGTTGACCTTTGAACTTTAAACTTCGAACTCGATTTATTCAATTATCATTCATCATTACTCTATTGTTGTACCGTTATAGCTATGTCGCTCAGTGAAACCCGCAAGCTACTACAACAAAGTAGAAAAGTTGTTGAAGAAGCAGATGAAAATACAAGCGTAAATAAAGGTAATATCAAAATTACCGAACTCCGAACAATCTTATAAAGGGAAAGTCAAAACTCATAATTATATAAACAGACAAAATCAGTCAACAACCGGAAAACTGTGAAAACCGTAATGACCCTGACTTGGTACAGGCATTTCTAAAGAAATGGTGGGTTGAATCAGATTTTAAGGCGCCAAACCTCCCGCTCTCTATTCTTAACATGATATTAAATCTTGTTTCTAGCATAGACAAAAGACTACAAAGTGTTGAAAAATGTGTTGGAAAATCTGACGAAATAAAAAATATTATAACCTCACTTACTATCCGGGTAGTGTCGACCGAGAAAGATATCAAGGAAAGTCAACGTAAAATCACGGAAGTTGAAAGCGGTATCCAGGGCGTAGGAAACTTGTTTGATAATTTAAAAACCGTTTGTGAGAAAAACAAAAACGCAGTTGCAAAGACTGAGGACCAGTACGAAGTACTAAGCGTAAAATGCAATAAGAATAAGTCAGACATTAAAAAGCTCTCTGAGAAAGTTGATATCGTAAATAATAGTAATAATGGCTTAGGGTCACAATGTGACTGCCAGGAGAACATTCATCATCTGAGAAGTTCGATACTCGACTTACAGTGTAGATCGATGAAGAACAACCTCATCTTTACTGGCTTACATGAGGTTCGTGACGGGAATACAGAAGAACTATTGAGAACTTTTTTGTACAAAGAAATAGGAGTCGATTATCGTATCGAATTTGGGAACGTGCACAGATTCAGCCACAAACCAAGGGGAAAGCGACCTATAGTAGCACGTTTTTATACCACAGTGACTTGCAATATGTATTGAACAATTCAACTGCGTAACACCCCTTATGGAATACGACAACAATTTCCGAAAGAAATTGAAGACAACAGAAGGAAATTATATCCTATTCAGAAAGAAGCGAAAAGGCAGGGAAAACATGTTGTACTTGTCCGAGACCGTCTCTACATTGACAACGAACTTTATGTTGCTCCGCATGAATACGATCAAATGGACGACATTGAGCCGACACGTCCTGCGGAAAACGTATTAGCGACCCCAGCTACCACAGGAGGCCGACGACCACCTAAGCGCCAACGTGTTAGCTCATCAACACCAAACCGGGATTAGGGACGCCAAAGAGAAAACTGTTTTGGGACTGATGATAGTGATGCTAGTTATTTTGACTTTAATAAAATACCTAATAATATTGAAATTGATGACCTTGAATTGTCTGAAAATGATTGTGTTGTAAATAAATCGTTTAATGTATTAAATACTAGTAGTACTAATCAGATTAGTGACACTAATGTTAACAATGACTCTTCATTACTTGTAGATACTGATGTAACAGATATAGGTAATGTTAGTAGGAATTGTCATTATGAAAATACATGTAATCTCAATATTTTAAGTCTTAACTGTTGTGGTGTTAAATTACGTCTGCAATATCCTGAATTTTGTCAACTTGTATGTAATCAGGATATTATATGTTTACAGGAAACAAAAACTGATGATTTGGATACAATTGAACTACCAGGTTACATATTTAAAATGAAAAATAGAAAAAAAATTGGCAGAAAATCTGGTGGAATGATATTAGCATATAAAGAATCGTTAGAAAATTATATTGAATTGTTAGATATAGAATCAAAGCATGTTTTATGGTTCAGAGTTTCATCAAAATTAGTAAACCTTAACGAAGACGTCATTTTTGATAATGTGTATATTCCCCCAGAAGGTTCACCTTATTTTCAACCAGATGCTTTTGATCAAATAGAAAATGAAATTCGAACTTTTTCACAAAATTATAAATACATCTCTTTATTTGGTGATTTTAACAGTAGAACTGCAGAAGAACCAGACTTTATTGATTTTGAGATAAATGAACATGAAGAAGACTTTACTGAATTTTTACAAAATGATTTGGCTACTCTTAATGAATTAAATATAGATAAAAATAGAAAAAATGTGGACAAAATTAAAAGCAGATCTGGTAACAATTTGTTAGACATTTGTAAAGCAAACAATTTATTTATTGTAAATGGCCGTATTGGTGATGATAAAACCGAATCAGGAAAATTAACATGTAAAAACTCAAGTGTTGTTGATTATTGTATTTGTACATGTAGTTTTTTACAATTTGTTTACAATTTTAAAGTACTAGATTTTTGTCGTTTGTATTCTGATATTCACTCTCCAACTATTACAAATCTCAAATTTAAGCTTGCCGCGGGGAATGATCAATCGACTAGTAATAATAGTAATGATATTCTCGCCGATAATAGAGCTAAGAAATGGGACGCGTCGAAACATACGGCTTTCAATAATAATATAGATAAAGAAAAGTTAAATGGATTATATAATGAAATTGTGAACACATTAATCGATGATATAGATAAAGATAAAGTCAATTCGTTTGTCAGTGAACTTTGTAATCTTTTAATTGACAGTGCGAAAACAACCTTTGGAACTCACAAATATAAAACCAGACCCGATACATGCAATAAAAAACCTAAGGGAGATAAACCCTGGTTCAATTATGAGTGTAAAGTTGCTCGACAAAATTATCGTAAACTAAAACGGAAATTAAAAATAAAACGAACAGAAGCGTTGAAACAAGATGTCGCTGAAGCCGAGAAACGATACAAAAAGACGCTTGACAAACATAGTAAATTTTATCGTGCAGATATGCGTAAGAAGATAAAAACATTAAAAACATCAGACCCAAAAGAATACTGGAAACTGTTGAATAAGGATAGGGATAGAAAACAACCCAACATCCCTTTGGGAGACTTATTCAAGTTTTTCAAAAACCTGAATAAAGCTCCCGATGAACTTCTTGTACAACAAGAGAATTTTGATACAGATCTCCTTGATAATGTTAATATTGGTCCCCTAAATGAAGAAATTAATTTCAGTATAACGCAAGAGGAAATACTTCACTGTATTAAGAAGTTAAAAAATAATAAAGGTTGTGGAGAAGATTATGTTGTAAACGAATATATAAAATCTACATCAGAACTGTTTCTCCCTACTTATGAGAAGATATTTAATGCAATTTTTAACTCCGGTGTAATGCCTGACATTTGGCTTGTAGGTAATATAAAACCAATATACAAAAATAAAGGCAATCCACTTGATCCAAAAAACTTCCGCCCGATTACTATCCTTAGCTGCCTTGGTAAATTATTCACAGCTATATTAAATGAAAGACTATGTCGTTTCTCGGAAGAAGCTCTCTTGATGAACGAAAACCAATTTGGCTTCCGAAAATCTTACTCGACGACGGACAGTTTTTTCACATTATTTTCGTTTTTTGAGATCTTAATAAGAAAAAAGAAAAAACTGTTTTGTGCCTTTGTCGACTTCGAAAAGGCTTTTGACACGGTATGGAGAGATGCATTATGGTACAAATTACTATTGAATCACATAAATGGCAAAATGTATACTATTATTCTAAATATGTACACAGATGTTAAATCATGTATAACCTATAATTATTGTAAATCTGATTATTTTAACTGTGATATGGGAGTGAGGCAAGGGGAAAATTTATCCCTTTTCTATTTGCAATTTTCCTAAACGATCTACAAATGTTTTTTGAAAATGCAAGTCTTAATGGTTTAGAAACAGTTTCAAACTGCATAGAAGATAAGTTGAATATTTATTTAAAGCTTTTTGCACTTTTATATGCTGACGATACTGTCCTACTGGCTGAAACCCACGATGATTTACAAAATATTTTGAATAAATTCGGTGAATATTGCAATACTTGGAGATTAAAAGCAAACACTGATAAAACTAAAGTTATAGTTTTTTCCAGGGGGAGACAATCAACCAATTTAAAATTTACATTGAACGGGTCTGAATTAGAAATTGTTAATGAATTTAATTATCTTGGAATATTGTTTAACAGGACAGGAAACTTTAACAAAGCTATTAAAAAGCAAGCTGAAAAAGCTACAAAAGCAATGTTTGAAGTTTTGAAAAGAGGTAGAACACATAACCTATCAATTGAATGCTAGCTTGAACTTTTTAACAAAATGGTAAAACCAATATTACTATATGGTTCAGAAATATGGGGTTTTAGTAAAAATATTCAATGTCTTGAAAAAGTACAACTTAGATTTTGCAAGCTGTTATTGAAATTAAAAACATCGACACCTAGTTATATGGTATATGGTGAACTTGGATTGTTTCCTATTGAAATTGATGTAAAATTAAGAATGATATCATATTGGGCAAGACTGTTAACCGGTAAAGAAACAAAACTCTCATATTTATCTTATAAAATTTTGTATAACCTTTTTATTGATGAAAATCTGGATTTTTCGTGGATTAAACATGTTAAACACATTTTTGATGATACAGGCTATTCCTACATTTGGTCTCAACAATTCTTTCAAAATTCCGACCTGCTTTTAGCTTTAATTAGGAACCGTCTCCATGAGCAGTTTACACAGGAGTGGCATTCTCTGATACAAAACTCACCAAAAGTTATGTAGATTAATAAGAAAAATCAACAGATCAGATATTCTCTTGGCTAATACTTAACTCCTACTGTTGTAATGTAAATATTGTATGTATATGTATTTGTGTATCTGTTATTTATTTGTCATGTATGTGTTGTGTTGTATTCTTATATGTAACTTCTCTATACCATTGTAATGTATGGTTTATTTGAGAATAAAGATTCTTCTTCTTCTATGACTGAATTCGTTAGGAATTTTATTGAATTTCCTATTTTATTCAATTGTTACTGAATTCCAAAGGGATTTCATACAACACTTTATTACATTTAAATTCTAAATTCACAACTGAAGTATCTTTAACAAACTAGAATCTAATAGTAATATGATATATAAGGGTAATAAAAAAATTACCGAACACCGAGCAATCTTCCAAAGGGAAAGGCAAAACTCATAAGTCAACAAACAGACAAAATCAGTCAACAACCGGAAAACCGGGAAAATCGCAATGGCCCTGACTTGGTACAGGCATTTCCAAAGAAATGGTGGGTTGAATCAGATTTTACGGCGCCAAACCTCCCGCTTCCATTACGGTTAAAAGGTTCCGGTTGTCACTATTACAGCCTTCTTAACAATACTGGGACAAATTAGGTATAATAGTAGTCAACGCAGTACTTTATAAAAATCCATCGTTTACTATCGTCTTTGAAGAACGGTTTAACTAAACGGTCATCTTCTTACACAATTTGATTTCAAATGAGATGTTGAATGACGTCATGTCTAAACCACGATTACTTAATCCTTATCTTTATGCATTTTCCATATTTACTTTATGAAAATCCATTGCTTATTATTGTCTTTGCAGAGACAATATTTTTCGACAAGATCTTGGTATCGGAATATAAACTTTTCAAGAGATCGAATAAGGTGAATCTTTTCATAGCCCTGATCCAGTAGCCTGTTTCTCAGATAAAGATGAGGTTTCAAGAAATCAGAATAATTGCTAATGGCCCTTGCATAACGAATCAATTGCGAGATGTAAACACCATATGCAGGAGAAGCTGATATTTGCACATATTTGGAAAATTTATGATTTTAAAATTGAAGTCATCCCATTTATCATAAATTTCAGTACTGAGTTGACCACTGTCGTCAATTTCGAGGTATAAGTCTAAAAATGATGCAGACGAAGCTGTATCTGTGGTCTCTTTAATTTCCAGCTCTAGAGGATATATATATGGAAGAAATTCTGCAAATCTAGAATTATTGATAGATAAAACGTCATCAATATACCTGTATGTGAAATTAAAGGCTCTAGCTTCATGAATCTTCTTATCTTTGACAAGATTTTGAAGAAACTCTGACACATATGAGTATGAAAATAAATCGGCTAGAAGAGGGGCACAATTCGTATCCATTGGTTGGCCGACGACCTGCTGAAACATTGCTCCTCCAAAGGAGACAAAGATGTTATCGATGAGGAACTCCAGCACACTGATCACTTGTTCCTCGGAGTAGCATGTTTTACCTTTTTGAATTTTGTTTGAAAAATATGTGGAATTGTAGCCTAATACAACAAATTTTGAGCCATCGCTTCTATGACTGAAAGCTTTGTGAATGGTTTCTTTTAAGCGGGTTTTTAATTTGTCATGCGGTAGGGTGGTATACAGAGTTGAAAAATTAAAAGTTTTGATGGAGGATACCTGAGAGAAAGATCTTGATTTAAGGTTATTCAAAAGATCTTTAGAGTTTTTCAAAATCCACATGTGATTTATGCCACTACGGGAGTAAACAGTTTCACAATATTTCTGTTGTCCCTCTTTTACTGTAGACAGAATCTTTGTCAGGTGAATAGACAATTCTTTCGTCGAACAAGTTGATGATTCCGCTATGTACCTTTCTTTGTATGGTGTCTTATGGAGTTTAGGTATCGAATGCAAATAGAGTCTTTGTCGAACGAAGTTGGTTTGTATGTGGTATTACCAGAGGTGTTGTTATTTATGCCTAATTCCTTGATTAGGCATTCGTAGTAATATGATTTAAATACAAACACGATGTTGTTGGAAGCCTTGTCCGCAGGAACGATAACATGTTTGGCATGAAGAGAGGAAAGACACTTAACAGCTTCTTGGTCTTTAAATACAGACTTAGGTCGACTATGAACACAATATTTGAGTTTGCGAATCCGGCCTTGTACTAGAGACCTGATTGATCTAACCCAGTCTGACAAGGACTCTAACTCAGGATCTTGGTCTACTTCTCTCTTTATCCACCTTCTGGCATTATTTTTAACAGCATCCATAATTATCTTGAAATTATGTTTCCAATTGATGTGTTGAGGTTCCCTGAATTTAGGACCATGAGAAATCACCTTTCGGAGACTCTCATGTTGAATGATATTCAGATCACCAGTGATTACATATCCAGATGGGTTGTATTGAAAAGGAGAGTGGGAGCAGTCACAAGTCAGAGGGTTCTTGAGGGACTATCACATCTTCTATTGGTATTTTCCCACAAAAGTGTAAGACTAGCGAGGGTACGATGATATTCGTTATGCATATTGAGACATACGGTCTTGTCCCACGTGCAGTTCTATTCCAATAATGCCACTTCCATCATATTTCAAACAACTTTTTGCTCGATTTCAGGTTTTCAAAGATTTCAGGCGAAATTTAAAAAAAAAGAATATTCAAAATACAAATGCATCAACAGAAAATTTCTTCAACGTTGTTAGTGAATCTGTTTTTGCTTTGGATTGTTTGGTTGTTTGCTTGTTTTTTGTTTGGTGTTTTGTGGGGGGAAGGGGGAGTTGTGGTGTTATCGTTTCTGGGTTTTTTTGGCATGCATCATCTTTCCGAATTAATTAGGTTTCCCGTTCTCTATAATGACTTCCTGTAGTAATTCTATCTAATTATGAACACTTGCCATTGTGTTTAATTTGTTCCTGTATTTGTGAATTCTATATGTACTTTATTTAATATGAAACAATTTAGAGAAATACATTAAGCTTTTAGAGAAATTACATAATAGTTATCAATGATTTCCGTATAGATGTTAATTAACGTGCACTTGGAATCTAGATTATATTCTAGTGATCTGTGGTGTTCATCTCGATCGCTATTTCCTTAACACATCAATTCAATTTTATCCATAGCTATGTGTTGGACTTGTATTGCTCTACATGGTCAGCACCAGCTAGACTTATGTTCATTTCTAAATTCGAATATGGATGAACAACCATTTTTTTTTTTTTTTTTAATGGGATGTAATACGATGTTGGGATCGGAGGAATATGGTAGTTCTACAACTCTTAATTGTCAGTGTGATATTTCTTTATCATCCATATGAACGACCAATGTTGTTGCGTCCAAGACGACTTTTAATTATATCAATAAACAGCACACTAATCATAGACTCCATACTCGCCCAGTAAGGTGCCACAGATATATAATAAAACCCAGTTCACCTTCAATTTCACGCTTAACTATATTGATGATGTCTTTTTATAGAATCTATCCCATTAAACGTGAAATAAAAGATACTACAGACGGAGATAGGCCTCCTTGATATCTTGAATATACCTATACAGTAACGGAGGGCAGTTGAAAATGAAACATTACGACAAGAGAAACGGTTTCAATTTTCTCATTGAGAACGATCCATTATATGTATCAGCTGATATATATAATATTCCATAGCCTGTGGTTCTTATTAGGAATTTCATGACAGAGTGTTGATGATAAAGAGGAAGCTACAAAAAGGAGAGTTTCCAAAGATAAATTTGAAGTCATCACTTCGAAATGTTTCCGGTCGCCATCGTGACTTGGTTAACCGTCACGGAAAATTTGTGACACAACTGATCACGGATATAATACTTTTGTCGTAGTCCAAATATTTCCCCCTTCATAATTTATCACTGAACATATATTCTCACCGGATTACATGAGTAACACGACAGGCCTGAATAGTGGAGCAGAAACTGTTTACTTTTCCGGAGCATTTTAGAGCACCATGGTTTTAGTGACGTTTGTGTTTTGTGTTGCTTAGCCATTTTGGGTCGTCATTTTGTTTTTGTTTTGTTCTGGTTTTTCTGTCTTTTTGTCATGCTATTGTTTGTCCTTCTTAATTTATACTAAATATATGATAAATTGTGTTATCAAAAACAAGACATTTTTAATTCATATATTAATTTACAAATAGGAAATAAGTGCGATATTTCATTTTAAATGGAGAAGTTTTTGCGTGTGAAATTGATATTTTCACTTGGTACATAACGGGTCCCAGGATATTGAAACCTGACAGAAATCAATATTTCGAATGAATTAGTAAATGATACGTAAAATTGAATAAAACTTATTGATTGGTTTTCCAGTGTTATAATGAAGGTTATATTACAAGTTAAACATGACAGTGAACTTCAACGGTTCTTTTGGTGGGTTCGATTATTAACGTCTTATGAGTATAAATAGATACTCTATACAGCTCAATTATCATCTTATTCTATTTGTGTCAGAATGCAACACCTACAACACAGTGATATTCGAGCGAATATTCTCCAGTGGAAGGAGAGCTTTAACCCATTGTCTGTAAAGGCAGCTGTATGTGTCAAAAACTAGACTAAGATTAAATTTTCTGGTTGTGCTATGTGGCATTCATTTGGGTTATCGATACCTCACCAGTGACTTTATATATTAGTTAGATTTCTTTTTATTTATCTGGCGACACACTAGCATCTATCGGTTCACTAAAGGGACACATTTAAAAGAACAATCAGTAACAGACCGACAACATATTAAGTTAGTGAACACCATATATGTGCTATGAAGGAGTAGGGATGTTCCGATTGTCAATGAAAGATGCCCTGACGTGACCCTACACGAGTTGATATTGGATGTTGATCTCCAAACGACGTTTACATTATTTGGCTTTCCAATCATTTGTCATTCAGCGTACATGATGATGGTTATTGTAGAAACTTACCTGATGATGGTCATTGTAGAAACGTACATGATGATGGTTATTGTAGAAACTTACCTGATGATGGTCATTGTAGAAACGTACCTGATGATGGTTATTGTAGAAACGTACCTGATGATGGTTATTGTAGAAACGTACCTGATGATGATTATTGTAGAAATACATCGTGTTCCCTAATTTTGATATCTACTTTTTTATATAGCAGATAAGAAAAATTTGAAGAATCACAATCAGTAACTCAAAGGACAAAAATACAATTACTAAAAGTAAAATGAAAAAAGACAAACCATGAACTATAAAACACTACGAGCTACGCGAATCCCACTAGAAACATGGTGTGAACTCATGTGTTCTGGAAAACATAAGCAGTTCCTGTTCCACTCTTGTATAAAAAAAAAATCCAGTCATGAAAGAGATTATGTAATATCTAATTCAATAAAAACAGAAATTATGTGATGTTCCAGTGTAGAAATACAAACATCATGTCATTGTATTAAATGTATTGTAATGTTGCTGACCTGCCCTACATTTTTCGTACATTTTTGTAAATGTTCTACTTTAATACCACCAGTGTTTGTATTATATTATACAATATTATAATGATTACTGTCAAAATAAAATTTACGTTCAGACCATAAAAAGACAAATAATGGTATATTTCACCATTTATCGATATTGAAGGCTATATGTAGCTCAGTCCCATCAATTTATACCTCCATATTTGACGGTTTTATTGTTAACAATTATTGCTCCCAAATATGAACAATAATTTCTTTCATACAACAAGAGATCTTTTCAAATGTGTATTCTCCCACACAGTGACACAGATAGCACCTGCGATTAATCATTAAACCATTATCGTAACATCTCTATAGTAAAGATTGAATACAATATATACATTTATCGTATTCAGTAATACAGAATGGCAATGATAAATGGAAACCAATGTTACTTAGACAAACATCAAATTTGTTTCCATGTAATTATTGTTACATGAAAGTATTGTACAACGATATTTAGATTATTACCTCCTTTCAAATTACAGCATAAATAATACAAAAGACGGAAATAATTTGATCATTTTTTTCGTTCACTTTGGTGAACTATATTAATTATGACTGGTAGCGGAATGGATTTCTGTTTCAATTTCATCGCAAAAAGAGTACAAAAAGTTACAGAAAGCTATTAGTACTTGTTTCAGCTATTGATAAAAATGTTCAGTTTCACAGGAACAGTTAGCACTTTCTAATTTTCTATGTGTCATATAAATGTTGCACTTTGTCAATTAATCATTTTTCGTCTCTCTCCGCAAAATTATTACCTCTTTTCAAATTACAGCATAAATAAAACAAAGACGGAAATAATTTGATCATTTTTTTCGTTCACTTTGGTGAACTATATTAATTATGACTGGTAGCGGAATGGATTTCTGTTTCAATTTCATCGCAAAAAGAGTACAAAAAGTTACAGAAAGCTATTAGTACTTGTTTCAGCTATTGATAAAAATGTTCAGTTTCACAGGAACTGTTAGCACTTTCTAATTTTCTATGTGTCATATAAATGTTGCATTTTGTCAATTAATCATTTTTCGTCTCTCTCCGCATGCCACTAAAAATAAATTTAATTTCCATAAAATTAAAACACAACTAGTTTGATGGATCATTTGCATATTGTTCTAGACTGACACCCACACACATTAGGGGGAAGTCATTAAATTAACATTGAAATAAACTTAACGCGTCTGTCTTAAAATTGTATTGTATATCATCCTTCCTACACTGTGTATGTCGAATGTACCTTTAGCATGGAAAGTGTATCAATAAACAGTTTCCAACTTTTTATATTCATTTCCAATATCTAGCAAGATTTTGCTTAAAGCACAGACAATGCAACTACATTTATTATAAGACTTTGGTGGTTTTCAGATTTTGCATGGTAATTGAATTGGGGAAAAGGTGATCCTTCTTTATTTGATAGAGAGAGAGAGAGAGTTTATCGTGTACTTACATTTCAAAGAACGGTAACCGTTTCCTAAGCAACAATGCAGTCAGTGTAATAACACATATCATTATATCAACTGAAATATCAAGAGTTGTTTGTTGTTTTATTATGTGATTCCAAGATCATTTGTTTTTAGATGAACATCAAATTGAGATTTATTTACATTTTGCATTGTTATCTTTTCGTGTGTCATGGACTTTGGCTTTGTTCCATGTGCTTTTAAATCTATTATCTGATGTTCTTGTGGCAAGTAGAATTTTGATTGGCTACAAAGTTACTTTTTAAAACTTCAGGGAAGCCGTGCTGTGTAGTTCATACGACACAGAACATCAATAATCGCTCTCATCTATTGCCTGTGCTGTGTATTCCATTTACATTGTAGCAGACGACACACATGCCGCACAGAAAATCAATAATCGCTCTCTGTGACCTTTTTCCAAAGATACACGTATTTTCCTATAATAAGGACATACTTATTAATGTTAGAACATTCAGATAAAAATGTTATCAGTCTCGAGATGTTATATATCCCGTTTTACCTAGTTTGTGGTTCCTGGCACTGTATTAGGGATATGTCCAACTGTTTTTTTTTTAGCTCACCTGGCCATAGGCCATGTGAGCTTTTGTCATGGGTAAGCGTCCGTCGTCCGTCCGTCCGTCCGTCCGTTAGTTTTTCACATTTAAATCTTCTTCTCTGAAACCGCTGAACAGAAATCAGCCAAACTTGCCAGAAATGTTCACTGGATGGTCCTCTACCAGATTTGTGTTTTTGGTGCTGATTTGAAATCCAACATGGCTGCCAGGTTCCATAATGTGTTCTCATTGGTTGAAACTTTAAAAATCTTCTTGTCAGAAACCACTAAGTCAATTGAATTGTGACTTTGCAGGAATGATCATTGGGTGATCCTGTACTAAAATTGTGAATCGTTTGCCGATCGGAAATTCAAGATGGCCGCCATGACTCGACTTAGTTTAACATTGGACCCTATGGGAATTTCACATTTTCATCTTTTTTCTGAAACCACAAAACAGATTTGAACCAAACTTGGCAGAAATGTTCATTGGATGGTCATATACAAGATTTTTGTTTTTGGCGCTGATCGGAAATCCAACATGGCTGCCAGGACCCATAATGTGTTCTGATTGGTCGAAATTTTAAAAATCTTCTTGTTAGAAACCACTTAGCCAATTGAAATGTGACTTTGCAGGAATGATCATTGGGTGGTCCTGTACTAAATTTGTGAATCGTTTGCCGATCGGAAATTCAAGATGGCCGCTATGACTCGACTTAGTTTAACATTGGACCCTATGGCAATTTCACATTTTCATCTTTTTTCTGAAACCACAAAACAGATTTGAACCAAACTTGGCAGAAATGTTCATTGGATGGTCATATACAAGATTTTTGTTTTTGGCGCTGATCGGAAATCCAACATGGCTGCCAGGACCCATAATGTGTTCTGATTGGTTGAAATTTTAAAAATCTTCTTGTTAGAAACCACTAAGCCAATTGAATTGTGACTTTGCAGGAATGATCATTGGGTGGTCCTGTACTAAATTTGTGAATCGTTTGCCGATCGGAAATTCAAGATGGCCGCCATGACTCGACTTAGTTTAACATAGGACCCTATGGGAATTTCACATTTTCATCTTTTTTCTGAAACCACAAAACAGATTTGAACCAAACTTTGCAGAAATGTTCATTGGATGGTCATATACAAGATTTTTGTTTTTGGCGCTGATCGGAAATCCAACATGGCTGCCAGGACCCATAATGTGTTCTGATTGGTTGAAATTTTAAAAATCTTCTTGTTAGAAACCACTAAGCCAATTGAATTGTGACTTTGCAGGAATGATCATTGGGTGGTCCTGTACTAAATTTGTGAATCGTTTGCCGATCGGAAATTCAAGATGGCCGCCATGACTCGACTTAGTTTAACATAGGACCCTATGGGAATTTCACATTTTCATCTTTTTTCTGAAACCACAAAACAGATTTGAACCAAACTTTGCAGAAATGTTCATTGGATGGTCATATACAAGATTTTTGTTTTTGGCGCTGATCGGAAATCCAACATGGCTGCCAGGGCCCATAATGTGTTCTGATTGGTCGAAATTTTAAAAATCTTCTTGTTAGAAACCACTAAGCCAATTGAAATGTGACTTTGCAGGAATGATCATTGGGTGGTCCTGTACTAAATATGTGAATGGTTTGCCGATCGGAAATTCAAGATGGCCGCCATGACTCGACTTAGTTTAACATTGGACCCTATGGCAATTTCACATTTTCATCTTTTTTTCTGAAACCACAAAACAGATTTGAACCAAACTTGGCAGAAATGTTCATTGGATGGTCATATACAAGATTTTTGTTTTTGGCGCTGATCGGAAATCCAACATGGCTGCCAGGACCCATAATGTGTTCTGATTGGTTGAAATTTTAAAAATCTTCTTGTTAGAAACCACTAAGCCAATTGAATTGTGACTTTGCAGGAATGATCATTGGGTGGTCCTGTACTAAATTTGTGAATCGTTTGCCGATCGGAAATTCAAGATGGCCGCCATGACTCGACTTAGTTTAACATAGGACCCTATGGAAAAAATGTTTAAAAGTCTTCTCCTCTGAAACCAGTAAGTCAGATTAAAGCAAACATGGGATGAATGGTCCTTAGGTGGTCAACTTTCAAAATTATGTCCTGTGACCCCGACCTCCATCCAAGATGGCAACCATCAGCGAACATAGTTTTAACATAGGACCCTATGGGAAATATATTTAAAAATCTTCCTCTCTGAAACCAGTAAGCCAATTTAAAGCAAACATGGCATGGATGGTCCTTAAGTGGTCAATTTTCAAAATTGTGTCCAGTGACCCTGACCTCCATCCAAGATGGCCACCTTCAGCAGACATACTGTAGTTTTAACATAGAACCCTATGGGAAAAAATGTTTTAAAATCTTCTCCTCTGAAACTAGAAAGCCAATATAGCAAACATGTCATCGATGGTCCTTAGGTGGTCAACTTCCAAAATTGTGTTCAGTGATCCCGATCTCGGTTCAAAATGGCCGCCGTCAGCAGACATAGTTTTAACATAGGACCCTATGGGAAAATTGTTTAAAAGTCTTCTCTTCTGAAACCAGTCAGCCAATTTAACGCAAACATGGCATGGATGGTCCTTGGGTAGTATACTTTCAAAATTGTGTCCGGTGACAACGACCTCCATCCAAGATGGCTGCCATGAGCAGACATAGTTTTAACATAGAACCCTATGGCAGTATGGGATTTGAATAGTAACTTAGATGTATTCAGCATGCAGACATTCTTAAAAGGACTTATTTATGTCAGGTGAGCGATACAGGCTCACCTGAGCCTCTAGTTTTGCTTTTTTTTGTTGTTGTTGCCTTTAATTAATCTATTATATATACAATATATATGAAAAAGTTATTTCACTTGCGACCGGTTGATGTTCGCGTCTTTGTTAAATAAAAATCCCAACGGTCGCTTCCGCAAAGTTTCCCCGTCTTATTAATTACAATATTCCCATGTCCCTGTATTTAATTTACGAGTGTGTGTTTATCCTAAGGTGTTTTTGGTTTGACTCTTTTTAATGACACTAATAGGATGCGTTCCTATATTACAATGTCCTTGTATTTGAGCTATGAGTGTGTGTTTATCTTAAGATAATTCGTTGGATTGTCTATTTTTAAAGACAATATTAGGATGCGTTTTCATATTTAATAGGTTAATTAACTATTGTTTCCTTTATCACCTGTGTTTTGTTCTGTTTTGGTGCTTTATGTATGTCAGTTCAAGTTTTATTTTTGCTTGTCTTGGACGGTAATAATTCTTCATTCTAACATGGCGTGCTACTTTCGCTTTGAAAACAATAGAGGGCTCTAAATAGTACAGAACACCTTAGCACATGCGCAGAAGGCATATCTAATCGACAGCGTATTTCGCATATTTTTACTTTATGTATGTTAAATTAAAAGAATAAAAATAATAAATATACAAAAAAAATCAGATGAAACAAATTTGTGATCGTTATCAATTTTTATAACGTTTCTGTAGCGTTATATATTCTTGTAAATAATAGCGGGAGGTAATTGGAACAGCACCCAAATATAACCTCTGTCTAGGTACGCTTGAATGCATAAAATAACCGTAAATACCCTGTTAGAATCGAAATAATTCTCGGATGCCGGGCTCTATGCTTATTTTAACATGGGTAGGCATTATATTTGTCAAGATTTTACACCTCGCTCTTGCTCGATGTAAAATAATGACAAATATAATGTTCGCTGTCGCTCGGTGTAAAATAATGACAAATATAATGCCTACCCATGTTAAAATAAGCATAGAGTCCGGCATCCGAGAATTATTTCTTAATTGTCATCGTCCTTGACAGCATCTACCGGAACTTGACGTGAAGTAACATTGACGATGTTGTTTTCCTTCCAATATACTAACCACTAACATACTATTATTATATTTCATATATAAATTATTTGCAATTTATGCCAGCATGTCATTTTCAATAAATTCTTAGGTTATCGGAAATAAACCAGCCGATTTGAGCTACTTTTGTATTATAAGATGACAGATTTGCTATTCCCGTACCGTGTAGCTGATATATACTATTTGTTATAGCTTTTAAAGAAAAATGACAACGGATAACTCCGTCATGTCCTTTATGAAACATTTGATTTATACAGTGTACATGGACTTACGAGAAACAATTTATTACTGTGTTATTCTCACGATGTACGTTATAAAAAGATATGATATTGCGATTTTTTCAATGAGAGCTCTCTTTACTTTAACGTTTATCAATATGGCATCTCTTATACAAAAATGTGTTTTAATGTATGCAAACATTTAAGAAAATCTTCCTGAAACTAAAGGTCAAGACGACAGTAAAGAGACATTATATTTATTGATGTTCTTCATTGCACAGTTACTATGAAGTCTTCTGTGATAAGCTTAACTACTACAATAAAATGTGAGAGACGATTCTTTGTCTACAGATGAGCGATATTCAACAGAGGGGGTTAGGGTTATGGTGCTAACGCCACTTTCAACAATATTTTGGCTATATCGTGAAGGTAAGGTTTATTGTGGAGGAAACCGGAGTACCCGGAGAAAACACCGATCTGCCGCAAGTCACTGACCATCTTTATCACATAATGTTGTATCCAGTACACCTTGCCTAAAAGAATACCATTAGTAAAATAATGAACAAAGACGTTACAAGTTTGAGCACCAAACGAACATCTGATGCACATTTTGAGACGTATACTTTGTTCACCCACGAATTGGTTTGTCCCCATCGGTTGAAGTAAAAGTTTTAGTGTTTGCTATATATAAAATACAGTCACTATTCGAAATGTTGTGCTTAGTTGCAAAACTCTTATTGTAGTTGGAACATACTTAGGGACCAATCATTTATTTATCGTGGGGGAACTGTAATTTTGCATTCTAACTGATGTTCTTGCCTCCGAGTCGACACGTTTATTTTTTTTTCAAAACCGACAAAAAAGCATACAATGAAAAGAAGGAATGTTATTGAAGCAGAAAAAATATTTTACTTGACAGAAAATGTAGCACTTAAAAAAAATTCAAGACACTTACGCAATAAGAAAAGTTTGAAAATAACAAAGAAATAATCAGAAGCCGTAAATCGAAGAAGGCCAGACAATACAATGTCCAAAAGAAGAAGGCCAGACAATACCATGTCCAAAAGAAGAAGGCCAGACAATACAATGTCCAAAAGAAGAAGGCCAGACAATGCAATGTCCAAAAGAAGAAGGCCAGACAATACAATGTCCAAAAGAAGAAGGCCAGACAATACAATGTCCAAAAGAAGAAGGCCAGACAATGCAATGGCCAAAAGAAGAAGACCAGACAATACAATGTCCAAAAGAAGAAGGCCAGACAATACAATGTCCAAAAGAAGAAGGCCAGACAATAGAATGTCCAAAAGAAGAAGGCCAGACAATACAATGGCCAAAAGAAGAAGGCCAGACAATACAATGCCCAAAAGAAGAAGGCCATACAATACAATGTCCAAAAGAAGAAGGCCAGACAATAGAATGTCCAAAAGAAGAAGGCCAGACAATACAATGGCCAAAAGAAGAAGGCCAGACAATACAATGTCCAAAAGAAGAAGGCCATACAATACAATGTCCAAAAGAAGAAGGCCAGACAATAGAATGTCCAAAAGAAGAAGGCCAGACAATACCATGTCCAAAAGAAGAAGGCCAGACAATAGAATGTCCAAGAGAAAAAAGGACAAACACTGATCAACAAGATCATACGCAAAAACTAAAGATCCAGCAACACGAATTCCACTGAAAAACGGGAGGTGAAGGGTTATAGTGCTTATGAAGGGTTATAGTGCTTATGAAGGGTTATAGTGCTTATGAAGGGTTGGTTGATTGGTGTTTAACGCCAACCTTAGCAATATTTCAGCTTAGGAAGGGTAGGCGGCAGTTCCTGTTCAACAGAAGTAATTAATACAGATCGATATGATTATGGGTTTAAGGAATGATAGATAATATACCAAAAATCTGGTTATTTTGCTATACGACAGACATCTTACTACTTGGAGAGGATAAAATATAACTACATGGTGAAGTTGTCAACGTTAATATATCATGGCCATCATTCTTATAGATATACCGTGTTTTCGAAAATACACTGCTGATTTGCTTGCATTTCTAGAATGTACCATTTGTGTCTAATAAGTAGGGAGAATTATCATGCTTAACGTCAGTTTGTGTTATATCGTCGCGATGTATTTCATTGGTGCAAGTCATATACATGAGGGGCCGTAGTGGTCGTGATCGGATGGTAGTTGGATTTAATACTACCTATGCAATCAGTGCATATCACTACTAAAATTGTGAGTTGAATCCTGTTCATGACGAGGTGTACTCGATACAACATTATGTGATAAAGCTTGTCAGTGACTTGTGGCAGGTCGGTGGCTTTCCCCGAGTACTCCGGTTTCGTCCACCAATAAAACTGACCTCCACGATATAACTGAATATTGTTGAAAGTGGCGTTAAACACCATAATCCTAACACATGGAATAAATAATGGTATTGATTATTACTAGGACACATGAAATAAACATACAAAGTACAACAGATGCTCATTTCTGTATTTATCTTCTTTAAAAAGATGAAACACAAACTGAAATACCACATATAGAAGAGAAGGAAATTGAAATGTCTAATAACAGCTGTGGTTCTATTTTTTTTTTTAATTAAATTTCTGAAATAGTCTTAATTAATGTCATCTCAGGACAGAAGTCCTTACTGCTGAAACGGTTTGGTTTTGGTTGGTTTATGGTGCTTAACACCACTTTCAACAATATTTAAGCTGTATCGTGGCGGTCAGTGCTATTGTTGGAGGAAACCGGAGTATCCGGAGAAAACCACTCGACCTGTCACAAGTCACTGACAAACTTTATCACATAATGTTGTACCGAGTACACCTCGCCATGAACGGAGTTCGAGCTCATAACGTTAGTGGTGATAGGCACTGATTACACTGGTAGTTGTAAATTCTGCTACTATACGACCACGACCACGACGTTCCCTACTGAAAAGATGATGATGAACTAACAGTCCACAAAGAGAAAGGCAATTTTTTAAAGCATATTTTATTGTCAAATATATAAAATAGGATTGAACACAAGTTTTACAATTTAGAGATACCATTCCATTGGTAAGAAGTGGTAGATTCATATATAATTGTCTATCACTGTGGGGAATGATTCTAATAAAGGTAAGACACTATGGCGACGATAACATTTCCTGTATGTGAATGTATTCGCCACTGTCATTAGATTATAGTTTATATGGCTAGTTGTTTTCATAATTTGAATGGGGAAATTGAACAACATATATTACGGAAATTGTGTTTTCGTCGCGTGTTATAAAAATGTAGAATTGGAAACATATCGTTTAAATATTACGAAAGAGATAAAGGAAAAAAATCTAAATAACATAAATAACAAGGAAAAGTGCAAACAGTGACAAATCGGGTTGGCCTGACAATGTTATTGAAACATTAAAAAGTATAGCAAAAAGGATGGACAACGTGCAGAGTAAGAGTTTAAAGTTTCCAACCATTTAATCCAAGATTCTTTCCCCCTGAGATCGTACAAATTCAAGATAACTAAACAGCATGTATTGGTTATAGTCTCTTTCGTCTAGACTTTCACAGATTCTACAATACAAAGTTCATTCTGCACTATTAATCCACAATAATGGCACCGTAACGGATTTTCTAAGGTTAATCCAGTGTACATGTAATAGCGAATCTACGTGTTTTCTTAGTATTTCTTAATAAAAATTGTTGAGGTATTTTTGCAGATAGGATAAACGATTAACATAGAATATGCAGATACGTAAATATTTAATTAAGCATTTTAGATGTTTGTTGTAGATGCTTAAATCAGGTAAGATTTAACATTCGATATCACTGAAAATAATTTTTGTAAAAAGAAGGAAAAATGTAATGAAGACTTTGCAGCTTAGAGGTCTGAATATGATGCATTGATACAGCAAGTATAATTACAGATTGAACAGTTTATAAAAAATATCAAAGAAATGTATTATCTTTATCTTAAATTAGATTGATGCGTACTGATAAGTAATAATATACCAAAATATATAAATAACAGCTAATGTACAATTAAATGAATCTGACAACAGTTGTTGCAGATTTGCGACACAGAATAAAACAAATGCAATAAATACCTGTAATGAATATCAAGGCAATACATTTGCAACATACAATGTTAAAGAGACTGACTGCATGACTGAGAGTACATCTCCATCGATATTGTTTATTTTTATACATTCTCTTCGCCTGTATTAGATTAACACCTTGAGCTGGATTTGTACATGTATATTGCTAGTTCAGGGGAACTTGCCGCGTTATCCAACATTTTTTTGTTTTTACCCAATATAAATGTATTTGGTTTAAATAAGGGTAATAACAAAATTACCGAACTCCGAACAATGTTACAAAGGGAAAGTCAAAACTCATAATTATATAAACAGACAAAATCAGTCAACAACCGGAAAACTGTGAAAACCGTAATGACCCTGACTTGTAAACCGGACATCAACCTCCAAATATTCCACACACCATTCGAGCACGCTAACTATTACATATACCCCACATGTGTTCTAAGAAAGTGTGTGGTTTAGTATCATATCAGTGAAACTGCGATCACTGTAAAACACATAAAGCAGCCCGATTGTTTATTCGGCTTACGATTTTTTAGATACTGTCGCATATATTTTGTTTTAGAGAAGCAATTTCATTCATTAATAAGTTTTGTTTCTGTGATATAGCTGTAAGTATTGAATCTCAAAACGAAAACTATTCGAATTTGGTTATTTGCAGTTAATGTCAACGACTTCCTTTTATGCAATTAACATGTCCCCATACTGATGACTGGGGCTAAATAAGCATTAGCGAATACCAAAAGGGCAATCAAAAATGGAAAATCCAGAGAAACTGGCAACATTGTGTAAAAAATGACAAACATTTGTTAAAAAGATTGTGGATGTTTATCATTGACTTCTATATACCTTTTTTGAATGCTTTGGCTAGCTATGTATAGACCAATAGTTATCATTGTTATCACATATTTCATATATGGCATAATTAATTAAAGAAATATAGCGAAAAGAAATCAAAACTGGTATTCTGGCAGTGTTATTATTAGCTTCATTATATTTTACTATATTTGTTTTTTTAGAAAAATAAACCTTTCTGATCAATTATTAAATTTCTACTTTCAAAGGTAAATTATTTGATGATAACGCCACGTTGTAAACGATGCAGGGTGTGTTGGTGTATTCGCAATCTCCTCGTGTATTAGTTATCAATGCCATGATTTAATATTTATTTTCTGCGTCACAGAAATCATCTGTGTCATAAATGACCTCGGATATGTTACTCCTCAATGTATGACTTGTCACCGGATTGGAATCTAGAGTAACACGACGGGTATCAGTGGTTAATGGAGCAGGAAATGCCTACCCTTCCGGAGAACCTTAGTTCACCCTTGATTTTTAGTGAGGTTCGTGTTGCTCGACTTTTCTGTGTAGTGTTTTTGTATATCATTGTTCGTACTTTTATCCTTTTTCTGTTGGCCACTGCAGTTTGTACTTCTTTGAATTACGGCTTCTGAGTATCCCTTCGCATCTACAACCTTTTCTTCAGATTGAACATGATTGTTATTTAAATGCGAAAGCTAAAAGCTTTTTTTTTTCCTTTTTGTTTTGTTGTTATTATGAGAAATGTATTCAAAGAAGGAATATGTTATTACAAAAAAAAGTAATTCTTCTAAAATGACCACAATTATTGTGTAGAATGATACCACCAGCGTCTTAAGAAAGACTATAAATTGACATTTGATTTAATACGTTATATGTACATGTAATTTAACACTATCCTGAATTCATCAAAAGGACATCGGGTTGTTTTGACAATGAAAGATAAAAAGCCTGGAACCAAATGACGGGAAAATAACATTTTTCTGGTTTTCTGGAAAGCATCCGTAGCTGAAGACATACTATTTTCCATTTAACATTTTTTCACGACGGACAATCAACTAAGTTACACTGAGATTGGAGACAATTTGTTTCTCTGAATGGTTATGAGATAGACAGATTTGAGAAATGGATTTGTATCTAATTAGTCGTATGAAACTTCACAGATAATACCAACTTTAGTGGTATATCAATATATATTGACAGTGCCATAGGTCAATGGAATGGATACTGACCAACAGTAGTCCCTATTGGTATTGTGTTATGAAATACAGTCAAGCCTGTATTAAGAGGTCATCTTTGGGACAAAGAAAACAATGTCCTTATAAGATAGATGACCTCTAAAAAGAGTTTCAATTCATGTGAAATCTTCTGTGACAGGACAAGAAAGGGTGACAAATAGTAGTTCCTATTGGTATTGTGTTATGTAATACAGTCAAACCTCTATCAAGATGTCACCTTTGGGAGAAAGATAAGAGGCCTTATAAGTAAGGTGGCGTCTTAAAAAGAGCTCAATTCATATGAAATCTTCTGTGACAGGACAAGAAAATGCGACATTTAAATACAGGTGACTGCTTGGTGACGACATGGGCATGCTTGATTATAATATTGAATTTATATGAAAGAATAAGTTAATTATGCTGTGTCAAACATTTAATATTCTCTTTATATTTTCTATCATGATTCAATGTTTGTGTACCTCTGTATTTTAATTCATTGTACCTCTGGATGTTTATCTATAATCATATTTGTTTATTTGTATATTTACACACATTTCTGGAATTATTGTACTGCTCTTAATGGATTAGCATTATTTGACATACTACATGTAGTTTTAAACCTAATAATTAAGAAATTCAGAATAAATCTAAATATGTACATGAATTTTAAGACTATCTTTAATATCAACATCAATGTGAAAAAAATGTAATATCATGATGAGAAAGCTTAAACAGTGATGGTCAATAAATACATCATATTGTGAAATGTAGGACAGGTACAAAATTGTGGCGGGGTTAAACCAAACACTCCCCTATTGCAAGCTAGATTTCCAACAACAATATATATATTTCATAATAAGTGAGTGGGGGTTTTTTGTCATGGGCATTTGTTCTAGGGAGGGGGTTCTTTGTCCGAAGGATTCTGTATCGTTCGCTACAAACAGACAATACGAGGAATTTCAAACACAAATTTTCAGCACATATGATCAATTGTTATGTCACTTTGTATTGTTTTGGACTTGTATTTATGTGGGTATCATTTGTGTTTTTATTTAATTCTTGATGAATAGAAAATTGAATTGTAAGTACAATCTACTTTAATAACTTTGCTTGTCCAAATATAACTTTACAGTATGCAAATATAATATAATAGTGTGTATTGCTTATGATTTTGTTTTCAACCAGGTGTACATATTTCATATGAAAACATAAATGGCTTTGCTGTGTTTTTGTTTATACGTCTTTATATTTTCAAAACATATTTAAATATTTAAAAATTAAATTAACACGATTTCTTATAGTTCTAATTACTGAATAATGAATATCACAATCATTCAAATTATTCAATTTCACACTTGTCATTTAATATTTATAAAATTCCTTTTAAGGCACTTCTCAATTAAAATGTATGTGAAGCGGTGATAAGTTGACATTGATACTGGTGTACTGTACTTATAATTACCTTTAACTTTTTAAGTATGATATCAAATAGATTATGAAGCAATTATTATTGTCTTACCACATCTTTGAAATTAATTAAGAATCATCTTTACCTCAAGTCGTTTGCAGGATCGCTCATGTCTTATTTACGTTATTTGTGTTTGTTTGCGTATACTGGGTGTCCAACAACATATTGTGTTGTGTTTTTGTTGTGTTTTTGTTCGTATGTTGCCAGTTTCTCTGGATTGTCTATTTTTGATAGTCCCATCGGTATTCTCTGACGTTTACTTAAACTCTCATTGTAATAAAATTGATTTAAGATTATGAAGAGTTTTGTTTTCGTAAATATCCAATCGAGAAATTCGAAATTAAATATAAATCTTAAAGGATCAACCAAAAATGGCGTGAAATCTTGTTTGTCAACAAAAATACTTTCATTAAGAGCATCATGGGCGTGAATAATCTAATGGCCGACAGAGTAACTGTCATTATGCATGGTGCATCCATGAAATATGTCCGGGCACTTGATCTAACGCTCAATTTATGTTACTGTTATTAAAAACTAAGGCTCCCCTCTCTAAGGCATAGGAGAACTTAGCTGGTTTTGGACTATTCTGTTTATGCCTTTTTTCCCCTTCTTTCTTTCTTTTTGCTCCCAAAGACTTTCCAGTCTTTATCTAATGTAGTGATCACGACGCGTTTCTGGAATCTCTGTCACCGGGGACTGTCTTAGTCAAACGATTGGAAAGCTGGTAGTCATGACGACGCGTTTCTGGAATCTCTGTCACCGGAGACTGTCATAGTCAAACGATTGGGAAACTGGTTGATTCAAAAGTCGTCGGGAGCATGGACATCCAAGGATCTAACGATGTACTTTGTTTTTCATCTACTGATTAGATTATTAGGATTTCATCTTCTGGCGTGGGCATATTACGTTCATCTGCTGACATGACTACTCTATATTCATCTTATGACGTGGGTCCTCTACATTCAGTTTCTAACTTGGCTACTCTGTATTCAGCTTCAGAATAAAGTACTTTTTTATCTTCTGGTGTTATTGCTCTGCGTTCGTCATCTGACATAATCTTCTGAATATGGTACTAAGTATTCATCTTTTGACATCTTCGACTATTACCAGTAAGGTTTCATGTATGCTTTATAATGTGTGCCATTTACCCGTTTAATATTATGCAATATGTCATGGAATTCACCAGTTTCAGATAGAACTTTCAATAACCTTAATATCATATGATTTATGGTAATTGATTAGGGTAATTTCACATGGAAAATAATGATCCAGAAATAATACAATAAAAACAATCCGGAAATAATTAGCGATTAAACCACACAGAAAACAATAAACGCAATAAACGATAAAAACAAACATCCATTGATCTACACAGAACTCAATAATACACAGAGATTTCCTAAATATACAACGAATTAGTAATAAACATAGAAGAAAGTGATATAAACGGGTTATAGCACAAATAATAATGAATGAAACAAACTATGTTAGAACATTCACAACAAACAGCAAATTCCTCAAAGTTAAAATACAGTCATCACACCATGAGTATCGCAATTACTAACGTCTACTATGCAATGCACTTTATCGTACCTTTAAATCTGCTGTATGCCACTATTATAGAGGAAAACGATTCCAGAAAGCATTGTAGTGTTTTGTAGATCGTTGTTTGTCCTTTTTTTTCTTGGCCATTATATTGTCTGTCATTCTTCGATTTACAGATTATGCTTACCCCTTTGGTATCTCCAAACTCTTCTCCGGACGTCTCATGTCTGTAGCGAGTAGAAACTATGCAATAACGACGGCTATATCTTCACGATGGAGACGATACCATTTTGGACCTTTCATTTATATTTTGCGCTCCTAAAATCCCAGTTTTTGCAGGGTACTTTACAAAAATAGCAGTCTTTATAGAAACACCCGATAAATATACATGTAATATTATCTTTGAGAGAGAGAGAGAGAGAGAGAGAGAGAGAGAGAGAGAGAGTGAGAGAGAGAGCGACATATACTTGACCCTTCACTTCCCTGGTTTGTCATATGTACCTCACGCAAATAAATATGGCCGGGGTAAATCAGCTTTATGGGCCCAAACCTCCTCTCTTATTATAATGATGACAAAATGTAATCTCTTCATGGATTTCATTAATACCTCTTTTTAACTATTTCTATTAATATTTCTGTGTTGTATTATGTGTCTATATAAATATTTGATTGTGAGGGATTTTGTATTGGTCTAGAATTTGTTAATGTCTATGTGTATCTTGATAACTGAAACATCAAACAATGAACAAATTGCAATAATGGACATATGATATCTAGCTTTTACAATATTTGCTCTTTATTGTCTTAGGATTACAATGTGTCATTGTCAACGAACACATCATCAATTCAATCTTAAATACATGCTAGAATAGTAAAATCCAAATTATGCTATTCTGTAAAGGTAACCATGACGAATATATACACTTTTAGCTAGAACTGTTTGAAGATTATAAAGGGGTAAGCAGAAGCCGTAAATCATAGGACAAATAATCTAATGGCTACCAGAAATTGGACAAAATAAATACAAACTATTAAGAATTGAATTCCATTTTGTTAGTTTTATTGGCGTGTAAAAGCGTGGACCGAAGCATATTTTGTATGAATTCATACAAAAAATGTGCCTCGGTCCACGCTTTTACACGCCTATAAAACTACAAAAAATGCATTCAATTCTTATAATTACATTTAAATCACACCAAAATTTAATATAGTTGAATTTTTCGTTGTGAATTTTATTTGTGTTAGATTATTTGCTGTTGGAAATTACTACGCCATTGATTGTTTACATCTGACGTCGTCATGGAGGCACGTGCAAGTTCGAGTTTTGAGTTTTATTGGGATGTAAAACATCTCTTATATAATCATGTGACCACTTCATAACCAATCATATTGTAACATTTCAATGAAAAACGGAAGGAATGTAATTATTGATCTACAAAAAATTCAAGATTGAGTAACACGAAAAAAAAACGTGAGAAAAATAAACTACGTGACAATGTCGATTGATACTGTATAGTGCCAAACCACCAATTATTGTACATCTGATATATAGGTTTGTCAACTATTTGGCTCCAGACTTGCCATTCAAGATTTACTGTTAACAGATCAAACAATGCATAACCTTTCGGTAAGTGAAATCGTCCAGCCCTATGATTACGTTTCTCTATTGTAAGCTAATAAAAAATACATTGACATAGAACATTTACGATAAAATCACAAACGGCTAATATTTTATCTTAGGATAAGTAAAATTCATTACTTTTGATACATACCAGATACACGTGCATAGACAAAATATATCTTTCTGATATATATTAGTAGGACGTTTTTTTCGGAAATATCACACCTTGACATCGTATAAATGGTACATTGACATCACATAAATAGTACGTCCTTATCGTAAATATCACATCTTGACATCGTATAAATAGTACATTGACATCGTATAAATTATACATTGACATCGTATAAATTACACATTGCCATCGTATCTATAGTACGTTCCTGTCGTAAATATAACACCTTGACATCCACTTGTGGAGAAGGAGCTGCTGACCCTTCCGTGGCACATGAGTTTACCAACACCCCACCCTCTTCTCCACTCTCAGTTTTTTGTGGGGTTTCTGTTGCTCAATAGTTAGTTTTCTGTGAATGTTTTGTAGATCATTGCTTGTTCTTTTCTTTTGGTCATTGTATTTTCTGTCCTTCTGCGATTTACGGCTCTGATTACCTCTTTAGTATCTTTAAACTCTTTGCATACAGTGAAGACATATTACTGTTACAATGGTACAATGGAGTCGTATCAATAGTACCTTGACGTCGCAATTTTTTATTTTATTTTTTATTTCAGCCATATCATGGCGAGGCATTGTAACTAAGCACACTAAAACAATGCAACCTTGGATTCTAACATTACGCATATGAAACTATAGAGTGATGTGCACAATAAAAAGACTCATTATCGAAGACCCAAATGTGACTGTAATGTAGCAGAGCTGTTTAAGCACTATCCCTTTTGTTGAATTTGTGTCTTAGTACAAAGTTGAATAGATCTTCATTTATATCCATGTCCTTTCTTACTCGTGTGTTTTATTATTTAACATGTTTCAGTTCAACACTCCAATCTTAACTTACAGTTGTGCATAAATGTATGTGTCCAATAAACGTTAAAGAAGCCGTAGACGCAATTAAAAATGGACAATCCAGAGAAACCGGCAACATTGGACACAAAAGACACAAGACGAAGACAAACAAAAGAATAAATACAGCACAATATGTACTTGACACCACTATGCACAAACAAACACAAATAACATAAATAAGACACGAGTCGGCCTACACGAGTCGGCCTACAAATAACTGAGGGTAGAGACGAACCGACCATTCTCTCAATACTCAAATCGCAACGGACATCACAACACGGAAGTAAGAACGTAAAGACGTATGCACATCACATCAACATAACCTACCCCTTTTCATATTACAATTATACATCATCGTATGTGTACAAATAAAGACATGATTATCCTACTAAAGAATAGAGCCCACTGAGTCATAGTCATTGTATTGGTTGATTAATTTTATCAGTTCATTTCTTTCTTTTTTATATTATTTATACAATATTACAGTAGCAACTTTAAGAAACGACAACTGAATGGTCTACAGTATGACTGAACGGACCACGATATTGACGTATTTTTATTATATCCAAGATATATATGCTCCGTCTGATTCATGAACTGATATTTCAGGTCAAAAAGGTCAAAATGAAAACTATTAGTCAATCTCACTGTGTCAAGTATATATACATTATTTACGTTATTTATGTACTTGTTTGTTATTTACGAACTGTTGGTTGTGTGAGATTGTATTGATGAATAATAGATAAAAAATAAGTTGTTTATCATACCAATTTGTTTCTGAGTTTACAATATCGCAGTTATATATTTTGCCTATTAAATGGGCTGGGCTTTTAACCAACGTCCTTCTTTGCTAACTATGTACGTATTCATTCTACCAGACACATTAGACCAAAGACCAAACAATTTTTTTTTAAATACAAATATATTTCCAAATAATCAAATTCAATTGCTTATTTTACAATATACACTAACAAATATCAACGAAAAAAGGCAGTGTGTATGGAGACATCGGGACCGTCCAAATATGGTTTGATGTTAAACTTGTAACCCATTAATATAGAATCTAGGGGGAAATTGTAACACCTTATTCTCTGAAATGGTAAACAGCGGTTACGACATAAATGTGTGTCTGAGGACCAATGAAAAACAAAATTAAATACAATTGCAGCTTAGAATGTGATTCCGTTTATCCCAGACACCATAAGAATTCGGTCAAATCTGTTTGCAAAATGCACAAGGAGAATTCAAATGTAATCTTGAGGGGGGAAATATAAAAATCGGCTTATAAATTGATATTTTACGGGTGTTGGCTCATGTTGAATGGAAGTCTATAATACTTTGTACAACACAAACTTCTACACAAAAATAGAGTGACATTTTAATGTTTGTATTGAATTACACAAACACATAGTATCACTGATGAGAATTTTCTATATTTCTATGACGACACCGCTGGAACTGGACTGGTAGCCCAAGGGATGTCATTACAAACACACTATTTAATATCAAATCCTAAAATTTAGTATTGATCATATTAGCAAACAGAATTCACAAGAAAGGACATCGGTGTAAATCAGCATGGGAAAAAGTCAAATTTACAACTTTAAGAGCAAAACAACGCTTATCTTATTTGTATGTATCTCAGTCACTGTCACCATATGATTTTCATATGTGACCATAACAGACAACCCAATATGAGCAGATATGTTACTTGGCTATTTCAATATTTGACTTGTTAAATATCTGCTGGATTTTTCAACATGTTAAGTCACATGCTGTTTTTATTCCTTTACAATTATATATAAGGTTATGCGTGAACAGTTACTGATAGATGAAACCATTTATTTTTAATTGCTTACCATATGTTATTTAAAATGCTTTATTGCAAATTATTCACATTTGTGTACCTAAATTATTCATTAAGAATGACATATCGAACAATGTTGTCTTCTGTGAATAGTGAATTTTATATCCAAATGAAATTGTTTCTCGCTTATACAATGTCATGTTCGTTACTCACTCATTTGTGTTGTACTGTTCTATATTAATACTA
The DNA here is from genome assembly GCA_963680875.1 of Bathymodiolus brooksi. NCBI lineage: Eukaryota > Metazoa > Mollusca > Bivalvia > Mytilida > Modiolidae > Bathymodiolus > Bathymodiolus brooksi. The sequence goes on along the minus strand of OY804581.1, from coordinate 89,570,524 downwards.
ACTTTGTGTATTTATAGGTTAAGTCTAGGGATCGTGTGCTTACTTAGGCAATTTAGAGGTCATCGTCATCGTTATGGTTTTAACGCCACTTTCAACAATATTCCAGTTATATCGTGGAGGTCAGTGTTATTGGTGGAGGAAACCTGAGTACCATGAGAAAACCACCGACCTGTCGCAAGTCACTGACAATATTTATCATATTATATGGTGTATCGAGTACACCTCGCCACGATTTCATCATTTCATCATTTCATGTGTATACGACAGGTACCATTGATTGAGGAGGAAAAACTGGACCTTTTTGGAGGACTTGTTTTGTTTGATTTTATCTGCTATTGGTGTATTACATCCGGATCCTTATTTTACTAGTAAATCATTTGTAGAATGTCTGACAGTATGTTAATTGCCATGGGTGCCTGTTCGTTTTACACATGGTGAAAAAATAATGTTACAAATATTATTATTATTCCTTTATTGTATTGTCCACTAATCCTCTGTTATTATTCTGAAATACAGCCAAACCTGTATACAAAGGCCACTCAACGGAACATGAAAATGTGGCCATTATGAGCAGTGTCCCTTAATATACAGGTTTAAATAATAATTGCACTAATATTAGACTGCCCTATATATACAGTGATTTGTTATATAGAGGTGCTCTTTAAGTCATGCTTGATTGTATACTTATTGTTGTATATATCTCTCCTTGAAAGAATGCGATGTTTGTTTCACATGAAAAAAAAATCAAGTTCAGGAAAACAATAGCCCCCCTCGCTCCATAAAATTTAAATGGTCGATCAGTTAGTATGCTTAGATTTATAGCGTTGTGCATCAAAGTATGTTAAAGGTTTGGGTTTTTTTAATATCAAAAACAGCATATACGGGTATGACGAACATGAACGACACAAGGGTTGCAAGATTAATTAGAAATGATAATTGCTTAAACTTGTGAACCTCAGACACATAATTGGTGTCATATTTGCTCATCTTATTTTATTATGTAATCAAAAACCTTTTAACTAGAATCAATACTATACTTGAACAATTTACTTCAGGTTTCAAACATACAACTTTAATATGCACATTTGCTATGGTCCCATTATTGATACAATACCCTTGTCTAAATGGAATAAAAAAAAAATTCTAGACTGCATCCAAAATAGATTTGCAACTACATATGCAGTTAAGATAAAAAATAATAATGTGGGTTTTTTTCTTTCTACGAGGGTAGTGTGGCGTTAATTGAAAATCCTTGCTATAATTGTGTAAAGACTTGCTGTGTATTATTTTAGGATTCGATCATAGCCAAAGCTTCTTATCATGAAAAAACGTAGATACTATTCAATTCGGTTAAATCTGCAATTATTTGTTTAACAAACTAAATGTATGACAAAACAATGGATTTGCATTGTTGATTTTATATTTTAATGGGTTTTTGTTCTCTTTCAGATAGGAGGTATTGGGGACCTTTCTATAGCTTTGCACAGGTTTGGTTACTGTTCTGAAATGTTTATCATATAATTCAATTTGTGCCAACAACTTCTGATCAGAATAAACGTTGAAGCTGTATACCAACTAACTTTTATCGTATAGTCTGTATGTATAGCGGTCAATAATACAAGTGGGGATTAGAAATGAGATCACTTGTCTGGAAAAGATTACAAACGTAGAAATTAAATATAGAACATTACACAAACAAAACTCCCGCAACAACTGCTTTACTAAGAATATCATTTCATCTTTTGTTTTGTAAATTATTATGTCTAAATAGCTGTGAACTTATTTAGTTATTCAACTTATTGATTATTAAGCCGTTACATTGTGCTACGATGCAGACACAGAGAAAATACATTTGGATTAAAGGAACGATACTAAAATTCAATTTTAAATGAAAGAAGAGTTTGAAGATACCAAAAGGGGTAACCAGAATACGTAAATCGAAGAGGTACAGACAACACAATGACCAAAAGAAAAAAGACAAAAGGATAAACAACGATCTACAAAACATACAAATTAAACTAAAGATCGAGTAACATGAACCCCATTATAAACCTGTTTCAACTTGCACACATATTGCAGATGTAACTATTAGAACATAGCCTCCTCTGACTTTTTTCTCAACACAGACTGTGTAAATACAAGGAAAGGAGAAACATATCCTTCCGAAGCGCCCAGTCTCACACATCGGGTTAACTTGTTTCACGCGCGCTGTGTGTCTATCCAGCTTGTAATTTGTGTACTGCACGTCAGTTCATCCCCATTTTCTGTGGAGTTCCTGTTGCTCAATCTTTTGATTTCTCTGTAGTGTTTTGTAGATCGTTGTTTGTCCTTTTGTGCTTTTTCTTTTGGTCATTGTATTGTATGTACTTTTTCTATTTACGGATTCTGATTACCCCTTTGGTATCTTCAAACCTGTTTTTGTCTTTTGTCCTTTTTAGTGTGGGCATTGGATTTTCTGTCTGTCTTCGATTTACGGCTTCTGATTAACAATTTGATATCTTCAGGCTTTTCTCGTGTCATTTCCCATTTATAATGGTCAAGAATGTATTATTTGAGCGTTACTCAGAACAATTAGATATGTGTCCTATTCTTTCTTAAAATATCATGTTAAAGGTCATATCTGCCTTTAAGGGAAATAAACTGTTGTGGTCTTCAATACTATATTTGTATACTTCCAATTCTGATACAATAGTAGAGCCTAGATTCTATTAACTGAGTCTAATTCTGCCACATTTATATGAATGTCCCATGCCGTCAGCAGGTTTTGTCATCATTTTTGTACTCTGGAAGTTTATGCTGACGTCGAGATTGTTCTTCTCATTTTGCACTGTGCATTGTGGTCTCATCGACCATCCATTGTTAACTTGTTTAGTGAAACAAGTTACAATCATAATTACATTATTTATTCAAAGCACTAACCCCTACCATAATTTCAAAATGTCTTCTATCGACCAGAAAAAAGATAAAATCTATTCAAATATCGTATTACGGTCTAAGAGGCAAATAAAAATAAAAGTAAAAATAAATTAATATGGCATCGATCCATTTACGAAAACGAAGTATTTCAGGACACTTCTTGAAAGAAGGTATAATATCAAGACAAACGGAGAGAGAATTACTAAGAAAATTCGAGAACTAATAATATAACAGAATAAAGTTCAAATGATTTTGATTCTTTTTATAGTAAGCTATATGAACGATTCTACATATGATAAGGAAAGTTTGAAGGTACCAAAGTGGTAATAAGAAGCCGTAAATCGAAGAAAGATAGACGATACAATTACCCAAAGAAAAGACCAAGAAAAGTTTGAAGTTATCAAAGAGGTCATTCAAACCCGTTTTAAAAGCGAGAAAGGGCGAGTATAATAATTTCGAAAGAAAAAATGACAAAAGTACAAACAATGATATACAAAATACTACACAGAAAACTATAAATTAAGCAATATGAATCCCACAAAAAACGTATGTGAATTTAAGAGTAATATAATACAATTTCAATACATTTGATTCATTTTATAATAAGCTATCTTTACGACTCTATATTGACAATGTCTTATTCATAGTCTATACTTTCAGCTTTCACAAGTTTTATTTTAAATTCGTCTCTTCAAAATATTTGTACGAAATTACGAGTTAATTATATGCTTGGAAATTGAGCACAATTTTCTACCAATTCAAATATTATTCATATAATAAAAAACGTTATTATCGCATTGAGTGTGCATTTTATTGCTTTATTCGACATTGTAGTGTTTAATTGAAAAACTAAACAATAATGAATCAGAATGCTTGTTTAAATAGTATTTAAATAAAACATTTATGTCAATATTTTACAATAAAATTGTCAGAACAAGGGTGTTTAAAGCATCATTAAATTTATTAATTGCTATTCATAGAAGAAATTGAATATTAAAATCTGATATTCAATTCAGTGGTACTTCAAATGTACTTGAGGAGAGATTTATGTAATTGATAGAGAGATGAAAAAATTAATAAAATGTTGATTTCAAAGAAATCTACACCATTAATAATGATATATAACCCTGTGTTGTCGATAGCAAAGAAAATATTGATCAGATGTTGTGTAACACGTTGAAATCGCTGAAATCTTTAAATCAGAAATAAATTTCAAAATGTGACAAGGATTCCACGTTTTTTGTTCGAAATACGTAGTTTATAATTTTTGTAAAAAAAAAAGACGTTTGATTTCTTTTTGAAATAAAAAGAATTTGGAGAAACCACAAAGTAAATAAGTGTTATTCGATCATGCAGCTAAAATAAACACCTTAACAAACTTTTTTTTGCAATTTTCTTCAGTATTATAACATAAAGATAAACAGCGATCACAATCAAAGTCAGCGTTTTTGACACTTTTCTACATAAGCATTTAGCATGGCTAAATATGTTTATGAGAAGTTAGCATATACTTATAGGTTATATTAGATTAAACTTATTTTATTGTTAACTATATAACATTTGGATCGGACACAAGTTATTCCAACTTACAGGTTAAGCATACACAGTGATCACAATCAAAGTCCTATTTTTGACACTATTTTACACAAGCATGTTGCATTGCAAATTGACATATCCTTATAACATAAACACGGAAAGTCCTAACTTTTGGCCACTTTTTTAAATTAACATGGTGCATAGATAAACATGTCAATGAAAACCAAACTGTTCTTATGGCATAGCGATACACACTGATCAAAAACAAAGTCCTCGTTAAGGACACTTATTTCTAATGTTTTAATGGGCAGCTAACTTGTCCTCTAAAATACATTGTAACTTACTTTTTGCTTGTTACTAGTATATTGAAAAAGCGTTTTCATAAAACCAGATAACAATTTGAATCATTAAATATGCATAGCGAAATGTCGGTGAGATATTCAATGTTAAAATGACATAATAATAAATGGTCCTTTTAGAGAAATTAATAATTTTGACACCAGAGTGAGTGCCAATATCAGTCAGATCTAGATGTATATCAAGGTCATTTGTCTTCTACACCACACGAGTGCTACTGTATGAGGATAATCTGAACCTATTCCTTGTTTATTGTTTGTTTGTTTGTTTGTTTGTTTGATGTTGTTTAACGCCACTTTCAACAATATTTCAGTTACATAGTGGCGGTCAGTTTTATTACTGGAGGAGAAAACCACCGACCTGTCGCTAGTCACTGACAAACTTTATCACATAATGTTGTGCGAAGAGTTTGAAGATACCAATCCGTATGTCCTTGTTTAAGCAAAGAGATCTGCCAAATGTATTAATATTTAACACTATATACAGTAGTCAGGTGAAAATGACGAAAGTGCAATATCACCTAGAGATTTACAAAAGCCCATTACAGCACTTAAACGACTTTTATATAAATTTATAATTAGTCTTATTGTCTGTGCCAATTATAATAGGTATTAGAGTACAAATGGCATGGAAATGGAAAAAGAAATTTAAATAATTTCTTTATGAAGGGTAAAAGAGAAATGCATATTTTAAAAATTTATGCAATTATAAAATAAATTACAAGCATGCATCATTGATTTTCGAAATATTCAATATATTTATTTCATGCCACTTATGACAAGCAGTTTCAGAATGTCAGGCTATTATGCTATGAATAAGTCAAACATAGAGTAACTAACATGAATTCAAGGATGAAAACCCCTACCTTCATGTTGTGGCAATTTCAACTTGAACAACATGTGTATGTAGAACAATTGAATTATGTTTTCTGTGTATTACATTTAAAGATGGTTTAAAAGTTGAATATATCCATATCATACTATTAAATATTGGTATTAAATACCACTGGTAGCCATTACGTTGAGTAGTGTATTACAATGCTAAATTATTTTGGGTTAGGGCTATGGTGCTTAACGCCACCTTTAGCAATATTTCAGTTATATAGTGGCAGTCAGCTTTATTGGTGGAGGAAACCGGAGTACCTGGAGAAAATCACAAGCCTGCCGCAAGTCACTGACAAACTTTATCACATAATGTTGTATCGTAAATTAGTTTGAATTTAAAACATATAAATTTATTGATAAATATATTGATGTGAAATAATGATAGTAATAATATATTATTTCTTTTGGACGTAGATATGAATGATTATTAACAAATCAAACATTTTAAATTATAGTAAGCTATACACTCTGAGGCACCAGTATATTAATTTGCTATGTAAGATTGTCATACTGTCAAACCTGTCTATAAATGACACTTAAGGGAACCTGAAAAGTGCCCTTTAAGCGCAGTTGGCCTTTATATTCAGATTATATGCACTATTTTCATTCAATAGAGAAAAAGAAACTACCCTTTATAAACAGTGATTTGCTATATGCAAGTGTCCTTGAATACAGGCTTGACAGTACTTGCTAATTAGTTGAAAAAGTTCGTAAATAATTCCTCCTGACTAAACCAATAATATTATGCTTAATCAGACCAGAAATTGAAGAATTCTGTCCTTGTTTTCCTTATTATTGAACCGGGTATATATTGTGGTATGTGGTATAGATCTGTATGGTATGAATAACTTATATGTAAATACATTCTGGCGTTATAACAATATCAATATAACAATATCCAGGAGCAATATTTTCTTTTTCAAGAATTTATTTAGCTTATTAGTAAAATATATTATATTTTTAAATTTATATTAAAAAAATGATTGATTAATTGATTGATTGATTGATTGATTGGTGTTTAGTGCCAACTTTAGCAGTATTTCAACTTTATATCATGGCGTGATTAAAAACAAAAAAACAAAAAAACACCAACTTATTTTCATGATACAAATGTACTAAATAAAATATAACCAAATTTAAAAATGACAAGGGTAGAATAAAAGTTGACTTACCTATTGTAATTTCGTCCGGAAGAAGACAGGTAGCACACTGCAATGTCAACCAAATCAGGAAAATATATAAAATCTTCCTCTCAGGTGATATCATAATGGTGTAGGGGTAGCATACTCCCCAAATGCTTACTTAAAAAATCTACATAGAGTTACACATTAGTTTTAAATCCAATAATTGCAATACACCTCATTTTGTCCCGTCTTGATTGTCAAGAATTGAATTAACTTATCACCTATTAGCAGTTTCGTTGGTATTCAATAAATTGATATCCGCATTGTATTTTAAAAATAAAATAAAATCATCTAGAAATATAGTTGTGCAGTAATACATTTCATGGTTACCAATGCACATGTTGTGTTGCTACGGCCCACAAGGGAATATCCTCAGAGCATATTCTAGAACGTGATATAGACAATAGAAAAATTGAATTAACTAAAAACTTGACACTAGGCAATCAAAAACTCCGAGATAAACCAAAAACCCCGAGATAAACCGATGGGAATATTCGAATCGAAAGAAGTTGATACTGATCTTTTCGTTCCAATTAAGCAAACAAAAATCACACAAAACGATTAAATATCTGTAAAGTCCAATTTGTTCCACATATTTATATTTTATCTTATTTAGAACTCAGTCGAACGATTAGAATCAATAGACAATCACGTATGTCAACATATGAAAATTATATAGTATAAACTAGCTCTTTCAATATAGCTATAGAGGGGACACCCACTCTCATTCACTGTAGCTTCCCACAATTCTATTGTACAAATAATTTTCTCTTCATTTTACATCAATGCTACTAGCTATGGTATCGTTGCAGTACGTACTGTTTAATTGATCTTGATGCATACCAGAAGTGCCCTAGAGAAGATTTTACGCTTCATGAATGAAATAAAAACAGTTCAGTTAATATCAAAGAAAAGAAATAGTTGATTCTTAAAAAAAAAAAAAAAAAAAAAAAACCCACAAAAAAAGCTTTATATTCCTGCATCTAAAAATATGATAGATGTATCAATATTTGATATCTAAGCACATTTTATGAATTACGTGTTACAAAAAGAGGTTCTCTTGCTTCAAATCAACAGAGAATATCAAAAAGATATGTACATTTATCTTTCAAATCAGTATAAAGTGTCTCATTCGCTTTACTGTTGGAAAAGAAGATGCAAGGTATTAATTAAGAACATATAGCGTTAGAGTAACGCTTGCATTATCTTATATCAGTTTTTACATACATTTTACATACATCAACATACAATTACAATAACTTTGCGAAATTTCACTTGTTGACAGAAATATACAGAAGCTATTAGTTGAGATTTCTGAATTCCTGTTTTTTAGACGGCTGGTGTATTTTTTCTGCTAATTTGTTACACAGACGTTGCATATAGTGTATGCTTCAAGCTTGAAGAGCAGCCATGGACAATTGATGTTAAATGTGATTCTTTGTTTATTTGTTTGATGGTGTTTAACACCACTTTCAACAATATTTCAGCTATATCGTGGTGGTCAGTTTTATTGGTGGAGGAAACCGCCGGACCCGGAGAAAACCACCGACCTATCGCAAGTCACTGACAAACTTTATCACATAATGTTGTACACCTCGCACTGATCGAGATTCGAACTCACAACATCAGTGGTGATAGGCACTGATTGCATAGGTAGTTGTAAATCCAACTACCATACGATCACGGCCACGACGGCCCCTGTTAAATATGAGGTTTAACCTATAGTGATGTTGAATCTATTTATTGGTCCAAATTTTACTTATTTATATAATATTTCTTTATCTATATCGTAGGTACGTTTTGTTTTTATTATTGAATATAAATATCAATCAATTCACCTTTCTCTCTTTAATAAACGATATAAATGTTTATCGTTAAGCTATATCATATATATATGTTTGTAGTGTATTTTGATTTAGCTTAGGTGTGGCTTATGGTGTTTAACGCCACTTTCAACAATGTTTCAGTTATGTTGTATCGGTCAGTTTTTTGGTGGAGGAAACCAGAGTACCCGGAGACAACCACCGACCTGTTGTCTTTTTTGGACGACAGTGTTTGTCCATTACAAAAATATGCAAATTATGAAATTATTTCTTCATGAAAATAAAATGTTTAAAATAATATATGCCTTAGTTAAAAATGAATTGCTAAATGTATATTTTTTATAAATGTTTTATTGAATGCAAATCATCAATAAATTATTTCCACTTGATTATTGTAGCGTAGCATTTTAACAAAGAATACACTGTATTTGATATCAGTGTGGTGTATAATGTTACCCAAAGCAGCATACTCTGAAATGCATACCAAAATCAAGTGTTGGATCTCGCGAGATTATGACGATATAATGGCGATATCTGATGACATTTGTAAAGGATCGATTCGGATGTCGCTCAGATAATATCTTAATTAACTTTAATTATGAACTTAATTAATTAGAGGCATTGAGTGTGAAATTGGAGGTGTATTGAAAACATACTTTTTTTAATACAGGTTAAAACCTCTACTAAATAATCTGGAAAACAACTTGCCAGTAGGATATCATAATCAATGGAAATATTCTTGATGTATATGACAAGGTCTCTTTTGTAATTGTTGGTTTGATTGATAAGATAATATAGTATTTGCATTCATGCACGGTTGAAACAGATCTCAAATCTTGCATTCATACAATGCACACACATTATTTCAATGACATGGGGTTGTTTTTGTGAATGATAATATATGCATTCCTTAACTTAATATTTTACTTTCGAAGGTGCCTATGGGGCCGTCGTGGTCGTGATCGTACGGTAGTTAGATTTTATAACTATCTATGCAATCAGTGTCTTATCACCACTAATGTTATGCGTTCGAATCCCACTCAGACGAGGTGTACTCGATACAACATTATGTGATAAAGTTTGTCAGTGACTTGCGGCAGGTCGGTGGTTTTCTCCATATACTCCGGTCCCCTCCACCAATAAAACGGAGCGCCACGATATAACTGTAATATTGGTGAAAGTGGCGTTGAAATACCATAATCCTAACCCTCGAAAATACTTGATCATGCAATAAATAAATCGAGGGGTGCACATCGAAAGTAAAAAGCAATGCTAATTGGTAAGCAAGATGCATAGAAGAACACTTAGTAACCAACTATTGTCAGCTTTCCAAGTAAAGGGGTGGTCTAGATATAAAAAACTAGAACATTACAGACACTCATTTGACACAAAGCATGGATGACCATATAAATTATGAATAGAAATGCCAAACAGTGATGATCCACCAATATCAACAAAGTTTTCGAACAACAAACCATCTATAACATCAACTGACCGAACACAACAAAAGACCACGGCATATGACGCTGGAAATCCAGTCCTGGCTTAGAACAGGAATAAATGCTTGGCGGAGCTCAACAAGTTAATGTTATCCCAACCACCTCCTCTTGATAATTGGATCTCCGACGGCAATACATATATTGCCAAATGATAAAAGAAAATACTGGCACAGATTGGCTTCCGCTCGAAAAGACCACATACTATCATAAAAATCAATGACAACATAAACATCGACAGTGCAATAGCAGGGTCAATGGATGCTCGTAGTTAACAGACTACTAATTAGGAAGATATGATCCGTTGGGTACAAATCTTAACTGATACTTCTAACAAATGTGCTTTTGGATTGTGATAGCGGCGTATGCTCTTTAAATCTAGAGTACATTAATTTACTCCACTGTTTACAGCTTCTGTTGATCAACACAGTCATTGTATAAGATATGTAAATTTTAGTTGAGATGTCTAGTGATTCAACGGTCTGCTCACAACATTTATAAGTTGCACAAACTACTTAATGCTCAATCTTTGTTTTTTCTGTGTAGCGTTTTGTACATCGTTGTTTTGTACGTTTTTCTTTTTTTACCTATCATTTTGGCGACTGTATTGTCTGTCGTTCATCGATTTACTGCTTCTGATTACTACCTTTGATATCTTAGATTTACGTCTTCTGATTACTACCTTTGGTATCTTAGATTTACAGCTTCTGATTACTACCTGTGTTGTCTTAGATTTACGGCTTCTGATTACTACCTTTGGTATCTTAGATTTACAGCTTCTGATTACTACCTTTGGTATCTTAGATTTACGGCTTCTGATTACCCCTTTGGTATCTTAGATTTACGGCTTCTGATTACCCCTTTGGTGTCTTAGATTTACGGCTTCTGATTACCCCTTTGGTATCTTAGATTTACGGCTTCTGATTACCCCTTTGATGTCTTAGATTTACGGTTTCTGATTACTCCTTTGGTATCTTAGATTTACGGCTTCTGATTACCCCTTTGGTGTCTTAGATTTACTGCTTCTGATTACCCCTTTGGTGTCTTAGATTTACGGCTTCTGATTACCCCTTTGGTATCTTAGATTTACGGCTTCTGATTACCCCTTTGGTATCTTAGATTTACGGCTTCTGATTACCCCTTTGGTGTCTTAGATTTACGGCTTCTGATTACCCCTTTGGTATCTTAGATTTACGGCTTCTGATTACCCCTTTGGTGTCTTAGATTTACGGCTTCTGATTACCCCTTTGGTATCTTAGATTTACGGCTTCTGATTACCCCTTTGGTATCTTAGATTTACGGCTTCTGATTACCCCTTTGGTATCTTAGATTTACGGCTTCTGATTACCCCTTTGGTATCTTCAAACTTTTCTTGGTATTATCTCGATCAGTTTTAGTAATCTGTCGCAAAAAGTACAATCGACATTACAGAACAAAAGTAGGATATTTCATAACATTTTGAATAATGTTAGTAGCTTCCCGCCATAAATCACACATCTACGTAGACATAACTTCATTGTTCAAACTCATTTTGATTGGCAAATCAAATAAGTTGTATTTTATTATTCTATCTTACTGTTTGCGGAAATGATTGATTTTTGTATATTGCTCTGTGTGTACGTTTATCATATGAAAGGATACCAGACTTACATGGAAATTTTACCGTAATTAACGGTTATTTCGTTGAAAAACAGAACTTAAATATATCATATACTAACTCTCCGACCGATGATTTCGTATGATATTAAAGGAACTGATTATTCATTTCTGTCTCAATAACTATCGCGTTTCTGATGACTGCTATACACGTACAAAGATTAATAATTTGATATATTTGTTGCACTGTTCACATAGTATTTATGTTTATGTTTAGAAATATATTTGTAATATTATTTAAGAAGAGTTTGAAGATACCAAAGGGATAATCGGAATCTGTAAATCGAAGCAGGACAGACAACGCAATGGCCAAAAGAAACAAATACCTCTGACATCTTGGTAGAATGTTTTACACTGTCAAGTCACAGTGATACGACATATTTTTATTTGTACTCTCAATATTTCCATATAATTCCACATAGTTAGCTATGGTTGTTGTTTAAAAGAAAATGCCTCTGGTTGGGAGCTGGTTTTGTACTTGATAACCTCATGAGGTTTTCTCATTTTCCAAGTTAATCCACTGATTAGCCAATTTACTAACAAAATGTTTGCACTCTCTATTTGTCTCTAAATATACATGTAACTAAATTGTCTGTAGGTAAAAATTGCTGTATTAGTTTCAAGAAACATTTTCCTGTGATTGTTTTGCTCATTTCACTACAACGAATTCCATAGCTAACATGAAGCAAAGGAATGGAAGTTAGTTATTCTTCAAGCAATAAAGAACATGTACTGTGTTGTTTCACGAGTACTAAAGGGTTCTGAAATTTGAAAAGGACATTCTCTGCAAATATTCATAAGTAATGGATAACAAAACAAAAGGAGAAAACAAATGAGCATGATAGTACGTTATCGAGGATTTGGTAACGTGGCGTCATTATATAAGAAAACGGCAATATTATGTTAATATCACACTTGTTGCTTCATAATATATATTATACCGTGTAAAGATCAAAACCTAATCGAAAAAAAACATCTTTTCTATATAATTTTATCAAACTACGATATTTTTATTTGATTTTTGAATTGTTCCGACAGTATGGTATTTTTTCTTCCCTTTAATAGTTTAACTTAGTCGAATTTAAAAGCTCGTTAGAGCTTGTGTTATGCTTGTTGTACATGCTTCGACTTTAAATCAAACTTATTTATTATTTATTATAACTTGATGTGAATACTGCAATCTGATTGGCTGATCCGACTGGAGAAAAAAAATTGGCTATGCTTGATAACCTAGGTTGGTATTGTGACGTCACCAAAATATTCATTCACCAATGACAAATTCAAATAGTCACATGCAATAATCGTAATTTAAATCGAGGAATCATTAAATTTTGTTGTAAGAATTTAACAATAAGGAATATTTTCGATTTTTGAATAGGTTATACTTCTATAACCTGGTTTGGAACAGTTTACGCTTTTCAAATCGCTTCCCGGTTTATTAAGCGTAAACTGCCCCAGACCAGGTTATATCGCATAACCTGTTCAAAAATTGAAAATATTCCTCATTTAATGAAGACGAGTATTTATGCAGAAAAATAGTGAAATGTTCAATGCAATAGCCAGAATAACTTTTAAATAGATCTGAGAAAATAACTTGCCAAAATACCCAGTTAAGAAGAGTTTGCTGATATCAAAGGGGTAATGCGAATTCTTAAATCAAAGGACAGACAGACAACACAATGGCCAAAAGAAAAAGGACAAAAAGATAAACGATGATCTACAAAATACTACACAGAAAACTAAAGACCGATCAACACTAACCCAACTAAAAACCGGTACTGGGAAGAATAATCAGTTCCTGCTCTACTAGTGGCACCCGGAGTGTTGCTCTAGTTACACACTCGGTAATAAATCATGAATAAGGAAAGGACCGGGAAATACTTACGACAAGTAGAACATAGGAATATTATCTTTCATATATATTGCTGATCATGTTTGTTACCACAAGTAGAACATAGGAATATTATCTTTCATATATATTGCTGATCATGTTTGTAGAATGATCGTGTCAATGTTATATACTTGAATAATTTAATTTGATTTGAATACTGCAATCTGAATGGCTGATCCACCTGGAGATAATTTTGGTTATACTTGATAACTTGGGTTGGTATTGTGACGTCACCAACGTATTTATTCGCCAACGACAAATTCAAATAGTCACATGAAGTAATCGTAATTAAAATCGAGGACTCATTAAATTTTGTTGTAAAAATTAAATTATAAGGAATATTTGAAATTTTTGAACAGGTTGTGCCCTGGTTTGGAATAACTTACGCTTTTCATAAACCGATTCGCGGTTTATTAAGCGTAAACTGCCCCAAACCAGGTTATATCGCATAACCTGTTAAAAACTTTCACATATTCCTTAAATAATTAAAACGGAGATTAGAGTTCAGAATATAGCGATGCAGAATAATGCATAAGATAAAAAAAAATCTAAAAAAAATACACAAAAATACCCACATTATCGAAACAGTTCCTGTCTCCATAGAAAAATCTTAGAAAGATGCAAAAATACGCATATATACATGGCCGCTCACTTTCCTGACATGAAATAGTAAACATCTTTTCCCGTTTTCCGCAATACAACTGATATAAAAATCGGTTAGCGAAATGTTCCCCTGGTGGATATACATACATTGGTTCATGACATTCATCTTGCAATAACCGAATTTCTATTGTCTTGCAGTCTGTATATAGAAACATAATGCACATAGCTGTCATTAGTATTATTAGTAGGTAACCTCGAATCATGACTCCCACACACTAGCCTACACTGTCGGGAAATAAAGACAAATATGATTGTCTCCAGAGTTGGACATAATAAACCTGATATAGCATGTTCTAATTATATATGTTTGCTTAACCCAGAGATCGACATACATGGTTCTTAATATGGACATCTCAGAACAAAGTGTGGGTTCCTATTGATAATGATACAACGCCTATAGAACTAAATAGAAAATGAAGGCTGGCAATGGAGTCTGTATAGCGGAAAGATATTTGTCTATACTAACAAAGCATAGGTAATATACGACCTCTGTCAGGTGTAAATAAAAATATGCATACATATGATGCAACATTTTTAAATAAGAGTCTTTACAATATTGATATATTTATGGGCACCAAACAGAGACACAATCAATGTCAACAAGCGACTACACATTAGCTATTAATGTTAAGTTATAGATGTCTAGTTACATGATTTTCCACGACAGTACAGAAGAACAGTTTGAAGATACCAAAGGGATAATCATAGTCCGTAAATCGAAGAAGAACAGGCAGCAAAAAGCAAAAGGACAAACAACGATCTACAAAACATACACATAAAATTAAGGATCTAGTAACATGAACCTCACTAAAAACCGAAGGTGAACTCAGGTGCTCCGGAAGGGTTAGCATTTTCTGCTCCACTAGTGGCACCCGTCGTGTTACTATATGTTTGATAACGGGGCATAGAAAATAGCTAGATGGAATAGTCTGGGACTGAATACTGTGTTTACCAAAAATAATATCTTTTCAAAAAGAGGGAATGTGTGGGCCCATAAGACTAGTTAAACCACGCCACATTTTACTGAAGTGCTTGAACCAAGCAGGCATGTACATGTATGTTAGGGGTTCGATTTTGCCTCTGTTTCTACGATCTGTCAATTATATTTTGGAAGTGTTCCAGAAAGTAATCAGCATATATACCATTTCAATAGCAGACGACATGCTTAACTAAACTGTTCGCTTGCTGCTGGGGTTCGTTGTTTTCTGTTTATGCATATGCCATTTCAGTGCATTAGTTTTATCACAGCGTTACAATTTGGCGACATACACCTGCAGAGAATAAAAGAAAAAAATGTAAATTTCTTAAAGCTATCTGTCAAAATATGTATTATTGATGAAACATTGATTATGTCTTGTATACAGTAGACTTTGTCTTGGGACATTTATAGGTAATTATTAACTACCTACTTCTAAGGAATGGTGATAATATCCACAGCAGGTTCATTCCTCTTATCAGTATCCATCTTAAAAACATGTTTGTATTGCTAAAACAGATGTAGTAAATATTATATAGCACAAAGCAATACTACATTATTGTCTAACAAAAAAACTAACTTGCATACGTCCTATAAAACGAATGTATTAAGTGGACATCATTGTATCCAACGTGGTCGTGATCGTATGGTAGTTGGATTTACAACTGCCTATGCAACCAGTGACTCTCACCACTCAAGTTGTGAGTTCAAATTCCGTTCAGGTGAGGTGTACTCGATATAACATTGTGTGATAAAGTTTGTCAGTTACTTGTAACAGGTCGGTGGTTTTCTCCGGGTAATCCGGTTTCCTCCACCAAAAAAACTGACCGCCACGATATAAATGAAATATTGTTGATAGTGGCGTTAAACACCATAAACCCTAAACCATCATTGTATCTGTATTATCTAGCTAGATGAAAAATGATACTTGATTTATGTATCGCATATAATAATCAATATGATATATAATTTGTAGTATTCCAACAAGGTAATACTAAGTATTATGGGTTATAGAACAAATTATAACACTTATTTTGTTTCTTATGAACTTGTTACATTACAATCATTTTCTGACACCTTAATTTGTAGGGAACTCCACAAAAGGAAGTTATTATGTTTGCGAGAGTTGATATTATCCATGCTCTGGTTATTTATTTTTATTTGTCTTGGATGTGAATGATTGGTTATAGCTTAACATCCAGCGAGCATTTGTCTTGGTTCTGGTTACGAATTGAAAAAGTGGAGAATATCGAAGGGACAATCCAAAATGGACAATCCAGAGAAACTGGTAACAGATGGTACACAAGACGAAGACAAAGAAAAGAAAAATACAATATATGTTGGACACCACTATACGCAAGCAAACACAAATAACGTAAACAAGACATTAGCCCTACAAACAACTGGAGGTAAATACGAACCGAATATCGTTTTCATGCGGAAACTGCAACGAATACCACAACACGGAACTCAAAACGCAAAGAAACACAACACATGCACATATCGAATATGTACAAAATTGTTCATTTTTTTCTCAGTTGTGTTTACAAACACAGAGTACAATTTGACACAACATTTTTGCTCTGAAGTTATAAGATTAACAGACCTAGCATAATTTGCATAACTTTCATGAAAGCAGCCCATCATGCATGTATATTATATAACCACCATGAACCAGGCATGAAAGCTTTTAATTCCTTATGTTTTCTTTTAACAAAGAACAAGCTGTGAAAAGACATTAGTAGCTGTGTTAAAATCTTGGTACAATTTAGCTGTAAGGAATATATTGTATATCGTAGTGGTTCTGCAGTGAATCAACATTGGATATGGCTCGGAGGAATTGTATACAAGTCTTAATGTCGCCAGAAAATATTTATTCTAATGATATCATTTATAATGGCGTCTAATGCTTAGCAATAATACATTAAATTGGGAGTATTGAATGTTTGTATAAGGGAACAACGTTCAGAGTAATTTCCCCTATGCGACCGTCATGTGACGTTACCACCTGACAATGGGCGTTCTATAAATGATTGACGTTAAACAGGCATATGGAAATATCAATGTACCATAAAGATTTTATTTTCGTATTGCCATCAGGATGGAAATTGATATTTTGTATAGGAATTGGAAGATGACCAATATTATTCATGATACAAATTATTTGTTGATTATTAAATGATATCATAACAAATCTTAAATTGTTAGCACATTTTACTAAAAGCTCAGTTTATCATACAAGATTTATGTCATAATTGCGCAACAGGAAACGTAGTATGCAGACAGATAAATAAAGAGATATTCCGAAGGGGTTTGTTTAAAAACATAAGGTTGCCAATCCTTACTTTGGTTCAGATTAACACTATTAAGTTGAATGAACTAAAAACAAAACATGTTAATATCTATTTTTTTTACTTGAAAATAATATACAAGAAATGGGGAATCAAAATGGCTTCCAGTTGTGGTACAGTTGGTAAGTCCATAAACAATCTTCTTTTATTTATAAACATAAAATATTAAAGATAAATTCAGCTTTTCCAAATTTGAAAACAGTGTGAACAATCTTACTTTGTATGGGGCGATGTGGGTGAAAAGAGTTACACAAATACGTAAAACCTGATGGTTAGGGTTAGGACATGGTATTTAATGCCACTTTCAACAATATTTCAGTTATATCGTTGCGGTCAGTTCTATTGGTGGAGGAAACAGGAGTATCCGGAGAAAACCACCGACCTGTCGCAAGTCACTGACAAACTTTATTACATAATGTTGTATCGAGTACATCTCGCCACGAGCAGGATTCGAACTCACAACTTGAGTGGTGACAGGCACTGATCACATAGGTAGTTGTAAATCCAACTACCATACGATCACAACCACGACGGTCCCGGTAGTCCATACGAATTCTTCTTTTATTTATAATTATATATACTTCTAGTTAAAAACAAATCCAGCTTTTCCAAATTTGAAAACAGTGTGAACAATTTAATATTTGTATAGAGGTGTGTGGGGTGAAAAGACATGTCTTTTGTTTTTCACACTTTCTAATAATATTGCGCTTGGTATTATGAGTTTTAAGACAATAAAATAACTGACGATAATACGATTTGACATGTCTACTAAATAAATAAGAAATGATACGTTTCTGGTGATTTCGAAACCTTACAACAACAACACGTCTGTGTTGTCCGTTTGATAGATAAACATTTCTGTTTTTATTTCCGTTGGTCATCTTACTATGAGTAGTCATACATTTCCCTTATATGATCCATTATTTCATTATTATTGTTCGTCATGGATCTCAGCATTCTTATTATCACATCAAACAATAATCAATCATGTGACTTCCAAACAGTAATACAATGTAATAATGGCCGATAGTTCTGTCCGGAAACAAAAATAATAAAGAATTCAATGTCACTCGCTCTATCTGGTACAAGTCGTATACTCCTGATTACAAAAATGTTTTGTATGTCAATAGTATTCTTATAGTAAGGAGTGGTTCAATTAACCGAACAAAAAAAAAGGAAATTTGTCCAAAAACCAGGACTATTTTGCTTACTACTGTTCATAATAATGTGAAGATCTACTTTCCAGTACATACCACAAAAAAATATACATCTGCAATTAGTGTGTACATTGAAATAATATGTTCAATGGTATTAAGTATAACTTAACGAACTGAACTACCAGACAGCAACCAGAATGGTTGAAAATATCTGTTGGCTTAGTTATAATAACAACCTCCATCAAATTCCTCAGAATATAGATCAGGCTTTTTTTTATTCTGCTTGACTTCATAACCAACTATTTATGTATTCGAGTTTAACACTGTAATAAGAAAAATTACATTATCATTGAGTCGGCATACACAGGGCAGGCCTTGGGTCAATTGGACCAGTTGCTCCCATTTGGGCCCCACGCTGGAGATATCTATTCTCGGCTGTTCAAGGAGATATCTACTCTCGGCTGTTCAAGGAGATATCTACTCTCGGCTGTTCAAGGAGATATCAACTCTCGGCTGTTCAAGGAGATATCTACTCTCGGCTGTTCAAGGAGATATCTACTCTCGGCTGTTCAAGGAGATATCAACTCTCGGCTGTTCAAGGAGATATCTACTCTCGGCTGTTCAAGGAGATATATACTCTCGGCTGTTCAAGGAGATATCTACTCTCGGCTGTTCAAGGAGATATCTACTCTCGGCTGTTCAAGTACACACAACAACACACTGCATGTTTAACAGAGAACAACATTGGGTCCCGCATCTCCTTATTGCGGCCCTGGGGATATACCACGTTAAAGTTTACACCTTGAAGGTCAAGATTCTAAAATATCATAATAAAAACGTAGATATCAAAATTAGTGCACACGACACGTTTCTGGAATAACCTTCATCAGGTACGCTCAAAATCATAAGATTGGAAAACCAAATCATTCAAAGTTTTGGGAGCAATAAAACCAAAGGGTCTAAACAGTATAGCCACAATCGGCTAAGGTCACCTATGCATGAGGGAGGAGAACTTTAGTGTTATTAATAATTACATTATTTAGGAACTGTAAATTTCAGTTATATATATATGTAATAAATAAGGGTAATAACAAAATTACCGAACTCCGAACAATCTTACAAAGGGAAAGTCAAAACTCATAAGTATATAAACAGACAAAATCAGTCAACAACCGGCAAACTGTGAAAACCGAAATGACCCTGACTTGGTACAGGCATTTCTAAAGAAATGGTGGGTTGAATCAGATTTTAAAGCGCCAAACCTCCCGCTTTCATTACGACTCAAAGGTTCCGGCTGTCACTATAACAGTATTTATAACATTACTGGAACAAAATAGGTACAATAGTTGTCAAAGCAGTACCAAATTCAGTGAAGTGAATGTCAAAAACACTTTTACGTCACACATTGATAAAAAATTAATTTTGACATTTTTGTTGACTTCCTTATCTTTATACATTTTCACTATATGAAAATCCATCGTTTATTATCGTTTCTGCAGAGACGGAATATATTTCGACAAGATCTTGGTATCGGAATATAAACTTTTTAAGAGATCGAATAAGGCGAATCTGTTTATAACCCTGGTCCAGTAGCCTGTTTTTCAGATAAAGATGACGTTTCAGGAATTCAGAATAATTGCTACTGGCCAGTGCCGAAACACTGACTACTGGGTAGAAGATACCCTCGCGGACTAATAGTCCACCAGCAGAGGTATCGACCCAGTGATAGTAATAAAAACGTAGAACTAACTACACGTACATTGTAGTACATAACTAGTAATTGTCTGTATAAGCATAGTTATAGTCTTTGTCACTATTATGTTCATACAATTACAAACGACTTAAATGTAATACACAAATGAAGTAGATTTACACAATATATACAATGGCTAATCACAATATATACCCACACATATTCACACGATTACATGAAAAAGCCAAATTTGTCTACAAAACATTATTCAGCAAACTCAAAACTAGGATGAAGAACCTACAACTCAAGTTTTTAATTTTTATCATCTTTGAGACAGCAGCACAAAATGTGATACTGATACGTAAAATCATTTTAACAGAGATGGTTGCAACTCGGTTATACTAACAACCAAGACATACGAAAGTCGGTCGATAGATTAGCAGTGTTACAATTTACGCTACTAGACAAAGTAAAAGACGTCTAGTTCTACACAAAGACGCCGACGCACTCAGAAACGTACACTATTCCTCTTGCCGACTACTTACAAAGACAGTCGGTTGACGACGATCTTTAATTATATTATCAATCTTTGACTTTTGGCGACACATCGGAGACACATCACCTTTTATAATTTCATCCAGTGCCATCTTGGGTGTCAATCTGTGTCGTTTGGTGTCACATTTGTATTACATTTTCAATCATTGCCTCATGGCGTTCCGTCTGTTTTACATTAACAATCAGTGCCTTTTTGGCGTTCCAACTGCTTTACGCCAATTAGTGACCTTTGGTGGTACGTTTGTGTTATATCTGTTTTGTAATTTCAATCAGTAGCTTTTGGTAACATAGTCGTGCTACAATTACTTACTTACCTATATATAAATGCATGTATTTTGTAGTATTTTGCTATTTTACGTAAATAAATCGTCAACAAAACTCGAAATTTGAAATAAAGCTTGTTTGTTTTTTGCTTACATTATTTTTACCCTTTTGTGGCCAGGAAATTAGTTTTTAAGAACAACTAATTCCATTACCTAGATGTTGTTTATTGGTTAAGTAAAAGAAAGTCGACATTGAATTTTCCGTGACGAAATTTAATTTTGTTTGTGCTCAGCGTATTCCGTAGAGAATTCGATCAAACCAAATCAAAAGGACACGTGATAACCAATTTCTCTGTAAAGTAAGATTCCATGTATGCCTACTAAAACGTTCTTTAATTGTAGAAGAAATCATTTACAGTCTTTTGTTGCTTTTACATCAAACTATAATTTGTCCAGACGCATTGTCATGTTGAAATTTCCTTAGATAAAATATTTGTATCACGAACATGTGTTCCCACTGTGTTCGTCCATAAGAAAATATTTATCAGGTCACTGAAAATGTTGATATGGCAGCCATGTGTTTTGTTTTTTGCTTATCTCTTTTTTTAATTATTTCATTGTCTTCATTGAATACTCGGTCAATTTCTGGCAGCCATATTTATTGTCACTTTCAATAAACAATGAAACCATATAAAAGTCATTCCGTGAATGGGTAAGTGTTCTTATCTTATTACAGTATATACATATATATATATATATATATATATATATATGTCTATATATATATATATATATATATGTCTCAGAATAAACATGTTTTGTATATTTGCTGATATTCTCTTCATATTCTGCTTGTAGTGTCAAAAATACTAAATACAAAATATTTGAGATAGCTTGTATGGTACCCTTGACAACTAATTGCATTCCTTTACTAGTGTTTTTGATGTATTTTTTGTTTGATACGGAAAGCAACAAATCCCATAATAGTACAAAATACACAATATAACAGCACACATGTTTTTTATATCAATAATGAAAGAACAGTTTGCTGATAGATACCAAAGGCATAACCAGAAACTATAAAACAAAGGATAGACAATACAATGGTCAAAAGAAAAAGGGCAAAAGGACAAACAATGATCTACAAAACACCACCCATAAAAAAAAACTGAACACTAGAACCCTACAAAAAGATGAATATTTCATAGTATTAGTACAAACCATTAAGATATAAATACCACAGAACATCAATTCAAAACCTCAGTACAGAAGCTGATTTTTGACACAAAACACATATATCTTCCTCACAATTTCTCATCTTTTGTGGAGTATAACTGTGGTAACGATATACGAATCTCCATATGGTAATAAGCGATTGTGGAACGTTTTAAGGAATCCACATTTCAATTGGAGGTGGATCGACACGTACAAACTTTCTGATGAAATATACCAAGTCAAAAAGTGCAAAAACATCGGCAATCATTTTCAGATCAAACTGTTATAACGATAACATTCGTGTTGTTACTGTTCTGTACTCTGAAGTCTCCGTGCACTGTATTTGTTTTATTGTTTTCTGTAGATTACTGTATTATTTTAGGAATTAAGAATATTAATGATTTATGTATATTTCCACGGACTGTATCATTCTATAGTATATGGAGGTTAAACACTAACTGTAGACGGGTTTATTTTCTTTTAGCATTGCGCTCATATTGTGTTTTATGCTATATTCATGTTGCTATAATAAAAACGTAGTTATCTAATTCAAGGCGTACGACTGACTCTCGTTACTGGAATAACCTTTATCAGGTACTCTCAAAAAACTACATACACAATTACATTAGATACAACCATATTTTGATCAGAACGATATTTTTTGAAACTTTAACGGGATAATATCATGTTCATGGTTCACTGAAATGAACTGAATGGTCACTATGTGATGGACACGCGAAATTATTTGATTTTATGTGTTACTCTATAATGTAGTACAGTACTTTAAAATTCTGGCCATTAGTTTGGGCATCGTCCGTTTTTCTTTCTTATCCAATACCATATGATAAATACAACAAAGTGCATATGTTCTGATGTCGCACTAAAAAATAACACGCATATGTGGAGTATCCAGATCACCTTAGGGATAACATGAGAACTAACTACTTACTGATAATTATAATTCCTAAATGCCGTCAAAAACCACGAAACCAATGATAAGGAATTAAGAATAGAAGAAAGGATTGCCATTCTTAGAACTAATTGAAACTGTCTGTTGAACTGTCAAAAAGCAAACCAAGCAAAAACACTTACTTAACAAAAATAAATAAATCGTTCACGAATACCCCATATATCGTAATAACACATAAAGTGGAATACACTCCTAAATAAAACTATTTATACATTAAAATATTGTATTACATGAGGGGCTACAACAGTCGATAGAACATATTGAAGTTTATCCTTCATTACAAACATATCGAAGGATTCATGCATGTCAAATTATGTTCACCGCCGACTCCTGACAAAGAAGTTAAACCAACAAGTCAGATAATATTTTGTGTTTTAAAGGATAATAAGAAACGGTAAATTGTAGAAGGACACAGAAAATACAATGGCCAAATAAAAAGGAGGGGGGACAAATAATGTCCACAAAACGCAACGTTGTGCCATTCAATCGTCTGTGACGTCTTGTAATTAAAGTGAGTGCTTGTTGTTTAACATCGTATGAGCAATTGTTCAGCTATATTATGTCGAAAACAAGTAACATTTCGATAAGATAATAATTATGTCTGCTTTGTAAAAAAACTATTCCAACACACTTAACTTGATTTTTATAGTGCTAGCACACTGAAATGATAGTCCACGGAAAGACATGTCGCTCCACTCGGATGCATTATCCTGATTCCGTGCCAACCAACCTTCCACTTTCTCCTTAATGTTGCGCGCTTAGCACAGCAACACCAAATTTCAGTTTGATAGTCTTTGGACGAGGACGTAAATCATTACACAACCGGGGTGGTTAGTGGTATTGGGATATGTATTAAAGACAACTTGGTGTTGGCTCCTATGTCGCCGGTAGTATTTCCTGTTTTATTATAGTGCTCTTTCGTACAAACACCCTGCTTACTGTGAAGTTCTCAGCTGGCAGATGTGGATTTAATTTGACAAATTGAATTTCGGAATAGAAAACGTCTATCAAACGCATTCGGAACACCTCGTTTACGTTTATATTACAAGTATATTGAATCTGTAAGGGACCATAAAGTTTTTTATATTACATTAAATAATTAAAACCAAATGTGTGGTAACGTGGTATAATTTTGCAATGTCAATGGTTTGATGTTGAGAATATACTCGATGGTAGTGTCCTAAAGTAACATCAATTATCTAAAATCTTAAGGTAATGTCAATTTAATCATTCATATTGTTACACTTGATCTTTATGAGAGTCATCATTAATGAACTAGATGACAATTTATTATTTATAACGGCTGACCAATAAAATTGTCATATTCTGGAAAGTCACGTTTGAATATAGAAAACTTTTTAAATGATTCGTGACTCTTGAATTGAGTATGTGAAAGAGGCTGGTGGTGAAATAGAATAGGAATGAATGAACCAAACAGTAAAATCGAGCGAAAGCATTTAAATATGGTATAAAACACTCATTCAACCAATCAGAGCTCAGAACATGTGTAAAAGTAGTCATCTCTTAACAAAAGAATCCCTTACTCTTTGTTGTACGTTGAAAAATACGTGATAGAAGTTGTAGTTTCATATCTTTATGGCGGTCTTATATCATGACCTATAAATACAAATTTTCCCTCGCTTTATTTTATGCAGACATGGTGAACATCGAGGAAATTTGAGTGTTTCAGACAATATGTGTTGTCGGAATAGTAATACTTCAGACAATATGTGGTGTCGGAATAGTAATACTTCAGACAAAATAGGTTTAAATATAGTTAAATAGACTACAAAAGCACAAAGTAGAGAGAAAAAAAATTAAGAAATTAATTAGTGTTCTACTAATTAACAGATGTAATTTTACTTTATTATTTTCAAATGGAAATCTGACAAATCAACCAATGATTTCAATTGAAAAGGGAAAGCTTAACGGTGTTGGTAGCCTTTTGTACCAATTACAACGACAGCAACAACTACTCTAATCACACATAAATCGCTAGAAAATCTAAATTCATGTAGACAAAAGCAAGCATGGAACGGATGTGAATTTAAACAATAACTTGTTTATGCAGGATCTAACACAGTGGCAGTTCAACTACCTTCTCGTGTGTCTAGAATCTATAACGTCGATGAAAGCAGATCCGCTATCGGAAATTGACATTATTACTGGAGGACTGAAAGTTCACGCTGTAAACGTGTTATCTAATATTTACATACATTGTTGGAATATTTATGTTTTTTTCGCGGTCTATTAGGTCGTGAATAAATGATTTAAGAACGAGCAATGTTTCTGTTTTTATTCTATTGGAGAAGTAATTATCATCTTCACGTCGTTTCCACTTCCAGTCTGTTGACCGACTGTTTTTATTTTCAATCAAACTTCTATTAGAGAATAAACAGACTTTGTTTCACAGATCAATTGGTAAGGATAATGACGTGTAATGTCTAAATAGATATTGTCAGTCTCCTGTTACTTCGATTACAAGTGTTCAATTGCTGGTCATTTCAACCCAAACGTCACTGTACTGTTGACAATTACATAACAACACTGGACACGTTATTTACAATGAAACACGACAATCAAACGGGCACTGTTTCATTTATTTTTATTTAAGTTGTTTTGTCAGTTAGTTTGTTCATGATTTGGGGAGGGACTCAAATCTGAAAATTAAGCAAATCTGTGAATGCTTTCTTGTCATGCTATGTGTACTATGTTATCACGCTATATTAACCAAGAAAAAGACATAAAATAATCTGCAATCAAAACAGTTGTAGATTCCAGAAAGAAATACTCCAAGAATACCAGATGTTTCGCGGTTAATAGTAGCATAGCATGGTGGAATAAACATTAAACAAAACATTATATAGAGGGCCGGTTAAGGGCGAACCTTTACGACAAAAGAGGTGACTTAAATTCTCCCATTGTGCACATTTCATTTATATATAGCAACATTCCAGCAGCACCTGCATCTAAAGTATATATCTTTCAGTTGATACGATGTTCCAAAGCTTATGGTTCCTAATATGATTTCCTTGACAGAGGGTTTTTGCTCCCAAGGCAGCTACTGAACCAAAGGTTCCTAGTGGTTAAGTTGAATTCATCTCTTCGAACGTTTTATGGTCGCCATCATGACTTAGTGAAACGTTACGGACTATCTATGTCATAAGTGAACACGGGTATGTCCACCCACCCCAACCCCTTTTGTCCTAATCACAATCCCGTCCATTTTCTCATTAATGATATATCATCTTTAACAAAGTAACACGACGGGTGTCCCAGAACTACCTACCATTCTGGTGTTCACCGACGGGTGTCCCAGAACTACCTACCATTCCGGTGTTCACCGACGGGTGTCCCAGAACTACCTACCATTCCGGTGCCCACACTCCTCTTAGTGGAGTTCAAGTTGTCCAGTCTTTACTTTTCTGTTTCCTGTGACCATTGTGTGTTTTTCTGTCTTTTTTCTTTTGACCATTATTTGTCTTTCTGTCTTTTTTTTCTTTTGACCATTGTTTGTCTTTCTGTCTTTTTTTTCTTTTGACCATTATTTGTCTTTCTGTCTTTTTTTTCTTTTGACCATTGTTTATCTTTCTGTCTTTTTTTCTTTTGACCATTGTTTGTCTTTCTGTCTTTTGTTCTATTGACCATTGTTTGTCTTTCTGTTTTTTTTTCTTTTGACCATTGTTTGTCTTTCTCTCTTTTTTATTTCTTTTGACCATTATTTGTCTTTCTGTCTTTTTTTTCTTTTGACCATTGTTTGTCTTTCTGTTTTTTTTTTCTTTTGACCATTGTTTGTCTTTCTGTCTTTTTTTCTTTTGACCATTGTTTGTCTTTCTGTCTTTTTTCTTTTGACCATTGTTTGTCTTTCTGTCTTTTTTTCTTTTGACCATTGTTTGTCTTTCTGTCTTTTTTTCTTTTGACCATTGTTTGTCTTTCTGTTTTTTTTTCTTTTGACCATTGCTTGTCTTTCTATTTTTTTTTCTATTGACCATTGTTTGTCTTTCTGTCTTTTTTTTCTTTTGACTATTGTTTGTCTTTCTGTCTTTTTTGTTCTTTTGACCATTGTTTGTCTTTCTGTCTTTTTTTTCTTTTGACTATTGTTTGTCTTTCTGTCTTTTTTTTCTTTTGACCATTGTTTGTCTTTCTGTCTTTTGTTCTTTTGACCATTGTTTGTCTTTCTGTCTTTTTTGTTCTTTTGACCATTGTTTGTCTTTTTGTCTTTTTTTCTTTTGACCATTGTTTGTCTTTCTGTCTTTTTTGTTCTTTTGACCATTGTTTGTCTTTCTGTCTTTTTTTCTTTTGACCATTGTTTGTCTTTCTGTCTTTTTTTCTTTTGACCATTGTTTGTCTTTCTGTCTTTTTTGTTCTTTTGACCATTGTTTGTCTTTCTGTCTTTTTTTCTTTTGACCATTGTTTGTCTTTCTGTCTTTTTTTTCTTTTGACCATTGTTTGTCTTTCTGTTTTTTTTTCTTTTGACCATTGTTTGTCTTTCTCTCTTTTTTATTTCTTTTGACCATTATTTGTCTTTCTGTCTTTTTTTTCTTTTGACCATTGTTTGTCTTTCTGTTTTTTTTTTCTTTTGACCATTGTTTGTCTTTCTGTCTTTTTTTCTTTTGACCATTGTTTGTCTTTCTGTCTTTTTTCTTTTGACCATTGTTTGTCTTTCTGTCTTTTTTTCTTTTGACCATTGTTTGTTTTTCTGTCTTTTTTTCTTTTGACCATTGTTTGTCTTTCTGTTTTTTTTTCTTTTGACCATTATTTGTCTTTCTATTTTTTTTTCTTTTGACCATTGTTTGTTTTTCTGTCTTTTTTCTTTTGACCATTGTTTGTCTTTCTGTCTTTTTTTTCTTTTGACTATTGTTTGTCTTTCTGTCTTTTTTTTCTATTGACCATTGTTTGTCTTTTTGTCTTTTTTTCTTTTGACCATTGTTTGTCTTTCTGTCTTTTTTGTTCTTTTGACCATTGTTTGTCTTTCTGTCTTTTTTTCTTTTGACCATTGTTTGTCTTTCTGTCTTTTTTTTCTTTTGACCATTGTTTGTCTTTCTGTCTTTTTTTTCTTTTGACCATTGTTTGTCTTTCTGTTTTTTTTTCTTTTGACCATTGCTTGTCTTTCTATTTTTTTTTCTATTGACCATTGTTTGTCTTTCTGTCTTTTTTTTCTTTTGACTATTGTTTGTCTTTCTGTCTTTTTTGTTCTTTTGACCATTGTTTGTCTTTCTGTCTTTTTTTCTTTTGACCATTGTTTGTCTTTCTGTCTTTTTTTTCTTTTGACTATTGTTTGTCTTTCTGTCTTTTTTTTCTTTTGACCATTGTTTGTCTTTCTGTCTTTTGTTCTTTTGACCATTGTTTGTCTTTCTGTCTTTTTTGTTCTTTTGACCATTGTTTGTCTTTCTGTCTTTTTTTCTTTTGACCATTGTTTGTCTTTCTGTCTTTTTTTCTTTTGACCATTGTTTGTCTTTCTGTCTTTTTTTTCTGTTGACCATTGTTTGTCTTTCTGTCTTTTTTTTCTTTTGACCATTGTTTGTCTTTCTTTTTTTTTTCTTTTGACCATTGCTTGTCTTTCTATTTTTTTTTCTATTGACCATTGTTTGTCTTTCTGTCTTTTTTTTCTTTTGACTATTGTTTGTCTTTCTGTCTTTTTTGTTCTTTTGACCATTGTTTGTCTTTCTGTTTTTTTTTCTTTTGACCATTGTTTGTCTTTCTGTCTTTTTTTTCTTTTGACTATTGTTTGTCTTTCTGTCTTTTTTTTCTTTTGACCATTGTTTGTCTTTCTGTCTTTTGTTCTTTTGACCATTGTTTGTCTTTCTGTCTTTTTTGTTCTTTTGACCATTGTTTGTCTTTCTGTCTTTTTTTCTTTTGACCATTGTTTGTCTTTCTGTCTTTTTTTCTTTTGACCATTGTTTGTCTTTCTGTCTTTTTTTTCTTTTGACCATTGTTTGTCTTTCTGTCTTTTTTTTCTTTTGACCATTGTTTGTCTTTCTTTTTTTTTTCTTTTGACTATTATTTGTCTTTCTGTCTTTTTGTTCTTTTGACCATTGTTTGTCTTTCTGTTTTTTTTTCTTTTGACCATTGTTTGTCTTTCTGTTTTTTTTCTTTTGACCATTGTTTGTTTTTCTGTCTTTTTTCTTTTGACCATTGTTTGTCTTTCTGTCTTTTTTTTCTTTTGACTATTGTTTGTCTTTCTGTCTTTTTTTTCTATTGACCATTGTTTGTCTTTTTGTCTTTTTTTCTTTTGACCATTGTTTGTCTTTCTGTCTTTTTTGTTCTTTTGACCATTGTTTGTCTTTCTGTCTTTTTTTCTTTTGACCATTGTTTGTCTTTCTGTCTTTTTTTTCTTTTGACCATTGTTTGTCTTTCTGTCTTTTTTTTCTTTTGACCATTGTTTGTCTTTCTGTTTTTTTTTCTTTTGACCATTGCTTGTCTTTCTATTTTTTTTTCTATTGACCATTGTTTGTCTTTCTGTCTTTTTTTTCTTTTGACTATTGTTTGTCTTTCTGTCTTTTTTGTTCTTTTGACCATTGTTTGTCTTTCTGTCTTTTTTTCTTTTGACCATTGTTTGTCTTTCTGTCTTTTTTTTCTTTTGACTATTGTTTGTCTTTCTGTCTTTTTTTTCTTTTGACCATTGTTTGTCTTTCTGTCTTTTGTTCTTTTGACCATTGTTTGTCTTTCTGTCTTTTTTGTTCTTTTGACCATTGTTTGTCTTTCTGTCTTTTTTTCTTTTGACCATTGTTTGTCTTTCTGTCTTTTTTTCTTTTGACCATTGTTTGTCTTTCTGTCTTTTTTTTCTTTTGACCATTGTTTGTCTTTCTGTCTTTTTTTTCTTTTGACCATTGTTTGTCTTTCTTTTTTATTTCTTTTGACTATTATTTGTCTTTCTGTCTTTTTGTTCTTTTGACCATTGTTTGTCTTTCTGTTTTTGTTTCTTTTGACCATTGTTTGTCTTTCTGTTTTTTTTCTTTTGACTATTGTTTGTCTTTCTGTCTTTTGTTCTTTTGACCATTGTTTGTCTTTCTGTCTTTTTTGTTCTTTTGACCATTGTTTGTCTTTCTGTCTTTTTTTCTTTTGACCATTGTTTGTTTTTCTGTCTTTTTTTCTTTTGACCATTGTTTGTCTTTCTGTTTTTTTTTTCTATTGACCATTGTTTGTTTTTCTGTCTTTTTTTCTATTGACCATTGTTTGTCTTTCTGTCTTTTTTTTCTTTTGACCATTGTTTGTCTTTCTTTTTTTTTTCTTTTGACTATTATTTGTCTTTCTGTCTTTTTGTTCTTTTGACCATTGTTTGTCTTTCTGTTTTTGTTTCTTTTGACCATTGTTTGTCTTTCTGTTTTTTTTCTTTTGACTATTGTTTGTCTTTCTGTCTTTTGTTCTTTTGACCATTGTTTGTCTTTCTGTCTTTTTTGTTCTTTTGACCATTGTTTGTCTTTCTGTCTTTTTTTTCTATTGACCATTGTTTGTTTTTCTGTCTTTTTTTCTATTGACCATTGTTTGTCTTTCTGTCTTTTTTTCTTTTGACTATTGTATGTCTTTCTGTCTTTTTTTCTTTTGACCATTGTTTGTCTTTCTGTCTTTTTTTTTTTTTGATCATTGTACTGTCTGTCCGTCAACGAATTACGGCTTCTTCAAACTTTTCTTAGAATCGAGCAAACCAATATCAGAGTTCTTAGGCATGTGATCAGAAGTTGACTAATGGGACACTCAGTCCCCACTCTGTCTTTATAAAAAGAACTATCTAACCAATGTAGAAAGTACAAAGATGTTCTTTGAATACCAAACGGCAGACAATAATGACCAGTAAAAAAGTCCTAGCATTTTTTACATAAAAAAAATACATCGATATTAATCAAGACAAATTTAATCTTGTCACAAGCATCATTTCCCGTGGGTTTTTATACCAATCTTCTGTAAGTATTTTATGATGAAAAAGTAGTATTAATCGAGTGGAAAAAAGTATCTTGGGATTATTGGAAAAAATGAGTAATTTGTTATCTCTGAAAGGGACATCCCAAATCGACATGTGTTACGTGAGATGTAAACAGTTAAAATATTCTAAGTAATGTAATTCCCATTGCATGGTCTATGGATTCATGTTCCAAATTCGATTTGTATCCATTAAGGTTTTTCTTCAAGAGCAGATCTTTAACACCATCAACACAATAACCATTTCAAGATTTGATAGTATTTAAGATCATGCTATGTATATACTACAACGTTAATGATTGTATATTGAGGACTACGGTCTATCTGCCCTCAAACATATGTAAACTTAGCCGATTTTGGCTTTTTTGGTTACTTGCTGCCGAAAGATTTTAAAATGATTTGGCTTTCCGGTCTTTTATGCTGTCCCATTATGTATACTTACGTTCTGAGTTCCGTGTTGTGATGTCCGTTACGATTTCCGCATACAAGAGATGTTCGGTTCGTCTTTACCTCCAGTTGTTTGTAGGATGGCTCATGTCTTATTTATGTTATGTGTGTTGTTTGTATTTGTATTGTGGTGTCTAACACATATTGTGCTGTGTTTTTGTTATGTTTTTTCTTCGTCTTGTTGCCAGTTTCTCTGGATAGTCCATTTTTGATTTCTCCTTCGGTATTCACTAATGTTCCTTTTGACTATGAGTGTACCTGATGACGATTATTCGAGAAACGCTTGGTGTGTACTAAATTAGATATCTACGCTTTTATTGATGTGTTTTTCTACATACATCTCCGCTGTTTCGATTTTGATTTCACTATAGGACCAATATATATATATATCCGAAAAAGTTGTCATCAAAATAAGCATTAATTTATTTTCTAATTTACCTTATAAGTAATGATAAACCGATAGTCAGATGTAAAAGTCCTGTGTTAGCGAGTTGTTAATTATTGATATCTACAATATTGATTTTATTTCGAATAATCATCTTTCCTAATTGCAAATAACGACGATTAACCTTTAAAGCAACTCTTGTCCGACATGTTGCCAAACACAAATGTTAAAAAATGCACTGGCGAAAAAATTATTTACATGATGAAACATACCAAAGTGTACAACCCATAGCTATATAATAAATCTTGTGTGAAAGAGAAAGTGAAACTCCATTCTTCACACTGAATGCTAAGTGAATTAAACTATCAGGCTGATGGCAAAGGCAGTGGTGTAATTAATCATTGTTTCTACTGTCTGAGCTTCTATCATACCCGTCCTGTTAATTCTCCCATATGTACTGAGATTCAAGATTCTTTATTTCTCATAAAACCATAGTTGAAACAGTGGTACAGAGATGAATGCGTCATTAACTTAGTCTTAAGCTATATCAATGATTATGATACATGTAGCATGGAAACTAAAAACAATACCTAAGCAACTAAGTAAGCCTTAAGTAAGTGTCGACAAGTCACAAGTTAGAACTCGTACAATAAAATGTATATAAAGCATTTAGTTTTTGTTAACTGATATGCCTCTTGTGAGTAAAATACGAGCAGCTTCTCATATGCAGCAATTTTTTAGAAGATGATGTTGAGTCCCGTTTAATAGTAGCATTTATCGGTCATATTCAATCCCCCCCCCCTTTTTGACTTTAGTTCATATGCCCACCATAGTGTTGCCTTTGTACCTATTTGAGCTATACGTTATAATAAAAACGTGTATATCAAATTTGGTGCGCACGACGCGTTCTGGAATAACTTTCAAAATCGAAAATAATCAAATAATTTAATATTATAAACTCATTCTCATGAATGTCTGAATCAGTACTCTGGGTATCTCCATTATTAACATAACCGCCACGATTTAACTGAAATAATATTGAAATAGGTGTTAAATACTCTTAATCTAATTTAACAAGTCTTATATTTCGCACGCATAAATAAACAAAGGGGCAATCAATATTGGAGAATCCAAAGACATTGGCAATATTAGGCACACCAGACACAGAAGATCACAGAACGTGAAATGTACTCCTTAATTGTGTTTCGTGGTCATTCCTAACTTTCA
The DNA here is from genome assembly GCA_963680875.1 of Bathymodiolus brooksi. Lineage (NCBI taxonomy): Eukaryota > Metazoa > Mollusca > Bivalvia > Mytilida > Modiolidae > Bathymodiolus > Bathymodiolus brooksi. The sequence goes on along the minus strand of OY804581.1, from coordinate 89,536,962 downwards.
GTTGATGTGAAGTCTTTTCGAAGTCATGTATTTTCAATACATGTATTTAAAAGCAGTCATCCAAATGTGTTTCGATCTTGCTTGGGAATGGAGATCACAATGTGCTGACATCACGGTCTTATCCAAAAGAAGGGAAAGTTAAGCATTCACGCATGTAAAATTCAATTAGGTTAATAATATCTTATGAGCATTAGATTGGTTAAAAAACAATTTTTATACAAAAAATCAAATAATGTAAAAATGTAAAAAAAATTAAAGTCTGAAAACCCTAAACCTTATCCTTTGCAAATAGCAAAGAATAGTATAAGCACGTCTGTTTCTATGGAATACTTGATGATATGAGGGCAATGAAAAAAGATCGCATAATTTTGCATTTAGTTTTTCAAGGAAATGTTACCAGTAATAAACGTGGTTATATAATTAATTTTCTTTAAACAAAATTCCAATGTGTAAAATTTGATACGTGTACATTTACACCTATTTCAACTTCTTCGGGTCCGTCGTGACTGTGATCGTATGATAGTTGGATTTACAACTACCTATGCAATCAGTGCCTATCACCACTGATGTTGTGAGGTCGAATCTCGATCAGGGCGAGGTGTACAACATTATGTGATAAAGTTTGTCAGTGAATTGCGACAGGTCGGTGGTTTTCTCCGGGTCCCCCGGTTTCCTCTACCAATCAAACTGACCTCTACGATATAACTGAAATATTGTTGAAAGTGGCGTTAAACACCATCAAACAAACAAACAGCATATTTCATCTTCTTGTGAATTCTGGTTTGAAACAGTCATCTTTTGCCATATTGATATTGATTTTAAAACAAAACCATCCGACACAGAAAGTTGTTCAACTTGTAATAATTCACGTTTTAAATACACATTCTCTCCCATTGGATACTGAAACAATTAAATAAATTATGATTGATGATGAACATTAAAACGTTAGCTAATCAGCTTTAAATGATGTTATGTTCTCTGTACTTGTCCGACTGTACACATTACCATCAATTGCAAGAGTTTCATCTCCGAACAAAACTTGAAATTGGTTGATTTTGCTACGATTTTTCGGAAAGTTAAATTAGACCTCCACATCATTACAAAATGCTTTCAATTATTTTTTCATATTCCTTTTAAATAATAATCTGACACCTGTCCAACACAAGCAATATCAGAATCAAATTTGTATCACAATAGACAAATGCACTGATCGACAGTTTACATATCAAGTATGCACCGAGATAGTAGCATACTAATAAATTGTTCCCTTCTTTTGGAACCCTACTTTTTCTATTGTAGGAGTGGTCTTACAAGAGGGGGGCTACTGTACATTTAAAGTTCGATTTATACAGCCTCCAGATTAGACAGTTTTTAATTGTTTTTTAACACAGTTTTTAATTGTATTAGTTTAACCTATCACTATATCAAGCCAGGAACCTATGCATTCATTATGTCTTAATTTGTAAGATAAAATCGAATTCCGGTATTGTTTTTACCATTTAGTTCCCCAAGGAACATGCTTTATCAATGACATTACAGCTGGTTACCAACACCTAAGTGCAAGAGTTTGAATCCTGACAGTATCTAAGTACACAAGCGAGTGTGTGATTGAATGAATGTTGCTGAATGCCAAGTGGCCAAATTTAGCTATATCATAGCGAGAACAGGTTCTTTTTTAACAAGATGAGAATGACATCTGTTTTGTACTAAATCAACATATGCTGAGTTGGATTTTTGTAGTGCTGGCTCACTGCAACAATTGTCCAGAGATAGATATTTTACTCCATTCAGACAAAATATTCTGACTTTGGGCCAAACCAGTCTTTGTTCTTACTGTTTCATACTGTGAGCAGTGGAGAAGAAACAAATACCAATTTTATAGTCTTTGCAAAGACATAGTTGGGATCAAAACCATAATCTTCTACACTAGAGGTGAGAACACTAACCATTACACGACCAAGCTGTTTAAAATGTACTTGATAAAATCCTTGTCAATGATTGTTAGTACTCCTGTTTCCTCTACAATGACAAGTTACTATCACAATACAACTGAAATAGTGCTAATGTGGGCATTCCCAATACTATAGCATAAGAAAAACTTAATTGGAATCATCTTTTTTAATATTTACTTCTTCCTAAGACCAAAGTTACAGTCTATGATGTATCAAAATTCAACATCACATAATATGAAAACTGAAACTATATGCATGTCTTTATTGTGAAACAATTTGACTATTTCACTGAAATAGATTATCAGACAACAAGCTATATACATATATATATATACACAAGTCAACATTATATAAAATTATGTACATAATATAGTTTCTATTGACAAAAGCAAATTCCTTTGAGTAAAATTATCTTCTGTTACTGTTCCTTTACAGTATATACTAACAATGAAATATCCTAAAAAGCATGCCACATACAACCTATTGGGGGTTTTTTTAAATTATTATTCATGGTTATTTACAATTATTTTGAAACAAACAGATGACATCAACAGATGATATTTTATACAAAAACTTTGCTCAAGTTAAAAGAAACAAAAATTGCTCCATCTGATGAAACACTATTGATATCCTAACTTTAAAACAAGGTTATGCTATGCCCTTGTCACGTTCATGCATAAAGTGTATTAACATTACTCATTTTTGCCATTGTAAAAGATTATCCATCAGCATAAATAGTTGATAATATTGTATAAATTTCTAATTTTTTAGAAGATGTTAATGTAACTGATGACATGGTGCAATAATGATATAAAATAGACTTTATAAAGTTTTGTAAGAATGCCAATAAAGCATAGATACAAAAATCAACTCATTTGCATAAAAAATCAACCAAAATCCAATTAAGGATTGATTGCAATTTTTGTTTGATTCATGAAGAAATAACCTCAATCAGGTTGTACACACCGGGTTACGCAAGGGTGTGTACATCCTGATTGAGGTTATTTCGAATGAACCGAACAAATAATTTCGATCAATCCTTATAAATTAATTCAAACTTTTTTTGCTATGATATTGAAAAATATATTAATTTTTTCAAAATAAGGCAAATAATCGGAAATAAATTTAAATAACATCAAAGGTGCCTCATTTAAAGAAAATCACCTATGACAACGGCACCCGACACCTTGAGAACGATGTCTATTTTTCGATTCCGTACATTGACAAATAACCTCAACTTTTTAAACCAATCAAAACACGTATAAAATGACATGTGACTCTAAAATTAATTTATTTCGTCTTGTTCATAATTTTTTTCCCTTTTCAGTAGGGAGTATAAAAATGTAAATTAAAAAAATCCAATGCAGACAAATTATTGAATTTTCAAAGACAGAATAATTGGGACAATTTACCCCTATACAAGAACTGTCAGCATGAATTGTGTGACTATAGATTACTCTTAATTCAATTAAACTATACATATTTAATGAAGGCAAATACTGGTGTATATATAATATATATACAATTTCAGAAAACAAGCTATAGAATTAATTTCTGTATTGTGTCTGTCAAAATCATGTCTGTCATTAAATATAACCAATCAATTTGCTTAATTATTACTTATTATATTAATCAAATATTTAATCAAATATGTTGACCATGATGAACCTCATTAAAATGTTGATATGAACCAACACCTAGTCTGGGCTGCACAAACCTTGATTAAATTTAAGTCCCAAGTCAAACTTAATTGGCACTTAAAATTATTTGAAATGTATCTGAAATTAATTTACACTTTAGGTTTAATTGAGACTTAAATTTAATTGAGGCATGTGCAACCCAGTCCTGGTATGTGCAAATCCGTTACAATCCCAGAAGTGGATACATAGATTCTCCACCTGCTACCAGTGGATTACGAAATGTCTTACTTGAGAATTTTAAATTTTAAATATCGAGACATTTAACTACTGCAGTGATTAAAAATATTACCATAATTTAACAAACTGGTTAAACACACTTAGAATAGGAGAATACTTTTTTTTCTTTGAGGATATTAAAAATATGGATAATAAAATTAGTGAACAGCTAAAGGTGGGAGATTGATTTTATTTTTTTCTACCTCTAAGGATATCAGCAAGTACAGGCAATTAAAGAGAACATCTTCTGTATTAAACATTACATAAGATGGCTGGCACAGACAATACAAAAAATTAATAGAAATTAGTTTCACAGGTTCATTTGTAGATATCTACATTGTATTACTGACAATTAAGAGGCAATTATCTAACTACACAGTCATCAAAAACCTCCTCACGTAGAGTGAATATATTCTGTACTCAACCTCCCAACTAATTAAACAAATATATAAACAGGTCTACTGTGAGGTTAATTCACGTAAAATTATATCCATTATCGGAAAATCAGCTGCAAAAACATGGCACACAAGGTTGATTGGTCTAGAGCATTAATATTGTTTCCTAGTAATGTAATTAATAATGAAATAATAATAGATACATCATACGATCATAAAACCCATTTAGTTTTAGCTATTAAAAACACCCACCTGAATATGACGACCCCCACGATACATATGGACAATATAAAATATTAATTTGAAATGTTTGATGTGTTCTGATGGTAGAAACAATTCAATTTATCCTGATTTAAATTACTGTTTCATATTTTAGTAAAAGCTATCGTAACTTTTGCTTGCCAATATTTTTAACATTCACTAACGGTTGTATATGTATGTTCTTGTCGTTATAAATAATATCTTCAGACTGGGAAGACATTATCACTGAACCAGTAAACCTCCGACTATGAATATTACATGATACAAGGTAACAGACCTCTGTATATGTCATAAAATACATTGTTCTTTAAAACTAGACGTCATTACATAAGTAAAGTCTGAAAGAATAAATATATCTGTAAAGATCAAAGGTCAATATTCCTTGTAAAAATCAAAGGTCAATACTTCTTGTAAAGATCAAAGGTCAATACTCCTTGTAAAGATCAAAGGTTAATGCTCCTTATCATTGGAATTTTTTCTTCATAAAGATTGAATATTTTTCTCCATTTAGACTTTCTGGATCGTCATGCCTGTTCTTATAAAAACAGATTAGAAAACCATAATTATGATACTTGTTTCTGATAAACAGTGTTTATTTAATTAATAAGCTAATATTAGAAATCTGATGGGATAAAAATATTAACGATAATTAAACGATAATTAATATATAAAAGTACTATAGAATGAATTATACAAGTGTTTTTATTTTATCAAAATATCACCGACTACAATTATTTTGCCGATTTTAGATCCTATATTTATGATATTTTTAGACTGTTTTTTGCTGTTGAGGGTTAGGGTTATGGTGTTTAACACCACTTTCAACAATATTTCAGTTATATTGTGGCGATTTATTGAACTAATTACATAATCACTGGGGTTTTTTTTCTTGTTTTATTTCATTGACAAGTCATGGGAATAACATTTAGGCCAAGGAAAACAATATCTGTGTTTCCTGTAACATTCTTAGAAGAAAATAGAGTAGGTAGGTTGGGAAACCTTTTGTTTAATATTTACCTAGGTTACATACAGGACAAGAATCTGACTTTAAATAGTGCCTGTCCAAAAATGGCAATAAAAACATCAGGAAAGGCACTTAAAACTAAGGTAGGCAGGGTTAGTGGAAACATTGTTGTTTTTCTTTTTGCCTCATTGTTACCTTTTAAACCAATATATTTTCAAAGTGTTGTAATATGCATAAATTAACAATAAACATAGTTTGTTGTGGTTTTTTTTGCCTTATTGCAACCTTTTAAGCAATTATATTCTCAAACTGTTGTAATTTGCATAAATTAACAATAAACATAGTTTTTTGTGGGTTTTTTTTATTTCGTTATTGTTGCCTTTTAGATAATTATATTTTCGAACAGTTGTAATTTGCATAAATTAACAATAACAATATAATATGAAACAATATAATATACTATGTATATATAATTCAATAGCTGACATATATCCATGCATACTTTCACACTTCATCCAATCCAAACACTTTAATTATTTATTGCACAATTTAATTTTTTTACAATAGTCATCTAAAAGCAAACAACTAAATTATTCATACAATTCTTCAATTAACACTATTTTTCACAACAATAGCAGCTTTAAAGGGCTGACATTAATATTAACATGAATAACAGTTTAGGTTCTAAGACAATACTCAAAGATCAGTGAGAAATGACTGATATCACACATTCCCAATTCAATCAAATTTTAAATCTATCAATCGTGTTTAAAATGATCCATTCTGTTCTTTGTGCCTTGACATTCCTTCAAACTACGTAGTTTACAAAAATAATATATAAAAAAAAAAACACAAAATAAAACAAAATATTTTTTTTTTCTTTCAGTATTGTAAACGTTCCAAGAAGTATGTAGCGACTGACTGATTTAAAGGTGAATTTAAATGTGAAAAAAACACATAGACATCACAAACAAGCTGGTAATATATTATTGTATCAAACCAATGTATATATACCTACACAGCTAACAAACTAGCACCAGATAACAAGGTCGCTCAAATTTTGATAAAATTTAAAATCAAATATTTAATATTTCTTAAATAAGTGAAATAATAAAATTTTCTGAAATATTAATTGAAATGTGTCACATTCATTATAAAGAAATATTTCATATCAAAATGTTTTATTCATTTATAAAATCTGTAATAAAAGTAGAGTTATCTGTCCTTGTTATCATTAGAATCCACATATATCTGTAAGTTACTATAATCTTCTAATGTTGAGTTGGCAAACCTTATCAAGATGTCATCTGAAAGAAAATATTTTGTGTAATTATAATTATGTAATACAGGTACCCCTCTAATAAGGCCACTCCTATCAAATGCCACCCTTCTTTTGAGGCCTGATTTCTACTGCAGGCCACTCCTATCAAATGCCACCCTTCTTTTGCAATCGTAACTACTCGGCCATTCTCGCTACCCTGCAAATAACCTTGTATGCATTAGGCGTATAAATCGCACTACTTTTCACATGTCAGTTACATGAAAGTTTGATAAAGTTATATTTTAAACAATTTTTTATATTTCAATTAAAGTTTTCATTAGTTTTGCATGATTAGATTTTACTTAGTATGTCTTCCATATTGGATTTTCGTGGACTATATTTTTGTGCGGCTTAACTTAACTTAACTTCCGGCAAACAATTTAAGAAGAATTTCTACTATGTACGTACAAGGTTATTTGTAGGGTAGCGAGAATGGCTGAGTAGTTACGATTGCCTTCTTTTGAGGCCTGATTTCTACTGCACTAAGACTGACATGGTAAAAACTACTAAATTGTCCTCTGAAGAGAGATGATCTTTTTATCAGGATAGACTTCAGATGCACTAAGATATTAATTAATACTGCTAAATTACCCCCTCAAGAGAGCACTTTTACAAGGTGATTTTTTCATTGAAGAAGGGATGACCTTATAAAAGGGGAAGACAACTGTAATATTAACCCTTAATTTCAGTGTCTAATAATGGAAGATTAATTGATCAAGTTTGATTGCCAAAAACAAATGGGAGATAATCGAAAGTGGAAGAAAAGTTTGCCTCTCAACAGAACTTTAGTAACCATTTTTTATCAAATAATTTCTCATTAGGAGCTGCTAGAAGTTGTGTTTTGTTCCACTGAATATAGGGTCTTAAAGAAATATATGTTTAAAACGACTTTCAATAAGTGGCTGAGGAATTTTGTGTTCAATGATCTCATATAAGAATTCTGTTTTGACTCTGAACTGAAATTTGACTAACAGTTTGCTTTCAGTAGAAGCATGGATATAACATATGTTTTACGTGATAACTGTTTTTGCTTATTACATACTACATGTTTTAAACATATACATGGGTCGTCGTGGTCGTGATCGCATGGTAGTTGGATTTACAACTACCTGTGCAATCAGTGCCGCTCACTACTAAATTTGTGAGATCGAACCCTGCTCATGGTGAGGTGTACTCGATACAACATTATGTGATAAAGTTGGTCAGTTACTTGCGGCAGGTCGGTGGTTTTCTCTGGGTACTCCGGTTTCCTCCACCGATAAAACTGACCACCACGATATAACTGAAATATTGTTGAAAGTGGTGTTAAATATCATAAATCAAACAAAACAAAACCATCAGCATATACATATTTAAAGGGAAACTTCGCAAAAAAAATATTTTTTTATATGTTTTTCCTGATGTATAAATATGGATGTTTATATGTATATTAGCATTTTATTATGTTGGATAAGGGAATGAAATTGATCTTAAAATTCGGTCAACGATAGATGGATGTCGCCATTTTGATAGCATCTGGATACCAATTATCACGTGATGTCTAAATACCACCACCCCCCAAAACAAGCGTGACAAACCGGGGTCCTTATTCAGTGTCGATATGGCTTGTCGGGCGTAATTCTTTTTATTTTTCTTATTATTCTAAATATATGAATTTATTACACAATCACTTTTTGCAGATTTACGTTTTGTTTCTATATACTTATGGCAAAACAAACGAATCGGAGAAAACGGTCCGTCTTTAATGAGACACATTTACAAAAGATTTTTTTTCGAAAATTGAAGAACTACGAAATTATGTGAAAAAAAAAGAATGGACATCGGAACAATGCCATGAATTCGTAAAAAAATTAAAATAGGCCTATACTACAGGGCAAAATTGTTTTAATGATATTATGTATAAGATCGCACTTTGTAATCAAACGTTCATGCACTACAATAAATCTACACATAAGCTCTGCTTCTTAGCTAAAAGCACAAAAAGTTACAGGGTAGGAAGCCATAAAATTGAGAGGATTATGTAAACATATTTGTAATAGTTTTCATTTGACAATTACAGACGATGCGTATTATAAATACTTTTAAAGTTTATTATACAAAACTTCAGGGTACATCTTTTACGTAATATAATAATTTGTTTATGGAAATACAATATTCTTATTCGCCAACAGTAAAAAGATTATCTGTTTTCATAACGGTTATTTCTGATTTGAACAAAGCGTAACATATAATATGTCTCTGCGTAAAGAAAACATTTTTTGTTTATTTTAATCACGTCTTTCGAACTGGTGGACCCTTCTGATTAATCTCAGAATATTCATAAAAATTATGGTTGTTGTTTTTATAAGGAAAAATTGCATACGAATGGTTTTTGTCTATTTTGCTTTTTGGGGTTTGCAAGAAGAATTTTCTACCCTGCCCTGTTCACCCTGCTTTATTTCATAATTTTGGTTGTTGCTATATCATTCTGATGAGGCACAAAAAAAATCAAGATAAAAATGAACAATTCAATATAACTTACGATCAATGTTAATCTTAAGATTTTTTTGTGAAAATAGCCCCAGAATCATTGCTGCATCAGGCGCGGATCCAGCAGTTTTGAAAACGGGGCCCCAGGCTCTTGTTTGCCAATTACCCAATTTATACACGAATTTTACTAAATTGTCGAACACCCCCTTAATCCGCCAGTGTGCATTAATATGCACCCATTCCTAATGTATACTTGATCAGGGTCATGTATTTTGATCATCTATTAGAACCTTTAAAATGTGCATTGCATCTCCTATTCTAGTCAAGGGTACCGTTAACGGGTCACAAAATGTGTATTGCGTTTCTGATTATTGCCAAAGATTGTGACACATGTATTCAAGTATACGGTCAGAGTCCCGTCGACCGGATGTAAAATGACACTTGTATATTCTGCCTGGCGACTTCCTGTGTGGACCTAAATTCATTACGCAATATTAGGTGCCCTGCTGAGTGAACCGGTGTGAATGTACCTGTCGTTTTCAGAATGAAAATAAAAATAAGTAAATCCCGCCTTTCACTTCTTATTTCAGGAATTATTTGCCTTAATTTATTGAAGAATAAAATATTTAAAATTAAAATATGGTCTCTCGCTTCTGAAAATACCTGAAAAATATAAGAAATATATTTTCCGCATAATATTTTACGTTTCGCTCATCAAAAATGACAAATAAACAAAAAAAGGAAAAGAAATTAACATTTTTAAATCACTTGCTCGCTCCAACGTTTTTAGCACAAAATCCGAAGAACAAGAAGTAAATTTGGTGTGGCCTAATCTCTGTATATGTTGACTGCTCTTCATCTGTTTATACCGCTCATGATCATGATCTCTTCCGAACTTTGTCTGAATGAATATCAGTGGATATCAAAATTATAGGTCAAGTTTGCTTACGGGGTTCCGAGCTGAAAAAAATCATATATTTAGGTTTTGTGCCTTCTGGGGGTCACTAAGCAAAGAGGTTTTTTTTTCTTTAAACACTAACTTTGTAAACTCAGTTGCCACCTGATCTCCTAACCTTTAATTTTTAGTTCTTTAATTAAAATTAAAACATCTTTTATGAACATCGATCGTTAAAATTGTGAATACATATTAATTATGATGAGACAGCTATATATAAACTATAGTGAGGCCAATTTGGCGCCTCTAATAATGAAAACTTATAATTTCAAGGATGGTGTATACTTTTTTATCATCTAAAACATAATTACAATTATAATTGTTCCTGTTATTTCAACATTATATTTATTCTAATGTTTTAAAAATATTTTATCTTTAATAAATAATAAACGATCTACCAACTCGTCTTGGAAAGCAAATAGTGTGTATTCAAATTCCCATTTTATTAATCCGATCAATACACAAGTTACGCGTTGTCAAAATTATCCATTATATTTTTCAGCACATTAGCAGTAAAACAAAATGAACATAATTGTAAAAGGGATCCTACATATAGTGAATATAGGCGACTGTTGTAAAACACTCTTTCCGTTGTAAATATAAAGGAAACAAGATATGATTATAATCTCACGATTATGAAGTCTCCCAAACCGGCCACAGACAACCGGTGTAAAAAATAAATTAAAAGCTACCTTTGAAATCGAACATGTTGAATTTTTGCGGTATTGTGGTGGCCATTTTGAAAATGGAGACCGGTAGAAATTTTTCAATGTCGGGAATCAATTCAGGACGTTGAAATCGGACAATGTTGAATTTGTGCGGTATTGTGGTGACCATTTTGAAAATGGCGACCTGTAGAAATTTTTCAATGTTGGCAATCATTTCGGGACATCATAATCTACCCACATATGAAATGTCGTTGAAATCGGACAATGTTGAATATTTACGGTATTGTGGTGACCATTTTGAAAATGGCGACCTGTAGAAATTTTTCAATGTTGGCAATCAATTCGGGACATCATTATTTACTCACATATCAAATTTTGATAATATCGAACAATGTTGAATTTTTGCAGTATTGTGGTGGCCATTTTGAAAATGGTGACCGGTAGAAATTTTTCAATGTTGGGAATCAATTCAAGACATCATTATCTACCCACATATCAAATTTTGATGATATCGGGCAATGTTGAATTTTTACCGACCATTTTTTATACCGTGTTTTGGCAGCCATTTTGAAAATGGCAGACATCTCAAAAATTTTGAAAACCCAGAATTGCTCCTCTAATGGTGACCTATCACTACGTCAAATTTTATGTCTCTATCATTATTCATTTAGAAGTTATCAACATTAATGTACGAAATTTCAACTTTCCCATAGGATTCTATAGTAACCCCTCAAAATATGACTTTGACCCCCTTTACCACAAAGTTGAAAACTTTAGGACCAACTAGAAACATATATCTATAACTCCACAAAGTTTCATGAAATTCTGTCCAGTAGTTCCTGAGATCTGCCGTGGACAAGTTCATGGTCCGCAGAAAGAAAGGAGAAAGAGAAAGAGAAAGAGGAGAAAGAGAAAGAGAATAAAAAATAAAAATAATAATAATAATAATAAGAAACGGAGCAAAAACAATAAGTCTCCCAAACTTTGTTTGGGAGACTTAATGAAACACTTTGTTCATTTAAAATAGTTGTTTGTCAAAAAGGTACGTAGCTGTTCACTTCAGTATTTAATTTTCCAACGATTATTAGATTTAAATTACAGTCCTCTGAGCACTTTAAATGAAGCGAATTTAACATCAGCGATCCAGACTTTAAATTTCAATCCCACAATGCAATTATCGGGCTAAAACGTCACAACCCATGAAAAAATTCGAAATTGAAATTACAAATTTGCGATTTGCTTCGTTATTTGTGGAAATATGTCGATAAAACTTTGTGAATATGTATTTTATATCACCAGGAACATATTTAGCTAACATGTAAAAAATCACGAAGCTTCCCCTTAAAGTCAATAAAAAATATTACTAAAATGATTACTTTTTTTTTAAACTTTTTCTGTAATGAAATACATACCTTCTCTGTTGTAATCTTCTTATCGAATCAACTTGTTTACTAAGATTTTGTCGTAAAAGTGTTAAACTTTCCTATTAAAATAACACAATAAATTCATATAAATCATATGTCTACAATATACATATCATGTAATTAATCAATGTTTAGGTGTTTAAATGGCCATTAAAGGTATTATCTTCCTCTTTTATTTAATGGATCAATGTTTTATTTATTAGTTAGTATTTATTTTCATCTATTATTTAGAAAGGATAAGGATGTAAATGAACATGAGAGACTATCCAACTTTACACTAAGACACAAATTAAATGAACAGCCCTGTTATTGCTGTTCTACATGCAGTGCCGTATTTAGAAAAGAGAGGCCCTATCCTATACCACTTGTGAAGGGCTCCCAATTCCCCAACTTCATGACTGGAGGAAGATGGAAGTGTGTTTAATCAATTTCAATAAAGGCAAAGATGATGAGGGGTGTTTAAAATTCTGCAATATTCTGAAATGGAGTGCAACTGTGTAAGGAAAATTATTGAAGGGTTGTTTAGAAAGTACAGTACGTTATGACAGCATAAGTGTGAAAGTCCAATAACAGTGTTAAAAATATTATACACCTTGGCCGGAGACCCTAGGCTTCAGTTTGTCCAGCCTATGTGTAAATCTAGCACTGTCTACGTGCATCAACATTATTAATCTATTATTTAGAAAGGATACAGATGTAAATGAACATGAGAGACTATCCAACTTTACACTAAGACACAAATTAAATGAACAGCCCTTTTATTGCTGTTCTACATTTCACAGTCACAATAGGGTCTTCTACAATGAGAATACTTCATACCCTATAATGAGTGTGAAACGGCCCCTAGACTGCAGATGAGCGGTACTCTTAATTTTAACTGATAAATCAAATGCTACATCTGGGCCTCTTGATTATGTTAATACTTGAAGTAAAGAATTTTATTTCCGAGATGCCAAGTTATCAACAAGAAAACAAACTAAGGTTGAAGTAATCTTACAAATTCATTTTCATTTATTTTGATCTTCTGTTAAAAAACTTTTTTTAATCTCCACCACTTGATTTACATAACTTACGACTGATTTTAAATTATTAGATCAGAAAACATATGTTACTTTAATAATATTTCAACTATCAAATGTATCTACTATTATCATTACGATCTAAATATCGTCACTTGAAAATAACAGTTAACACAAACGGGTCGATAATAACTATATGTTCATATCGGAAGATTAAAGTCTTAGAATAAGTTTGTTCTTTGTTTTTGTTTTTTGCTTGCTGGTGTTTAATGCCACTTTCTGTTTAAACAATATTTCAGTCATATCGTGGCGGTCAGTTTTAATGGTGGAGGAAACCAGAGTACCCAGAGAAAACCACCGACCTGTCCCAAGTCACTGACAAACTTCATCAAATAATGTTGCTCACCTCGCCCTGATCGAGATTTGAACTCACAACATCAGTAGAATAAGTTTGAAGCCCAGACTTCTTGACATTTATAATGTACTAGGAGACGGTTCAGGTTTAACAGTTTTTATATTAGATACATGTTGTTTTGACATCCAGATATTGTTCCTTTATCACAGGATGTGTTGATTTGTCAGTTAGACAAAATATGTTTAACATAACAATTCTGTATAGTCTTGTCTTCAATCATCAATTTGTTTCAAAATCAATATTAAATATGCTAGATGCATTTTTACCAGACAGACTGTTCATAATTTGATATGAAATTATTCATACTGAGTGCTTCCTTCATATTTCTTTTTTTTTTAAACTCGAAATTAATTACTTGATGACTTGAAATAAAATTACTGATTACTGTGGTTTTATTTATTTTCAGTGGAGGAAACTAGCGTTAGATTTATTGAGTTTAAGGCCACTTTCAACAATATTTCAGTTATATCGTGGCAAGTCACTGACAAACTTTATCACATAATGTTGCATTGGGTACACCGCCCCATTAATGGGGTTCAAACTCACAAATTTAGTGGTGATAAGCACTGATTGCACAGGTGGTTGTAAATCCAACTACCATACGACTACGACAGCCCCATCAATGGTGTTAATTTTCATGGATTGGAATAAAGTAAGAAGTTTGTTGATATTTAAATTCATTGTTTTGATACTGGTTAATGACTTCTTTTGTTAAGCATGCTTTTTGTTGTGCACTAAAAATCTTGTGGTTTGATGATACTCACAAAAACTTGGTATTCAATGAATAAAAATGAATTTGAAATATAAACAGTCTGGTTTGATGATACACACAAAAAATTGGTATTCAACAAATAAAAATGAATTTGCAGTATAAACAAAATCTAAAAATCTAGTAACTGTTTAAAAAAGTAGAACAGATAAACAAAACAGCTGTCCATTCAATTATATCTTCTCATTTTACATTCTCATAAATTATAAAACATCACCCACCGAAGGACGTTAAACTGTTGACAAAAATCTGGACAAAATTATGTGGCTACAGATTACATCACCGAAGGACATTAAACTGTTGACAAAAATCTGGACAAAATTATGTGGCTACAGATTACATCACCGAAGGACATTAAACTGTAGAAAAAATCAGGTCAAAATAATGTGGCTACAGATTACATCACCACAAGTCAATAAGAAATTAATCTATACAAATCACTCAATTTACAGCTGTAGGTGTCATATTGTTATCTGTTTATCAATTCTACAGATGGCCAGGGTCACGGACAACCATGATGGTCAATTGACATCCCATACCAAACAACATTTTTATCGTCTATCCATTACACAAATAATATCGAAAAAATGTCAAATCACGACTTTGGATTTGAATAATATTGGCAATGTGTAAATCATCACACCTAATTTGCATAATATCATCATCATTTATAAATGATTTTTGGTCGCATATTGATATATGATTTCCAATAATGTGATAATTTTTATAGCGATTCATTGACACTTCTTGCCTCTCGCTTGCAAATTGCTACGACTCATAAATTAGCTGCAGATATTCCCTGTCATTACTGTTTTATAGCAAGTCAAAACTTTACAAAGGTAGGGTAGTACATATGATCTCAGGCATCAGTTTACTGTCAACTGTAGGGGGAAATATCAATAAATAAATATTGAGAAATGAATTATATAATACCATTTTCTTATATAAAAAAAAAACATTAATCAGAAAACAGTTGATAAATATAAAAAAAAAATTAGCTTTCGTAAGATTTCTTAGACGATGTCAATGAAATTAAGGTACAGACAAATTATCAAGGCTGGGGAAATTATTGCCCAATAAAATCCAACACATCTAAAGTAGAATACCGTGAAATTTGTCTAATCCGAACGTCATTGGGACCAACTTCTGTGTTAGATTTATACCAGACAGGTTTATACCAGTTTATACAGGTTAAAATAACAAAGATTTCCTACATTAGGACTTCCTTTGAAGTTCATTTTATACAGGAATCTGTTTTATTCAGCTATTAGCTGTTTGGTTTTTTTGAAAGTTTTCCCAATAATTGTTGTATATTTATTTGTACTAAGATTCATCCTAACATTTTCAAAGAAATCCTTTTTTTTTGTAAGGGCTGTTCGTTCTGTAATTGTTGTATATTTATTTGTAATAAGGTTCATCCTAACATTTTCAAAGAAATCCTTTTTTTTTGTAAGGGTTGTTCGTTCTGTAATTGTTGTATATTTATTTGTACTGAGGTTCATTCTAACATTTTCAAAGAAATCCTTTTTTTTGTAAGGGTTGTTCGTTCTGTAATTGTTGTATATTTATTTGTACTGAGGTTCATCCTAATATTCTCAAAGAAATCCTGTCCTCATCTATTTCATTAGTATCAGATGGACAGACTTTTCATTTGTTGTTCTTTGTAGAACACAACATTCCATAAACCAAATGACTTACACATCTCTAGAGCTAAGGTTGATCACAAATATGTATATTTTTACATCTTGAACCCTTCTTTTTCTAAACCAAAAAAATTCTTTAATAAAATCTTAATCATAGTCAGTGGATAATGAATATTCACCACTTCCAATTTTCCCTATATATTTCATACAAAAGCATGTTTTTTTGCTTTTTTTAATTCTCCTTACGTCATGTTTCAATCAATTATAATAAATTTTTCACTTTTAATTTCATTTCATTACATTTTATTCATACTTAAATTTAACGATTTCAACACAGTTCTGACACTGATGTATATTTTTGGTTTTCATTTTATTATTTTCAATTCTTGAAGTTCAAAAGTGATATAATTATTTAGTAGTTTGTGATGTTCAAATTAAGATTTTCATTTAACTCGAAAATTTTTGAAAATCTTAAATAAATAAATAAAAAAATTAAAAAAACATCAAAACAATTTTTGTAATAAAGTGAAATTGATCAAGAAATAACGTCTGTATAATTAAAAAAAAATTGTGGTTTTATCTGAAGTGTATAAGAAATAAATCGAAAGTGACAAATACTTATGTTAACTGACAAGAGCTTACAAACAAAACACTAAGTTTTCTACTTAAAACACAAACAAAATACTTAAGTTTTCCACTTAAAACACAAACAAAACACTTTAACTTTTCTACTTAAAACACAAACAAAACACACTTACAAGTTTTCTTCTTAAAACACAAATAAAACACTTTAAAGTTTTCTTCTTAAAACATACATTGTAACAGGAAAAATATCATTCTTGAAGTACATATTAATTATGGTGTAAAACTTTAATCAACAGAAGGTACTGACTGATCTGTACTGCCTGTAATACAGTCCAACCTTCTATAGTGACCACCTCTATTAAACAATAACTTGTAATTATATGACATTAATTTCAATGTCCCTTTACAGAGCATTTCATATCAATTAAATCTGTATCCAGTAACCACCTGTCTTATGTGACCACTCTATTTCAATGTTCCCTTGGAAGGTCACATAAGATAGGTTAGACTGTACTTACATTTTCCTCCCTTATTTGATTATATTCCTCCGCCATTCTGGTACTACTTTGCTGGTTTTGTTCATCTATTTCACATTCTTTGAGTAAATCGTTTCTGCAACAACAACAAAAATACCAATTTTCAAACTTTTATTATAACAAATTTCACAAAAAACCAATGGTTTTGTGGACAATTAATCAAAGACACTGCTAAAATATTCACAATAATAGTTGGTATAAACCTGAATTCATGTCATTTAGGGAAATAAGATTCTATAGATGAATCTTTATTTTCTAAATGTGTTTTGACAGCATCCTGTTTATTGTCAATGGCATTTCAACTATAACTGATAAAACTGAATTTTATTATTTAAACAAGGGCAACGCAAAACGTGGCATATCCCCTCGCCTAAAAATTTGACCTTGAAAATCAATAGGGTTCCAGATTCTCTTAAGGACTAAATATGTACAAAGTTTGGTCAAAATCCATTGAAGGATGTTGATTCTAGAGTGTTCACAAGGATGTTACAGGGTAAAAATTAGACCCTGTGACCTTGACCTTTGACCTATGACCTTGAAAATCAATAGGGTTCCAGAATCACCTAAGGACTAAGTATTTACCAAGTCTGGTCAAAATCCATTGAAGGATGTTGATTCTAGTGTTCACAAGGATGCTATGTGGTAACAAATTTGACCCAGACCTTTGACCTTGAAAATCAATAGGGTTTCAGATTGTCTTAAGGACTAAGTATATACCAAGTCTGGTCAAAATCCATTGAAGGATGTTGATTCTAGAGTGTTCACAAGGATGTTACAGGGTAAAAATTAGACCCTGTGACCTTGACCTTTGACCTATGACCTTGAAAATTAATAGGGTTCCATATTCTCTTAAGGACTAAGTATGTACCAAGTTTGGTCAAAATCCATTAAAGGATGTTGATTCTAGAGTGTTCACAAGGATGTTACGGTAGGACGGACGGTAGCGTTACTATATCCCTTCGTAACTTCGTTGGCAAGGGGATAATAAATATGGCCATCATGTCAAATCCCTTTATTACTTCCTTTATAAGAATGTTCATGCTCCAAAACAGGAAAATGAGCCATCTAATCTTCATTTTTGACTCAAATTGTGAAAAGAAAACTTAAACAGTGATGGTCAACAATTCCACCAATATCAACAAAACGAACAATCCCCCCTCATCTGAACTCACTGAACCCATGAAAGACCATGACACATGATTCACGTCCTGTGTTGGGACAGGCACAAAATATGCATAAGTACGTTGTGGTCTTTTTTGTGCTCAATGATTTGGGGTGACTGAGAGGTGGTTGTTTGTTTTGTTGACATTGGTTGTATTTGTGAATGACCATCACTGTTTAAACTTCCTTTTCCTGACGACGCCTTCCGAGATGACGAAACAAGTAGAGCAATAAAACACATATGGCATCAATATTTCTTAAACGTTGTTGTCGCTCTTAATACAATTCGTTTCATAAGGCGAAAAAAGAATAAATGTCACAATCTCCCACGTAAACAAGAATGTATTTAGAAAAAAAAAAAAACTTTTTTAGAAGACTTCTACAATGACGTTGTTGCTGTTTGAATTTGTGTAAACTCAAAAGCATGAATGAGGAAATGACTGAAAACATGAGAAATACGTCAACAGCCAGATATAACAGTAAAAATCTGTCAATAGTCAATTGTAAGTCATTGTTACCACGGTCATCTTAAATTACATCACATAAATAAGAGTCACGTCTTTTAATCCATTTCATTGACGTCATTCTATTGTTCAAACCATGAAATATATTTTCAGGAATGGACAGTTTATATAATTACTTTTTCATTATGTGACATTTCTTTAATCAATGAAATTTTATGCTTGCTTTCCTTTTTTACAAATTAAGCATTTTATAACACATGTATATCAGATATGGCTAAATAGCATACAAATATTGAAGAAAAGTTATAAATAACATATTGGTTAAATAGCATAGTATTAAAATCATAGATATCTAATATAGTGTGCACAATAACAAAGCATTTCTGGAATAGTTTTCATCGGGTAAGCCAATATTCAAAATACTGGAAAGACAAATAATTTAAAAGCCTTTGTGAGCATGTAAAACAAAGGCCCTAAACAGAATAGTCAAAAATGGCAAAGGTTACATGGAACTGAGCTCACGTTATAACATTATGGACTGCCTTTTAGAGTTTATATTCCTGATTTAGAACACATACACATTTTCAATGTTCAATACGATATATCATATCAACTTGACAACTGTGTAAATAAGTCTAACTCGACTAGAATAATCAATCAAGCAGACCACTGTGCTGATAAATATGCTGGAAAGGTTAAATATAGACCAGAACCCAGAGCCAGGTCTGTCAATCAACTTCACAATTTTGTTTTAATCACTGGATTGGATATCCAAGGTAAGCCTAGGTCATTAAATAGAAACAGATACTCCATGGAGCCTGTCATCCTTCACTTAAAAACCGTTGCTCCATGTTGTCAAAGAAAAAATGGCGCCCGTCACCCTTCACTTAGATACAGTTGCTCCATGCTATCAACACAATTTTATCAATACTAGCATTTTTCAATATAAAAAATTTCATAGTTAGCAAGGTTTTAAATTTTTTTGCATTTTCAAATTTTCTCCATTGTATTCAAACTCTATTCAATATTCTTGTTTAAACTTTCTAATTATAATTGTTGTCTAAATAATACAAAGAACACAATTCTCTGAAAATATTCATAGATTATTCCTGCAACATTTGTCTGTTACAATGACATAAAGGATGTTGTTTCATATTTAAGCAAATCATAAATTATTATACTAAATGGTGACCATATTGGATATCAGACTAGAACGAAATAAAGGTTAAAAATGATGTCATCCCTGATGTCATCCAATTATTTTTCAATGGTCTTCTTGAGAAACCAGGACATAAGGTGATAAAACATTTGATAATGAAAAACTGGCCAATCATAATACTGTATCTAATACATTACAGAGTTTTGATTGGTTGATATTGGAGAATGAGTATGAAATTCATGCTAGAAAGTTTAATGAACGTAAGCCAGGTTAAGAAACATTTGTGGGAATTAAATATGATTTAAATTAATTTTTGTAATAATTGAAGTATTGCTTCTTTTCTTTTTAAACTATCATAATCAAAATGAAAAAGTAGGTCATATGAATCAATGGAAGAACAATATTAGAAATCTATAAAGAAAGAAGGTGACCCATGTTATGGAAATTATTTTGAATACTAAAAAAAACATTAAGAAAAACAAACACCCCCCCACCCCCCCTCCAAAATAAAATCACAAAAATGCATGCATCAAATACAGTACCAAGAATATGCATTGAGACATAAATTAACTTTAATAATAAATGTACTTTTCATGAGAGAAAAAAACATATTAATGAGTTAAAAATATTCCAACATCCCCCACAATTCTCATTAGTATAATTAGAAACTGTTTCCCTTTTCAACAGTTCAATTAACACAATATTTGTACATTAGTTATATACCAATGCACAATACCTCCCCTAATAATGACCTCAAATATTTCCAAACATTTCATTTCAATACACAATACCTCCCCTAATAATGACCTCAAATATTTCCAAACATTTCATTTCAATATACAATACCCCCCCTAATAATGACCTCAAATATTTCCAAACATTTCATTTCAATACACAATACCTCCCCTAATAATGACCTCAAATATTTCCAAACATTTCATATCAATGCACAATACCTCCCCTAATAAATAACCTCCAACATTTCCAAGTATTTCATAAATTAAGAAACATGTTTTCAACAATTTTTTTTCATGGACAAGGAGAACCATAGTCATTCTTGGGAACCCATAAGAAACGTGCAATTAGTTTACCACGAATCGGGTGAACCTAAACATTTGCCACCTTTCAACAGCTACTAATATGATATATATAGTCATTAGTTAAATGACCATTGCTAAGATTCTACTAATAATTTCTTACACATATTGTCAACATCTGCCACAAGATTTAAACACAAACGATGTCTCATAGATGTCAATTATGATAAAAGTCTTGTACGACTTTGACGTAAATGTAATAAACGTCCGGAATTAGTCTTATTTCGGAAACAATCTAATTTTAATCTCTATAGATCTGCATTGTTTGTACAGCAGGCGGTTTAGATAATTCATTTTCAGCAAGTTGTATGAACATCGATAGAAAAGATTGAAAGTTTTAGGTTTTATCAATACCACTTATACGCCAATCCATTAAATCTAGTGGTAATCATAGAAAAGTTAAAACAAATTAACCCGCATTGAAAACAAGATATTCCAATTCTGCTTCTAATTCCTTCTTACAAAACTTTCTTAAACCGCACTGAAAACAAGATATTCCTTCAGTTTCCAATTCCTTCTTACAAAACTTTCTTAAATCTATTTCTGTATGAAATAAAAATATAGATATCAAATTTAATGTGGTGCACAGCCCGTTTCTGGAATAACCTTCTGCAGGCAAGATCAAATGATTTTAATAAAAAATATTTCTATTGTCTTATTAAAGTTCTTCTTGGTAAAAAACATGAATTTTGTCATTATAATAAAGTATTAAAGATAATTTGTATAACAACAGAAACAATAGAACTATGTGGATTTTTTTTTTTAATTAGATTTTTTTATTTTAATTTTTTTACAGGGGCCATCGTGGTCATGATCATAATCATAATTTACGATACAATATTATGTGATAAATTTTGTCA
This sequence comes from Bathymodiolus brooksi, assembly GCA_963680875.1. Classification (NCBI taxonomy): domain Eukaryota; kingdom Metazoa; phylum Mollusca; class Bivalvia; order Mytilida; family Modiolidae; genus Bathymodiolus; species Bathymodiolus brooksi. The sequence goes on along the minus strand of OY804581.1, from coordinate 89,514,929 downwards.
GTGACTTGCGGCAGGTCGGTGGTTTTCTCTGGTTTCCTCCACAAATAAAACTGACCACCACGATATAACTGAAAATTGTTGAAAGTGGTGTTAAACACCATAACTCTAACCTAATCTTATTTTTTTTTACAAAAAAGTAAGAAAGTAATGACAGTATACATAAAGTACAATACAATACAAATGTGAGAGATTAGAAAGAAAGAAATATTCAAAAAATGTATATGACAAAAACTGCAAACAAAATGGAAAAAAGTAACATCTTAAGATACAAGCATACTGTAATGCTAGTAGTTTGTTTTACTTCTAAGAATTACCATGTAGATTCAGAACTGAACTTGCTTAAAAAACAAAAATCTTTGAATTTGTTTCCGAGAATTCTTTTAATATACCTGTTTATTGGTGTGTTTTATGGGTGTTTTCATGTCATGTTTTAACAATATTTCATTCCTATCTAGCATAATGTTTATTGGTGTGTTTTATGGGTGTTTTCATGTCATGTTTTAACAATATTTCATTCCTATCTAGCATAATGTTTATTGGAGATATGCTGATAAATCAATCTGAAAAAAAATACAGTGAAATAATCTACAAAAGGGATCATTCATAAAAATTAACCAGTGTGATAAAAAATACTATTTATTTGATGGCATGTTGTTTTTATTACTATAGTGCTATAGCTATGATGGACTAGAATGATGCTATTTGTTAATATCATATAGTCAGCTAAATGATGTCAAATCTGTGTTTGTAAGAAAAGTTTGAAGATATCAAAGGGGTAATCAGAAGCAGTAAATCTAAGACACCAAAGGGGTAATCAGAAGCAGTAAATCTAAGACACCAAAGGGATAATCAGAAGCCGTAAATCTAAGATACCAAAGGTAGTAATCAGAAGCCGTAAATCTAAGATACCAAAGGTAGTAATCAGAAGCCGTAAATCTAAGATACCAAAGGGTGTAATCAGAAGCCGTAAATCTAAGACACCAAAGGGGTAATCAGAAGCTGTAAATCTAAGATACCAAAGGTAGTAATCAGAAGCCGTAAATCTAAGATACCAAAGGTTGTATTCAGAAGCCGTAAATCTAAGATACCAAAGGTAGTAATCAGAAGCCGTAAATCTAAGATACCAAAGGGGTAATCAGAAGCCGTAAATCTAAGATACCAAAATAGTAATCAGAAGCCGTAAATCTAAGATACCAAAGGTAGTAATCAGATGCCGTAAATCTAAGATACCAAAGGGGTAATCAGAAGCCGTAAATCTAAGATACCAAAGGTAGTAATCAGAAGCCGTAAATCTAAGATACCAAAGGTAGTATTCAGAAGCCGTAAATCTAAGATACCAAAATGGTAATCAGAAGCCGTAAATCTAAGATACCAAAGGGGTAATCAGAAGCAATAAATCAAAGACAGACAACACAATGGCCTGAACGAAAAAGGACAAAACTACAAAACACTACATAAAAAGCTAAAGATCAAGCAACACAAAACCCACTAAAAACGGGGGGTGAACTCAGGTGAAAAGATGATAACAAAATCCACCAATATCAACAACACGAACAATCACTTCTCACCCCCAAACAATTGAACACAAAAAAGATCATGATATATGGCATTACATATCCTAGATTGGGACAGGGACAACATTGTGGCGGGGTTAAAATAAACTCAAGACTCTTCAAAAGACAAACATCAACACAGCTATGGGTATGCAATGCTTGAAGATACCTATTCTGGGGAAACCGCATCGGTGGTGTAATGGTTAGTGTGCTCGCCTTGAGTGCAGTAGGTCATGGGTTTAAGCCTGGGTCAGGTCTGGTCAAACCAAAGACTATAAAATTAGTGTTTATTGTTTCTCCTCTAAGAAAAGACCAGACTGGTTGGATCGGAATCAGGATAATGTGTCCAAGTGGAGCGACATGTCTACCTGCAGATTGTTGTTTCAGTGAGCTAGCACTATAAAAACTCCGATTAAGGTCAAGCACAAAGCAGACATCATTTCATTGAATCTCGGGATGATTTTTCTAGACAATTTCTCATTTGGCGTTAAACAACAATCATTCACTCACAGACTTCTATTCTAGGGGACAAATGTCACTACAACAACACAATATTCTTACATGACAAACATCTATTTCATTGTCTTAATTGGAATGACAATCTTTTTATTAAATCTGTTTTGTCTTGTATGTCTTGTGAGGTCTTTAGACCTGTAAATAATTGATGAACTAATTGCATGTTAAAAGTTAGTTCTTCTTGTTTACTGTTGTTCTTTTATTTCAAATTCAGGGATGATTCTGGATAGAAAATAAAATAACTGAAAATCAATGAAAAATAGCTGAAAAAAAATCATTCCTGCAAATTACATGCTAATCATTTTTTCATCAAACAGGAAACTGTCGTTTATGTCAGAATTAGATTTGTTGTTACAACACAATGCAAGATACAACTGGTATTAATTATATTTTTGTTATGTGACATCTATTATGTCTTGGCTTTCTGAAGAATATTGACTGCAAACCCTCCCCTTGAACTGAATGAAACATAATAGGGTCAATAACCAGGGTTAATATTTTGTTGCTTAATCAAATGGACAAGAAACTCAAATTCTGTTCTCTTTAATAGAACTCCACATTCCAAATGTCATTGATAAAATTGAACAGTCAGTATTATCATCACTTTTAGCAATTTTTCAGGTATATCGTAATTACAAGATGGCGCCATTGTGATTGTTATCGTATGGTAGTTGGATTTATAACTACCTGTGCAATTAGTTCCTATCACTACTAAAGTTGTGAGTTCAAATCTCATTCATGCAGAGGTGAACTCGATACAACTTTATGTGATAAAGTTTGTCAAAGACTTGCGACAGGTCGGTGGTGTTCTCCGGGTACTCCGGTTTCCTCCACCAATAAAACTGACTGCCACGATCTAACTGAAATATTGTTGAAAGTGGCATTAAACATCATAAACCAACCAAACCAATCTTAAAACTTTACTCTCTTATCTGCATAGTATTTACTTATTGAAGGTGAACAAGGAACCCAAATTGTATTTATTATTGATAGATTGATTAATGTATGATTTCCTTGTCTCAAATTGGTGCAGAATTTTTTTGGTGTGTGAGGTTTAGTGGTAATAATTATCACAAAAACTAATATAGCAAAATGTTTATTATCAAAATTTCCTCAAACTATTTAGTATGTAATATATGTGTCTTATTATTAGAGCAGTGTTGTGATTGGTCAGTTTTTGAGTACTGTGTTGTAGTTGTAGATTTTAGTATAAAAAAGTTTTTTTTATTGTCTAGGCCTGAATGATCTCACAGGTACTGAGTGTTTAAAGTTAATTTTTCTATTAAATAAGAGTTTATCCTCAGAGGGTTTTACAATGATCACATAGCACTAGAGACTTAAACAATCAATATAAAGATAAACCAGTCACAATGATGTACATTCATGATATACTTACTCCAGAAAAACCAGTGATAGTCAGAGATGGATTATATATTTATGTTTTTTTGTCTTGACCCTCAGACATTGATCAAGGTTATAATATTTTTGAGCAATTGATGGTGTATATTTCTGACAGTTCAGTTATTAAGCAATACAAATCAGTGTATATTTTTGACAGTTCAGTAATTTAAGGCAGCTAGTACAAATCATTGTTTATTTCCCATTTTTCACTACCCCGTTGTTTCGTTATATCGTAAATTTATTTCTGTTTAGATTATAATAAATAACTGTATGGCTTCATGCTGAGATAACACAGGCAATATAATATCTAATAACTTGCTTTGGTTTTGTAATGGTTTTAAATAAAGTGAGTATCTGATTTATTAATATTACCTGTCGCAAGTCACTGACAAAGTTTTAAGGTACCAGAGGGATAATCAGCAGCCATATGTTGAAGAAAGACAGAAAACACAATGTTAAAAAGAAATAGGACAAAAAGACAAACACTTGTCGACAAAACACTACACAGGAAACCAAAGATCAAGCAACATGAATCCTGCTAAAAAAAAAACACAGGTGAACTCAGGTACTCTGGAAGGGCAAGCAGTTCTTGCTTCACTAATGGCGACTGTTGTGAATGACAAGAACATCATCAGAGATGGTAATCTCATTGGACAAATACAAATTACGTAAATAAAACATGACCCCTATACAAAATAAATGGGAGTCAAGACCAACCAAACATTGTTTTTACACAAAATTTGTTGGGGACATCACAACACAGAACTGAAACATTTTGTTTTCATTCCAAATACATTATCATACATTCTATACTCCCAATTGTTCATCGTATGGTAGTTGGATTTACAACTATCTGTGCAACCAGTGCCTATTACCACTAAAGTTGTGAGTTTGAACCCTGTTCATGGGTAGGTGAACTAGATACACTATTATGTGATAAAGTTTGTCAGTAACTTGGGACAGGTTGATGGTTGTCTCTGGGTACTCCAGTTTCCTCCATCAATAAAACTGACTGCCATGTTATAAATGAAATATTGTTGAAAATAGCATTATACACCAAAGACCGACCTGATGATGAAATATTCTTATCACATGTGAACTAAACATGTTAGGACACAAAGCAAGCAAGGAATATTATTTTTTATCTGCATGTAATTTCTGTAGACCAATAAACAATCCATCACATGTCGTTATTCAGAAATAAATTACCTCCCACCCAATTCCCAAAAACTACATAAAAAAAGAGAACATTATACAAGACTCATATCTAGGCCGTTATCTAGATCAAGTGTTCTTCTGATCCTCATTTCGTACACATAATATAATGTAAAATGATCCTAGTTATATAATTGGGTTTCCCTATTTTCTCTTTAGGGACCTGATTGATCAGTTTGTACTTATTTAGAATGAATTAACATCATAAACTAATGGAAATAGTATGAAATGGGAACTGTTGATAAACCTTCTATATATATCTAGCAAACAATTTTATAAATAATCACACAACAAATTGTTTTTTTTCTCCTTTTTATAATTTCTGACTCTTGTACACATAAATTGGAGTTAGGTCAAAACACTAAAACACAATTAGCAACCAATCTTACAAATTACTTTCAAAAACACAAAAAGTAGATGAAATTAGAAAATTGCCCATCTAGCTCCAAAACTTAATTTTTTTCAGAATTGTCGCCAGATGTCATTTTCTTGTAAAACTTGCTAACTGGTTTATTTCGCAATAACAAGAATTTTTCAAATCAGCCGTAAGTAGAAGATCGGTATAAATAGGTGAATGATTTCACGTAACAATTTAGTACTTTTACATCGAAACAGTACAGATAATACAGAAGGACAATATTTAAACTAGAGGTTCACCTGGCTTTATATTATCAACTTCTTAATCAATGATCATTTATGTGCAGTGTTTAGTCAGATCATCCCACACATTTCTACAAGGAGACCACCAGATATAGTACAACATATTTGGTCTGATGTGTAATTGATCATTGTACAGTCCCCTTCAATATGAAACAAACATCTATTTGAAGAATTCCCCACTAAGAATTCTGTATTTATTAATGAAAACGTCAAGCTGATTAAAAGTACATTTAATGGTTAAAATCCTGTATTTCTATAGGATATATTCTTTATGTTAGATAATTTCAGATATCATTTGAAAATATAGTGAAAACAGACAGGCAATGGTACACCTACTAACATCAATTGAGAGGGATATAAAAAAAATATGTAGGTTTCATGACATTCTTAATTTGCAAATCTGCTATCTTCATTTCCCTTATGATTTAAAAAAAAATTTAATTCAAGATTTCAAGATTTTTTAGAATGTTTTTTCTTAGTACTTTTAGCACATATCCTTCTTCCAGATACTGAGATGACTCTTCATAGAGCGTTATACTCAGGTGCAACATACAAACTTTCTTCGTACTTCAGACTGTAGAAACTTGTCTTTAACTTGAGAATTGTTAACCTCAAAACTTCTTAATTTGCAAATCTGCTATCTTCATTTCCCTCGTGATTTAAAATCAAAACTTTTCAAGATTTCACAATTTTTTGCAATTCTTTTTTCTTTGGGTACTTTTAGCACATAAAAACTTCCTTCGTACTTTAGGCTGTAGAAACTTGTCTTCAACTTGAGAATTGCCAACATCAAAATTTCTTTTTTTTAATTTGCAAATCTGCCATCTTCATTTCCCTCATGATTTAAAATCAAAACTTTTAAAGATTTCAAAATTTGTTTGCAATTTTTTTTCTTTGGGTACTTTTAGCACATATAAACTTTCTTCGTACTTCAGACTGTAGAATTGCTACTTGAGAATTGCTACCATCAATATTAGACTATAAATTTCATCATCTAATAGCATAGTTCTAACTATAACTCATCCCAAACATCTAATTTTCTCTCTTACTAGGATCAATGATACAAAGACCAGATATGATTTACTCTCACTTCTTAATTTGTCTTCTCAGTTAATCCACCAGGGGGAAATTGTTATTGGCAATTTACAGAACACATTACAGCAAAACAAGAATTTAACATGCAAACCTTACTAATAGTCTTCCTTTGAAAAAAAAACAAGGTCTTAAAGCTGAAGTAAAATATTACACTCAGTGTCTAGTTATATTTTTTATATGAAAATTTACATAAATCAACAAATTTTTTTAAAATGTTTCTGCATGATTCACTGATGTAATGAATAATTAATTACCAGATACATTCTATTCCAAACATTTATAACTTTCTTTTATTTCGAATTTTCAGGGTGTTTTGGGAATGGTACTTTTGGTAACATTTTGTGAAATTTTTAATCAACAAATTAGCCCTTTGGGAATCAATATATGGGGGGTACAAATGAAAATTTTGGGAATTTTTCATGATTTTAGAATATTTTTTATTGAGGAAGGTTCCTTTTACTGAACCCTGATAAAGGCTAGAAAAATCCCTGTATATTTACATGCACGTTTCACTCTGAAGACATAAACAGAAAATTGTCATCAAATAAACAAAATTTTAAGAAATACTGTCACTCTGTACACTCCCTCCCCCTACAAGTTAACATTCCAACAAATATTACAAGATGCTTCCGTCATAATAGCAAACAGTCATATAGCTATTTATACTATGATTCATGGCATTCTTAGACCAATACCATAAAGATGTAGAATAACATTCAATGAAGTTGAGGAATTAAATAAAAACCACTAAATGGTCATCTGGAAATGAGAATGAATTACAGATAAACATGGTTGAACTGGGTCAATAAACTGTAATTACAGAACTCAAGACAAAAACAAGATATAAATGTCTGACAACTACTAAAAATACAATACAGATACAATTAAAAAAAACATCAAAACAAAATAAAAACCATTAAAAAGGACACAAGTCTGGTTGACAAAACCTACGAAAATCTACCATTGCAGTAAAGGATTAGGGTTATATTGATTAACTTCACTTTCAACAATATTTCAGTTATGTCGTGGCGGTCATTTTTTTTGGCGGAGGAAACTGGAGTACCCGGAGAAAATTACAGACCTGGCACAAGTCACTGACAAACTTTATCACATAATGTTGTATCGAGTACACCTTGCCATGAGCGGGATTCAAACTCACAAATTTAGTGGTGATAGGCACCAAGTGCACATGTAGTTGTAAATCCAAGTACCATATAATCACGATCATGGCACCCCTCTGTGAAGTCAGTATTCATGAATTATGAAAAGAAACTATAAACAGTGATGATCAACAATTCCACCAATAATTGGTTATTATTACACAATTTCCAAGAATATGATGCATTTTGTAAATACAACAAGGCCACAAGTGAATGACCTATAACAGCATACTCTGGTTGACATGGGGATGATATGGCTTCATCAGCCCATGTGAGTGGTAACACAATATTAGCCTGACTCATATATTTTTATATCAATGAATTGCAAGTATATAATAAATAGATTAAAACATCACATTTTCAATATCATCCTAGTTATCATCCCTCAAACAATATTGACCTGTGCCAGGCTGTGGGCCCGTAGCTATAATCAAACAATATTGACCTGTGCCAGGCTGTGGGCCCGTAGCTATAATCAAACAATATTGACCTGTGCCAGGCTGTGGGCCCATAGCTATAATCAAACAATATTGACCTGTGCCAGGCTGTGGCCAGTAGCTATAATATGAATATCTTGGGATGCTAACCAGACCGCAATGGAAAAGGCCATATATTAATCTGTTCAGTAGAACCTGTCTAATCCGCCACGCCAAGGGACCAGGGAAATGTGTCAGATTGTACAGGATGTCGGAATACTCTGGTTTAATTTAGTTAACAGAAATAATTTGGGACCATCAATTTTTGTTGGATGTCACAGGATGTCGGATTGCACAAGTTCCACTGTATTTATAAATATGCAATGCATGTTTAACCAGCCCGCTATACCAATAGGTGGTCAAGGACGTTAAAACCTCCATCATCATCACATCAGTAAATATAGAAGTGAAATATGCTATTTTTCCCCTTTTAATCATAAATTGCAAAATATAAATTTACCAACACTTAAAATTAATAGATGAAAAAATCTAATTAATACAAATTTCTTTTCTTAACGGGAACAACACAGTTATACCATTAACATTTATCTCAACATGACTCTGCTTAAAAGCACTTTCATATTTTTAACTTTGCTAGAATCATTCAACAACAAACTGCATGTTTCAAGTTTTATACATCATGTACATTTTTTGTCTATTTGAACTATTTGTATATAATTAAAACCACTCGAATGCATATCAAGAAAAATTCCTTTGTAAAGTACACAGTTTTGTATGTGCCAAGAACTGAAACATTGTTTTTATCTAATCTGTAACATAATATACCTTATCATAAGACAGACTTGACAGTAACAAAGTCCTTGAACCATGAAGAACTGTTGTATATATGAAATTCAAGACTAGTTAATGTTTTCTTTAATGTTCTCTCTCCCTTAATTTCTTGAATTCTGTCATCTCAAATATACAATGATCTCCGTTGACAAGTGTAAATAGACTGATTAAATGTTTGTTTTTCAGCCATTATTTCTTATGTATGTAGATTACTGTTAGAGAGAACCCAAAGAGTCAATCAAGAATGGACAATCCAGGGAGACATTACGTAATAGACACAAGACATAGGACGAAGACAAACAAAAAATACAACACACCAAAACTAAAAAGATGAGCAACACAGAGCCCCACCAAAGTAGAGGATTTAAGACATTGCAGGCACCCACCCATTTCAGATGAAAATACCTTTTTAATCTTTCTTAGAATGAACAAGAGGTACAACTGTGTCTGTATAACTCACCTTGATATTAAAGATAATCTGTTTATCACTGAACGATCATTTATGTAGAGGTTTTGGTTCAATCAAATTTGTATTGTCTGCTGCATTTTTGGTTTGATTTGGTTTATGGTGTTTAACACTACTTTCAACAATATTTCAGTTATATCGTGGTGGTCAGATTTCTTGGTGGAGGTAACCGGAGTATCCTGAGAAAACCACCGACCTGCCACAAGTCACTGACAAACTTTATCACATAATGTCGTATTCAGTACATCCCGCCATGAACAGGGTTCAAACTCACAACTTTAGTGAGTATTTTTATAATAAAATATGCCGATTAGTGATGAACCATGCAATGATTATTCAAGTATGGATACAATCAAGTTTCTAATTTCTATGAAGAAACATTTTATACATTTTCCCATAGGGTCAGTCTTAAGTTATCCTATGTCCTGTAGAGTTGGTAAGAAGTTCTGATTAAGTTAATTAGAGTAATCAGGCTCTGTTAGGAGCAAGACAGAATGTCCAGCAAAAAATTCTGGAACTTAAGAAGATCTTTACAAGATACTGTGACAAAAATAGAGTAAAATAACTCACTTTCTCTGAATGAGTAAAGCCAACTCTGTCTGTACTTTCAGATATTCTTGACCAAGCTGAAAAGATAAAAATTTAACCTTGAAAATAAAACATTAAATTACTGTTTAGTGTTAGAAGTATGGAATAATATACTGTTTTGTATAAGAGTACACAGAGTACACAGAGTACTTGTACCCAATTCTAAACAGACAATCCTGATACAAGAACGGTATAACAAAACAAACAAATTTGTATTTTGAATTTGCAGGTATTGTCATTGGTTAATTCAAAGTTGACCTCGACATCAGGAAAAATCAAGTTGCATCAGATGTCAATGGATTGTAGTGTATCTAGCATATAATAAGATTGACACAGATACTACACTGCCAAAATCATTTTATAACCACACAAATGTTTGTGGCAATAAAAAAGTGAGCAAATTATTTTATTATACAGGATGAATTGCACAAGTACAACCTGGTTACGACAATATAGGTTAATATGTGCATTACTTTTCAATGGTATTTGTTGTTTTGCATGTTCTTCAATGACACTAGTTGATTTGAATCACATTTCCAATGACATTAATTGAAATGTATAACATTTTTCAATAGTACATATGTACTAGTTGATTTGAATAACATTTTCCAATGACTTTAGTTGAAATGTATAATATTTTCAATGGTATAAGTTGATTTGCATAACATTTTACAACAACTTTAGTTGAAATGCATAATATTTTTCAATGGTATAACGATTAGTTGATTTGTACAATTTTCAATGGTAAGATTACTTCACTTGTATTTTCCTAACTGTAATGTTTATCGTCAATAGAAAATAGAATTTCTCAACTGCAGGCTAGTGGCAGTTTCACACTAATTTTATGGTATGAGTTATGCTATATATTGAAGACCCAACTGTGACTGTGAAATGTAAAACAGCAACAAAGCTGTTCTTTACTTTAATTTGTGTCCAAGTGTTGGCTTGGTGGTTTGGTTTATGGTGTTTAACACCACTTTCAACAATATTTTAGTTATATCGTGGCAGTCAGTTTTATTGGTGGAGGAACCCGGAGTAGCCAGAGAAAACCACTGACCTGTCGCAAGTCACTGACAAACTTTATCACATAATGTTGTATAAAATGTCCAAGTGTAAAATTGGATTTATAGAGAGAGAAAAGTATACAAGTCAGGCTCGTATCCTATAAGTTTGGAAGATGAAAAATGTACTTGGTAGTACATATCTAATTGTGAATGGCTCTCCTGAGATCTGTGGTTGTAACTCCTAACAGTAAGATCACATTAAAGAGATAAAAACTGTTTGTCTGAAGTTATTGCCCTTGTGAGCTATAAAAGATACTTTATATTGACAGCTAACTGCTAAGAGCACAATAAGGTGTTACTGTACCTGACTAACATTGATCTTGATGTCCTAAGTAGGAGTAAGTTCAAAGTTCAATATTTCTCCACTATTTATCTCATTTTTTGGGTTGTAATTACACATAATTTTGAAATAAATTCTATAAGGTCATGATAAATAAATTTTCTAGATTGCTACTCCCTCCTACACCAACAAATTATAGATATATATATATATATATTCAGACACGTCTGAAAAATAAACTCTATAATGTTATAATTAGATTTTTGCGCTGTCAAATTTTCTGTTCTTCCCTCGATGGAATTCAAGACCACACCTTTAATACACTACAGCACTAATCGCTTAGGTTCATGTCCAGCACCATAGACCACTCTGTCACATCCACTATATAGTGAGTGAGTGGCGGCATGTTTATTAACCGATCGGGGTGAAATGAGCAATCTTTATAGAGGACCTTCCATAGATGCTTCCTACCAAGTTACCGTTCATTTGGCCAAGCGGTTTCAGAGGAGAAGATTTTTAAAAATCGACCAATCAGAAACAAGAATTGCCTGTGGCGGCCATGTTTGTTAATGGATCGTGAATGTGAAAAGTTAACGGACGATGGACGCCAAGTGATGGCAAAAGCTGACCAAAGCCAAGGTGAGCTAAAAAATGGTCATTACATAACAGTGCTCATGATGAGCGCTGGTCCTCCGGCCCAAGACCAGTAAAACATTATTCGGACCAGTAAATTTTTCAGTTTTTATCTAGATATATATATAAATAAATTCAAACCAGAGGCTCCCAGGAGCCTGTAATCGCTCACCTGAATCAAAGCTGCTTTCAATAACAATGCAACTGCACTGTGGCGGCCATCTTGGTGGGAGAGCGCGACTGCCGGACACAATTTTGGAAAAGGACCATCCAATGACTATTCCATCAAAGTTTGGTTCTAATTGAGCTACTGGTTCCAGACAAGATGGTTTTTATGCGAATTTCCCATAGGTCCTATGTTAAACTAAGTTCAGCTGTGCAGCCATCTTGGTCAGAGGGCCGAACCACCGGACACATTTTTGGAAGAGAACCATCCAATGACTATTTCATCAAAATTTTGTTCTTATTGCGCAAATGGTTTCAGACAAGAAGATTTTTATGGGAATTTCCCATAGGGTCCTATGTTAAATTAAGTTTGGCTGTGGTGGCCATCTTGGTCGGAGGTCTGAAGGGGACCACCCAAGGATCATTTCAGCAAAGTTTGGTTGAGATTGGCTCAGTAGTTTCAGAGGAGAAGATTTAAAAATATCATCCCCCTTTTTTCTATTTTTAGCTTGGTGGCCATCTTGGTTGGAAGTTGGGATCACCGGACACAATTTTTAAGGGGGGCCACCCAAGGACCATTCCACCAAAGTTTGGTTGCAATTGGCCCAGTGGTTTCTGAGGAGAAGATTAAAATGTGAAATGTTGACGGACGGACGAAAAGTGATGGCAATTGCTCACATGGCCTAAAGGCCAGGCGAGATAAAAACGGAATATATGTTAAACTACTCCTTGCCATGTAGCTGAAGTGAAATTTTAGCTCATTTTGACTTATACTAAAGCAGCAATGGACAATTGAAAACATGTCTATTTTTAGCAACAGCAGCCATCTTGAATGGAGGGCAGGGGCTGTCAGACATAATTTTGAAAGGGACCCACCAAGGGACCATCCCTGCCAGGTTTGGTTTAATTTGGTTCAGCGGTTTCAGAGAAGAAGATTTAAATGTGATCTTTTATCAAAATATGCCTAATTTGCATAATCGGTATAAATCGGCTGAAAGAAAAATTTCACAGAAAAACCCGGAATACATCTTAAACTACTCATTGCCATGTAGCTGCAGTTAAAATTTGAGCTCAGTTTGGTTTATAATAAAGCAGCAATGGACAATTGAAGAAATTTCTATTTTTAGCAATAGCAGCCATCATGAATGAAGGGCGGGGCTGTCAGACATAATTTTGAAAGGGACCATCCCTGCCAGGTTTGGTTTAATTTGGTCAGCGGTTTCAGAGAAGAAGATTTAAATGTGATCTTTTATCAAAATATGCCTAATTTGCATAATCGGTATAAATCGGCTGAAAGAAAAATTTCACAGAAAAACCCAGAATATATCTTAAACTACTCATTTCCATGTAGCTGCAGTTAAAATTTGAGCTCAGTTTGGTTTATAATAAAGCAGCAATGGACAATTGAAGAAATTTCTATTTTTAGTAACAGCAGCCATCTTGAATGGAGGGCAGGGGCTGTCGGACACAATTTTGAAAGGGACCCACCCAGAGACCATCCCTGCCAGGTTTGATTTAATTTGGTTCATCGGTTTCAGAGGAGAAGATTTAAATGTGATCTTTTATCAAAATATGCCTAATTTGCATAATCGGTATAAATCGGCTGAAAGAAAAATTTCACAGAAAAACCCAGAAAATGTCTTAAACTACTCATTGCCATGTAGCTGCAGTTAAAATTTGAGCTCAGTTTGGTTTATAATAAAGCAGCAATGGACAATTGAAGAAATTTCTATTTTTAGCAACAGCAGCCATTTTGAATGGAGGGCAGGGGCTGTCGGACATAATTTTGAAAGGGACCCACCCATGGACCATCCCTGCCAGATTTGATTTAATTTGGTTCATCGGTTTCAGAGGAGAAGATTTAAATGTGATCTGTTATCAAAATATGCCTAATTTGCATAATCGGTATAAATCGGCTGAAAGAAAAATTTCACAGAAAAACCCGGAATACATCTTAAACTACTCATTGCCATGTAGCTGCAGTTAAAAATTGAGCTCATTTAGACATATACTAAAACAGCAATGGACAATTAAAATTGCATCCCCCCTTTTTTCTATTTTTAGCTTGGTGGCCATCTTGGTTGGAGGTCAGACACAAATTTGGAAGGGGGCCATCCATGGACCATTCCACCAAAGTTTGGTTGCAATTGGCCCAGTGGTTTCTGAGAAGATTAAAATGTGAAATGTTGACGGACGGACGACGGACGAAAAGTGATGACAATAGCTCACATGGCCTAAAGGCCAGGCGACCGTTTCACTAAAGTGATCGTAAATCGTAAGTCTAAAATCACTCTTAAGATTTCCTTACGTGCACGAATACGTGCGTTTCACTAAACTAGTCCTAAGCTCAGTTACGACTTACGACTTGCGACAAGTAACATCTCTTATAGTAGAGGTAAAAATACATTGTATATGTTACAGGCGATTTAAAGAATCAAGCATTCTGTAGAATGACTGTAATTTTAGGCAATCTATAGAATGCCTAACATCAATAGGAATTCTATCGAATGCCTAAAAATATCTAGTCATTCTATAGAATGCCTGAATTTTTTTTAGCTATTTTCAATAAATCGTATGAAAATTATTACTAATACTTTAAATAAAAGAAATTCACAGTTTTGTCCAATACATTTATATCATATTGAATGTTTTTAAGAAAGATTGTAAGAAAATGATAATCCCCTCCTTCATGATTAAGTACTCACTTTGCTCATTCTTAATCATGAAGAAGGAGATTATCATGTTTTTACATATACAAAAATACCCCTAGGCTTTATTTATGTATAACTAATTGAACAGGTTAAAATTGTTGTCAACATTATCTTAGGGTGAGTTTGTCTTCACTCAAAACTGAATTAATTCTATCATTCTGTAAAAATTGTCATGGCAGAAGAATGCAGTGTGCTCTCCAATGAGCAAACATTTACTAATAAGCTTTGTGAGACTTTGGAGTCTTAATTCAAAATCAACCATATGGTAAAGAGATAAATACTACAATATTCTAAACAAAAAAAAGACTGGAGAAAAAGAAAACAAAGTGGATTACTACTATATTCAAAGGTAAGCAAACTAACAAAGGACCGAGATTGCAGTTAATTTAAATTCTGTAAATGGTCATTTCAACAATTTATGTCTCATCAGTGCAGATAAAGTCAAAAGATTTGGAAGATCAAAAACCGAAAGAACAATGTCTGATTAAGAACAAATAACCTGAAGGGCCTAAACAGTAATGCCTAAACCAGCTAAGGACAGAGCTTTGCACAAGGGAGATACTCCTTAGTTTTATAAATTTCGAAAATTTTAGATATTGTCAATTTTCAAAATAATATCTGTTTTTCGTGCCGAAGCACTTGGATACTGGGATGGTGAATACCCTCGGGGACTGTTGACTAACAGTCCACCAGACAGTGGCTTCGACCCAGTGGTAATAAACTAACAAAGTACCAAGATTGCAGTTAATTTAAATTCTGCAAATGGCCAAATACATGGTTTTAAGGTCGCATGACATTTGAGCTGTTTTTTACCAATCGACGTCCTTGGTTAATTAGTCCGTCTGTCTTCCATTCATTGAACAAATATAATCATGCATGCCAAAATCTACCTTTGCTGGAAAGTTCAAAATAATCTGATTACTTTGTTGACTTTTTATACGACCGCACATAAGAGTGGTTGTATTATGGTATGGGCCGAAACGAGTGTTATATTAACTTATCTATACAGGGTTCATTATTTGTCAAAATTGAATGCAGTTTTTAATGAATTTCTCAATGAGCAGTGAGCACACCTTTTACTATCGTTTTTGACAATTATAACTGTATTTTCTTATAACTTTTCAACCATATAAACGAGAGCAAAATGAAACTTCCAAAGATGCTCAGGCTGAGTCAGCAAGAGTAGAGTTCTACAAAACTAAATGTTTCTTTTTTCTTTTTTCAGATTTGACGTAATACAGTGTGGTGACATTGAAAAACTGATTAAAAAGAGACAAGCAATTACAGACCCAATTCTTTATTATGCTTTTGCTGAAGAAAGGTACAGCATTGTCTTGAGGGCTCATCTGAATACTGGACATGGAGGAAGAGATAAAATGTTAAAGGAGATATGCTAATGTTACAAGAGATGTCCTGAATTTATTCAAAGAAAAGTGCGAGGAATGTCAACTGAAAAAGAGAAAAATTGCAAGTAAGGGCATAGTCGTCAAACCACTTCTTAGCAAGGATTTTCAGTCGAGGACAAGTAGATTTAGTTGATATGCAGTCCATGCGTGATGGTGACTCTTTGCATTATCAAGATCATCTCCAATTTAATAGATTGCAATGCAATCGTGCAAAATAAAAAAAGAGAGGTAACTCCAATTTAATAGATTGCAATGCAATCGTACAAAAAAAAAAAAGGGAGGTAACTCAATTTAATAGATTGCAATGCAATCACGCAAAATAAAAAAGGGAGGCAACTCCAATTTAATAGATTGCAATGCAATCACACAAAATAAAAAAGGGAGGCAACTCCAATTTAATAGATTGCAATGCAATCGCACGAAATAAAAAAGGGAGGTAACTCCAATTTAATAGATTCCAATGCAATCGCGTAAAATAAAAAAGGGAGGTAACTCCAATTTAAAAGATTCCAATGCAATCGCACAAAATAAAAAAGGGAGGTAACTCCAATTTAATAGATTGCAATGCAATCGTGCAAAATAAAAAAAGGAAGTAACTCCAATTTAATAGATTGTAATGCAATAGTACAAAATAAAAAAAGGGAGGTAACTCCAATTTAATAGATTGCAATGCAATCGTGCAAAATAAACTCCAATATAAAAAAGGAAGATAACTCCAATATAAAAAAGGGAGTTACCTCCCTTTTTTATTATCTCCCTTTTTTATATTGGAGTTATCTCCCTTTTTTATATTGGAGTTACCTCCCTTTTTTATATTGGAGTTATCTCCCTTTTTTATATCGGAGTTATCTCCCTTTTTTAATATTGGAGTTATCTCCCTTTTTATATATTGGAGTTACCTCCCTTTTTTATATTGGAGTTATCTCCCTTTTTTATATTGGAGTTATCTCCCTTTTTTTATTGGAGTTATCTCCCTTTTTTATATTGGAGTTACCTCCCTTTTTTATATTGGAGTTATCTCCCTTTTTTATATTGGAGTTATCTCCCTTTTTTTATTGGAGTTATCTCCCTTTTTTATATTGGAGTTATCTCCCTTTTTTATATCGGAGTTATCTCCCTTTTTAATATTGGAGTTACCTCCCTTTTTTATATTGGAGTTACCTCCCTTTTTTATATTGGAGTTATCTCCCTTTTTTATATTGGAGTTATCTCCCTTTTTTTATTGGAGTTATCTCCCTTTTTTATATTGGAGTTATCTCCCTTTTTTATATCGGAGTTATCTCCCTTTTTTAATATTGGAGTTACCTCCCTTTTTTATATTGGAGTTATCTCCCTTTTTTATATTGGAGTTATCTCCCTTTTTTATATTGGAGTTATCTCCCTTTTTTAATATTGGAGTTATCTCCCTTTTTATATATTGGAGTTATCTCCCTTTTTTTATATTGGAGTTATCTCCCTTTTTTAATATTGGAGTTATCTCCCTTTTTATATTGGAGTTATCTCCCTTTTTTATATTGGAGTTATCTCCCTTTTTTAATATTGGAGTTATCTCCCTTTTTATATTGGAGTTATCTCCCTTTTTTATATTGGAGTTATCTCCCTTTTTTATTGGAGTTACCTCCCTTTTTTATATTGGAGTTATCTCCCTTTTTTATATTGGAGTTACCTCCCTTTTTTATATTGGAGTTATCTCCCTTTTTTATATTGGAGTTACCTCCCTTTTTTACATTGGAGTTATCTCCCTTTTTTAATATTGGAGTTACCTCCCTTTTTTACATTGGAGTTATCTCCCTTTTTTATATTGGAGTTATCTCCCTTTTTTATATTGGAGTTATCTCCCTTTTTATATTGGAGTTATCTCCCTTTTTTATATTGGAGTTACCTCCCCTTTTTATATTGGAGTTATCTCCCTTTTTTATTGGAGTTATCTCCCTTTTTTATTGGAGTTATCTCCCTTTTTTATATTGGAGTTACCTCCCTTTTTTATATTGGAGTTATCTCCCTTTTTTATATTGGAGTTATCTCCCTTTTTTATATCGGAGTTATCTCCCTTTTTTAATATTGGAGTTATCTCCCTTTTTTATTGGAGTTATCTCCCTTTTTTATATTGGAGTTATCTCCCTTTTTTATATTGGAGTTATCTCCCTTTTTATATTGGAGTTACCTCCCTTTTTTATATTGGAGTTATCTCCCTTTTTTATATTGGAGTTATCTCCCTTTTTTATTGGAGTTATCTCCCTTTTTTAATATTGGAGTTATCTCCCTTTTTTATTGGAGTTATCTCCCTTTTTTATATTGGAGTTATCTCCCTTTTTTATTGGAGTTACCTCCCTTTTTTACATTGGAGTTATATCCCTTTTTTATATCGGAGTTATCTCCCTTTTTTAATATTGGAGTTATCTCCCTTTTTTATTGGAGTTATCTCCCTTTTTTATATCGGAGTTATCTCCCTTTTTTAATATTGGAGTTACCTCCCTTTTTTACATTGGAGTTATCTCCCTTTTTTATATTGGAGTTATCTCCCTTTTTTATATTGGAGTTACCTCCCTTTTTTATATTGGAGTTATCTCCCTTTTTTATTGGAGTTATCTCCCTTTTTTATATCGGAGTTATCTCCCTTTTTTAATATTGGAGTTATCTCCCTTTTTTACATTGGAGTTATCTCCCTTTTTTATATTGGAGTTATCTCCCTTTTTTATATTGGAGTTATCTCCCTTTTTATATTGGAGTTATCTCCCTTTTTTATATTGGAGTTACCTCCCCTTTTTATATTGGAGTTATCTCCCTTTTTTATTGGAGTTATCTCCCTTTTTTTATTGGAGTTATCTCCCTTTTTTATATTGGAGTTACCTCCCTTTTTTATATTGGAGTTATCTCCCTTTTTTATATTGGAGTTATCTCCCTTTTTTATATTGGAGTTATCTCCCTTTTTTATATTGGAGTTACCTCCCTTTTTTATATTGGAGTTACCTCCCTTTTTTATATTGGAGTTATCTCCCTTTTTTATATTGGAGTTATCTCCCTTTTTTATTGGAGTTATCTCCCTTTTTTATATTGGAGTTATCTCCCTTTTTTATATTGGAGTTACCTCCCTTTTTTATATTGGAGTTATCTCCCTTTTTTATATTGGAGTTATCTCCCTTTTTTATATCGGAGTTATCTCCCCTTTTTTATATTGGAGTTATCTCCCTTTTTTATATTGGAGTTACCTCCCTTTTTTATATTGGAGTTATCTCCCTTTTTTATTGGAGTTATCTCCCTTTTTTATATTGGAGTTATCTCCCTTTTTATATATTGGAGTTATCTCCCTTTTTTTATATTGGAGTTATCTCCCTTTTTTATATTGGAGTTATCTCCCTTTTTTATATTGGAGTTACCTCCCTTTTTTATATTGGAGTTATCTCCCTTTTTTATATTGGAGTTATCTCCCTTTTTTTATTGGAGTTATCTCCCTTTTTTATATTGGAGTTATCTCCCTTTTTTATATCGGAGTTATCTCCCTTTTTAATATTGGAGTTACCTCCCTTTTTTATATTGGAGTTACCTCCCTTTTTTATATTGGAGTTATCTCCCTTTTTTATATTGGAGTTATCTCCCTTTTTTTATTGGAGTTATCTCCCTTTTTTATATTGGAGTTATCTCCCTTTTTTATATCGGAGTTATCTCCCTTTTTTAATATTGGAGTTACCTCCCTTTTTTATATTGGAGTTATCTCCCTTTTTTATATTGGAGTTATCTCCCTTTTTTATATTGGAGTTATCTCCCTTTTTTAATATTGGAGTTATCTCCCTTTTTATATATTGGAGTTATCTCCCTTTTTTTATATTGGAGTTATCTCCCTTTTTTAATATTGGAGTTATCTCCCTTTTTATATTGGAGTTATCTCCCTTTTTTATATTGGAGTTATCTCCCTTTTTTAATATTGGAGTTATCTCCCTTTTTATATTGGAGTTATCTCCCTTTTTTATATTGGAGTTATCTCCCTTTTTTATTGGAGTTACCTCCCTTTTTTATATTGGAGTTATCTCCCTTTTTTATATTGGAGTTACCTCCCTTTTTTATATTGGAGTTATCTCCCTTTTTTATATTGGAGTTACCTCCCTTTTTTACATTGGAGTTATCTCCCTTTTTTAATATTGGAGTTACCTCCCTTTTTTACATTGGAGTTATCTCCCTTTTTTATATTGGAGTTATCTCCCTTTTTTATATTGGAGTTATCTCCCTTTTTATATTGGAGTTATCTCCCTTTTTTATATTGGAGTTACCTCCCCTTTTTATATTGGAGTTATCTCCCTTTTTTATTGGAGTTATCTCCCTTTTTTATTGGAGTTATCTCCCTTTTTTATATTGGAGTTACCTCCCTTTTTTATATTGGAGTTATCTCCCTTTTTTATATTGGAGTTATCTCCCTTTTTTATATCGGAGTTATCTCCCTTTTTTAATATTGGAGTTATCTCCCTTTTTTATTGGAGTTATCTCCCTTTTTTATATTGGAGTTATCTCCCTTTTTTATATTGGAGTTATCTCCCTTTTTATATTGGAGTTACCTCCCTTTTTTATATTGGAGTTATCTCCCTTTTTTATATTGGAGTTATCTCCCTTTTTTATTGGAGTTATCTCCCTTTTTTAATATTGGAGTTATCTCCCTTTTTTATTGGAGTTATCTCCCTTTTTTATATTGGAGTTATCTCCCTTTTTTATTGGAGTTACCTCCCTTTTTTACATTGGAGTTATATCCCTTTTTTATATCGGAGTTATCTCCCTTTTTTAATATTGGAGTTATCTCCCTTTTTTATTGGAGTTATCTCCCTTTTTTATATCGGAGTTATCTCCCTTTTTTAATATTGGAGTTACCTCCCTTTTTTACATTGGAGTTATCTCCCTTTTTTATATTGGAGTTATCTCCCTTTTTTATATTGGAGTTACCTCCCTTTTTTATATTGGAGTTATCTCCCTTTTTTATTGGAGTTATCTCCCTTTTTTATATCGGAGTTATCTCCCTTTTTTAATATTGGAGTTATCTCCCTTTTTTACATTGGAGTTATCTCCCTTTTTTATATTGGAGTTATCTCCCTTTTTTATATTGGAGTTATCTCCCTTTTTATATTGGAGTTATCTCCCTTTTTTATATTGGAGTTATCTCCCTTTTTATATATTGGAGTTATCTCCCTTTTTTTATATTGGAGTTATCTCCCTTTTTTATATTGGAGTTATCTCCCTTTTTTATATTGGAGTTACCTCCCTTTTTTATATTGGAGTTATCTCCCTTTTTTATATTGGAGTTATCTCCCTTTTTTATATTGGAGTTATCTCCCTTTTTTATATTGGAGTTACCTCCCTTTTTTATATTGGAGTTACCTCCCTTTTTTATATTGGAGTTATCTCCCTTTTTTATATTGGAGTTATCTCCCTTTTTTATTGGAGTTATCTCCCTTTTTTATATTGGAGTTATCTCCCTTTTTTATATTGGAGTTACCTCCCTTTTTTATATTGGAGTTATCTCCCTTTTTTATATTGGAGTTATCTCCCTTTTTTATTGGAGTTATCTCCCTTTTTTATATCGGAGTTATCTCCCTTTTTTAATATTGGAGTTACCTCCCTTTTTTATATTGGAGTTATCTCCCTTTTTTATATTGGAGTTATCTCCCTTTTTTATTGGAGTTATCTCCCTTTTTTATATCGGAGTTATCTCCCTTTTTTAATATTGGAGTTACCTCCCTTTTTTATATTGGAGTTATCTCCCTTTTTTATATTGGAGTTATCTCCCTTTTTTATATTGGAGTTATCTCCCTTTTTTATTGGAGTTATCTCCCTTTTTTATATCGGAGTTATCTCCCCTTTTTTATATTGGAGTTATCTCCCTTTTTTTATATTGGAGTTACCTCCCTTTTTTATATTGGAGTTATCTCCCTTTTTTATTGGAGTTATCTCCCTTTTTTATATTGGAGTTATCTCCCTTTTTATATATTGGAGTTATCTCCCTTTTTTTATATTGGAGTTATCTCCCTTTTTTATATTGGAGTTATCTCCCTTTTTTATATTGGAGTTACCTCCCTTTTTTATATTGGAGTTACCTCCCTTTTTTATATTGGAGTTATCTCCCTTTTTTATATTGGAGTTATCTCCCTTTTTTATTGGAGTTATCTCCCTTTTTTATATTGGAGTTATCTCCCTTTTTTATATTGGAGTTACCTCCCTTTTTTATATTGGAGTTATCTCCCTTTTTTATATTGGAGTTATCTCCCTTTTTTATTGGAGTTATCTCCCTTTTTTATATCGGAGTTATCTCCCTTTTTTAATATTGGAGTTACCTCCCTTTTTTATATTGGAGTTATCTCCCTTTTTTATATTGGAGTTATCTCCCTTTTTTATTGGAGTTATCTCCCTTTTTTATATCGGAGTTATCTCCCTTTTTTAATATTGGAGTTATCTCCCTTTTTTATATTGGAGTTATCTCCCTTTTTTATATTGGAGTTATCTCCCTTTTTTATATTGGAGTTATCTCCCTTTTTTATTGGAGTTATCTCCCTTTTTTATATTGGAGTTATCTCCCTTTTTTATTGGAGTTATCTCCCTTTTTTATATTGGAGTTATCTCCCTTTTTTATATTGGAGTTACCTCCCTTTTTTATATTGGAGTTACCTCCCTTTTTTATATTGGAGTTATCTCCCTTTTTTATATTGGAGTTATCTCCCTTTTTTATATTGGAGTTATCTCCCTTTTTTATATTGGAGTTACCTCCCTTTTTTATATTGGAGTTACCTCCCTTTTTTATATTGGAGTTATCTCCCTTTTTTATATTGGAGTTATCTCCCTTTTTTATTGGAGTTATCTCCCTTTTTTATATTGGAGTTATCTCCCTTTTTTATATTGGAGTTACCTCCCTTTTTTATATTGGAGTTATCTCCCTTTTTTATATTGGAGTTATCTCCCTTTTTTATTGGAGTTATCTCCCTTTTTTATATCGGAGTTATCTCCCTTTTTTAATATTGGAGTTACCTCCCTTTTTTATATTGGAGTTATCTCCCTTTTTTATATTGGAGTTATCTCCCTTTTTTATTGGAGTTATCTCCCTTTTTTATATCGGAGTTATCTCCCTTTTTTAATATTGGAGTTACCTCCCTTTTTTATATTGGAGTTATCTCCCTTTTTTATATTGGAGTTATCTCCCTTTTTTATATTGGAGTTATCTCCCTTTTTTATTGGAGTTATCTCCCTTTTTTATATCGGAGTTATCTCCCCTTTTTTATATTGGAGTTATCTCCCTTTTTTTATATTGGAGTTACCTCCCTTTTTTATATTGGAGTTATCTCCCTTTTTTATTGGAGTTATCTCCCTTTTTTATATTGGAGTTATCTCCCTTTTTATATATTGGAGTTATCTCCCTTTTTTTATATTGGAGTTATCTCCCTTTTTTATATTGGAGTTATCTCCCTTTTTTATATTGGAGTTACCTCCCTTTTTTATATTGGAGTTACCTCCCTTTTTTATATTGGAGTTATCTCCCTTTTTTATATTGGAGTTATCTCCCTTTTTTATTGGAGTTATCTCCCTTTTTTATATTGGAGTTATCTCCCTTTTTTATATTGGAGTTACCTCCCTTTTTTATATTGGAGTTATCTCCCTTTTTTATATTGGAGTTATCTCCCTTTTTTATTGGAGTTATCTCCCTTTTTTATATCGGAGTTATCTCCCTTTTTTAATATTGGAGTTACCTCCCTTTTTTATATTGGAGTTATCTCCCTTTTTTATATTGGAGTTATCTCCCTTTTTTATTGGAGTTATCTCCCTTTTTTATATCGGAGTTATCTCCCTTTTTTAATATTGGAGTTATCTCCCTTTTTTATATTGGAGTTATCTCCCTTTTTTATATTGGAGTTATCTCCCTTTTTTATATTGGAGTTATCTCCCTTTTTTATTGGAGTTATCTCCCTTTTTTATATTGGAGTTATCTCCCTTTTTTATTGGAGTTATCTCCCTTTTTTATATTGGAGTTATCTCCCTTTTTTATATTGGAGTTACCTCCCTTTTTTATATTGGAGTTACCTCCCTTTTTTATATTGGAGTTATCTCCCTTTTTTATATTGGAGTTATCTCCCTTTTTTATATTGGAGTTATCTCCCTTTTTTATATCGGAGTTATCTCCCTTTTTTAATATCGGAGTTCTCTCCCTTTTTTAATATTGGAGTTACCTCCCTTTTTTACATTGGAGTTATCTCCCTTTTTTATATCGGAGTTATCTCCCTTTTTTAATATTGGAGTTATCTCCCTTTTTATATATTGGAGTTATCTCCCTTTTTTAATATTGGAGTTATCTCCCTTTTTTATTGGAGTTATCTCCCTTTTTTACATTGGAGTTATCTCCCTTTTTTTATATTGGAGTTATCTCCCTTTTTTATATTGGAGTTACCTCCCTTTTTATATTGGAGTTATCTCCCTTTTTTATATTGGAGTTATCTCCCTTTATTATATTGGAGTTATCTCCCTTTTTTATATTGGAGTTACCCCCCTTCTTATATTGGAGTTATCTCCCTTTTTTAATATTGGAGTTATCTCCCTTTTTATATATTGGAGTTATCTCCCTTTTTTTATATTGGAGTTATCTCCCTTTTTTATATTGGAGTTATCTCCCTTTTTTATATTGGAGTTATCTCCCTTTTTTATATTGGAGTTATCTCCCTTTTTTATATTGGAGTTACCTCCCTTCTTATATTGGAGTTATCTCCCTTTTTTATTGGAGTTATCTCCCTTTTTTATATTGGAGTTATCTCCCTTTTTTATATTGGAGTTATCTCCCTTTATATCCAATATAAAAAGGGAGATAACTCCGATATAAAAAAGGGAGGTAACTCCAATATAAAAAAGGGAGATAACTCCAATAAAAACAAGGGAGTTAACTCCAATATAAAAAGGGAGATAACTCCGATTTGAAAAAGGGAGAAAACTCCATTGTTAAAAAAAAAGGGAGATAACTCCAATGTAAAAAAGGGAGATAACTCCAATATTAAAAAAGAGAGATAACTCCAATATAAAAAAGGGAGATAACTCCAATATTAAAAAAGGGAGTTAACTCCAATAAAAAAGGGAGATAACTCCAATATAAAAAAGGGAGGTAACTCCAATATAAAAAAAGGAGATAACTCCAATACTAGAGGCTCCCAGGAGCCTGTATAGCTCACCTGGGTATAATAACAACATCAGTCAATAAAACTTGATAACTTCGGTAAAAAAAATTAACAAATGTAGCCTTCGTCATTGCAGACCTCTTCTACAAAAAAATGTGGGCAGGGGTTCCCCCTTTAATGTAAGTTATCAAAATTGCTGTAAAAAAACATATATGTCAATGATTCTCAAAATTTAGCTTTTCCTACTTCACATTTTGTAATAGAGTTGCTTCCCTTTGATTATTTGAGTAACCAAAAGCAGTGAGTCAACAAAAATATGCATTTCAAGAGGAATAACTCTTCACAGCTGTCGCACATTTTTAACTGTGGGAAATTTTTTGTAGATCTTGACATGCTGAACATTTTTGCAGTTTAAACTTTCCCTCTATCTCTAATAGTTTTTGAGATATAAGATGATAGTATTAAAATTGAGAACATTTTGATGAAAAAAGGGCAATAACTCCAAAATGGGTAATGGGATTTACTTCAAAATTGCAGGGTAGGAAGATCTTGACATGCTGCAAATTTTTGAAATTTAAACTTAACCTTTATCTCTTATAGTTTTTGAAATATAAGACGAAAAGTATTAATTTTTTTTTATAAATTTGATGAAAAAAGGTCGAGAACTCCAAGATGGGTAATCAGATTTACCTCAAAATTGCAGGTAAAAAAAAAAATGGATAGAAGGGTCGAACCGCCAGACACATTTTTGGAAGAGAACCATCCAATGACTATTTCATCAAAATTTTGTTCTTATTGAGCAAATGGTTTCAGACAAAAATATTTTTATGGGAATTTCCCATAGGGTCCTATGTTAAATTAAGTTCGGCTGTGGCGGCCATCTTGGTCGGTGTTCTGAAATGCCGGACACAATTTTGGAAGAGGACCACTCAAGAATCATTTCAGCAAAGTTTGGTTGAGATTGGCTCAGTAGTTTCAGAGGAGAAGATTTTTTTTAATTTCATCCCCCCTTTTTTCTAATTTGCATAATCGGTCAAAATCGGTAAAAGTTCAAAGTTCATAAAAAATCCCGTAATATATGTTAAAAAGCTCATCATTATGCTTATACAGTTCAAATTTGGGCACTTTCTGGCTTAAAATAGAGCAGTTTTGGCCATTTGAAGAAATTACTATTTTTAGTAATGGCGGCCATCTTGAATACAGGACGGCGCTGACGGACACAATTTTGAAAGGGGACCACCTAAGGATCATTTCAGCAAAGTTTGGTTGAGATTGGCTCAGTAGTTTCAGAGGAGAAGATTTTTTTTTAATTTCATCCCCCCTTTTTTCTAATTTGCATAATCGGTCAAAATCGGTAGAAGTTCAAAGTTCATAAAAAATCCCGTAATATATGTTAAAAAGCTCATCATTATGCTTATACAGTTCAAATTTGGGCACTTTCTGGCTTAAAATAGAGCAGTTTTGGCCATTTGAAGAAATTTCTATTTTTAGTAATGGTGGCCATCTTGGATACAGGACGGCGCTGACGGACACAATTTTGAAAGGGGACCACCTAAGGATCATTTCAGCAAAGTTTGGTTGAGATTGGCCTAATAGTTTCAGAGGAGAAGATTTTTTTTAAATTTCATCCCCCCTTTTTTCTAATTTGCATAATCGGTCAAAATCGGTAAAAGTTCAAAGTTCATAAAGAATCCCATAATATATGCTAAAAAGCTCATCATTATGCTTATACACTTCAAATTTGGGCACTTTCTGGCTTAAAATAGAGCAGTTTTGGCCATTTGAAGAAATTTCTATTTTTAGTAATGGCGGCCATCTTGGATACAGGACGGTGCTGACGGACACAATTTTGAAAGGGGACCACCTAAGGATCATTTCAGCAAAGTTTGGTTGAGATTGGCTCAGTAGTTTCAGAGAAGATTTTTTTTTAATTTCATCCCCCCTTTTTTCTAATTTGCATAATCGGTCAAAATGGGTAATGGGATTTACTTCAAAATTGCAGGGTAGGTAGATCTTGACATGCTGCACATTTTTGCTATAAACTTAACATCTATCTCTAAATAGTTTCTGAAATATAAGACGAAAAGTATCAAAATGAAAAAAAAAATGATGAAAAAAGGGCAATAACTCCAAGATGGGTAATCAAATTTACTTCAAAATTGCAGGGTAGGTAGATCTTGACATGCTGAACATGTTTGCAGTTTCAACTTACCATCTGTCTCTTATAGTTTTTGAAATAAAGGACGAAAAGTATTAAAATTTTGAAAATTTGATGAAAAAAGGGAAATAACTCCAAAATGAGCGATGGGATTAACTTCAAAATTGCAGGGTAGGTAGATCCAGATATGCCGCACATTTTTGCAATTAAAAGTTAACCTTTATCTCTTATAGTTTTTGAAATATAAGACGAAAAGTATTAAAATTTTACAAATTTGATGAAAAAAGGGCAATAACTCCAAGATGGGTAATCAGATTTACTTCAAAATTGCAGGGTAGGTAGATCTTGATGTGCTGATCATTTTTACCCTATGTCAGATTTTTGATATTATTAACGGTTTTTGAGTTATTACCAAAAACCTGCAATTTTACCATATGTTCTATTTTTAGTAACAGCGGCCATGTTGGTTGGTGCACGGCATCACCGGACACAATTTTGAAACTAGACACCCTAGTAATGATTCAGACCAAGTTTGGTTTCCATTGGTCTAGTACTTTCAGAGGAGAAGATTTTTGAAAAAGTTTACGACGTACGACGGACGACGGACGGACGACGGAGACGGACGCCAAGTGATGGCAATAGCTCACCTGACCCTTTGGGTCAGGTGAGCTAAAAATTGATTCAAACCAGTAAATTCAAATTTTTATTCCGAGGACTGTCATAATGTCTTTAATCATTATTTTAATCAGTAAGGACCAATATATGTATTTTTGGTCAACAGTTTCAACCAAGTTTTGTCATCATGATGACATACTTTTAGTCAATATTTGGACATCATTATTAGTATCATCCCAATTCAATCTGTGAAAAGTATTGTTCGAAAACAATGTTAGCGAGAATCCAAATCCAAGGCAAAAATTCCCTAACCAATACAAAGCATTATCTTGAGTAATGGCCTGATTCTTAATTTCAATATTTTAATTACAACAAGACAACCAACTATTTATGAAAGAGACATGTGAAATAGGTTTCAGTTACTCTGTAGATGACATGAAACAAACACTGATGACAGGTCAAAGAAAGTTCTTTCTACCCTCTACAGAAGGATAATACAAACATATCCCATGATGCACCATTTCTCATCTTCAACTTTTGATTGGTTTGTAAGGTGACGTTCAATTCAATAAAACATGGACATGTTGAAGACTTTGTAGATGACATGAAAAACACTGATGACAGGTCAAAGAGAGGTCTGTTTACCCTCTACAGAAGGACAATACAAACATATCCTATGATGCACCTTGTTTCATCTTCAACTTTTGATTGGTTTGAATGGCGACATTGAATTCCATAAAACGTGGACATTTCGACGACTCTAGATGACATGAAAAACACTGATGACAGGTCAAAGAGAGGTCTTTTTACCCTCTACAGAAGGACAATACAAACATATCCCATGATGTGCCTTTTCTCATCTCCATTCCATAATATGTTGACATGTTGAAGAAGTATTTTGTTCCCTTGATTCAATCCTTACATTTTAATAATATCACATAAAAAAAATGTGTTCTAACAATGATATGGAATGAAAATGTCATAAAAACATATAGCTTTTATATACCAGATAACAAAAAATAAAAGAGTTAAAAGCTTGTGGTAATAAAACGTGAAACTATAACCATCATGATGTATTACTGCTTTCAATTAATACCCAGGCAAATGATATTAATATTTGGCAAGAAATTAGCCAGTAAATAAGATGAAGAAAATTAGTTACTTTGTTTCTTAGATGAAAGTCAGAAATTGTAAGAAAATGTATAGAGAAACGAAGTCATTTTCATTTGCTGTGTTTAGATTTTCTGTGAGAGAAAAAATAAGATCCAGCATCTTTGCTACTGGTAATCTCTAATACGAAAAAACCACAATCAATTGTGTTCATAATTAAAATCGCACACATAACTAAATGTATTTTTTTAATACTCAGTTTCATTGGTGGAGGAAACTAGAGTACCCGGAGAAAACTACCGCAAGTCACTGACAAACTTTTCAATTTTATATATAGAGTCATAAATTGCAGGAAGTCCTTCAAAACAAGATATGATTATAATCTAACGATTATGGAGTCTCCCAAACTGGCAACTGACAACAGGTTCAAAAAATAAATCAAAAGCTACCTTTGAAATCGAACAATGTTGAATTTGTGCGGCATTGTGGTGGCCATTTTGAAAATGGCGACCGGTAGAAATTTTTCGATGTCAGGAATCGATTCGGGATATCATAATCTACCCACATATGAAATGGCGTTGAAATCGGACAATGTTGAATTTGTGCGGTATTGTGGCGGCCATTTTGAAAATGATGGCGACCGGTAGAATTTTTTCAATGTCGGGACATCATTATCTACCCACATATCAAATTTTGATGATATCGGACAATGTTGAATTTTTGCGGTATTGTGGCGGCCATTTTGAAAATGGCGACCGGTAGAAATTGTTTAATGTCGGGAATCAATCGGGACATCATTATCTACCCACATATCAAATTTTGATGATATCGGACAATGTTGAATTTTTACCGCCCATTTTTTATACCGTGTTTTGGCAGCCATTTTGAAAATGGCAGACATCTCGAAAATTTTGAAAACGCAGAATTGCTCCTCTAATGATGACCTATCACTATGTCAAATTTGATGTCTCTATCATTATCTATTTAGAAGTTATCAACATTAATGTACGAAATTTCAACTTTCCCATAGGATTCTATAGTAACCCCCACCCCCTTTGAACCCATCAAAATATGACTTTGATCCCCTTTACCACAAAGCTGAAAACTTTAGGACCAACTAGAAACTTATATCTATAACTCCACCAAGTTTCATGAAATTCTGTCCAGTAGTTCCTGAGATCTGCCGTGTACAAGTTCATGGTCCACGGAAAGAAAGAAAGGAGAATAATAATAATAATAAGAAACAGAGCAAAAACAATAAGTTTCCAAACGTTGTTTGGGAAACTTAAATATCCTACCTATGCAATGCAGTGCCTATCACCACTAAAGTTGTGAGTTCAAACCTCGTTCATGGCGAGGTGTACTTGATATAGCATTATGTGATAAAGTTTATCAGTGACTTGCGGTGGTTTTCTCCGGTTTCCTCCACCAATAAAACTGACCGCCACGATATAACTTAAATATTGTTGAAAGTGGCGTTAAACACCATAAACCAAATAAAAAATATCCCCACCAATGAGCCATATGGATAGATACAATACAAACTGAAGCAGAAATTATAGTATCACAATTTTTTGACAGATTACTCACAAAATTTAGGTGAAGGAAGATGGACCAACAGGACAAAAACAATATGTTTTTCCGAAAAAAGGGAAAGGCAACCTCCAGTAGTGGACATAGTTAAAGTGAACAGTGAACCCCAAATAATCAACCATTTTCATATAGGTAATCAACCTTTTCTCTAAAGGTTATAAATATGACATAAACTATGAAAGCAAAATAAATAAATGCAAAAACAGATCAGTGGATGGTAGGAATCAGAATAAGAAACTCTATAAACTTGAAAACTTACTGTTTATCCTATACTGACCCTATGGGCAAACAATCTGATATAACATAAAGTGTTAATAAACAATTCTTAAATGTCAGTTAATGAGTGTATCAAATTATTAGAAATGGTAAATAAAATGCCTTTAAACATAAAATAGAAGCCAACTCTGATGGTAACATTGTCAGTTTCAATCATTTTACATACTATATATCATCTGTAGATTACCTAAAGATCAAAGTATTATAACTATTAGATTTACTACTCCCTGTACTTTATGTCTGATGGCCTGTAAACTGATGTCATAATTTACAGTAACTGCTGAGAACGTAATTATTTATTTATTACACCCTGTCAAACCATTTCTTAAATTAATTTCAGGTGATCACGATTTTCGTCCTCAAACATGCATGAATGGTTTAGTTTTTAGGGAATGTAAATAAACATATCAAGAATATTTTTGAAGATGTTTATTTCACCAAAAACTCGTTTCATATTACTTTAATGAGAAAAAATATAAATTATAAACATTTTCTTCAAACATTTCTTTATGAAAAGAAAGTTTAAACTGCGATGGTAAAAAATTCCACCAATATGAACAACACGAACAATCACCTCTGAACTTAACTTATTGAACAGAAATAAGACCATGGCATATGATATTGGAAATCAAGATCCTGGATTGGGACAGGCTAAAAAATGTGGCAGGGTTAAACTGGTTAAGGGGACCCCAACCCTTCTGCTAGTAATAGGAGTTATGGGAAATTAACAGTACTTTAAACAGTATGTCAGCTATATTGTAGCAGTCAGTTTTATTGGATAGATGAAGAAGACCACAGACAAACTTAATCTAATTGTGAAGACAAAAACTTGCAGAAGGCAACACATAGTTTGGTTTCAAAACTTTCTGAATTTTTTTTTCACTTTCCATATATGGTCCTATGTTAAAATTTTGACTTGTGGTGGCAGCCATCTTGGATTTCAGATCAACATGAAAAAACACAAACTGTTTACATGGTAATATCAAGTTCACGTTCAAAGCATAATTTATGGTCAGTATGAGGAACATTCCTACCTATTAACAATTTTCCATCACACATGTTAAATATCTTTTTAAATTTCAGCCAATCGGAAAACATAATTGGCCCTAGCAGCCGTCTTGAATTTCCAAATGATACGAACATCAATGTAATATTTCTACCAACTTTAGTTCCAATTAGGCCTGTTGTTTGTGAGAAATATATTTAAAATAACTAAAACAAGCTAATAGAAGCAGTCACATCAGATGCAAAATGATGAGGACAGCTAATAAAAAAACAGAGGCTCTCAAGAGCCTGTATCGTTCACCTGGTAATAAAAAAAAACAATTGGTCCTATGTAAAAACTATGTCCTGCGTCATCTTGGAATTACGATCAACATAAAAAACACAAAGTTTGTAAAGGACCTTCCAATGATTGATGCACAGTTTAGGTTCAATCAGTGCAATAGCTTCAGAGAAGAATATATTTCTGTATTTTCCCCATATGGTTCTGTGTTAATACTATGACCTGTGGTGGCAGCCATCTTGGATTTCCGATCGGCATAAAAAACAGGACCTTCCAATGATCATTCCTGGGCAGTTTGGTTTCAACTGTCCAAGTGGTTTCAGAGAAGAAGCATTTTGAAACATTTTTCCCATAGGGTCCAATGTTAAACTAAGTCCTGCCGTAGCCGCCATTTTGAATTTCATATCAGAATAAAAAACGTATATTTTGTAGAGGACCATTCAATGAACATTCATGCACAGTTTGGCTTTAATCATATTTGTAGTTTCTGAGAAGAAGGCATTTGAACATTTTCCCATAGGGTCCAATGTTAATCTATGTCCTGCGGTGGTGGCCATCTTGGATTTCCGATCGGCATAAAAAACACACACCTTGTAGAGGACCTTCCAATGATCATTCCTGGGCAGTTTGGTTTCAATTATCCAAGTGGTTTCAGAGAAGAAGCGTTTTGAAACATTTTCCCCATAGGGTCCAATGTTAAACTAAGTCCTGCCGTAGCCGCCATTTTGAATTTCATACCAGAACAAAAAACGTAAAGTTTGTAGAGGACCATCTAATGAACATTCATGTACAGTTTGGCTTTAATCATATTTGTAGTTTCTGAGTAGAAGGCATTTGAATATTTTCCCATAGGGTCCAATGTTAATCTATGTCCTGTGGTGGCGGCCATCTTGGATTTCCGACCGGCATAAAAAACAGAAAATTTGTAGAGGACCTTCCAATGATCATTCCTGGGCAGTTTGGTTTCAACTGTCCAAGTGGTTTCAGAGAAGAAGCATTTTGAAACATTTTTCCCATAGGGTCCAATGTTAAACTAAGTCCTGCCGTAGCCGCCATTTTGAATTTCATACCGGAACAAAAAACGTAAAGTTTGTAGAGGACCATCTAATGAACATTCATGTACAGTTTGGCTTTAATCATATTTGTAGTTTCTGAGTAGAAGGCATTTGAACATTTTCCCATAGGGTCCAATGTTAATCTATGTATTGCGGTGGTGGCCATCTTGGATTTCCGATTGGCATAAAAAACATAAAATTTGTAGAGGACCTTCCAATGATCATTCCTAGGCAGTTTGGTTTCAATTATCCAAGTGGTTTCAGAGAAGAAGCGTTTTGAAACATTTTTCCCATAGGGTCCAATGTTAAACTAAGTCCTGCCGTAGCCGCCATTTTGAATTTCATACCAGAACAAAAAACGTAAAGTTTGTAGAGGACCATCCAATGAACATTCATGTACAGTTTGGCTTTAATCATATTTGTAGTTTCTGAGTAGAAGGCATTTGAATATTTTCCCATAGGGTCCAATGTTAATCTGTCCTGCGGTGGCGGCCATCTTGGATTTCCGACCGGCATAAAAAACAAAAAATTTGTAGAGGACCTTCCAATGATCATTCCTGGGCAGTTTGGTTTCAACTGTCCAAGTGGTTTCAGAGAAGAAGCATTTTGAAACATTTTTCCCATAGGGTCCAATGTTAAACTAAGTCCTGCCGTAGCCGCCATTTTGAATTTCATATCGGAACAAAAAACCTTAAGATTGTAGAGGACCATCCAATGAACATTCATGTACAGTTTGGCTTTAATCATATTTGTAGTTTCTGAGAAGAAGGCATTTGAACATTTTCCCATAGGGTCCAATGTTAATCTATGTATTGCGGTGGTGGCCATCTTGGATTTCCGATTGGCATAAAAAACATAAAATTTGTAGAGGACCTTCCAATGATCATTCCTAGGCAGTTTGGTTTCAATTATCCAAGTGGTTTCAGAGAAGAAGCGTTTTGAAACATTTTTCCCATAGGGTCCAATGTTAAACTAAGTCCTGCCGTAGCCGCCATTTTGAATTTCATACCAGAACAAAAAACGTAAAGATTGTAGAGGACCATCTAATGAACATTCATGTACAGTTTGGCTTTAATCATATTTGTAGTTTCTGAGTAGAAGGCATTTGAATATTTTCCCATAGGGTCCAATGTTAATCTATGTCCTGCAGTGGCGGCCATCTTGGATTTCCGACCGGCATAAAAAACCTTAAATTTGTAGAGGACCTTCCAATGATCATTCCTGGGCAGTTTGGTTTCAACTGTCCAAGTGGTTTCAGAGAAGAAGCATTTTGAAACATTTTTCCCATAGGGTCCAATGTTAAACTAAGTCCTGCCGTAGCCGCCATTTTGAATTTCATACCAGAACAAAAAACGTAAATTTTGTAGAGGACCATCTAATGAACATTCATGTACAGTTTGGCTTTAATCATATTTGTAGTTTCTGAGTAGAAGGCATTTGAATATTTTCCCATAGGGTCCAATGTTAATCTATGTCCTGCGGTGGCGGCCATCTTGGATTTCCGACCGGCATAAAAAACGGAAAATTTGTAGAGGACCTTCCAATGATCATTCCTGGGCAGTTTGGTTTCAACTGTCCAAGTGGTTTCAGAGAAGAAGCATTTTGAAACATTTTTCCCATAGGGTCCAATGTTAAACTAAGTCCTGCCGTAGCCGCCATTTTGAATTTCATATCGGAACAAAAAACCTTAAGATTGTAGAGGACCATCCAATGAACATTCATGTACAGTTTGGCTTTAATCATATTTGTAGTTTCTGAGAAGAAGGCATTTGAACATTTTCCCATAGGGTCCAATGTTAATCTATGTATTGCGGTGGCGGCCATCTTGGATTTCCGATCGGCATAAAAAACATAAAATTTCTAGAGGACCTTCCAATGATCATTCCTAGGCAGTTTGGTTTCAATTATCCAAGTGGTTTCAGAGAAGAAGCGTTTTGAAACATTTTTCCCATAGGGTTCAATGTTAAACTAAGTCCTGCCGTAGCCGCCATTTTGAATTTCATACCGGAACAAAAAACGTAAAGTTTGTAGAGGACCATCTAATGAACATTCATGTACAGTTTGGCTTTAATCATATTTGTAGTTTCTGAGTAGAAGGCATTTGAATATTTTCCCATAGGGTCCAATGTTAATCTATGTCCTGCGGTGGCGGCCATCTTGGATTTCCGACCGGCATAAAAAACAGATAATTTGTAGAGGACCTTCCAATGATCATTCCTGGGCAGTTTGGTTTCAACTGTCCAAGTGGTTTCAGAGAAGAAGCATTTTGAAACATTTTTCCCATAGGGTCCAATGTTAAACTAAGTCCTGCCGTAGCCGCCATTTTGAATTTCATATCGGAACAAAAAACCTTAAGATTGTAGAGGACCATCTAATGAACATTCATGTACAGTTTGGCTTTAATAATATTTGTAGTTTCTGAGAAGAAGGCATTTGAACATTTTCCCATAGGGTCCAATGTTAATCTATGTCCTGCGGTGGCGGCCATCTTGGATTTCCGACCAGCATAAAAAACAGAAAATTTGTAGAGGACCTTCCAATGATCATTCCTGGGCAGTTTGGTTTCAACTGTCCAAGTGGTTTCAGAGAAGAAGCATTTTGAAACATTTTTCCCATAGGGTCCAATGTTAAACTAACTCCTGCCGTAGCCGCCATTTTGAATTTCATATCGGAACAAAAAACCTTAAGATTGTAGAGGACCATCCAATGAACATTCATGTACAGTTTGGCTTTAATCATATTTGTAGTTTCTGAGAAGAAGGCATTTGAACATTTTCCCATAGGGTCCAATGTTAATCTATGTATTGCGGTGGTGGCCATCTTGGATTTCCGATTGGCATAAAAAACATAAAATTTGTAGAGGACCTTCCAATGATCATTCCTAGGCAGTTTGGTTTCAATTATCCAAGTGGTTTCAGAGAAGAAGCGTTTTGAAACATTTTTCCCATAGGGTCCAATGTTAAACTAAGTCCTGCCGTAGCCGCCATTTTGAATTTCATACCAGAACAAAAAACGTAAAGTTTGTAGAGGACCATCTAATGAACATTCATGTACAGTTTGGCTTTAATCATATTTGTAGTTTCTGAGTAGAAGGCATTTGAATATTTTCCCATAGGGTCCAATGTTAATCTATGTCCTGCAGTGGCGGCCATCTTGGATTTCCGACCGGCATAAAAAACCTTAAATTTGTAGAGGACCTTCCAATGATCATTCCTGGGCAGTTTGGTTTCAACTGTCCAAGTGGTTTCAGAGAAGAAGCATTTTGAAACATTTTTCCCATAGGGTCCAATGTTAAACTAAGTCCTGCCGTAGCCGCCATTTTGAATTTCATACCAGAACAAAAAACGTAAAGTTTGTAGAGGACCATCTAATGAACATTCATGTACAGTTTGGCTTTAATCATATTTGTAGTTTCTGAGTAGAAGGCATTTGAATATTTTCCCATAGGGTCCAATGTTAATCTATGTCCTGCGGTGGCGGCCATCTTGGATTTCCGACCGGCATAAAAAACGGAAAATTTGTAGAGGACCTTCCAATGATCATTCCTGGGCAGTTTGGTTTCAACTGTCCAAGTGGTTTCAGAGAAGAAGCATTTTGAAACATTTTTCCCATAGGGTCCAATGTTAAACTAAGTCCTGCCGTAGCCGCCATTTTGAATTTCATATCGGAACAAAAAACCTTAAGATTGTAGAGGACCATCCAATGAACATTCATGTACAGTTTGGCTTTAATCATATTTGTAGTTTCTGAGAAGAAGGCATTTGAACATTTTCCCATAGGGTCCAATGTTAATCTATGTATTGCGGTGGCGGCCATCTTGGATTTCCGATCGGCATAAAAAACATAAAATTTCTAGAGGACCTTCCAATGATCATTCCTAGGCAGTTTGGTTTCAATTATCCAAGTGGTTTCAGAGAAGAAGCGTTTTGAAACATTTTTCCCATAGGGTTCAATGTTAAACTAAGTCCTGCCGTAGCCGCCATTTTGAATTTCATACCGGAACAAAAAACGTAAAGTTTGTAGAGGACCATCTAATGAACATTCATGTACAGTTTGGCTTTAATCATATTTGTAGTTTCTGAGTAGAAGGCATTTGAATATTTTCCCATAGGGTCCAATGTTAATCTATGTCCTGCGGTGGCGGCCATCTTGGATTTCCGACCGGCATAAAAAACAGATAATTTGTAGAGGACCTTCCAATGATCATTCCTGGGCAGTTTGGTTTCAACTGTCCAAGTGGTTTCAGAGAAGAAGCATTTTGAAACATTTTTCCCATAGGGTCCAATGTTAAACTAAGTCCTGTCGTAGCCGCCATTTTGAATTTCATATCGGAACAAAAAACCTTAAGATTGTAGAGGACC
This sequence comes from Bathymodiolus brooksi, assembly GCA_963680875.1. Lineage (NCBI taxonomy): Eukaryota > Metazoa > Mollusca > Bivalvia > Mytilida > Modiolidae > Bathymodiolus > Bathymodiolus brooksi. Next base: position 89,477,170 of record OY804581.1, on the reverse strand, counting down.
ATCCAATCAACATTCATGTACAGTTTGGCTTTAATAATATTTGTAGTTTCTGAGAAGAAGGCATTTGAACATTTTCCCATAGGGTCCAATGTTAATCTATGTCCTGCGGTGGCGGCCATCTTGGATTTTCGACCGGCATAAAAAACAAAAAATTTGTAGAGGACCTTCCAATGATCATTCCTGGGCAGTTTGGTTTCAACTGTCCAAGTGGTTTCAGAGAAGAAGCATTTTGAAACATTTTTCCCATAGGGTCCAATGTTAAACTAAGTCCTGCCGTAGCCGCCATTTTGAATTTCATATCGGAACAAAAAACCTTAAGATTGTAGAGGACCATCCAATGAACATTCATGTACAGTTTGGCTTTAATAATATTTGTAGTTTCTGAGAAGAAGGCATTTGAACATTTTCCCATAGGGTCCAATGTTAATCTATGTCCTGCGGTGGCGGCCATCTTGGATTTCCGACCGGCATAAAAAACATAAAATTTGTAGAGGACCTTCCAATGATCATTCCTGGGCAGTTTGGTTTCAACTGTCCAAGTGGTTTCAGAGAAGAAGCATTTTGAAACATTTTTCCCATAGGGTCCAATGTTAAACTAAGTCCTGTCGTAGCCGCCATTTTGAATTTCATATCGGAACAAAAAACCTTAAGATTGTAGAGGACCATCCAATCAACATTCATGTACAGTTTGGCTTTAATAATATTTGTAGTTTCTGAGAAGAAGGCATTTGAACATTTTCCCATAGGGTCCAATGTTAATCTATGTATTGCGGTGGTGGCCATCTTGGATTTCCGATTGGCATAAAAAACATAAAATTTGTAGAGGACCTTCCAATGATCATTCCTAGGCAGTTTGGTTTCAATTATCCAAGTGGTTTCAGAGAAGAAGCGTTTTGAAACATTTTTCCCATAGGGTCCAATGTTAAACTAAGTCCTGCCATAGCCGCCATTTTGAATTTCATACCAGAACAAAAAACGTAAAGTTTGTAGAGGACCATCTAATGAACATTCATGTACAGTTTGGCTTTAATCATATTTGTAGTTTCTGAGTAGAAGGCATTTGAATATTTTCCCATAGGGTCCAATGTTAATCTATGTCCTGCAGTGGCGGCCATCTTGGATTTCCGACCGGCATAAAAAACCTTAAATTTGTAGAGGACCTTCCAATGATCATTCCTGGGCAGTTTGGTTTCAACTGTCCAAGTGGTTTCAGAGAAGAAGCATTTTGAAACATTTTTCCCATAGGGTCCAATGTTAAACTAAGTCCTGCCGTAGCCGCCATTTTGAATTTCATACCAGAACAAAAAACGTAAAGTTTGTAGAGGACCATCTAATGAACATTCATGTACAGTTTGGCTTTAATCATATTTGTAGTTTCTGAGTAGAAGGCATTTGAATATTTTCCCATAGGGTCCAATGTTAATCTATGTCCTGCGGTGGCGGCCATCTTGGATTTCCGACCAGCATAAAAAACGGAAAATTTGTAGAGGACCTTCCAATGATCATTCCTGGGCAGTTTGGTTTCAACTGTCCAAGTGGTTTCAGAGAAGAAGCATTTTGAAACATTTTTCCCATAGGGTCCAATGTTAAACTAAGTTCTGCCGTAGCCGCCATTTTGAATTTCATATCGGAACAAAAAACCTTAAGATTGTAGAGGACCATCCAATGAACATTCATGTACAGTTTGGCTTTAATCATATTTGTAGTTTCTGAGAAGAAGGCATTTGAACATTTTCCCATAGGGTCCAATGTTAATCTATGTATTGCGGTGGCGGCCATCTTGGATTTCCGATCGGCATAAAAAACATAAAATTTCTAGAGGACCTTCCAATGATCATTCCTAGGCAGTTTGGTTTCAATTATCCAAGTGGTTTCAGAGAAGAAGCGTTTTGAAACATTTTTCCCATAGGGTTCAATGTTAAACTAAGTCCTGCCGTAGCCGCCATTTTGAATTTCATACCAGAACAAAAAACGTAAAGTTTGTAGAGGACCATCTAATGAACATTCATGTACAGTTTGGCTTTAATCATATTTGTAGTTTCTGAGTAGAAGGCATTTGAATATTTTCCCATAGGGTCCAATGTTAATCTATGTCCTGCGGTGGCGGCCATCTTGGATTTCCGACCGGCATAAAAAACAGATAATTTGTAGAGGACCTTCCAATGATCATTCCTGGGCAGTTTGGTTTCAACTGTCCTAGTGGTTTCAGAGAAGAAGCATTTTGAAACATTTTCCCCATAGGGTCCAATGTTAAACTAAGTCCTGCCGTAGCCGCCATTTTGAATTTCATATCGGAACAAAAAACCTTAAGATTGTAGAGGACCATCCAATGAACATTCATGTACAGTTTGGCTTTAATAATATTTGTAGTTTCTGAGAAGAAGGCATTTGAACATTTTCCCATAGGGTCCAATGTTAATCTATGTCCTGCGGTGGCGGCCATCTTGGATTTCCGACCAGCATAAAAAACAGAAAATTTGTAGAGGACCTTCCAATGATCATTCCTGGGCAGTTTGGTTTCAACTGTCCAAGTGGTTTCAGAGAAGAAGCATTTTGAAACATTTTTCCCATAGGGTCCAATGTTAAACTAAGTCCTGCCGTAGCCGCCATTTTGAATTTCATATCGGAACAAAAAACCTTAAGATTGTAGAGGACCATCCAATGAACATTCATGTACAGTTTGGCTTTAATAATATTTGTAGTTTCTGAGAAGAAGGCATTTGAACATTTTCCCATAGGGTCCAATGTTAATCTATGTCCTGCGGTGGCGGCCATCTTGGATTTCCGACCGGCATAAAAAACAGAAAATTTGTAGAGGACCTTCCAATGATCATTCCTGGGCAGTTTGGTTTCAACTGTCCAAGTGGTTTCAGAGAAGAAGCATTTTGAAACATTTTTCCCATAGGGTCCAATGTTAAACTAAGTCCTGTCGTAGCCGCCATTTTGAATTTCATATCGGAACAAAAAACCTTAAGATTGTAGAGGACCATCCAATCAACATTCATGTACAGTTTGGCTTTAATAATATTTGTAGTTTCTGAGAAGAAGGCATTTGAACATTTTCCCATAGGGTCCAATGTTAATCTATGTCCTGCGATGGCGGCCATCTTGGATTTCCGATCGGCATAAAAAACAGTAACTTGGTAAAGGACATTCCAATGATCATTCCTTTACAGTTTGGGTTCAGTCAGTTCATTAGTTTCGGAGAAGAAGATCTTTGAAATTTCGGCCAATCAGAGCATATTATTGGCCCTGGCAGCCATATTGAATATCCGACTGGAACGAAAAACAGTAACTTTGTAGAGGACCATCCAAGGAACATTCCTGCTAAGTTCGGTTTTAATCGGCCAAGTGGTTTCGGAGAAGAAGCTTGAAATGTGAAAAGTTTACAGACGACAGACGACGGACGCCAAGTGATGGCAATAGTTCACATGGACCTTTGGTCCAGGTGAACTAATAATAGTACAACATCACATTATTAAAGAACATTATTCCTGTAAAATACTATCAAAATCAAACCAATAGCAATCCCAACTCAGCTAATTGCAACTGTTGATAAATAAAAAAATCTTATTAGTGTTTTTAATCATCAAGACATGACAGTTGGCCCCTATCTTCAAAGAATATATAAGGATAACAATTCTACTTGAAATATCACACCCTGCTTGGAAAAAAACTCTAAGACCTACAAAATCATATCTCTTGAAATGTCAGTGTAGCAATGCTGTTTCTAATTGTGAGGATAAAAGAGATATAAGAAGCTTTTAACCTCAAATAAATAATCAATTACCAGTAAAGAGTATGAGGTTAGTAGCCTCCGGACTGTTGGTAATAATCACTGTATAAAAAACAAAAATAATTAAAAAGAGAAAAGGCATGGAACCATTTTGTTCATATTGAAACAAAATCACATACATGACATGTGATCTTTCCTGTTTTCTGTGGAACAAAAATAAAAGTGATGCATATTGAAATGTGACTCGAGTGTGGATTTTTCTAAATACTGTGCAGATGTAATTATCCAGTTTATTTTTATACCTAAACTAACAAGGGCAATGCCAAGTGTGGCGTATCCCCTTGCCTAAAAATTTGACCTTGACCTTTGACCTTGAAAATCAATAGGGTTCCAGATTCCCTTAAGGACTAAGTATGTACCAAGTTTGGTCAAAATCCATTGAAGGATGTTGATTCTAGAGTGTTCACAAGGATGTTACAGGGTAAAAATTAGACCTTGTGACCTTGACCTTTGATCTTGAAAATTAATAGGGTTCCAGACTCACCTAAGGACTAAGTATATACCAAGTTTGGTCAAAATCCATTGAAGGATGTTGATTCTAGAGTGTTCACAAGGATGTTACGTGGAAAATTCTTTGACCTAGTGACCTTGAAAATCAATAGGGTTTCAGATTCTCTTAAGGACTAAGTATGTACCGAGTTTGGTCAAAATCCATAGAAGGATGTCGATTCTAGAGTGTTCACAAGGATGTTACGGAAGGAAGGAAGGACGGACGGACGGACGGACGGTAGCGTTACTATATTCCTTCACAACTTCGTTGGCGAGGGGATAATTAATTTTCACAATAAACAAATTCAACCTAGACAAGTTCTGAGAAATATTAAAATCATGTAACAGACATTACCATTCAAATCACAATATTAAAACTAAATAAAATTTTCCTCATATAAACTCATATCCAGCAAAAAAATACCAAATAAAAAGGATTTAATTAACATATGATATAAAAATGCTGTATCATGCGAAATGTATGTCATTTTCATTTCAAAATTACATTACATATTCATATAAAAACACACTTTTCCTAAAGATTTCCCAAGATTATGAAAAGAAAGTTTAAACAGCGATGGTCAACAATTCCAACAATAGACCAACAAAGTGAACAACCACCTCTCATCTACAACAACTGAACACAAAAAAGACCACGACATATGACATTGGAAATCCAGATTTTGTCTAAAATAAATGAAATAAACACCTTTAACAGCAGAATATTCTACAGTTCATCCATTTGACCTCTTACGGTTAATGAGTATTAATAGCTGGTCTAGTTTTTACTCTATAATTGCTGTCTATCTTGTTTAGGCCATTTGGTTTTTTTTTTTGCTCCCAAAGATTTTTAAATCATTTGGTTTTCCAATCTTGTTGACTTTGAGCGTATCTAATATTCTAGAAACGAGTCATGCACACTAAATTAGATATTTGACTTTGAGCGTATCTAATATTCTAGAAACGAGTCATGCACATTAAATTAGATATTTGACATTGAGCGTATCTAATATTCTAGAAACGAGTCATGCACATTAAATTAGATATTTGACTGAGCGTATCTAATATTCTAGAAACAAGTCATGCACACTAAATTAGATATTTGACTTTGAGCGTATCTAATATTCTAGAAACGAGTCATGCACACTAAATTAGATATTTGACTTTGAGCGTATCTAATATTCTAGAAACGAGTCATGCACATTAAATTAGATATTTGACTTTGAGCGTATCTAATATTCTAGAAACGAGTCATGCACACTAAATTAGATATTTGACATTGAGCGTATCTAATATTCTAGAAACGAGTCATGCACACTAAATTAGATATTTGACATTGAGTGTATCTAATATTCTAGAAACGAGTCATGCACACTAAATTAGATATTTGACATTGAGCGTATCTAATATTCTAGAAACGAGTCATGCACACTAAATTAGATATTTGACATTGAGCGTATCTAATATTCTAGAAACGAGTCATGCACACTAAATTAGATATTTGACTTTGAGCGTATCTAATATTCTAGAAACGAGTCATGCACACTAAATTAGATATTTAACTTTTGAGCGTATCTAATATTCTAGAAACGAGTCATGCACATTAAATTAGATATTTGACTTTGAGTGTATCTAATATTCTAGAAACGAGTCATGCACATTAAATTAGATATTTGACTTCGAGCATATCTAATATTCTAGAAACGAATCATGCACATTAAATTAGATATTTGACTTTGAGCGTATCTAATATTCTAGAAACGAGTCATGCACACTAAATTAGATATTTAACTTTTGAGTGTATCTAATATTCTAGAAACGAGTCATGCACATTAAATTAGATATTTGACTTTGAGCGTATCTAATATTCTAGAAACAAGTCATGCACACTAAATTAGATATTTGACTTTGAGCGTATCTAATATTCTAGAAACGAGTCATGCACATTAAATTAGATATTTGACTTTGAGCGTATCTAATATTCTAGAAACGAGTCATGCACACTAAATTAGATATTTAACTTTTGAGCGTATCTAATATTCTAGAAACGAGTCATGCACATTAAATTAGATATTTGACTTTGAGTGTATCTAATATTCTAGAAACGAGTCATGCACATTAAATTAGATATTTGACTTCGAGCATATCTAATATTCTAGAAACGAATCATGCACATTAAATTAGATATTTGACTTTGAGCGTATCTAATATTCTAGAAACGAGTCATGCACACTAAATTAGATATTTAACTTTTGAGTGTATCTAATATTCTAGAAACGAGTCATGCACATTAAATTAGATATTTGACTTTGAGCGTATCTAATATTCTAGAAACAAGTCATGCACACTAAATTAGATATTTGACTTTGAGCGTATCTAATATTCTAGAAACGAGTCATGCACACTAAATTAGATATTTGACTTTGAGCGTATCTAATATTCTAGAAACGAGTCATGCACATTAAATTAGATATTTGACTTTGAGCGTATCTAATATTCTAGAAACGAGTCATGCACATTAAATTAGATATTTGACTTTGAGCGTATCTAATATTCTAGAAACGAGTCATGCACATTAAATTAGATATTTGACTTTGAGCGTATCTAATATGCTAGAAACGAGTCATGCACATTAAATTAGATATTTGACTTTGAGCGTATCTAATATGCTAGAAACGAGTCATGCACACTAAATTAGATATTTGACATTGAGCGTATCTAATATTCTAGAAACGAGTCATCCACACTAAATTAGATATTTGACTTTGAGCGTATCTAATATGCTAGAAACGAGTCATGCACATTAAATTAGATATTTGACTTTGAGCGTATCTAATATTCTAGAAACGAGTCATGCACATTAAATTAGATATTTGACTTTGAGCGTATCTAATATTCTAGAAACAAGTCATGCACACTAAATTAGATATTTGACATTGAGCGTATCTAATATTCTAGAAACGAATCATGCACATTAAATTAGATATTTGACTTTGAGCGTATCTAATATTCTAGAAACAATTCATGCACATTAAATTAGATACATCTACTTTTTCATTACTATAAAACTGTGACGTTAGTCATTCAATTTTGCCGTCAATTCACAAATATTTGCCTTTTTAAAAAAGTGTAGTATAAAGTTTTGTAGGGTTAATAAAAACAAAAAACAAAAACTTTGAAACGATACTTTACTTTCTGTGTGGCTACATAACAATAGCTTTAAAGTGATAGCTAAGCAGATCATAATTTCTTCTTACAAACTATTCAATAAAATACATGACAATATTCTATTATTTGAGTGTGGTAAAATTGTTTGCCCACATATTACTTTCATTTTACTTATATAACTTAATCAAAATAAACAATAGAAGCTACAACGATAGATGGTTTAATAATAGGAAAGTGAACAAAAGTCGTCTTAAAGGTTCCATCCTCAATTTTCTTGCTTCAATTATAACCAAAAATAAATTTCAACTCAAAAAAGATTTAAACATTCATTTCTTACACTCTTTCATATATAAATATCCTGTCATGTAAAATCATCAATCTTGCTTCAATTATCAATTAAAATAAAGTTAAACTCAAAAAAGATTTAAACATTCATTTATTACACTCTTTCAAATAAATATCCCGAAACTAAATACGTAAAAAAAAATCCACTATTAAAACCTAGACATAAGTAGTATTTCATCTTGTCGGGAACCATTCATTTCTTTTTTCTTCCCCCACGAGTCTGACATTTTACACTTGTACCCGTTATCATACATCACATGGTCAAAAGGAATTACTGGGTAAATCAGCCTCATAAACCACCATTGGAGAAACTGTTTTAGCAGTGCTACATGAATGACAGCAAATGATCAATTCTTTGCAAATTAAATGCTGCAGAATTACATTGACAAAAAAAAGCCATGTTTAAAGATATTCCCTCGTTAACGATTACTGTGTATTAATTTGAGCTATAAGTGACTAAGACGGAACGTTCCTTAATTATTTCAGAATTAACGGTTTTATAATTCACTTTAAGATATGTGGTCTACGATAAATAATACTCTCCCTTGATATGTGAGCTGTCCTTGACAATTTGAAATAACTTAGTTGAATAATGGAAACGCCATGTCCTGTCACGAAATTGATTCTGTACAGATACGGTCTTCAGTATCGTGTTCCAAGTTACAATGTTAATTGTACATGGTTTTGATATGTAAAATAGTAATATTTCTTATTAAAATAGAGAGGGTGTTAGTTACAAAACAAAAGGCAAGCAACTGTTTTTTGATTTTTTGATAAAAAAAAATTCTATTAAATATAGTTATATACATATATGCTTTGATTAAAAAATAATGTGAATCTCTAAAGTTTTTTTATATTTATAAAAAAAAATGCATATTCCAATTACAAATTGTTTTTGTTACAAAACAATATGAATTTTAAATGGATGTTGAAGAATTTTGATGAAAACAATATTTTCTCTATTTGTAAATACATGTCTATATGGTTATGGCTATAAAAATACATGTACCTGGATGTTTGAGGAGTTACAGCCTTTAGATTCCAGACAACACACTTAATACTACTGATGTAGCTTCACACCCCTGAAAACCACCTAAAATGTTAATGTTTCCGGACACCTACATATAGCAGAGGGTTTTACCTGTCTGTTAATTTGTTATAATTGTCCACGATTTGTCCCCCCTTTACATCGTTGACAAGTTGCTGAAAGTGTAAATAAACACCCATCACTCACCAATCATATAGCAGACTTGCATGACTCTACCAATAATTCTAACTCAACAAAAATTGAGTAAAAGTATTACCTAAATATGTTAATTACTCACACACACCACCGTTTAACAAATTGTTTGCATTCTTATTATATTTGAACCATGTATTTTTGATATATTATAATAACCCTAGTCATTGTAGAAGTTCAATCCAGCTTTCGGCAAAATTTTAATTCCACACCAGGCGACCGTTTCACTAAAGGTCGTAAGTCGTAAACGTAGACGTAAGTGTACTCTTAAAGATATACGACCGTTTCACTAATAGTTAGGATTTACGACTTACAATAAAAAGAGATCGCAAAGTTAAGAGTGGTGGTAGGTACTCGTAAGTCGTAAATCATAAACATACTTTTGAAGAGAAGAATTGCTATCTGTATTTGTTTTAATCATTAATCAAATGAAGCGAGCAATAGATATTAGATGCACGCAACAATTTTTATATTTCGAGAGCCATAAAAAATCATTAAAACAGCTATACATTATTGTTTGTTTCAGTGTACTTTCTATCAGTTCTGCATTTACAATATCAACATATTTTATTAACGAGGGTACTTAGAAGAAATTTCAAGAAATGAATGATATCGGGTACATGTACAAACAATGGCTCAAAAATAAAGTTAAGCACAAACAGAGGGAGCATTACATTTGCGTGAATTTGGGGATTAAGAGGTATTACATTTGCACGGAGAAAGAGCATTACAATATTAAAATATACCTGAGAGGTTTTTTTTTACATTGCCTGTTACTTAGAATATATTTATCTTATTCATAACATTTTCTGCATTTTGCAGCATGACTGACGATGCAATATGGATTATTCACCACTTTCGTCAGCCTTTAAAATGAAAACAAAAAATATAAGAATAACATACAAATATATGAAATATAAATTTTAAAAAAGATTAATTTGTAACATACATGTACATGTATAAGAAAGAAAAAAACAATAATTTTGAAGGCAAGAGATATTTCTGCAGTCCAAATGTTAAAATTCATTGGTAGTTTTTATTGATTATATAAAGCGTTAAAACACTCATTATGAATATAAATCAACAGTACGTACATGTTAAGGTTTAATATTATAAGATGTGTAATTTTGTTGTTTTATGTGTTGATGATACATATTATTTTATATGCGTGAATACAGTGATGTAATAAAACTACCCAAATCTTACTCACCCCCCCTCTGATTTCTGGCTGGCAAAAGAGGTAAATGAAGAGGTAAAAACAGAAGTTGTAGCAACAGTGCTTATAAAAAACATAAAATATTATGAAAATACAAAATATACTTTAAAGAAAGGTAAAAAAAATCCCAACAAATGTCATGTGTTTAAGTTCTTCACGTAAATGTAAGATTCTTTCCGTACAATTGAAATGCACCGCAAACAGAATATGGGTGCAGAATGAGAATGTATTGCCAAATCAATGGTTACATTTTTGAAATTTCCCCTTGCATATAGCATGAAATTTATTAAAATATATTCCATATAATAAATTTCTTCTCAAATTACAGTAATTTTACACTTAACAATTTTTTTCTAATAGCTTTGGTTTATTCATTTCAAAAATCACTTTAGAGTTTTAGGATTAGTTAAATATTAAAAATGTATTTTAACACATTTAAAATGTGATTATTAATGTAATCAGCCTCCGAGCCGGGTATATACAATGTATGATACAATACATGTATATCTTTTTACCTCCATTATAGGAGATGTTACTTGTCGCAAGTCGTAACTCTTAAGTTTAGGACTAATTTAGTGAAACGCACGTATACGTGCACGTAAGGAAATCTTCAGAGTGATTTTAGACTTACGATTTACGATCACTTTAGTGAAATGGTCGCCAGGAAACTTGTAAATTTAAACTGGAGAGATTTTTGGATCTAAGAAAACTGCCAAAGAACAAAGTTAAGAGATCTGCGTTTAATGATAATCGGTACTTAAAATAAAAACTAAAATATCCCATCAACAACAGAATTATAATATCATAATAGTAATATAATGATTTATGAAAATGGAGTACAATCTCTTAAATAGCTCAATTATTTATCTCTCGTCAAATCAGTAATATGTTTATATATACCTAAAAGAATTAGATTAGGTTATTTATTTGCTTTGATGTCAATTCTTGAAAAGTTTTAACCTTGTAATTATTTATAGCTAACAAAACATTACAGATGTTCCACCATTGGTAGGGAGTGCAGTAGTTTACCTTGTCTACCTTGTTTACCTTGTCACGAGGTCATACGTCTGGGCCTGGTAGGGAGTACAGTAGTCCAGAGTTTAAGTTGATTAATCTTCAATTATCAACACCATGGTGTCGGCTATAGGTTTGTGTAAAGATGTGGTGGTCACAAGGTCTACTGCGGTTTTGCCTTAAGTATGCATAAAGCTCCGGTGGTCGAAGGTCTACTGCAGTTTTCCCTTAAGTATGCACAAGCTCTGGTGGTCACATGGTCTACTGTGATTATGCTTTAAGTAAGAAAGTTTATCAAGTACATGCAAGTTTGGTGATTATCTTTGGTAATTTTAGCTTCTTTTTCTACCAGTAAATCTGGTTGTAAGTAAATATAGCTCAAAAATTGTTGAAATAAAAACAAAGAGCGTGCACAAGACATTTCTAGAATAACCTTCATCAGGTACAATCCAAATAGAAAGATTGGAGAGGCAATATTTAAAAGTGTTTGGGAGCAATAACTTGGCTAAATAAAGAAAGTGTTGTAAAACAAACACTCAATCAATCCATTTTCATCAAATTTATTTTTAACTTTTTTAGAAACACAAGTTATTAGCAATTAAAAAAAAACAGGTTGACAATTATATATTTTACCTATTAGTTAGGTAGAGAGTGTCAAAACTTCACAAAAATTGACTTCTTTCATATTTCTGCCTTAAAATAAAATAAATATTGACTCTTTTGAATGAATTCTGAAGAAATGACATGGACCTGAAATGTATTTATTTAATTGTACTACATGTAGTATATTTATCAATAATTTTTATATATCAATATATAAATTAATTTGATGTGTTTAAGAGATTTTGATTGGATAAAAAATTGATGTTATTTTCCATAGACAAAATTTTTAACCGGAAGTCACATGTTGGGGTCTCAATTGGGAAAATTTTTAATTTTAATTCTTTTCAAGCAATTATTATCCGACAAAATATTTTTAGGACAAGACAAAAATTAATTAGGAATTAATTTATAAGGATTGATCACAATTTTTTGTTCGGTTCATTCGAAATAAACTCAAAAAATGTGGTACACACTCTTGCGTAACCCACTTCGCGGGTTACACAGTGTGTACCACATTTTTGAGTTTATTTCTTCATGAAACGAAAAAAAATTGAGATCAATCCTTAAATAAATAATTATTAGATCAAGTATTATTATAGAAAACACCTCAAATTGAAGAAAAAAACTTCTCAAAACTATAAAAGTTGTTTTGTTTGTTACAAAATAAATACAGATGGCTACAAACTGGTCTTGAAATTATCTTGATTTATTTCAAAACTTTGAAAATATATAAATAATAAATATAGGAGGATTATCCTACGTATGTGAAGATCTTGATACAACATGTCACAGTGTCATTTGTTATCCATGCAGAATTAAACACTTTAGTGCATCAAAATAAACACACATGTCATTAGTACATTCCTAGTTATCATTAATTATTTTTCACAGTTTCCACGGAAATAAATACCAGAAACTGCACTTAGTAGGGACTTAGGATCACATGTTTTGACAGATGTGCCATTTTTTGGTTTTGCATTTTTAGTAGTTACAAAATATACATAGGATTGTATTATATCTAACCTAATTATGAATAAGAGGATGAATTTTGGTTGTTTGTTGTTTAACGTCAAAAAATAAATATTTCGTCTATCGGGGGGGGGGGGTATATTCAGGACAAGAGCAAGCTCAAAAATAGCAAAATGAATTTAGGAAAAAAGTTGGTATTGGGGTGGACAGACATTGACTGTCAGTGTAAATAGTGAGCTTATTAATAAGGTTAGAAAATATTGCACTGCAATGAGCTGATTAACAACACTCCGAACTAACAGTTACAAGTCTTCTCTTAGATGGTAAGAGTGTCGCATATTTGTCAAAACACCAGGCATCCATTTACAATGTACTTCCTATTTTCAGGGCGAGTTGTGTCTTTGATATCTTGTAATCACACAGCAGATGGTGTTGCAGGATGGATTATAACCTGCACGCCAGTGAAGCTAGGTCATACATTAACACCAAGTGGGTTCCCTCCCACAGAAGGGTGAAATAATCATAATTGAGATATAATGTGATGATTATTTATAGTTTTAAGGGAAGTTTAAATATTGGTTGAGATCTATTAAATCAGGAAAAAACATTACATAATTATCTGTACCTTTTATTTGTATCTGGAATGTGTGACATTATGACACATCCCATGGGAACCCTGTAGCATAGAAATAGGACTACGAATTTCGCTGCAGGTTTACAACCCCTTTGAAAAAGACATTTCTGTTAGTTGTGCAGGATGAAACCAATAAACTAGAGGCTCCCAGGAGCCTGTATAGCTCACCTGGGTATAATAACAACATCAGTCAATAAAACTTGATAACTTCAGTAAAAAAAATTAACAAATGTAGCCTTCGTCATTGCAGACTCTTTCTACAAAAAAAATTGGGCAGGGTCCCCCTTTAATGTAAGTTATCAAAATTTCTGTAAAAAAACATATGTCAATGATTCTCAAAATTTTGCTTTTCCTACTTCACATTTTGTAATAGAGTTGCTTCCCTTTGATTATTTGAGCAACCAAAAGCAGTGAGTCAACAAAAAAATGCATTTCAAGAGGAATAATTTCATCCCCCCTTTTTTCTAGTTTTAGCCTGGTGGCCATCTTGGTTGGAAGTCGGGATCACCGGACACAATTTTGGAAGGGGGCCATCCAAGGATCATTCCACAAAAGTTTGATTGCAATTGGCCCAGTGGTTTCTGAGGAGAAGATTTTTATGTGAATTTCCCATGGGGTCCTATGTTAAGCTAAGTTCGGCTGTGGGGGCCATCTTGATCGAAGGGCCGAACCGCCGGACACATTTTTGGAAGAGAACCATCCAATGACTATTTCATCAAAATTTTGTTCTTATTGAGAAATGGTTTCAGACAAGAAGATTTTTATGGGAATTTCCCATAGGGTCCTATGTTAAATTAAGTTCGGCTGTGGCGGCCATCTTGGTCGGTGTTCTGAAATGCCGGACACAATTTTGGAAGAGGACCACCCAAGAATCATTTCAGCACAGTTTGGTTGAGATTGGCTCAGTAGTTTCAGAGGAGAAGATTTTTTTTTAATTTCATCCCCCCCTTTTTTCTAATTTGCATAATCGGTCAAAATAGGCAAAAGTTCAAAGTTCATAAAAAATCCTGTAATATATGTTAAAAAGCTCATCATTATGCTTATGCAGTTCAAATTTGGGCACTTTCTGGCTTAAAATAGAGCAGTTTTGGCCATTTGAAGAAATTTCTATTTTTAGTAATGGCGGCCATCTTGGATACAGGACGGCGCTGACGGACACAATTTTGAAAGGGGACCATCCAAGGATCATTTCAGCAAAGTTTGGTTGAGATTGGCTCAGTAGTTTCAGAGGAGAAGAATTTTTTTAAATTTCATCCCCCCTTTTTTCTAATTTGCATAATCGGTCAAAATCGGCAAAAGTTCAAAGTTCATAAAAAATCCCATAATAATGTTAAAAAGCTCATCATTATGCTTATACAGTTCAAATTTGGGCATTTTCTGGCTTAAAATAGAGCAGTTTTGGCCATTTGAAGAAATTTCTATTTTTAGTAATGGCGGTCATCTTGGATACAGGACGGCACTGACGGACACAATTTTGAAAGGGGACCATCCAAGGATCATTTCAGCAAAGTCTGGTTGAGATTGGCTCAGTAATTTCAGAGGAGAAGACATTTTTTAAATTTCATCCCCCCTTTTTTCTAATTTGCATAATCGGTCAAAATCGGCAAAAGTTCAAAGTTCATAAAAAATCCTGTAATATATGTTAAAAAGCTCATCATTATGCTTATACAGTTCAAATTTGGGCACTTTCTGGCTTAAAATACAGCGGTTTTGGCCATTTGAAGAAATTTCTATTTTGAGTAATGGCGGCCATCTTGGATACAGGACGGCGCTGACGGACACAATTTTGAAAGGGGACCATCCAAGGATCATTTCAGCAAAGTTTGGTTGAAATTGGCTCAGTAGTTTCAAAGGAGAAGATTTTTTTTTAATTTCATCCCCCCTTTTTTCTAATTTGCATAATCGGTCAAAATGGGTAATGGGATTTACTTCAAAATTGCAGGGTAGGTAGATCTTGACATGCTGCACATTTTTGCTATTTAAACTTAACATCTATCTCTAAATAGTTTTTGAAATATAAGACGAAAAGTATTAAAATAAAAAATAAAAATTGATGAAAAAAGGGCAATAACTCCAAGATGGGTAATCAAATTTACTTCAAAATTGCAGGGTATGTAGATCTTGACATGCTGAACATGTTTGCAGTTTCAACTTACCATCTGTCTCTTATAGTTTTTGAAATAAAGGACGAAAAGTATTAAAATTTTGAAAATTTGATGAAAAAAGGGAAATAACTCCAAAATGGGTAATGGGATTTACTTCAAAATTGCAGGGTGGGTAGATCTTGATATGCCGCACATTTTTGCAATTTAAAGTTAACCTTTATCTCTTATAGTTTTTGAAATATAAGACGAAAAGTATTAAAATTTAACAAATTTGATGAAAAAAGGGCAATAACTCCAAGATGGGTAATCAGATTTACTTCAAAATTGCAGGGTAGGTAGATCTTGATGTGCTGATCATTTTTACCCAATGTCAGATTTTTGATATTATTAACGGTTTTTGAGTTATTACCCAAAACCTGCAATTTTACCATAGGTTCTATTTTTAGTAACAGTGGCCATGTTGGTTGGTGCACAGCATCACCGGACACAATTTTGAAACTAGACACCCTAGTGATGATTCAGACCAAGTTTGGTTTCCATTGGTCTAGCACTTTCAGAGGAGAAGATTTTTGAAAAAGTTTACGACGTACGACGGACGACGACGACGGACGCCAAGTGATGGCAATAGCTCACACGACCCTTTGGGTCAGGTGAGCTAAAAACTCACTTCAGGATCGAACATAAATTAGTGCCACATGTATTACAAATGCCACACCCCTCGCACATAAGACAACATTTAGCAGCTCATAACGTTGTTGGTTGGTGGCCTGTTGCAAAGTCAAAATTTCCAGAACCCTATGCATCAACACCCTACAAATATTTGAATGATGGTTTAGGGTTTATAGTGTTTTATGCCATTTTCGACAATATTTCAGTTATATTTTGGCGGTCAGTTTTTTTGGTGGAGGAAACCAGAGTACCCAGAGAAAACCACCGACTTGTCGCAAGTAACTGATCAACTTTATCACATAATGTTGTATCGAGTGCACCTCACCTGAGCGGGGTTCAAACTCACAACTTCAGTGGTGATAGGCACTGACTGATTGTAAAGGTAGTTGTAAATCCAACTACAATACGATCATGACGGCCCCTATTTGAATGAAGCATTCAAGGTCAACAAATACAATGTACCTGGTTTTCTACTTCCTACAAATAACTCCTACCTACCAGTACAAATTATTTAACACAGTTATAGACTATTTTTATCTAAGTTTTTCCATGGCTTGGTAAACAATCTTTATTTATGGGCCTTCATCAAAACCCATGACTTTAAATCAAAAGTTATCAATTATACAATTTTTGCAAGTATTATAAAATTGGCAGAGGTTGACTTTCAATTTACATTTTCTATTGCACTCAATATAAAGGGGGTTGTTACTGTTCCAGAAGAACTAATCTATGACAGGTTATTCTATAACTGATATTAATTAGTCTTGCACACCTTAGACTTAAAATCAAATTTACACGTAATAGTCAAAATCTAAGACAGGTGTAAATAGGATTTCTTAATGTGATATTTTCTCTTAAATTTTAAATCCTAGGATTAAATGAAGAATTCCATCTCGTGCAAGTGCGTTTCTATGATGTACTCCCGTTAAAATATCTTCCTACATAATTTGCATGATGTCTTCATTATTATCTAATTCAAGTCAAATCGTTGATGGGTAAAAACAAATCAATTTAGTAGACGAGCGAAAATATTTCCTACGATATTCTTAATCGTCAAATGGAAATTAGATGGGGCGAATCTATACTTCATATAATAAATAATCAACAGACAAGTAAAAATTAAACACAACAAATTTTAAGCTTGGTAATAAATTAACAATGATGAAAACGTGATATTGCCAACTGCACTGGTTATAGATAAAAGCATTTGTTATTAGTTTCTTGATATCAAAGATGAACAATTTATAAACTTGATATTGATAAAAACTGCCTATTCTATATTATATATAACATTCTTTGATGTGAATAAGATAGCATAATTTTGATGTAAAGGTAGTAATTACAAACATATCAGACTTTGTTTCACCTGCTATCATATCGTAACACACAAAAATCTCTTCTTCTTGGCAGTAGAAATATACACCAACAATATCTAGTGATGGGTCTTTAATACAACATGCTATTTTCTTCCATTTTTAAGCACGTGTATTTGCATGTTATATAACTTCTGAGTTTCTAGTTTCAATTTAAGTGCAATTTGGAATAAAAATAAATAAAGTGCTATGTTCAAAGATTTTCCTTTCTTATGGGATGACCGTGTACTAATTTTCTTAATTTTGTTCTAGACTTTTAATTGGTATGGCTAATTAGTTATGTAATTCTCCATAACAAAATTGTTTGATAAAAATTTTAAAGAGACGAAATGACTCAAAATCATATTTTTTTTCTAACTAAATATTTCAACAGGGAATATATTAAAAACATTAAAATAAACATCAAATCGACCATATTGAAAATATAATGTCAAGCCTTTCGAGTATTTCGTGAAAACATCACTCAAAACTTGCTTCAATAGTTTGATCATACAAATAGTTGAGATCAGTCTGCTTCTATAATAATACTGTGAGAAAGTTTACTTTACAACATGTTCAGCAAATTTCAGCTATATCAACTTGACCATGTTTAATGGTGAATGAAGTTGAAATGTCAAGATAAAAAACAAAGTGTCAATAACTAGAGGCTCACCTGATCATACTTGCTGTTTGGGTTCAAGCAAGTTTGTAATTTAAGAGCTAGTTTTCAATTCATATTCTTTCAGCTGAACAATGTCCTGTGGTGTACACCAACTCGGATATCCAAGAAAAACACAAATGACCATACAATTACTATGTATGTAGCGCCTGAACTCATTAAAGTTTCTAGTATTGGAAGAAATAAAAAAAAATTCTTCCAGAGTTCTATTTTAAACTTTGTCCTATGGTGAAATACATTTTGAATTTCTGATTGATGAAAAAAAAAAAAACATTTGGTAAAAGGCAATCCAAGGAACAATTCAGCTAATTTTTCTGCCAAATGATTTAAAGGTTTTCCAGATAAGACTAACTTTTTTATTCTTTAATAATATGGTCTTTTGTCAAATATGTCTTGTGGTGCTGGCCATCTTGGATTTCTGATTCACACAAAAAAGATCACCCAATGATTAGTCAGGTACAGAATGGATTCAATTAAGTTTTAGTATCTATCACCACTGATGTTGTGAGTTCGATTCTCGGTCAGGGCGAGGTGTACAAACAAACAAACAAACAATTAAGTTAGTTTTGTGTTTCTGAAATAAATATTTTTCTATTTTCACAAAGCATTTATGTCATGTTGTGGTACCATTTCGGATTTCTAATCAACAATTAAAACACAAATTTGTTCAGGGTCATAAAAGAACATTCTGCAATTATAACAATGCCATCACATAAGAAAATTCTGAGGACAAGATGTTTGAAATTTGAGCAAACCGGAAAGTATAACTGACATGAGTAGTCATGTTGAATTTCAAACTGGAACAAAAATGATATAAAATTTTGAAGACCACACAAGAAGCAACTTTGTAAAGCTTAGTTCCATTTGGTTCTATCTGGTCCAGTGGTTTGCCAGAAATAGATTGAAAAGTAAAACTTTTATGGATGACGACAGATGCAAACCTTTGGGCCAGTAAGCTAAAAAAAAAATTCTGTACACCAAATGTTTTTTCTCATTAATTTTGTCAGCATGCAAAAATCATAAAATTACTTGATAGAAATACATAAAAATTTATAATACCATATAGCTAAATCTCTTATAGAATTTTTAATTTCTTTTATATCTCACAATACAATGAACAGTTCAATTACCTACCTCACAATGTTGTTGATAGATTTCCATGGATTCTTGACTAGGTGGATATGGGGTAATCGGCTGAAATAATAAAATTATAAATCGTTAGAGGTACAAACAAAATACATGTTATATTTGTAAAACATTTAACAAAATGGAAATATCAACAGTCTTAAACAAACCCAGAATCTCTCAAGAGGCTTAGACACTCCGACGGTTAGAGCCAGTATTGTTCACCTCATTTATATAGGCAATGTGCAAGACAAAGGCTTCCTCTTACACCCGTTTTACTGAAAATGATTGTTGTCCAGCAACAGTCATCACTAAGAAGAATCTATTGAGAAAAAACAGGAAGGAATTTCATAAGGAATTTAGAAAGAGAAAAAAAAACACTTTAAAATTGCACTAAAAAATGTTGGGCATTGGTCCATTTTGCCCCCCTATCTTAGAAATGGTATCAGCTGGAACAAATTAGATGTAATAAGCAGGTTTAAGAAGTATTATATCATACTGACCTGTAATTGTTGATCTAGGGAATGATATACCAAATTCATGGCAAAAGCTTCTGCATTAGATAAACCAGTTCCTGGAATATACAAAATAAAATGTCAATATGTGTTAAAATCATATTTATGGGCATAAATTTAGTTCCAACTATTTTTTTCTTCTTAAAAAACTGGATAATGAAATACAGAATAGTTTCTACTACTTAAAGAAAGGTTAATCCTTCAAAAAAATAAATTCAGAATAGGGATTAGGGGGAGAGAGAAGGGGTGGTGGTTATCGCCACTTTCAACAATATTTCAGCTATATCGTGGCAGTCAGTTTTATTGGTGGAGGAAACCGGAGTACCCAGAGAAATCCACCGACCTGCCGTAAGTCACTGACAAACTTTATCACATAATGTTGTATCAAGTACACCTCGCCATGAGTGGGATTCGAACTCACAATGTTAGTGGCGATAGGTACTGATTGCATAAGTAGTCATTAATCCAACTACCGTACGATCAGGATTATGACGACCCTACATATCATCCAAGTTGAAACAAACTGATCAGTACCTAGAGAAGTAACTCTACTTGTGTGTTTGACTGACTGTAGTTTAATCTAAACAAACTGATTAGTACATAGAGAAGTAACTCTACTTGTGTGTTTGACTGACTGTAGTTTAATCTAAACAAACTGATTAGTACCTAGAGAAGTAACTCTACTTGTGTGTTTGACTGACTGTAGTTTAATCTAAACAAACTGATTAGTACCTAGAGAAGTAACTCTACTTGTGTGCTTGACTGACTGTAGTTTAATCTAAACAAACTGATTAGTACCTAGAGAAGTAACTCTACTTGTGTGCTTGACTGACTGTAGTTTAATCTAAACAAACTGATTAGTACCTAGAGAAGTAACTCTACTTGTGTGTTTGACTGACTGTAGTTTAATCTAAACAAACTGATTAGTACCTAGAGAAGTAACTCTACTTGTGTGCTTGACTGACTGTAGTTTAATCTAAGCGTACAGTTAAAACTTTTATTGGAAGAAAGTACAAATGTATAAAAGATTGAAATATAGGACCTGACAGCAGCCAAAGAAAGATAACTCTATTACTTTAATGAACATTAATGAAAATTCCATCTGGAAATAGGGGTCCCCCATTTCTATTCAAATTCATTATCTGTCATATGAATACCGGTATATCAAAAATGTAAATACAATTACTATTGACGTTCAGATTGTCAAATTGGCACACCATATTCCATCTGTAAATAGGTACAAATGTACTGGCATTTCATTGCATTGTATTAATCAATCTCCAATGTATATGCTTTTCAATCATGGAAAAGTATTGTGTGTGCATCATTTTCAACTGATATATACATACATGTATATGTATATATAAAAATATGTTTTATATCTTATCTCTATAGTTGTTTTATGTTGACACTTGTCCAAGTGATTAAAAGACTCGAGACATTCAGACTTAATTTGATGTTGTGTTCATACAGTAATTAGTTTGTTCAAGGCTTTGGGTGCGACAGGTTCCTCTTGAGACCTAGGGACATAACTTGATGTTCAGTTGACACAGTATTTAGTTTGTTCAGGGCTTTGGGTGTGACAGGTTCTTCTTGAAACCTAAGGATTTAACTTGATGTTCAGTTGACACAGGATTTATCTTGTTTAGGGTTCAGGTGCAACAGGTTCCTCAAAATTGTTTTCAGTTCATAAAATAAAGCATGCAGCAATACTGGGCAAACAAACTGAATGAAATCAAATCCATGCATTTTTTCAAATATAACTAACAATAAAACTACAACACATCAAACCTCCAGTCTGTCTGGACAAACAGCATAAAAAGCACAGTAAACATAATCCTTACTCTTAAGAAAAAATGACTATCAAAACTTTACATTGTAACTGACAAATAAGGACCAAATATGGCCAGTATGCTACTGAGTCTCATAGATCATCACATCTAAATCAGGGTGAACAACGTACGTCATACATCCAGGTATTTTTTTATTGAAAACTTTATAATGGCGGAAATTTTTCAACCATCTGACAAAATAAAACTCATTTTTATACTATTTTAACAACAAACCTGTCGACCGTTTCACTAAAGGTCGTAAGTCGTAAACGTAGACGTAAATGTAATCTTAAGAGTTACGACCGTTTCACTAATAGTTAGGATTTATGACTTACGATAAAAAGTGATCGCAAAGTTAAGAGTGGTGGTAGGTACTCGTAAGTCGTAAATCGTAAACCTATTTTTGAAGAGAAGAATTGCTATCTGTATTTTTTTAATATGAACATTGATCAAATGAAGCGAGCAATACATATTAGATGCACACAACAATTTTTATATTTCGAGAGCCATAAAAAATCATCAAAACAGCTATGTACACATTATTGTTTGTTTCAGTGTACTTTCTATCAGTTCCGCATTTACAATATCAACATATTTTTATTAACGAGGGTACTTGAAATTTCAAGAAATGAATGATATCGGGTACATGTACAAACAATGGCTCAAAAATAAAGTTAAGCACAAACAGAGGGCGCATTACATTTGCGTGGATTTGGAGATTAACAGGTATTACATTTGCACGCAGAAAGGCATTACAATTGCCCGTAAAATATACCTGAGAGTTTTTTTGGTTTTTTTACATTTGTGCGGATTGCCTGTTATTTAGAATATATTTAATTTATTCATAACATTTTCTGCATTTTGCAGCATGACTGACGATGCAATATGGATTATTCACCACTTTCGTCAGCCTTTAAAATGAAAACAAAAAATATAAGAATAACATATAAATAATTTTAAAAAAGATTAATTTGTAACATACATGTATAATAAAAACAAAGAACAATAATTTTTAAGGCAAGAGATATTTCTGCAGTCCAAATGTTAAAATTCATTGGTAGTTTTTATTGATTATATAAAGCGTTAAAACACTCATTATGAATATAAATCAACAGTACGTACATGTTAAGGTTTAATATAGTAAGATGTGTATTTTTGTTGTTTTATGTGTTGATGAAACATATCATTTTATATGTGTGAATACAGTGATGCAATAAAACTACCCAAATACTACTCACCCCACCCCCACCCCCCCCCCCCTCCCTTGGTGGGCAGGGGTTACAGATCAAGTCATTTCTGGCTGGCAAAAGAGGTAAATAAAGAGGTAAAAAAGAAGTTGCAGCCACAGTGCTTATAAAAAACATAAAATATTATGAAAATACAAAATATACTTTAAAGAAAGGTAAAAAAAATAAAAATCTGCACTATTGTCATGTGTTTAAGTTTAAGATTTTTTCCGCACAATTGAAATGGACCGCAAACGGAATATCGGTGCAGAATGTGAATGTATTGCCAAATCAATGGTCACATTTTTGAAATTTCCCCTTACATATAGCATGAAATTTATTAAAATATATTCCATAAAATAAATTTCTTCTCAAATTTCGGTAAAATTTTACACTTAACAATTTTTTTCTAATAGCTTTGGTTTATTCATTTCAAAAATCACTGAGTTTTAGAATTAGTTAAATATTAAAAATGTATTTTAACACATTTAAAATGTGATTATCAATGTAATCAGCTTCCAAGCTGTTGGGTATATACAATGTATGATACAATATATCTTTTTACCTCCATTATAGGAGATATTACTTGTCACAAGTCGTAATTCTTAGGCTTAAGTTTAGTGAAACGCACGTATACGTGCACGTAAGGAAATCTTAAGAGTGATTCTAGACTTACGATTTACGATCACTCTAGTGAAACGGTCGCCTGTATGATAAAAGCCAGACCAAAGTACCCTACAGACTTGTATGGTACTATTTACATCGATAATATTCAAAAAGTTGTTGTCATTTGTCTAATCATTCCGACAACATTTCCTTTTGATGTTGGATCCAGGGTGGGCAACATACATCATACATCCGGGTATTTTTTTTATGCTGGATCCAAATACAAGACAGTAAAACTACAACTTTAACCTTTTATGGAAAAATTATCAAACTAAAAAAACTTCTGCTAATGAAAATCGTTTTATTGTTAATAGAACATTATATAAAAAGATATCCTTTATCAGGGTTAGGGTTAGAGAGCTTCACCTCACTTTCACCAATATTTCAGCTATATCATAGCAGTCAGTTTTATTGGAGACCGTAGTAACTGGAAAAAAACACAGACCTGTCGCAAGTCACTGACAAACTATCACATAATGTTGTATCGAGTACTTCTCGGCTGAGCAGGATTCAAACTCACAACGTTAGTGGTGATAGGCACTGATTAAAATATACCCATTGCAGAATAAAATTTAAAACATTTTACCAATAGGATAAGCTTTTTTCAACTAATCTCTGTAAACAGCTATAAATATTCTTGCATAGATTGATTGCAAACTGGTTTTTACTCCAACAAAAAATTTTTGGGGAGAAATTTGAAGCCTTTTTTATGCCAGCGAGTACCAAGATGAAAGAATGCTCCTGAATGTCACAAATATCTCAGTAAGGAAAACTAGGGAACTTTTAATTATATCTATGTATTACCAAATATCTCAGTAAGGAATACTAGGGAAGTTTTAATTATATCTATGTATTGTTCTACATCATATAACTATGTACCTTGATTAACATCTGATGACTGTGTACTTCGGGGAGGTATCAATTCTATTTGTACACCTCCCACTGTATCAGCTGTCCACGAGGCATGGCGTGACCCTGAAGTCGGCACCCTCTCTGATGTCTGGGGTTGGTGTGATACTGATCTTTGGGGAAGGGCATTAGCCCTGGTCCCCGAGGGCACTGTACCTGGGAAGGAACTGACTTGATGGAATTGTTTTCCAGGATTGACAGGGATGTGGGCAGTGTTTACAAACACTGGGGATGTACTCTTGATCTGGTAAACCTCATCAGAACCACCCCGTCTGTGACCACGCCCTGAAAATGCACAGCAAACCACATTCTTAAATTAGCATGCTGTTAATAGAATTAAACTGAAAATATCAAAGCAAATAAGCTACAAAAATAGGTAATCACTAAAATAATATGTGTACTTTAAAATATACTACATCTAACAATGTCAAATATCCACCTGTAATTACATGAATACATGAACAATAATATCCACCTGTAATTACATGAATAGACTAACAATAATATCCACCTGTAATTACATGAATAGACTAACTATAATATCCACCTGTAATTACATGAATAGACTAACAATAATATCCACCTGTAATTACATGAATAGACTAACAATAATATCCACCTGTAATTACATGAATAGACTAACAATATCTACCTGTAATTACATGAATAGACTAACAATAATATCCTCCTGTAATTACATGAATAGACAAACAATAATATCCACCTGTAATTACATGAATAGACAAACAATAATATCCACCTGTAATTACATGAATAGACTAACAATAATATCCTCCTGTAATTACATGAATATACTAACAATAATATCCACCTGTAATTACATGAATAGACAAACAATAATACCCACCTGTAATTACATGAATAGACTAACAATAATATCCACCAGTAATTACATGAATAGACTAACTATAATATCCACCTGTAATTACATGAATAGACTAACAATAATATCCACCTGTTATTACATGAATAGACAAACAATAATATCCTCCTGTAATTACATGAATATACTAACAATAATATCCACCTCTAATTACATGAATAGACAAACAATAATATCCACCTGTAATTACATGAATAGACTAACAATAATATCCACCTGTAATTACATGAATAGACTAACAATAATATCCACCTGTTATTACATGAATAGACAAACAATAATATCCTCCTGTAATTACATGAATATACTAACAATATCCACCTGTAATTACATGATTAGACTAACAATAATATCCACCTGTAATTACATGAATAGACTAACTATAATATCCACCTGTAATTACATGAATAGACTAACAATAATATCCATCTGTAATTACATGAATAGACAAACAATAATATTCACCTGTAATTACATGAATAGACAAACAATAATATCTACCTGTAATTACATGAATAGACTAACAATAATATCCACCTGTAATTACATGAATAGACTAACAATAATATCCACCTGTTATTTACATGAATAGACAAACAATAATATCCACCTGCTATTTACATGAATAGACAAACAATAATATCCACCTGTTATTTACATGAATAGACAAACTATAATAGCCACCTGTTATTTACATGAATAGACTAACAATAATATCCACCTGTTATTTACATGAATAGACAAACAATAATATCCACCTGTTATTTACATGAATAGACAAACAATAATATCCACCTGTTATTTACATCAGTGGCACATTAATACAATAGTCCCCCTCTTATAAAACAATCCCTTCTGCAATGAAAAAGTGTCCTTATAAGAGGGGTAGCCTCTCTAAAGGGGGACAATTGAATAGTATTTTGCTATTTCAGTGCATCTGAAATCTGGCCTGATAAGAGGGGCGGCCTTAGGTGGAAGTGGCCTTACAAAAGGGGGGGATTACTGCAATAACTTCAAAGAAAGAGGCTGTCTACAACATTTTTGCAATGTCCGCATATGTTTTGGTTTTGGATTCTATACAAAATGAAATACAGATATATAATAATACAGTGGATGAAAATATACCTCAAAACTAAAAATCAGAATTGATGAGGTATAAACATTGGGTCAATGACAGACAGCTAACCCACTTATTAATTAACAAGTGAAGACATAGTGCTTTATCTTTATTCAATCTGTACACTGTAATGTGCAATATCTAACATGCATGTAATCTAAGTTAGTAATTTTCAAAATATGATGTTTTTTTTCCTCAACAGAATTATTAATTTTTTTAACGTTTATAACATCACACATGACATGATAGTAGAAACCCTCCAGGGGAGATAACTGGCATAATAGTAGAAATCCTCAAAGGGAGATAATTGCAACCAACAAGACTTCCATGCAAAATATTGATTTGCTTAGATGTTGATCCACCTGATCAACTTTGTATGGATGAACAAACATGCAATGTGATATATCAACAATTTTCTTGAGTTGGGTGGGGTATGGGAGGGGGTTAAATTTAAATTTGTAAAACTCAGATATAAAAAGAATATCAGTGCTACTTGCAAAATACCATATTCATCGATGTATAGCAAGCATTGGTTTATATCATGCACTTTTTCCTTCAGTCTTTTTAGGGTTAGGGTTAGGATTGTGGTGCTTAAAGCTACTTTCAACAATATTTCAGTTATATTGTGACGGTCAGTTTTATTGGTGGAGGAAACCGGAGTACCCAGAGAAAACCAACAACCTGCCGCAAGTCACTGACAATTTTCATTACATAATGTTGTATCGAGTATGCATCACCTGATCGTGATGCGAACTCACATTGTTATTGGTGATAGGCACTGATCGCATAGGTAGTTGTAAATCCAACTACCATACAATCAAAACCATGACAGCCCCTCAGTCTTTTTAATACCTGATGTACATGTATATGTAATGTATGTTACCTGTTATGAAGTACTGTCATCATTGAAAATAATTTTTGTGGACTGAATGAAATTAAAGGGATATTGTCTACCACAATCGTAATTTTTTCATACCCAAAATTATTGTCGTTTTCCGTACTGACCTTCATAAAATGAAGATTAACACCGAGTTATGCTGCAAAAGATACGATTTTTTGACAAAAAAACCCAAAACTATCATTATCGGAATTATTGTCCAGGATAACAAGAATTCAAATCTATTCATATGACCTTCTATGTGAACCCGTCTTGAGCATGCACACTGTTTAGAAACAATAAACAACATGTGGTTCTTGGGCAAAAGAGAGTGTCAATGCGTGGAAGAAAGCGGACTTTGACGGATTCAGAGAGAAAGATGAATAGAAGTGAAGTATCTTCCAAATGGAACAAATGCAAGATATATGTAGGGTATCAGTTGGACCGTTGGAACGAACTCAAGGAAGTGCTATGCGTCCAAACTCGCGCTGAAGTGGCAAAGATTTTGCTTGATAGGTAAGCCGAGCATGATTTTTCCTTCTTTTCTCAATCGTTTTTCATATTTTATGAATTTATAATGATGCCTATGATCATTTTCGGTAGATATTATTCAATATATGTAATCTTGCACCTGGCAACAGCAAATTATTGTCAATGAATAGCATAAAACACGAATTTTAACATCCATGCTGCAGCATCCGGGCTACTGGCATAAAAATAGATAAACATAGATTTGGCCTCGCTCAGGTCAGTGCATAATTAATTAGCTTCCAGTAATGATGGTCAGCTTTTTTAAATCGAAAAAACAACGTTTCGTAGTGTATTCGCCAATAATTCGGTGCTTAATCTTCATTTTATGAAGGTCAGTACGGAAAACGACAATAATTTTGGGTATGAAAAAATTACGATTGTGGTAGACAATATCCCTTTAATATCCCTGAAAATTTAATTTGAAATACGCCGGTACCTTTACTAAGCTAATCATGCATGTTTCAAGTTGAAATATGTTCCCAACAATTAGAAATCTGCAAATCCGTGCGCATGTTTATCGTCCTCGCCATTGTTGTGGAGACTGATTAACTTTCGGTTGTTTTGTTCCGATGATTGTCGATCATGACCTCGTGACGAAAAGATAAACAATCATGGATGCTGAGGTAAGCACGCACACATTCCTGACAATGATTATTGAGGAATCTGTCTGTTTCATGTCGTGTGAACCATTTTTTTTTTGCAATTATTCTTATGTGGTACACACGGAATATATTTTTACTTGCATCTGATATTTTCTTAATCAACTGAACAGTGCGCATGAGCGATAATCTCCCCGAAAGAGTTCAAATCTTGGGTCACACGCATATCAATTTTCATTTGCATTACTGCTGGGCTGACAGAATTATCTGCTGTCAAATATTTTGCGATTTGCTCTTAAAATCTGCTTTTGAGCGAATTTTTAATGTTATGCAATTGAATTTAGTTAAAAATTAAGTGACATATTAAGTGAAAATATTTAATCCAAAAATTCCACAATATTTGCCTTTCATATTCCCTGACATTTGTTTGACTCAATATATCCTATTCTAAATTTACAATTCCAGGTTTAGTGTAACCAATGTGTCTGTATTACTTCTCTGACTTATTAGTATGTTCATGATTATGGTAAGTTTGTTTGTTTGTTCCATGGTGCTTAACGCCACTTTCAACAATATTTCAGTTATATCGTGGAGGTAAGTTTTATTGGTGGAGGAAACCGGAGTACCCAGAGAAAACCAACAACCTGTCGCAAGTCACTGACAAACTTTATCACATAATGATGCACACCATGCCCTGGGTGTGATTCGAACTCACAACATTGGTGGTGATAGGCACCGATTGCATTGGTAGTTGTAAATCCAACTACCATACGATCACGACCACGACGGCCCCTTTATGATAATGGTGAGAAGGTGTATTTTATCAGATATATTTAAGTTAGTGTAACATTATCTGTTACAAAGATTTTGCAAAATGCACTTAAATGCTAAAAAAAGCTCATGTTAAAAGAAAGAAAGTACAAAGTTGGGTTGATATTCATCTTTTTTTTAATTTCAAGCATATTCAATTAATTTCAAATCCCCCTCTGGTTCCTCAATGCATAAGTAATGGTCGGTCATCAGTAGATAGTTTACTTTCTACAAAGTTGAATTGTAATTTTCTTTTTAAAAATTTGAAGTAATTTCAAAATAGTAGAAGACTGAAATGAGAATAGTTTACAGGTGACAACAAAACGTTGAACTAGAAGCAAAGTAATGACAATAATAGCCCCTTGGGTCGGGTGAACAAAAAAAATAATAAATATTCATGAATTTATAGTAATTTCTGGTGTTTTTAAACATAATTTCTGGACACCTATAATATTTAGAAATGGCTACAAATGACCTAGAGGCTCAGTGGGCTGAGCCTGTGTCGCTCACCTTTCATTCTGCTTTGAGGAAACTTAATACAGAACCTTCTATAGGTGCTTCCCACCAAATTTCGGTTCATTTTGGCAAAGCAGTTTCAGAGATTTTTAGAAATCGACCAATCTAAAACAAGAATTGCCTGTGGCAGCCATGTTTATTAATGGATCAAAACGAAATGAGCAATCTCTATAGAGGACCTTCCATAGATGCTTCTTACCAAGTTTCATATCATTTGGCCAAGTGGTTTCAGAGGAAAAGCTGTTTTAGAAATCGACCAATAAGAAAAAAGAATTGCCTATGACGACCATGTTTGTTAACCAATCAAAACGGAATGAGCAATTCCCATAGAGGACTTTCCATAGATGCTTCCTACCACGTTTCGGTCCATTTTGGCCAAGCTGTTTCAGAGTAGAAGATTTTTAGAAATCGACCAATCAGAAACAAGAATTGCCTGTGGCGGCCATGTTTGTTAATGGATCAGGACAAAATGAGCAATCTCTACAGAAAACCTTCCATAGATGCTTCCTACCAAGTTTCAGTTCATTTGGCAAAGCGGTTTCAGAGGAGAAGATTTTTAGAAATCGACCAATTAGAAACAAGAATTTCCTGTGGCAGTCATATTTGTTAATGGATCGGGACGAAATGAGCAATCTTTATAGAGGACCTCCTATAGATGCATCCTCCCAAGTTTCGGTTCATTAGGCAAAGCACTTTCAGAGGAGAAGATTTTTTAGAAATCAACCAATCAGAAACAAGAATTGTCTGTGGCAGCCAGGTTTGTTAACAGATCGGGACAAAATGAGCAATCGTAACTGATGACTTTCCATAGACGCTTCCTACCAAGTTTCGGTTCATTTGGCCAAACAGTTTCAGAGAAGAAGAATCTAAAAAATCAGCCAATCAGAAACAAGAATCGCCTGTGGCGGCCATGTTTGTTAACGGATCGGGACAGAATGAGCAATCTTTATAGATGACTGCCCATAGATGCTTCCTACCAAGGTTCGGTTCATTTGGCCAAGTGGTTTCAGAGGAGAAGAATTTAAAAAATCAGCAAATCAGAAACAAGAGTCGCCTGTGGCTGAGGAAGAAGATCAAAATGTGAAAAGTTAATGGACGACAGATGGACGATGACGCCAAGTGATGGCAAAAGCTCACATTGCCTTTGGCAAGGTGAGCTAAAAATGAATATTATATTAATATCTTACAGTATACTTACAGCTAAGAAAATAACATGTCGTACAAAAAACATAACAAGAACACGAGACGTTTTACAAAAATAGCAACAATAAAAAAAAAGCAAACATACACAGGATTTCTCACAAAAAAAACATGCAAAACAAAAGACATGCATTACTTTTTAAGATTTATTTCATGAACCATGCATTGATTGAAGGAGTAAAAATTTAGGACAAGGAGGTGTCAAGCGAAGGCAACCGGTTTACCTGGAAAATTGAATTGTGATTGAACGGTTGTGTTTACAAACTTTGGTGACAACAGTGCTGCTGTAGTGTACGAGGAATATCGTAGGCAATATGGTATGGCTAAACATCAAATAAAGATTATATAAAGCTTGAGTATTTAGTTTGGCTCAAAATCTAATGATTACTGCTATATTATAACCCAAGAGTGAAACCTATCTAACAAAGTTGTCGTTAAGTTCCAAAACAGATTGTGGAGCACGGATGACCCTGTTACCATCAATATTTAACTAGAGGCTCCCAGGAGCCTGTAATCGCTAACCTGGTTTTCAATTTGACATCTAAAGTTGATAGGAAATGGGGGTGTTACACATAATTTTGAAAGTGGGCCACCCAAAGATCATTTCAACTCAAATTTCTGATGTGATTTTAATCTCATAATATTCCTAAACGGAATAAACTGGCTGAAAAAATCTCACAGAAAAACCCAGAATATATGTTAAACTACTCATTGCCATGTAGCTGCAGTTAAAATTTGAGTTCATTTTGATTTGTAATAAAGCAGAAATTGACAACTAAAGAAATTTCTATTTTTAGTAACAGCAGCCATTTTGAATGGAGGGCAGGGCTGTCAGACACAATATTGAAAGGGGACCACCTAAGGACCATCCCAGCCAAATTTTCTTTAATTTGGTACAGCGGTTTCAGAGGAGAAGATTTAAATATGATCTTTTATCAAAATAAGTCTAATTTGTATAATCGGTATAAATCGGTTGAAAGAAAAATTTCACAGAAAAACCCAGAATATATATTAATCTACTCATTGTCATGTAGCTGCAGTTAAAATTTGAGCTCATTTTGATTTATAATAAAGCAGCAATGGACAATTGAAGAAATTTCTATTTTTAGTAACAGCAGCCATCTTGAATGGAGGGCGGAGCTGTCGGATATAATTTTGAAATGGGACTATCCAAGGACTATCCCAGCCAAATTTGGTTTAATTTGGTTCAGCGGTTTCAGAGAAGAAGATTTAAATGTGATCTTTTATCAAAATATGCCTAATTTGCATAATCGGTATAAATCGGCTGAAAGACAAATTTCACAAAAAAACCCAGAATAAACGTTAAACTACTCCTTGCCATGAAGCTGCAGTTAAAATTTGAGCTCATTTTGACTTATACTAAAGCAGCAATGGACAATTGAAGAAATTTCTATTTTCATTAACAGCAGCCATCTTGAATGGAGGGCAGGGCTGTCAAGACACAATTTTGAAAGGGACCCACCCAGGGACCATCCCTGCCAGGTTTGGTTAATTTGGTTCAGCGGTTTCAGAGGAAACGATTTAAATGTGATCTTTTATCAAAATATGCCTAATTTGCATAATCGGTATAAATCGGCTGAAAGAAAAATTTCACAGAAAAACCCAGAATATATGTTAAACTACTCATTTCCATGTAGCTGCAGTAAAAATTTGAACTCATCTGGATTTATAATAAAGCAGCAATGGACAATTGAAGAAATTTCTATTTTTAGTAACAGCAGCCATCTTGAATGGAGGGCAGGTCTATCGGACACAATTTTGAAAGGAACCCACCCAAGGACCATCCCTGCCAGGTTTGGTTTAATTTGGTTCAGGATTTTCAGAGGAGAAGATTTAAATGTGAAAGTTTACGACGTATGATGGACGGACATACGACGACGAATGCCAAGTGATGGCAAAAGCTCACATGGCCTTTGGCCAGGTGAGCTAAAAATATTAATTTAAAAATTCATTATAGGAGTAAATTTTAGAGACTACACATTGTCCATAAATTGCCCAAGACAGCTAAGTAGGTAAACAGTTTCACTCTTCTTATAATAATGATAAATAATGTAAAAAGAGCTGATCAGCAATATATCGTCCTTTTCACAGGTGTATAGAAAATTACCTGTTAAAACAAATTTATTGAAGATGTATAAATTAAATCAGATATAACAGTCTTCAGGCTAATCCACTTGTCAGAAGCCTGGGACAGGTAAAACTGGATTCGGACAAGTGAAAATTAGGAAAGAATTTGTTTGAATAAATATAATTTTTTTCTAAATTTGGCTTTCGAGCAAGTAGGTGAAAAAAATTAAGTCAAAGACTGTATAATTATGATACTGAATTTAACTTACAATTTTGAAGATTTGCTGTTGGCTTGCTAAAAACAAGTTTCTAAATCGTGAAATGAGCGAAAAAATATCAAGTTTAACCTTTCATATTCTTTTAATTTAGACGATTCTTTTGAGCAGCTCTCTTGAAATATCATGCATACATATTATTAGGAAATATTCATTATACCCATGTATACAATAATAACTGAGGCTATCCAATTTTAACATAACATATACATAGACAACTATTTATTTATAGCAATCTATTTTTAAATTCAGTGCCAAAATATGTTAACTTTTTAATCCATACAAAATAAATGTTTTATTTTTTAGGCCTTTCCTTTTCAAAAATGCAGGTGGGCAGTAATTTATTTACTTTTCAGCTTCAGAAAAATAGATTTATATCATACGCATCTTGTCATTTGCATTCTTCGCTCTAACAAATTTGCCCGAAGCCCGGGGAAAATAAAACTGGATTGGGACAAGTGGAAATTATGAAAGAATTTGTTTGAATAAATGAACATTTTTTCTAAATTTGGCTTTCGGGCAAGTAAGTGAAAAAAACTGCATTTGAATCAGATAAGAATCAAGTAAATTTTCTTATTTCAAATATTGATGCTTTGTTTCTTATAAATCATACCTCCCGAGTTTCAGCTATTGTGGCCTAATAGTTTTTGAGTGAGTGATTGTTGCTTAATGCCAATTCAGCAATTTTTCAGCTATATCATGCAGTATGGGAAACCATTTTTTAAAGATACTCGTCAATCTGGCTAGTCACTATTGAAATCTACCCGCCAAAATTAAATTCCACTAGACAACTATGGGGAGAGTCATCCCTCATTTGAACTCGCCATATTTTCCATGACACTAAGTGTCCAATTTTCCTCATATGTTCAGCACATAGAGAACACTACATTCCTAAGTGTTTCCATAAAAACTGTGAATGGCGTCCGCAACAAAAAACGAGTGACAATTTGAATAAAAACTTATGCTTAAGTACTATTTTATCAGAACACGCAAGTGAATCACCTTCAATCAATTTCGGACTATTTATAATGTTACATCAACTGGCGAGCAGTAAATTATCATATTTCCCCCAGACATGCCAACTCGCCAGAATGGCTAATACTTGAATGGAAATACTCGCCAAAATCATTTTACACTCGCATTTGGCGAGCAGTGGTTTCCCACACTGATCATGGCGAGAACAAGTTAATTTTCAATGAGATGATGAGGTCCACTTTGTACTAGACCAACACGCGGAGTTGGATTTTTATAGTGCTAGTTCACTGAAACAACAGTCTGCATATAGACATGTTGCCCCACTTGGACACATTATTCTGATTCTGAGCCAACCAGTCTTTGTTCTTTCTCCTTAATGCTGCGTACTTAGCGGAGAAGCAACAAATACCAATTTTATAGTCTTTGGCTTGACCCGACCTGGAATCGAACCCACAATCTACCGCATTCAAGGCGAGCACGCTAACCATTATGCCAACGATGCGGTTAATAGTTTTTGGGTAAATTCTATTATTGTAAGTTCATAGCTTACATGCAAAAAAACGATGGATTCCATGTGATGACAAAGCTTATTGGACCTTTGGCCTGACATGCAGATGACAAATCTTGAAAATCGAAATAAACTGTATTATTTAAAGCAACTCATGTTGGTCTGAGAATGAAACTGTTTATTTTGTATGGCCTTTAAATAAAAAAGGGCGGGGGGTAATAATTATAAAAAAATACATCCAATAATATCATTGATAAAACATAACTTTCAACTGGTGAAGCAGAATCACTCCAGCCACAGAAGAAATCATTCTGTACTACAATGTCTGAGATTTTATATGTTGGATTTCTCTTCCTGATAGCAACAAGATGTTAAAATTGGATAGCCTTGTGTAAATCAACAATATTTACTGCCCAAAAAACAATAAAAACCTGAAAAATATCAACTACTAACACCAAATTTATTACAACTATTGAAAGAAAGCGATAATTCCCCAAAGACAGAAAGCAAGGTCAGAATTTGTGTCATCATCTCACCTGCCGAAGAATTTGTCACTGGTGTCTGTATAACTCCTCCAGAAGTTATCATAATAACAGTTCCGTGGGATCCTGCCCTACGATGGCCTAGCGTAAGCATAGGATTAATGGCAATTGTTATATGATAGATAAAAATAAAGTTATGTCATATATAGATAATGATAAGATGGCAGCAAAATTATGTTGTAAGATGTAAAACTCTAAAGTGATGACAATGTTATTGTTGTCAGTCCATGTTTTAGAGTTTCACTTCTCAGCTATGGTAGATATTATATATTGGCACAGATTACATCGTTAAAAACACATAAATAATTAGTATTGTGTAAATAGAAGTACATTTTAATACAGCTGTTTCAAGTCATACCATTTTCATCAAAAAAACCTGTATTTAGAGGTCACCTTTGAGACAAAGAGAAAACGGCCTTAAAGTCAGGTGACTTCTTATAAGAAGTTAAATTCATGCGACATTTTCTAAGACAGGACAAGAAAAAGGTGATCTATTATAATATATGTGACTGCTTAATAGAGGTGACCACATGGGTAGGTTTGACAATATATAGTAATAAAGGATATGGATGTAAATGAACACGAGAGATTATCCAACATTACACTTGTATAAAAATTAAAGTAAAGGAACAACTTGTAGTAAAAAAGAATATGGATGTAAATGAACATGAGAGACTATCTAACTTTACACTTACATGAAAATTAAAGTAAAGGAACAACACTTTTATTGTGTACTATATTTCACAGTCACAGTAGGGTCTTCAACAACAAGCTTAGCTCATACCCTAAAATGAGTGTGAAACAGCCCCTAGACTATGAGTATGAAACAGTCCCTAGCCTGAGAGCAGTACTGTTTACTTCTGTAGATAAACACTACATTTAGACACCTTTATTATTACAATGTTAATTGGTGTCTAGTATACATCTTATTTCCCAGATGGAGGGGTTATTAACAAGAAAACAAAATATGTAATTAATGTTGGATTAATGTACAGATTTCAACATAGTTGTCCACTGTATATTTCATTACCATACAATTTTTGAGATCTCATAGGTATATGTGATTATTTGTAAGAGTCTAATAGTTATGAGACAGAAACTTCCAGTTAATGAAGAATTGTGTCAAACAGTGACCATCAACACCGTAAACAGTTGTCCTAAAACCTAACATTTTTTTATTACCACTGATTTTTGATTCCATACATTACAAAAAGTCAATTGAACTTCACAATATCAGTGATTCTGAAGGTTCATCGGATATTGGCAAAATTTGGGTTAGGGGTATGGTGTTTAATGCCACTTTCAACAATATTTCAGCTATATCATAGCAGTACATAAAATTCCAATAATTTCACTATATGTTAATATTTTGCAAGGGTCATATTTTTTTTATAAATACATCGTATTAGAATTTTTACATACATGTAATTGGGAAAACTCGAATCTAAAAAATGACTTAATGATTGTCAAATATATCACTGTCTTTGTCATTAAGAATGATTTTACTGTAGTTTAGAGTTCTACATCAAACAATGCATGGCAGCATGGTAGCCTGTTCAAAAACGTCAACAATTCTCAAAGCAGGCCTCTATATTAACATTTTTTTTAACTTGTCCCTTCGGACAACTAACTAAAAAAAAGTACTTGTCCGACTCATCTCTTTTAGTTGTCCAAAAAAAATTATTAAAATTTATAAAAACCAGAGAATAATTATCAGCAATTTGTGTAAAATTTAAATACATTAAAATAATGATTTATGAAGTTTAATTCTGTAAAAATGACAAAGCAACACATTTTTGTCATAGAAAATAACCCATAAAAGGTAGGACAGTCATTTTGTCACTTGTCCCGTCGGACAACCGTGATACAAGATCTACTTGTCCGACGTCAGTTTTCACTGGTACCGGACAATCGGACAAACGTTAATGTCGAGGCCAGCAAAGTTCCAAAAATATTTTTCTAAACAGGTATTCTGTCCATTTTTGTGACAGTTATTGTATTTTAACAGAAAAGATAGCAAAAATGTATATGTTTGTTTCCTGGTGTTTAACGCCACTTTCAACAACATTTCAGATATAATGTGGCGGTTAATTATGAAATGTGTTTAAATGCAATAAATGGAGAAAAACTGTTTCATATCAGTCAAGTCTTTTCATGCTAAAACACATGCGAATATAGACATAAAAGTTGAAACATCTAAAATAAAACCTAAAAAGTACTTAAAACTTTATTCAATCACGATTTATTCTAATTCAAGACATTTTCAATGGCAGGCACATCAAAAATATAAAATTGGTCTTTAAATTACAGAAAAGATTATATTTTCTAAATATAACAAGATAAATGCTATTCGTGTTAAAATATTTTGATTGTCTTTGCAAAGAGTTGTCTACCTTTATAGGAGTTTCCACTACTGCCGCTACTATTAGTTATCTCCCTTATATCACATTCCATTATACGACTGTCAGCTGAATAACGTTTCAGATGGTCTACAGGGGTACCAGACCTAGAGGTAGATCTTGGGTCATGAAGACTTTCCCTGCTGGCAGCTAGAGATGCTGGTGCACTCTGTTGACCTCTGGCTTGTTCATCCTGTACAACAATAAGAAATGCAGTCAAACCTATCCATGCGGTCACCTCTATTAAACAGTCACCTGTATTTAAAGTTCACTTTTCTCTTGTCCTGTCATAGAAAATGAATTTGAACCTCTTTTAAGAGGTCACCTGTCCTATCGGGCCACTCTTTCTTTGTCGCAAAGGTGACCTCTTAATACAGGTTTGACTGTCCTTTATTGACTTTTGAAAACTATACTGGTCACAAGATGCAGGAAAATAATCAATAATTTAGGTGAGCACAAAGTTTTCTTTAGGATAAGTATTTATTCTTTCCTTTTCCTATATATAGTACATATTTTCTTCCTATTATTATTATTATTATCATTCTTGAAGTTTTTTGTAAACCTTATGATAAAAACATCACGTGACATAAAAGATTCAGATTTAGTTTATTTATTTGACAGGTTAGAAATTTTCGGGCTAATTAACCTAGAGGTTCAATCAGGTTTGCAGCATCCAAGAAGTTTTTAATACATTTTCCCATAGAGTCCTACCTTAAACTATGTCCAGCAGTGATAGGGTTACAGCTAGGGTTATGGTGTTTAACTCCACTTTCAACAATATTTCAGTTATATCGTGGCAGATTTTTATTGGTGGAGGAAAACAGAGTACCCAGAGAAAACCATTGATCTGTCGCAAGTCACTGACAAACTTGATCACATAATGTTGTATCGAGTACACCTTGCCCGATTGTCTGCAGTGATAGCCATCCTTATATAATCTAAACCTTACCTCAAACAATACTGGAGGGTTGACAGGTGGGTTAGCCCTGGGTGGTAATGGAGGTGGAGGTGACTGGAACCCGTCTGACCTCTGTCTGATTGTATCGCTACTTATAAGTGTTCCTGAGCGTGATTCTCCAGTTTGTATACTAGTGGTCGATGTGTTAGAACTAGGAGGTGTATTAGAGTATGATGTCACAGGCACTGTACTGAACGCTGAAAAAGAAAAATTATACATTGGTTTCTCATTGTCAAAGAAAAAACATCCCTCCTGGAATTTTGCTATATTAATCATATCAATGGAAAATGTTGTTTTCTGTGGATTTTGTTTAATGATTAAATAAATAATTCATAATAATGACACACTAATCTTATATTTATGAAAATATACATGTATATACTTTTGCAAGATAACATGAAGATGAAAATAAAATATTGCTATGTTTATTTTTCGTCAAAAAGGTACATAAATGAAGCTGATACCAAATATATTCTGACAAAATCGACAAGTGTAAAAAGCAAGAAAACCAATGTCCAAAAAAGATAAAAAGTACTGTTAGACAAGTGCTATTTGCTTTCATCTTCTTACTGTTTTGAGATATCTTGTGATTTATAAATTGGTGGCTGTTATAAAGGTTTCACAATGAACCATGACAAAACAGCAGTAATTCTAACCTTATGAAATGTGTTTTTAATTTCATCCTGTACCTTAATTGCCAAAAAGATACATTGAGAAAGTTGTAAATAATATTTCAGCTATTTTGTTAAGGATTATTAGGTTGAGGAAACCGACTATTGAATTAAGTACAGGTCAACCACATAAAGGTCAGTGGTGACATGAATCATCTAAAAAATAAAATTCAGGGCTTTAAAAAACAGCAGAAAGCCGGCAGATTTCCGCTGCTTATATTGATTAACAATGCCATCTATTAAATTCTAAGCTTCAAAAATTAATTTGTGTAAAAAATAAATGTAAATAAATAAGTTTAAACAAGAAAGTTATTCAAATACAAAATATTTACTTCTGAGAACTACAACTTACAATAAAACACGCTTTAATGACCACTTCTATTAAGCAGTAATTTGTATTATGTGACCTTAATTTTAATTTCCTGTCACAGTACATTTCATATTAATCAACCCTGCATTAAGCAACCACCTGTCTTATGTGACCCTATTTCAATGTTCCCTTGTAAGGTTACTTAAAGACAGGTTTGACTGTACGTGGCAAGCATTTTGAATGGCTTTCTATAATGGAATGCCACCTTTTCTCAAAATTGTTGAAAGCCCTGACCATTCAAATCTGATAAGAATACATACTGAAGTCTGGAGAGTCACATGACTGCTGATTGATGGGATAAACTAGAGGTTCTTCAGCTCCTCGGAAAAACTGAAAAAATACAAAAATGAAACTTTTTTTTTTTTTTTTTTTTTTTTTTATATAATTGAATGAATATGAGAGAAAATACTGACTGCTTCTAGAGAAATGAGTAAAGATAAATGAACTGTGATTTACCATCACATTTCCTAACAAGGCTTTCTTCATTTGGTAACAATGGTGGTAAAGAAAGTTGTACGTCCAAGCGTACCAGTTAGTACATGATAAACTCTCATTTAAGTTGTGAGTGAATTCTTTATCAATTTTTATCATGGCGAGAATAAGTTACATTCAATGAGATGTTGATGATGTCAGCTTTGTACTAGATCAACATACTTTGCTGGATTTTTATTATCCCTAACTAAATGAAACAACATGTCACGCCACTCCGACACATTACCCTGATGGCCAGCCAACAAGTCTTTCCTCTTACACCTTAATACTTAAGTGCTTAGCTGAGTATCAGCAAATACCAATATGATAGTTCTTGCAGAGTTCGCTAGATTCATCAGTCCTGTCAGACATGACCAGCAAAATTTGGGCAAATTTTGCTAAGGACTGACACAAGATTGGTATTTTGCAACAGAAAATTATTGAGGACTGACATTATTTTCACTAGGACCATCAAACCCATATGCAATTTAGTGAACCCTGTCCTTGGTTGTCCCGACTTGAGGCTGAACCCATGATCTATTGCACTCGAGACAAGCATGCTAACCATTACACCACTGATAGGGTTCATTTAATTCCAAGTCAAGCTTGTCTACTAATAAACAGGGCTAGAACCTGTACCTTGTCAAAAGAATAGTAGTCATACCATACAACTGATTACCTTATAAACTGTCTTGTAATAAACCTTAAATAATGCCATGTTGATAATTTTAAATACATAGGAAAATGATAAACAAAATCTATTTAAACTAACAATAAGTCTTTATTTTTGAAATCTTTGCAAAACCAGTCTAATCCAATTATCTGTATTTTATGAAAGAATTATGGTTCTAATAGTATTTACTTTAGACAGATTACAAACAATATGTACCTCGGTTTAATTTAATAATTATGTTATAAATTCTATTTTTAGATGAATGAGAATTTTTTTTTATCCCTTGTGTAGATTGTTGATATATTCTAACATGACGTCCTTCTTTCGCTTTGTAAGCAAACGAGCGATTTATCGATTGGGTATAATCTCATTAGCACATGCGCCGATGCATGTGACTGACTTTCCCGTCGTAAATGTACATGTTGATGAATTGTCGTCTGCTCAAATTTGGCAGCATAAATTGTGTGCAACATTGTCTGCAAACGTAAATATAAATTACCGTCTTCCAATAGTATACTACCGTATTTGTACTCTTAGACATATCAGAATCGAAATAATTCATGGAAGCCAGAATGTGTTTTGAGTTTTAACATGGGTTGGCGGATTTTCAATTTTGATATATTTTTCCTTCTACCTTTGTATTGAAACACAATAGTTGTATCACATAGTCCTAAAACTGATGACTATCAATAGCTAACATTATAAAATGATTTAAAATATTAATAAACCTGAAACAGATGTGCCATGATCCTATGAACTTCTACCATTGATGGTCTTTCTGCTGGGTTACCTGACCAACATCTAAAAAAATAAAAGTTTAATTATCTTTAAAGTAAAGAGCAGCATCCAAAACAACTAGCATTCTTTTTTACCAATGTCACTATTTTTGTAAAACATATTTTAATACAACTGTTTGAAAGACTGTTGTATGTCAAGCGAGCAATATTACTGCTGCAGTCAAATTTGTATCTAACAATCGCCTTTGGGACAAATGAACTAGAAGCTCAGTGGGCTGAGCCTGTTTTGCTTACCTTTCGCTCTGTTTTGAGGAAACTATATACAGAACCTTCCATAGGTGCTTCCTACCAAATTTCGGTTCATTTGGCTGCTTGGTTTCAGAGGAGAAGATTTTTGGAGAAATCCACCAATCAGAAACAAGAATTGCCTATGGTGGCCATCTTTGTTAACTGATTGGGACGAAATGAGCAATTTTTATACAGGACCTTCCATAAATGCTTCCTACCAAGTTTCCGTTCATTTGGCCAAGCGGTTTCGAGAGATGATTTTTAGGAATAGACCAACCAGAAACAAGAATTTGATAACGGATCTGGACGAAATGGGCAATCTTTATAGAGGACCTTCCATAGATGCTTCCTTCCAAGTTTCGGTTCATTTGGCTAAGCAGTTTCAGAAGAGAAGATTAAAATGTGAAAAGTTAACGGACGAAGACGAGACGCCAAGTGATGGCAAAAGCTTACATTGCCTTTAACAAGGTGGGCTAAAAATGACTACATGACTATTAACCAGTCAATACTGACTGTCAGTTACGATGTGAAATGATTCTTGTATTACTGTCATCGGAAAGTTAATATATCGGACAACATGGCAATTGCTTTGTAATTCACACCACCTTATTACATACTTGATTTCATGACAAAGGTAATGTGTTGACTTTTGACAGTCAGCCTTCCAGTTCTCAATGTCTTCATCATATTCTATGCTTATACATGTAATATGTTATAATAATGATACAAGATCTATAAGTAAATTAACTTCATGTAGTTCAATGAAAAAAATATTAATATTATCCCATTTTCATAAAAAAAACAATTTCGAAATGGATGATGGGAAAACAAATAACTTTCTTCACTCCCTACCAAGTAATATACATGATATAATTGTTAGTCTAAACAGCATACGATTATAAAGTACTCAACATACCTGGTCATTAAAAGTTCTAAAGGTTTTGGCAAGTTACTGATCAATGG
Organism: Bathymodiolus brooksi; assembly: GCA_963680875.1. Lineage (NCBI taxonomy): Eukaryota > Metazoa > Mollusca > Bivalvia > Mytilida > Modiolidae > Bathymodiolus > Bathymodiolus brooksi. The sequence goes on along the minus strand of OY804581.1, from coordinate 89,434,146 downwards.
TGGTCTAGTACCTAAAATGTAGAAAAAGATGAATAAAATGTAATATCGTAAATGGCCGTATATTATCTGCATTTGTGTATTATCCGCACCCCTTTTGGCTCATGAAATATCGTGAAAAAAACTTGCTCGGGTATATAATCCGCATCAACTTTTGACCCGATCGTGTGGAGGATAAAATGCGTGAATAAAGCTTATAATCTGGAAAGAAACATTAGTAATTCAATGAAAAACGTGTTCAATTATCAGTATATATTTCTGTCATATGTTGGTAAAATTTGGAAAAAAATACCTACCATATATTGAAAGATCATATTTTTTTGTCTTGATTTTTTTTAATTTTTATTGTGAAATTACATTACAAATATTGTTAATGAAACTTTCAAATTTTTTAAAATTTAACTGTAAATGTATACAAAGGAAATCGGTAAATGAAAGGAATGCAATCAAAGGGCCATCACATATATTTAATCAATGAATCCAGTTATAAACTATCGGTGATAACTTTTGATAACCTATTTAATCGGAGCGTACCCAAGCTTGTCATTTAAAGAAAATAAAGGTATACAAAGAGATCAAATAACTTTGATTGCAATAAATACATCTCAAATTGTAATAACCAAGCCGATCCCGTGTTATATATAAAGAATTGATTGGCTATTTCAATTTAACCTCCGAATTTTCATGTCGAAGATGGATAAAGTTAGACAATCGTTTACCGCTAAGGAAAAGTTGAGAGTCATCGCATAGGCTGAAGCCCACGGCAATCATGCCGCTGGTCGAGAATTTACAATAGATGAGTCAAACGTCAGGTCCTGGAGAAAACAGAAAGATCGTATCCAGAAGATGCCAAAATCTAAAATGGCTAATAGAGGAAAATCAGCACTCTGGCCAGCTATTGCAAAAGAACTAATGCCATGGGTTAATGATCGTAGACAGAAGGGACTTAGTATTTCATCTACAGAATTGCATCTGAAAGCCCTAAATGTATCCAAGACCATACAGGACACAAAAGATTTCAAAGCCTCCATAGACTGGTGCTATGGGTTCATGCGTCGTCATGACTTATCTTTTCGTCGCTGTACACATATATTTCTGAAACAAGATGAACTGTGAGCTAATGCTCACCTATGATACCCCCGCTCTTCGGCAAACAGGAAGTAGGAATCTGATGGGTCCAAAAACACTTCCCACGATATGGGGTCCCTATATGAAGCTTGTGACCAAATATCAGATCTCTGCCATCAATAGTTGCTGAGAAAAATGTGACGAAAAATGTGCATATATGTTCAATGTGTATAGAAACCAACTAAGTCGGCAAACAGGAAGTAGGAATCTGACGGGTCCAAAAACGCTACCCACAATATGGTATACCTATATGATGCTTGTGACCAAATATCAGATTTCTGCCATCAACAGTTACTGAGAAAAATGCGACGAAAAATATCTTGGACGGACGGAAGGACGGACAGAGGTAAAACAGTATACCCCCCTCGCACTTCGGGGAGCGGGGGTATAATTATAGCCAGGGTCGGATTATTCTATAGACTAGTATAGGCTGCAGCCTAGGGTCCCTCAAGCTTGGGCTCCCCAAAGCTTGAGGGGTCCTGCTAAAAGATTTTCAATAAGATTAATTACCACAAATTTCCTTTCGACGATCATTGACGACAAAATTTGCCAACTTAAAAATATTTTTGACGTTTTGGTCACAAGAGAAACAGACTCTCCTACTGCTACCAGTGGATGATGATATTTCTGCATTCATGCTAGTTAAATTTTCAAATTCTAACACTCTCTCGCTAAAGCTTGAGTAGAGAAATATCGTAATCCACTAGTGGCAGAAGGAGATTCTATATTTACACTTACCATTGTGCACAGCCCACATAATCCTGAAAGCTGGTCCACCAATTTCATCAAATGGTTTCCGTCGTGTTATAACTTCCCAGAGAATTATACCAAAACTGAACACATCACACTTTTCACTGTACATATTGCCTGTAAAAAAATGTTATGCAGAGGCATTGTATACATACATCTAAAATATTTTTCTGTGTTAACCCACAAATCATTAATCTAAATGGCTAAAAAAATTATCAATCCAGTAATGTGGTATAATAGATTTTATTCTATTCAAATGTTAATTATAAATTATATAACATATGAAGATGATTTCTTCTTCAATCTTAATTTGTAATATTCATAGCTCTTATCAGGTGGTGATTTGGAAATTTCTAACTTTATACAGTACAAACAATTTACAAAATGTTCTAATTCATTAAAAAAATCTTCTCAAAATGAGAACAGGTTCATGTTCTTTTTTCAGCATTTTTATAAATAAAATTTTACAGATTACATAGACAAGACCACATTTTGTTATGATCTAGCTCAATTCAAATTTACTTCCTGAATTAAGTTTAATAGCAAACATAATTTCAATTGCAAATTTTATATACACAAGTACAACTGTTTTTATCTCTTATTCTGAAAAGTTATTTTCATATACAAGTCACTGTCATTATAATCTCTCTTTTCCACATATTACTTGAATACTAAGTAAATTTTAATTGTAATGTTGATTCAGTCCAAATTTGACAATAGTTTATCTAGAAAGCCATATTTTCTAATTTCAATAATGAAATAATGGGTAAATGCTCATTACTTTCACTAAGGAAGGTTCTTAGTATTGTTCTTCTTTTACAGTTGATAACAGATTCTGACTTGTTTTTACCTTCAAACACCTCTGGTGCCATCCACGCTGCACTTCCCTTGTTGTTAGTCATGTGTGTCTGTATATCACAAGCTGTACCAAAATCACAAATCTTTAATACTGTACCTCCCATAATAAGAAGTAAACTGAAAGTAGAAAACCACATGTAAGTATGAACTAAAAATAGCCATTACATACTACATACTATTGTAATTCTAAAATTAAAAGGAAACTGAAAGTCAAAAATGACATGAATATGCAAAAAAAAATAAAAACAATGTTCAATACTGTACTACCCATTCTGAGAAATAAATATCTTATAACTACAAAATTACATAAGAAAACTGAAAGAAGGAAATCCCATGTAGTACAACTTACATCTGAGACAGTACCAAATTACACATGTTTTTGAATATGTAACATGCTACACAAATAAAATATGGGGCTTAGGTGGCATAGTGGTTAACATGGTTAAAAGTCGCTGACTTTTGTCAAAGCTATGATAACCACCTCAAGCATTATGGTTACACAACACCTACCTAGGTCCAGGGGTTTCATATGTCAGCTGTTTATATTTGTACATGCTTTCTTCCCCCAAAAAAGTCTAGAAGTCACAATACAAAGCTGAAAAATTGCTGAAAGTGATAATAAAAACATACAACCCGCTCATCCCAACCAAATAAATCACAAGCATCTTATGTCTCACAGACCTGCAATGATGGTGTAATCGCTAGCGTGCTTGCCCTGAGTGTAGTAGATCGTAAACCAAAGACTATCAAATTAATATTTGTTGCTTCTCCACTAAGCACACTTGCCTTGAAATCAAGATAATGTGTCAAAACAGTGTGACATGTCTACCCACCAGCTGTTCTTTCATTGAGCTAACACTATAAAAATAAAACTAAGCATGTTGGTCTAGTACAAAGCAGACATCATCTTATCAAAAGTAACTTGTTCTTGCCGTGAGAGAACTGCAAAATTGTTCATCTGACATTAAACAACAATCACTCATTCGTCCAATAATCCAATCCAATTCGTAACATACTTACTTTGGAGGTTTAAGATCTCTGTGTATTAATGCTTTGGGTTTCATGTCATGTAAATACTCCACACCTTTGGCACACTGTAACAACCAACTCATGGCATGAGCAGTGTTATATATTGGTTGGGGTCCAGCACCGTGCAAAACTGGTAAAAATAATTTATTGAAAATTAAAGAAAGAGGAATGGAAATGCAATCATGATTTTTCAAATATGTTAATTTATCTAAATCAAATAAAACAATCAAAATAATATTAAATGTAAATAAATTGATTATAAAATTTAAAATATAAGCACAAGAACTACAAAATTAATAATGAACAAGGAACATAAGTCTGTGTTTTCAATGATAAAGTCTCTTATAGCAAAGGTAAAACAAACACTCTTTTACTGTATTATGATTTGGCCAGACTAATTTAAATGAATTATACAGAAATTCACGTCCTAAGAACAGCTTTTCAAATTTTTCTTTGTTTTCTCATATCAATTCATATTGACTCTATCTTACATATTACTTACCATTATATAGAGACCCTCCTTCTGCATATTCCATCACAAGACAAACCTGTAACACAGAAATTAATATGATTATTAAGGTTATAATTTTTTGTTTCTTCTGAATTCTGATATTGATAAGAAAACAAACTATTATTTATTTCCTGTGACTGAATATTAATATAAAATCTTTCATGAAATGTCTGTAGTTTATTGTTTATGATGTGTATCGCCACTTTCAACAATATGTCAGTTATATTGTGGCGGTCAGTTTTATTGGTGGAGGAAACTGGATTACTCGGATAAAACCAGCAACCTGTCACAGGTAACTGACAAACTTTATCACATAATGTTATATCGAGTACACCTCGGCATGAACAGGGTTCGAACTCACAACTTTGGTGGTGATATGCACTGATTGCACAGGTAGTTGCAAATCCAACTACCATACGATCATAACCACGACAGCCCCCATGAACTGCCTGTAGATGTACAGTAGGAGAAAGCAAATCCATCTGAATCTGTTCGGTAAAATCAAAAGTTTATTAGGAACTTTGATTTTATTGTTGTTCTTCATTTCTATATCACTGTTAAATCTTCAAAAAGGAGTATAACTCTTGTCTTGATCATATTAACAGTAGGTACACAGGGTGTAGACTTCAACATATATTAACAGTAGGTACACAGGATGTAGACTTCAACATATATTAACAGTAGGTACACAGGATGTAGACTTCAACATATATTAACAGTAGGTACACAGGATGTAGACTTCAACATATATTAACAGTAGGTACACATGATGTAGACTTCAACATATATTAACAGTAGGTACACAGGATGTAGACTTCAACATATATTAACAGTAGGTACACAGGATGTAGACTTCAACATATATTAACAGTAGGTACACATGATGTAGACTTCAACATATATTAACAGTAGGTACACAGGATGTAGACTTCAACATATATTAACAGTAGGTACACAGGATGTAGACTTCAACATATATTAACAGTAGGTACACAGGATGTAGACTTCAACATATATTAACAGTAGGTACACAGGATGTAGACTTCAACATATATTAACAGTAGGTACACAGGATGTAGAAGAGTATTTTATCCTGCACTGGTTCTATTTGAGCAGTCAAATTGCATTGACTGGAAAATTTTTTGCTATATACGGTCCGTCCCGTCACCGACCGAAATATAGCTATTCTGGTAAACATACTCCTTTTTATGTTTTACCTGTTGACCTTGGGAAACTAGTTGTAAATCATTTGACTTTCTGTTGACAGAAAATGTCAAAAGGAACAATCAAGGGATAATTGTAAAATTATATTTTTCAATTCAAATACCATTGCCCATGGATTAAATGTGATATTTTTCTGCAGGATAAACACAATAGCAATGCAGTATCTTAAAATATAAAGCTTATGTGTATTCGGTGCAAAACTTTGTCCCAGTTTTTAACCCTCATACATATAAACTTTATATTTTAAGATACTGCACTAATATTGTGTATGTACTTTAAATTAAAACTGACATTAAGAGTAAAATATATTTTTTATAATGGTTTGGTTTATGATGTTTAATGCCAATTTCAAAAATATTTCATTTCTTTATAATGTTTCAATTGATGTGTCAAATATCTATTCTACCAAAAGTTGTGTATGCTGCACACATTGCATGTATATGTTTGTTTTCAATGTACATGTATGATGTACATTTTTGTAGTACAGTAGTCCCTCTCTTATTTTGGAACTCCCACATAAGTCCTTAACAGGTCAGATTTCAGCTGCACTGAGATAGTAAAATACTTCTGAACTGCCCCTGCTCCTCTCTTGTAAGGCCACTTTTTTCCTTGCAGAAGGGGTGGTCTTATACATGTAAGAGAGAGACTAGTACCGTATCCTACAATCCCTGTTAAATTTGTAACAATATGAAAGACCAATTCGTAAACTTGACATCAGAATAAATTGCTTTGGACTATTGAATACTCACAGTAGGAGGTTTAGTACAAGCTCCATACAACTTCACAATATTTGGGTGGTTTACTCGTGACAGTTGTTTGAGTTCTGTCATAAATGCTTTTCGTTCTGATTCCGTTTCGATCAATTTTACAGCGACATCTTTTGACTTCCATTTTGCTCTACTAACAACCCCAAATGCTCCTTTTCCCACAACCTACAAATATAAACTAGATTTATAACCCTCAATCTACAATAATTGAAAGAAGATAAATAATATTAATTTTAAAGATGATGGTGGTTTATGGTGTTTAATGCCACTTTCAACAATGTTTCAGCTATATCGTGGCGGTTAGTTTTATTGGAGGAGGAAACCGGAGTACCCGGATAAAACCACTGACTTGTTTGTCGTAAGTCACTGACAAACTGTATCAGATAATGTTGTACACCTCGCCAAGAGGAGATTCGAACTTGCAATGTTAGTGATGATAGGCACTGATTGCATATGTAAACTAGTTGTAAATCCAACTACCATACGATCACGACCACGACGGTCCAAATTTTAAAGATGAGAATTGTCATTGGCAAATATCTATGCACCATCAGATTGCACATTGTATGAGTTGTGAGAGTGTGTTTGCTTACTTGTCTCATGCAATGGTCCAGTTCATACATCTTACCTTACTACAAGGTAACCAACTTCAGTTTTTATACCTTCCATTTCAAATCATTTATTTAATATTTATAGAGCTCCTATAAATTTACAAATAGTGTTGATCGTTTCCTCTGGAATTTTCTAATCAATAAAAATCATCTTGATGTAAATGTTGTCTTCTCAAAAAACACTGAACTACCCTGTTTCTACGCAGTGAATTGTAAAATTGTATCCGATTGGTCTATTCTGATGGTAATATCAAATCGAAAGTAAAAGTAGGCATTAATCTTTATTTGTCGATATCATCAAATAATCTGGAACCAGACGGCAGACCACTCACAATTTTATACATCCAAATTTATTTTTTTACATAAATTCTTAATGATGATGGTAGCCAATTTCAGGCACTGAATAATCACATTTAAGTAGTATTATCACAACATTTCTTTTCCGAAATTTAATCATTCTCTCTAAATCTTTTTAGGGTATTTCTCCCCATACTGTACTATGTACCGCAATCCAAATATGATCAGAATTATAAATTAATTACCTTATTTGTACTGGAAAATATTCTTTTAATTTATATTAAAAGTGAAAATTTAACATATTCGATTAACATGTAACATGTAATTAACCATCATTATATAACTGATATATTGTTGAAAGTGGTGTTAAACACCATAAACATAACCATACTGAAGCATTGATTTTATCAATATTTTTTTACAAATGTGTCTGTACAGTATTATATCGATATTGCATGTTGATCTATAAGAAAGTCTTATGAAGCTATGACTAGGCTATATATTGCTCGCTTCTCATCAGAATGCACTAGTCCTACAATATAAGACTCTGTATGTTTCCAATCGTTTACTTTCGGTTTTTTTGTGTATGGGAAATGCAGTCTTGATTTTCATGAATTTCTAGTAGCAAATAAAGTATTTATCTGCATAAAAATGGAATGTAGTTTCATTTCAGTCCAAAGAAAATCCCAAGCAAGGAACATCCTTCCATAAAATACCCCATCCCATGGTCATTCAAATGTTTGTGATTATACATTTTACCGAATAACAATGTTTAGGAAAACGAAACGAACTTAGGAGTTCGATGTCAGAATTTAATTATTGCTATCGTATTTAAAAAAATCGACTTCTCATATCTTACTAATTATCTTTTGTTGATGTTTAAAAATGCTTATTCCCTTTGATATTCAGTATTTGATAATATATTTGTTTCGCAAATAGGATTCCGTAATTTGACATCAACACTTTTCACCAGGAATGAGAATTGGGTCAACTGTCACGACTGTTGATAACATATATATATATATGATAGACTCAGATCGACGTCCAGTCTCTAATCGGCGTCCACTGACGTCATTATCTCAAATCATGGTCCAATTTTAGGATATTCTCAAATCGGCGTCCTTTCCAAACTCGCATATTTATAGGCCCGTTTACTCGATCAAAGTTTGCCATCAAAAATAATTGTAATGACAGTTTTGTTTTGTGTGTTTTTTTATCTGTTTCTTAAAGTTGTTGTTTTTTGCTTTGTGTGTTTTTAAAGCATTTTCTCATTCATTAATATTATTTAGGGTTAAGGTTAGGCTTGGGGTTAGGGTTAAGGTTAAGTTAGGATTAGGGTCCGCTAAAGTAGAAGTACAATGTACTCTGAACCTGGTCAAGTCCCTTCTCCATCATTGTTTCAAAACCATGTCCTAACGTATGTGACGTCATTTGAAGTATACGTCAGTGACGTAATTGGACGTCGATTTGAGAAAGTGAAAAACGGCCATATATTTGAGAATTGGATGCCTATTAGAGACTGAACGTCAATCTGAGTCTTACATATATGCGTTTTCCCCCAAAAAAATGTTAAAAATAAACAATTGGAAACGTAGTCTTATATTGTAGAACTACAACCAGTAGTAGTAGTGAGTAGTAGTACAGCCAGGTCACACCTGCTCTTCAGATACCAACTATAAATAAAGCATTGAAAATTGAACTTGAACTCTTCTTCTTCCAAAATAAAGTTCATTCCTCAGTGTCGCAAGTATTGACATAATATACGTACTATTGTTAAGACAACAGTGACCAGAATATACATAATTTGTAAAGAATAATGAAAATAACAGGAATTAATAGATGTGTTTTCATGGTGACAGGTAAACTGTCAATCGAGCGCACGTTAAACTCCCTCATCTGTCTCCCCTGCATGAAAGAGTCAAGTACGTAATCTTCAACGTCTTGAAGGAGTACTGTATATCTAAAGAAGAAGTACAGGGTGGTGGGATCTGTTTCATTTGTGATGATCATTTGTATACAATTATTCACCTCATAAAACTCTAATTCTTTGAATTCTATAACTTCAACAAATCCCTGAGTTGGTTCCATTACGATTTAATTTTACAATTTCGAGCTGTCCATGAGCTTGTTGTTAAAAGTTTCCTGCCCATTTTAGGATGAACTGTAAGTTGAAATTGTTGCCATTGCAGTTCTCGTTCTAATCACGTGCTGAAATCTCGCAACCGATGGACATACACATTGTATTTAAAAAAGAAAGAAATAATCTTTTCTTTCTTTCTTACATTTTAACTTAACATCAATTATATTTAGTGTCTTTTACATATTAAAATAATTAAGGAAATTAATTGAAAATAACAATTTAACAGTGAAGTGTTAATTTACTACATAATAGGGCAACCCATAATAGCGTTATCGAAGGTATCAGGACATCTCGGTACTGAACATATGCGACATCTCGGTACTCGGTACTGGACATCTCGGTACTCGGTAATGGACATCTCGGTACTCGGTACTGGAAATTTCGGTATTGAATAATAAAAATAATTTGATTGAATTTAAAAACTGTTTTTTTTATTTTTTACATGTAGACGTTGTTTATACATATTTTTATGTGGGTTTTTTTAATCATCTTTAATTAAATGGACATCAAAGAGGCAATTCATTAATATTTGTAAATAACTTTTGTTTTGATAACTAAGTCCCTTTATCAATAAATCACAGATAAACTTAACGGGATGATTATTTTCATTTCTGTTTTGATTACATAACTGTTTTAATTAGATAGCTTTAATTACCAAATTTAATTTCTTTAATCATAGATCAATGCTTTAATCTTTTGTTTGACTTCAAAAGACGATACAAGCTGAATTTTATTTGAGAAATATTTGCTAAGCCGATATATAATGGAGGGTTACCCTAATTTGAGATTCAAACTGCAAAATGAACGAGTATCCGTGTATAGATTGTGGCAGCAATGTCCGTCCCAGACAGGAGGCTTTACAATGTGACCAGTATTCACAGTGGCAACACAGATTATTCAACACTGGTAAGACCTTTTTATCTAATTGTATCGCTTTTGTATATTATTTAACCCCCCAAATTATAAACAGAAAATCAAGAAATGTCGTATATTGAAAGCACTGTCAATTTCCTCAGTTACTCACACGAACACACATAGCATAATTGGTAACGCCACTACAAAGTATGAAGAATTTTTGTGGGGAAAAGCAATAAATCAGTCCGTTTTAAAGAAATGAAAGTACCGGGGCTTTCTTAACAAACACGCTGAATTTCATAATTTGCATAATTACTTTTGTAAATAATAAATGGAGGTCAAAATAATGAAAATATAAATAAAAATCAATATATAAAAACAACCATCTCCGGGATCGATCTAGACTGAAATTATTAAAAACACATATCGATCCACTTTTGGGTCATATATTAAAGAACTACTAGTACAAAAACATTGACAATTAATAAGTACCAAACAATTGTGGTCAGTACAGAATATTGTCTCATCCAAGTCCCGAACTGTCCAGATCAGTACCGAAATGTCCAGTACCGAGTACCGAGATGTCCAAGTCAGTACCGAAATGTCTAGGATTCTTATCGAATAAGAATACGTTCCAATCCTGGAACACACATTCTGGGGTGATTTTGAGACCGGTTTAGAAATTAAAGCTATGGTGCTTTGTTGTTTATTTTTTATAAATATTTTCCTATTATCTTTTTTATGCGATAAAGCATAAAAGTTTTATTTAAAGTCGGAGTTTTTACAAACATATAACATATGTAGAGCTCACTGTGGTAGAGCTTTTTATCGACATATATAACAATAGACAAAACATATTATGACAGAAGGCATACAAACATTTGCAAATTACAGACAAAAATACACAGCAAAGCATTACATAAATAGCTTAAAACATGTTAATGAAGTACTAAAACTAGCACAAGAAATTAAAAAAGCACTAGACAAAATGAATAAGTACATGTAGCATGAGCAACCGAACTAAGTAAGAGCATACAAATAATTGCATATTACAGACATAAATACAAAGCAAAGCAGTACATCAATAAAGGCCATTCATATATATATATGTTAACCACTAAAACTAGCAACAGAAAAATAAAAATGAAAACACTAAGCAAAATGAATAAGTACATGTAGCATTAGTAAGAATGAACTGAATAAGAACATACTTTTAAGATTTATGCATGAGCCACCACTCCATGAATTAATTGAACTTTTGAATAATTAAGGGTAATAACAAAATTACCGAACTCCGAACAATCTAACAAAGGGAAAGTAAAAACTCATAAGTATATAAACAGACAAAATCAGTCAACAACCGGAAAACTGTGAAAACCGTAATGATCCTGACTTAAACTAGAAAACTTCCGCAATTCATTGGGTAGCTCATTCCAGAGTGTGGCACCTGCATATCTGAAAGAATGTAAACCATGATATGTTGTTCTCACCTGGGGTACTTCTACTGTATTTGTTTTCCTAAAAGAATAGCAACTGTCTTTATATACAAATAAATCATTTAAATGCATTGGACATTTTTTATTCAAAATTTTGTAAACTTCAATTGCCATTGTTCTAGGGCGTCTGATCTTTAATGTTGGTAATCTTGATTTATTTAACAGGTCTTCATATGAACTACTATAATTTTCATAAATAAATCTGAGGGCCCTTTCTTTAATTTTTTCAATTTTTCTGGTATTGGTCTCACCACAAAAATGCCAAACAATTGGGCAATAATTAAAATTACTCATTATAAAAGAAAAATATATAGTTAATCTACCTAATTTTGTTAAATGTTTACCTATACGTTTTAATACATTTAATTGTCTTGAAGCGTTTTTACTTATATTTGAGAGGGTGGCTCAATGAGTTAGGTCGCTGGATCTAACAACTCATACAAGTCTATCACCAATACGGCGTGGGTTCGCGCCCGGTTTTGTAAATTACAGAAAAATGGTGCACTCGACTCGCAGCCGCAAGTGATAAAGTTTACCAGTTGCTTGCCCATGGTCGGTGATTCTCTCCGGGTACTCCGGCTTCCTCCACCACTAAAACTGGTCGCCATGATATAGCTGAAATATTGTTGAAAGTGGCGTTAAAACACCAAAAATCAATCAATCAATCATATATTTGAGATATGAGAGTTGAATTTTAGTTGACAATCTATTGTGACACCCAGCAACTTGACTTCTTTTTCACAATCAATTGTGTTTCTAGTCTGGTACCCGTGACCCCTCGGATAATCCGAGGGGTCACGGGTACCAGACTATTGTGTTTCCATCCAAATTAAAACTAATACTTTCATTTGAAGTTTTTGAACCAATGGCAATTGCCTGGAATTTATCTGGGTTTGCTTTCATTTGGTTGTGGGAAAACCAACGAATTAAATTTAAACTATCCTTTTCCAAAACATCCACAACCTTATTCAATTCTGTTTCTGAGTATGACAATGTATTATTATCAGCATAGTTATATAAAATACTTTCTTCTACAAAATTAAAAATGTCATTAAAAAATATTTTAAACAATACAGGGCCAAGTATCATAGATATTTTTCCAAGTACTAAAATCTACACCAACTTGTACACACTGTTTCCTTTCAGATAAATAACTATACATTACATTTAATGCTGACTTGGAAAATCCATATGCTTCAAGTTTTAAAATCAAAAGATCATGAGGTAGGCAGTCGGAGGCCTTCGAGAGATCCATAAGCACTGCAGCTGTATACTGATTACAATCAATGGCTTTTTTCCAATCTTCAATAATTTTCAACAGTGCAGTGCTGCAGCCAAAACCTGGTCTAAATGCAGATAAAAAAGGTTGAAATGTATTTTCAAAATAATGTGAAAGTTGTTCATATATGTCTCTCTCGAAGAACTTCGACACCACTGGTAGTATACTGACAGCTAGGTCTATAGTTACCAACCTCCAGTTGGCTGTTCTTTTTATGGAGGGGTACAACCTGTGCCTCTTTAAGTTTGTTTGGAAATGCGATACACTAGTTTTAACATCTAACGACTTCCTGTTTGGGGTCACGTCACGTCCTCATCCTACGACAGGTCAAGTTTTACAGTCGTCACCGACTCCTGACCCCATATCGGAAGAAGACGTCCAAATTTTCTACCCGCCCAATCAGCGATGAGCCTAATAAATCTTTATGCGTCAAAACTGAGCTACATGTTGTACGACCGATCAATATATTTAACTCTCTTGCATATGATTTGCTGGTAAAAGATGATAAAATGAACGGTTGCACGAAATGATCCTGTAAGGGATGTCCGGCGTTAGAAATTAATATATCACCAACTACTAACTGAAATAAAAATAATACAACCGAAAGTAAAATGCGTGCATACAATTTTTTTCCATAAAATTTACACGTGACTTCGGGTAGAGGAACTCATGAAATGTAGAATGTAATAATAGAACAGAAGACTGCAAAAAGGCTCTTGACGACAATAAATGTATTGGTGCAATTTTGATGGATCTCTAAAAAGCCTTTGACTGCTTACGACACAATTTACTTTTGTCAAAGAAAACATAAAAATTGAAAAGTACTTTGATATTTTAGCAGATGAAATTTTCCTAACGCTAAGTACATATTCAGAGCTCTAAACCGTAACTTGCATATAGAACTTGGAAAATGGCTGAATGTTGAAAGAAGTGAGCAAAATGGAGAATGGACAATCCAAAGACACTGACAACATTGGGTACGCAAGACACAAGGCCAAGACAAATAAAACAAAAAACACAACACCGGAAATTAAAAAGATGAGCTTTGTAGCTTATGTTTTTTAGTTTCTTGCCATTTTAGTCGAAGTATGATGCTGTGCTAAACATTGTGCTATGCTTATTGACTTATTTTGTACATTGCTACTTTCATTGTATACTTCATAACTCTATGCAACATCATGTGATAACGTTTGTCACAGTCACCTGCTACAGGCCGGTGGTTTTCTCCACCAACAAAACTAACCGACACGATGTAGCTGAAACACCATAAACCTATGCTTATGTAAATCCTTACATTCTTCATTCAAATTTAACTCTGTTTATATATTTTGATGAAGTACAGCCTATTCTGATGTCCATACTTTTATTGTGGGAGAACACATATTATGAATGTCGGTTTGAAAGGAACCTGGTCAAATCACCCACTGCAAAGTCTCTCTCGTCATTATCTGTTGCACCTCCTTTAATAATAAAAAGCCAAAAAAATAAAAAAAAAAGAAAACGGGAAAAGATGATTGTTACCATACAAAAATCGTAATATACACTGTAACACAACTTTCCGATCACAATACATCATGGCGACGTTCAAGAAACCGCGGCGAAATTTTAGAAGTAGAAAAATAGTTACAGAAGATGAATCGGACGAGGAAAAAGAAACCGATATACAAGAAATGGAAGTTGACGACCAAGCAAACGGTCAAAATGAAGCTCCAAAACCACACAAGAAACAAAAGAAGAGTAAAAAAGAGAAGAAAGCGTCTTCACTCAGTTTTGTGCATGATGAACACGACGAAGGTTTATACAAATCAGATATGTTATTGATTGTTTTAAGGGCATAGCATATAAACTATTTTGTTACCCACAATAAATATACATCATATTTAAAACTATGTTGTAATGTTGCCCACAATAATTTGAATAAATGTACATTTGTCATAGCATTTAAAACTTGTTACTCACAATAATTTGTACATAACATTAAAAACTATGTTGTTACAATAAATGTACATCATAACATTCAAAACTATGTTGTTGCCCACAATAAATGTACATAACATTCGAAATTATGTTGTTACCTGCAATAAATGTACATGCATGTACAAATATAGCATTTAAAACTGTTGTTTGTAATGTTACCCACAATAAATGTGCATAACATTCAAAGCTATGTTGTTGCCCACAATAAATGTACATAACATTCAAAGCTATGTTGTTGCCCACAATAAATGTACATAACATTCAAAGCTATGTTGTTACCCACAATAACTGTACATAACATTCAAAACTATGTTGTTTCCCACAATAAATGTACATAGCATTCAAAATTATGTTGTTGCTCACAATAAATGTACATAATAACATTCAAAACTATGTTGTTACCCACAATAACAGACTTCTTGAAATTTGTTTTCATTTTACTGGACAGACATAGGTCCAGCACCCAGGAATTTTCTGCTGGATCCTCTAAATTTTTGCCTGACCTATATTTTTTATGTTAAATTGTTTTAAAGCCAAACAATGTCATACCATTATTATTATTTTAGTCTAGCAAAGTGCTTTCTGTATTTAACTTCATTTGTACTGGTCTAAAAATTGCAAGACCAGTCACCATCCAGAATGAACCAAAAAGTTGAGACCATGCACCAAAAAAGAGTAGCCAAATCCAGCTAGGGATACCCTCAAGCTTTGAAAAATTTACCAGATTTAAAACATAATTTTTTAAATTTTTATTGAGATTGCAATAACAATATTCTAAAAGTCATTAGACTCTCTCAATCTCCAGGCCGAGCTCCGTAATGCTTCAGGAACGACCACATTTTTATGATCGACACATTGCCATGTTGCCTGAACTGTAAACAAAATTCTAAATAGAAAGGGATTCGGTGAAGGGAACAATACAAATCAGGGACGTCATGTTTTTTTATTTTATTAATTTTTGGGGGTTTTTTTCACTCGAAAAGATCATCTTACGCATCACAATATATTCAAATATATTTATTTTCATGACAGTTACCAATAATATTTACCAAAAACAGATAAAATATTATGTATTCAATGCGGTTGCGAATTCCGAGTTGACTGAACTTGTTCCTGTATTTACAGTAAGACCTGCATTTCCAACTTCCGTTAAAAAAGTAAACACATCATTCAAAAATGTTTGGCGGACATGGGGACCAAATTTATTGGAGGACCTCATGATTTTCTGCCCCCTAGGTCCGACGATTTTCAAAAACTCTGCAATAAATATACATAACATTTAAAACTATGCTGTCCACAATAAATGTACATAACATTCAAACCTATGTTGTTACCCACAATAAATGTACATAACATTTGAAACTATTTTATTGCCCACAATAAATGTACATATAGCATTCAAAACTATGTTGATGCCCACAATAAATACACATAGCATTCAAAACTATGTTGTTACCCACGATAAATGTACATAACATTTAAAATTGTTGTTGCCCACAATAAATGTACATAAAGTGCCAGAATGCAGGAATTTGCTTCAGTGGCCCCCCGGCCGAAATGGCCCCTTGCTGTACTCGGCGAGCGACCAACAAGCCTGTTGCTTTTTGAAAGCCCTGGATAATTAGCTATTTTATTTATAAAAGGGGGATATAATTTACATATTTGGAAGATAAATAGAAATTTTATTTTTCATCAAATTTTGAGGTGTTTTTTTTTTTTCTTTGAATTGATTGTGTTGAGAGCTTATAATGGTATGTCTGATTGTCAACAGATTTCATCTATCTCTTACAATTTCTGAGAAAAACTTGACCAAAAGAATAAAAAGTGACAATTTCCAAAATTAGATCAAATAATTTTTTTTCTTGTTTTAATGCATTTGCTTGTGCTACGTAAATGCTGAAACTTTATCATGTTTGTTTATGTATCTTCAGTAATAAAAATGGACTTTTTTATGGGAAAAGACCAAAATTAAAATAATAATTGGTATATATTTGATTTGATTTTTGTCTTACATTTTGATGTTTTTTTTTCTTTGAATTAATTGTGACAAGGGTTTCAGGTAATATTCCTTGTTATATATAAGTTGAGTAAAATTTTGGTCTGTTCGGAGTAGCTTTCAGTTGAATTTATTTCTGGAAACTCAAATATTTTAAATTTTAATCGTTGATCTCTTCATATTTGACACAATGAGGTTCTTCTGGATATTGATGATCAAATTTCTAAATATGATTCAATTATATTCTAACTGTAAGGTATTAACATATTCAAATGTGTTATTGCAGGTGAAGAAATCAAGATTAAAAAGTCAAGTCATAGTAAGAAATTGGCAAAGATGTTAAAAAAAGAAATGCAAAAAGAAAAAGAGGAAGAAATGAAGGAGGAACAGAAACCAGTGAAACAGGAACCATTGCCAGTAGAATCAATACCAAAAGTTGACAGAGATGCTGAAATAAAGGTCAGTAAATAAAACATAGGAAAATCTAAGCTACATAGAAGGCAACATTTACAGAGTTACACCCAATCATTTCATTAGCTGATATGAATGAATGAACATTAAACTGTCGCTTTGTTTACATTGCTTACATTGATGTGTTTTCCCCTTTTTTCCAATGATATGACGTCATGACAAAGTAGTTTGGCAGAGAAGATCTTGTGCAACATCACACCATTTTTTTTATCACCACAGTGATGTGATACAACGCCTTGTATCAGACAGGGTACTTTCTTTAATTTCTACAGAAAGCATACATAATGATAGATAATCATTAATTGAGATATTAAAAAATGTGTATAGTAGCCAGGGGCATTCGTGTATAAAGTAGCTGCAGAGCTGTAGTTCTCATTATATTTTTATCTCTTTGAGGTTTAAGATAATTTAGAGCTACATTTCAGCAGCTATTTATGATCATGATCAAATGGTAGTTTGATTTTATATCTTCTGTTTCCAAATGTATTTCAATAGAAATAGGATAAATTTTCTTCTTTGTATCCTTTAAGAAAAGTTTTGAAGAATATCAAAGAGGTAATCAGAAGCTGTTAATTTAAGGAAATACAACGCTATAGTCAAAAGAAAAAAGGCCAAAAGTGCAAACAATTCTACAAAACACTACACAGAAAACTAGAAATTGATCAACACCAACCTCACTAAAAACAAGAGGCTAACTATGTTTTTCTGAAGCCTATTTTACAAACAGTAATAAATTAAAGATCGCTGTCATAAGCTTGATTGGAAAAAAATAACTTTACATGGAATTTTTTCTCTCAGAAATTACGTGAAGAGTTATTGACCTTGAATGGTGAAGAGGCTGAAGCTGCGGACCACGACAGTGAAGAAGATGAAAAAGGGACGATTCATAAATTGTTAGGACGTAAGTATTGTATATAGTGAAGGCTAGATTGTCACACGATATATACTGGGTGTAGAACATAACCGTGATAACTGTCAACCATATTTTAGTTAAATTATGGCAGCCATATTTTTGAATGAATGACAGTACTTTTTGACAAAACCTACTGAAAATAACGATCACATAAAATTTACCACATCAATCAAACCAGAAGATGGTTGGTTTTATGGTGTTTAATGCCACTTTCAACAGTTTTATTAGTGGAGGAAACCAGAGCTATTACCAGTTGTTAATATCAGTAGATTATCCATCAATATATCATGTTTCATATCCAATTTGAATTTATTGTTGAAATAGATTCACAAATATTTATCCAGTTTTTGTAGTGAGTGAGTGATTGTTTTTTAACACCAAATGAACAATTTTTCAGCTAAATAATGGGGAGAACAAGTTACGTAATCCACTTTGTACTAGACCAACACTCTTACTTGGATTTTAATAGTTATAGATCACTGAAGCATATTGCTACACTGACACATTGTCCTGATTCCGAGCCCACGGGTCTTTGCTCTTTCTCAATAGAGATATAAAGATGCATGCATAGTGGAGAAGCAACAACTACCAATTTTAGTCTTTGGTTTGACCCGACCAGGGCTCGAACCCACGATTTGACTGCCCTCAAGGCGAGCATGCTAACCATTACACCACCGATGTGGTTTCAGTTTTTGTAACATGAATGAATGAGGTGTTTGTGGATATAGATTTAGATAATAAATATTTCTACCTTTCCATGTTAAAAGAGTATTAGTAATATCAATCGTTATTTTAAATACTCTGTAAAAATGGTTGAGGAGTCTTGTTTTGATTTAATGTTTACCACTTAAGTATTAATGACACAATTAAAATTAGGTTAGACACAACATTGATTAAGTTGTCACATACACCACAGAAACTGACAAATTGCAAAAATTTATATTCACAAATCACTCTTTATATTTATAAGCTAATAAATTGGTTTATGATATTATAAAGTCAGTGACTTGCAACAGGTGGTTTTCTCTGGGTACTCTGGTTTCCTCCACCAATAAAACTGATCGTCAGGATATAACTGAAATATTGTTGAAAGTAGCATTAAACACCGTAAACCTAAACCAAGCCTATGATATTATAAATCCTGTGTACACAAAACCTTCATTTACTGGGTGGTTTAACGCCACTTTCAACAAATATTGTAGTTGCTGTCTGTATTATGCACAGTGTACTATAAAACCTGTGTACTCAAAAGCTAGATAGTCAGTGTTTTCACGCCGCTTTCAACAATAATTCAGTGATATTGAGGTTGGCATTCTGTTTTATTGGTGGGTGAAACCACTGTCTAACTTTTTATCACATAAAATTGTATCGAGGTCACCACGCTACAGGTTCAAATAAAATTCACAACATTGGTTTAATCCACCTTATTTTGTGCCTGCCCCAATACAGTATCTGGATTTTCATTGGAAAATATGTGTTCAATGACTTTAGACAAGATGAAGTTGTTCGTTTTGTTGATATTGGTGGAATAGTTGAACAATTCAACATCACTGTTGAGACTTTCTTTTCATGATTTAACTTGAATCCTGTATTAGAACATAATTTGTCTTAGTGGTAGTGTTTGGAACATTTGTAAATGATCTGTTTAATCCAAACACCTGTGACTGAGTGTTGCGGACTAGTTTGTGGTTTTAATGGTATAGGATATATAGAGGTTTTAATGATATAGGGTCTAACACCGGGAGAGGTGCAAGTTGGTAAAATCTGTAACATCCGAGGGTAAGATTTAAATCGTATCGGACGAGACTTGCCAGAGTCGGATACGATTTAAATCTTAACCGAGGGTGTCTCAGATTTAACAATCTTGCACCTGTCATGGTGTTTGACTCTGTTTCTCACCCCTGTCTGTCGTTTGTTATACCCCCACTCCACTGGAGAGAGTGTATACTGTTTTACCTCTGTCTGTCCGTCCCAGATATTTTTCGTCGCATTTTTCTCAGCAACTATTGATGGCAGAAATCTGATATTTAATCACAAGCTTCATATAGATATGCCATATTGTGGGAAGCTTTTTTGGACCCATCAGATTCCTACTTCCTGTTTCCGACTTAGTTGGTTTTTATACACATTGAACATATATGCGGAGGTATCATAAGTGAGCATTAGCTCACAGTTCATCTTGTTTAATTTGAGAAAATATAGAGTGCTCTCCCTTGTTAGTAACTAACGTAAATATAAAAAAAATACCTCCCTTTGACCAACGTCAAATAACTGTTTATATAAGTATCTATCACTGTTGTGGTAGCTTTTTAAGATACTCTCTATATATTTTATCATGAAATACATTTAAAATTCAACCATGACAATTTACTTCAACAATGGAAAACAATTTTGCAGTAAAAAGCGTGTGTAGCTTGTCTTACCCAGGAGCCTGGGTAAGATAAAAAAAAAAATCTTTTTCATATAAATTAACGGACTACTTTATCCAAGGTTGAGTAAGAGACAAACTTCACATTATATGAAATTACTGTTTATAAATTAATATGGATTGCATGATACTAATAAAGAATTATGGTTTGTTTCAATAGGTGGACAGATTCCTGATGCCAACATGATTCATATAATAAGGAAACAGAGACAGCAGAGACGAGACTTGGGCGATTTTATACCTATTGATGATACTGTTAAAGTTCAAAGTTCAAGTTCTAAATCTAGATTAATAAGGTAATGCTGCTATTGACTCAAGGAAAGATTTACATGATGTACATATTTGCAATTTTGATGTTGTTTATAAAATTATTAGGGCCGTCATGGTCATTATCGTATGGCAGTTGGATTAACAACTATCTTTGCAATCAGTGCCTGTCACCACTAAAGTTGTGAGTTCCAGCCCCATTCATGGTGAGGTGTACTCGATACAACATTATGTGATAAAGTTTGTCAGTGACTTGCGACAGAACTGTGTTTTTATCCCCTCGCCAACGAAGTTGCGACGGGATATAGTAACGCTACCGTCCGTCACAATCCTTGTGAACACTCTAGGATCAACATCCTTCAATAGATTTTGACCAAACTTGGTACATATTTAGTCCTTAAGAGAATCTGGAACCCTATTGATTTTCAAGGTCATAGGTCACAGAGTCAAATTTTCACCCATAACATCCTTCAATGGATTTTGACTAAACTTGGTACATACTTAGTCCTTAGGAGTCTGGAACCCTATTGATTTTCAAGGTCATAGGTCACTGGATAAATTTTTTACCGTGTAACATCCTTGTGAACACTCTAGAATCAACATCCTTCAATGGATTTTGACCAATCTTGGTACATACTTAGTTCTTAGGAGAATCTGGAACCCTATTGATTTTCAAGGTCAAAGGTCAATGTCACCAGGTCAAATTTTTACCGTGTAACATCCTTGTGAACACTCTAGAATCAACATCCTTCAATGGATTTTGACCAAACTTGGTACATACTTAGTCCTTAGGAGAGTCTGGAACCCTATTGATTTTCAAGGTCAAAGGTCAAGGTCACAGGGTCAAATTTTTACCGCATAACATCCTTGTGAACACTCTAGAATCAAGATCCTTCCATGGATTTTGACCAAACTTGGTACATACGTAGTCCTTAGGAGAGTCTGGAACCCTATTGATTTTCAAGGTCACAGGGTCAAATTTTTACCACATAACATCCTTGTGAACACTCTAGAATCAAGATCCTTACATGGATTTTGACCAAACTTGGTACATACGTAGTCCTTAGTAGAGTCTGGAACCCTATTGATTTTCAAGGTCAAAGATCAAGGTCACAGGGTCTAATTTTTAGGAGAGGGGATACGCCACGCTTTGCGTAGCCCTTGTTCTCCGGGTATCCTCCACCAATAAAACTGATCGCCACGATATAACTGAAATATGTTTCAGACTTCATGCCACACACAAATGTAGGTTGATGCAGAATCTTTTAAATTTTCTTCATAAAACAATGTATTTTGTTTACACAGTGTCTATCTAGGCATTAAAGGAAAATGCCATGGTCTTAACAAGTTAGTGTGAAAATTTAAATCACAGTAAATAAAAGACATCTGTGTTAATGAATGCTAAAAATAGTATACCGTAAGGTAGAATTTGGTCATTGAAGTTGCATGTAGCACCAAATAATGGGGATCACCATTTTTCAGAACTCTTCAATGTGAGGAGAGAAAAGGCATAATCCATTCTCGGATTATACCTGCAATTAAAGCTTTTCCGAAAGAGCTGTGACGTTACGGTGTCAGTATCTTCTATTATATCAGCATTGATCAGTTGCAATTTTATCATTAAAAATTATGTAAATCGTAAAATAACATCGTATATTTATCTTTTGATATTTACAAAATCATTATGACTTCATGTCAAACATTTTATTACACTAACGAAAAGGGAACGTGTGAGAAGAATTATTTTTTTGTAATTACCAATCAGGACTACCCTTGTCAACACATCGACCAGTAACCACGAAAAACACGAGAAAGTACGACAGCATTGACGACAAAAAAGAAAAAAGCATGTGTACGCAAAAAAATACCAATAAACTCATTTACTTTATGAAAATGTAACATGGGGAATATTAAGAAAAAAATCAGGACGATGTACAAATTGTTAACATTGTATTGCAGTTGATATCCATCTCCGTGACGTCACATGAAGAGGTGTCATGGTCGCTTACAATACGACAGGAAATTTCAAATATTCATATTTCTAATTGGGTATATTAATGTTAATAAAGGTGTTTTTTGTTTTAATAATTAGTTATTTACGAATAAAAAGTTACAATGTATTGAATTATAACAATTGTTCAACTGACTGGAGTTTTCCTTTAAGCATTGAAATGGGTAGTCACAATAAATTTGGGTTATAGATAAATCCCATAATATTAAATTTTTTACCCTGCCTTAAATTGCAACAGTTGAAAAGTATTCTTGGGGCTGCCATGGCCATGATCGTTTGGTAGTTGGATTTACAACTACCTATGCAATTAGTGCCTTTCACCACTAATTTGTAAGTTGTGTACTGGATACAACATTATGTGATAAAATTTGTCAGTGACTTGCGACAGGTCGGTGGTTTTCTCCATGTTCCTTCACCAATAAAACTGACCATTATGATATAACTGAAAAATTGTTGACAGTGGCGTTAAACACTATAAAACCAAACCAAATCAATAGTATTGTTCAGTGGTCTTATTCTTTAGCTACAATATATTTAAATCGGTGACATTAGACTATGAAAACAAAGTTTAAACAGTGATAGTCAACAATTCCACCAATCTCAACAAAACTAATAACCCCATTTCACCTCAAGACCTTGAACATAACAACGACCACGAAATATAACGTTAAAAATCCTGGTCCTGGCGTGGAACAACCACCTCTCACCTCAAACCATTGAATATTTATTTGTTAATGTTGACATGTTTTTTTTTAGGGATGATGACAATGATAAGAGTGAAGATGATGAAGAAGGAAGAATAGACTTCTCTATAAATACATTTGCCAAGGAAAGACAGAAAATACATAATGATTTCTTAGCAGTGGAACATGGTATGTCAAAATTCATACTCATTTTTATTTATTGTAGCTTTAGACTTTTCAGTTGTTATATATAGCTGCTATCGTCTTTTCTGTCCTATTTTTTTTTGTAATCCTCTAGTAAGGTTCATACTCAGTAGAGGGATCCTCGTGGTCCTGATCGTATGGTAGTTGGATTTACAACTATCTTTGCTGTCAGTGCATATCACCACGAACGTTGTGAATTCAAATCCTGCTAATGGGGAGGTGTACTCGATACAACATTATGTGATAAAGTTTATCAGTGACTTGTGGCAAGTCTGTTAGTCAGTATGTTTAAATGGAATAGTCTTTATACAATATGCATATTTACATGAAACTTGTCTGATAATTATACCCCCGCTCCACCGGAGGAGGGTATACTGTTTTACCTCTGTCTGTCCTTCCGTCCGTCCCAAGATATTTTTTGTCACATTTTTCTCAAGATTTTTTTTTTTTCAAGATTCTTTATTTTCTTAAACACCAGAATTTGTTCAATATGTTAACATAAATAATAATAACACACATGACAAGATGAGATAAGTAAAATGATTAACAAATACAGTACAGCAACAACAGAGGATTAACCTGAAAGAACAACTTGAGAATTTATAAACCTTATAAATTTGCAAAGATTTTTTAGTTTCCTTTTTTTTCTCAGCATCTATTGATGGCAGAAATCTGATATTTGGGCACAAACTTCATATAGGTATGCCATATTGTGGGAAGTGTTTTTGGACCCGTCAGATTCCTACTTCCTGTTTGCCGACTTAGTTGGTTTTTATACACATTGAACATATATGCGGGGGTATCATAAGTGAGCTCACAGTTCATCTTGTTTTGATTTTTTTTTTTTTTAATTAGGAAGTGACCAAGAGAGTGACCAAGAAAAAGAATGGGAAGAACAACAGATTAGAAAGGGAGTTAATACACAGGTAAATATCAATTTTTTTTTATGGATGCGTAAATAGGGATGTTGTCTATTGAAAATCAGGGGCCATCGTGGTCATAATCGTATGTTAGTCGGATTTATAACTACCTATGCTATCAGTGCATATCAGGGCCAGGTGAACAACATTATGTGATAAAGTTTAGTGACTTGCCACAATATAGCTGAAATATTGTTGAAAGTGGCATTAAACACCATCAAACATTAACAAAACAAAATCATGAATTTGTTAGATTGATTGAATGGGCAAGTAGATTATTTTAAAATCGTCCGAAATACAATAATATTGTATTTTTTATGTACAGAAAGATTTAATCATATCATATTACTGTAAGATTTATTGAGAAGTTAATCCTTGATTTGATTTGATTTTTGATGTTTAACACCACTTTCAGCTATATCATGGCGACCAGTTTTAGTGGTGGAAGAAACCTGGAGTACCTGGTGAGAACCACCGACCATGGACAAGCAACTGGTAAACTTTATCACTTGTGGCTGCGAGTCGAGTGCACCCTTTTTTGTAATTTACAAAGCGGGCGCGAACCCACACCGTATTGGTGATAGGCTTGTATTAGTTGTTAGGTAATCCAACTACCTAACTCATTGAGCCACCCGGGCCCTTAGTTAATCCTTGATATGAGGCGATAAATCAATCTAAACATGAAAGGACATTATTTCAAAGTGCTGATAAAATCTGAACTTTATCGAAATAAACAGAGTTATGACTAATAACATTGCTTCTGAGCAAATACATACAAATTGCTGTGCTTTATATTTGTTCAGAACAAGTGAAACATTTCCACACTTTTGAGTACAGTCAAACCTGTCTATAGTGGTCATCTGGGGGAGTTTTACAAAATGACCACTATAGACAGGTGACCTTTATATGAAGGGGTTTCATTATTCGACGAAATATTCTGCATTAGTTGTAAATAAACATTTTTAATCACATCTTATGTTTATCTCAATCTGATATGATTTGAATAAAACATACAAATAAATAAAGAAAGATATTTAATAAACAAAAGTACAATTTCCAGTAACACGATGTTGAACTGGAAACATTGTTTTCAAAATCGTCGATTGAATCTCACGTTTTCTTTAAAGAATGTTCATTATCTGGGTACGACCAACACCCTTCTCCTCGCCCACAACTCAACAACTTTTCCCACCATCGATCACAACGATTTATAACCCGTTGTATTAAAGCCCAGCAGGGATTCTACAATGTACTCATACAGATAACTTTCACTTTGTCGTCTAATTTCAAAGCTTTCCTATTTACGGATGTTGATGATTTTGACATGATGCACTAGATACAAAATAATTTTGGTGAGTGAATTTCTACTCTCGTCGTAATGAATAAATATCTCCAATAACCCCCGGGTATAAACTTTCCTTTATGTAATTTATTACTCACAAAAAGCAATATATTTTGTGACACCTCGGGATTTTTTGTACATTTGAGAAAAATACCAAACTTTCGAAAACACTTCCGGTATTATTTTAAAAATAAACTTACCGTTATACAAAGGTTTTACACTGGAAATTACTAATGAATGTTGACCGCTGACCACATTGAACAGGTGACCGCTATATCGAATTAAAATATATAATAAAATGCACAGGGAGAGCACGAAAGTGACCGTTATGAGCAGGTGACCATTATACAAAGGTGACCGTTACGACAGGTTTGACTGTATATATCAGATATAAGTCATTATCAGTAATTTTATCATAAGTTTGTATGCTCAACTACTGTATTTTAAATTGGAATTACAAGGTATCCTTCTCAGTGGTTGAAAGAAAAGAAAAGAAATTTGTTTTAGTCTCCAAAATATGTTTGATTATTATAGGGGGTGCCAGGACAGGAAGAATATGGGTATGACCAATATGGTGGTAACAGTAATGGCTATGGTGGATACAGAGAAGAAGAACCGTCATTTAAACCATTTAAATCGTTGACAGATTCCCAAGATATGTCAGGCGTTACCATGGAATCTCTTAGAAAACGATTACAGGAGAGGTAAACACTGTAATCTATTATTAAATCATTGATAGTAAAATGTAGTTAACGAACAAAACAGATGAATATCTATGTATACAGAATGAGATGTACTTATGTCATACTAATTATGCCACCATCGCTAGGCATCGGAGGCATTCAGTTTTATTAATGACAGCATGTCAGTCTGTCCATCCGTCCCACGTTTGATTTCTGATCCATTACTTAAATTCCTCTAAAGCAAATCATTTGAAACTTATACACAAAGTCAGGGACAATAAAAAGAAGACCAATTTTAATTTTAATTTACCACTTTTTCTATTCTGGAGTTATGCTGAAGCGGTGGCATCAATGTCCTATGTACACATTGCTGCCATTTTTTTGTAATACTCATATAAGAAGGAACAATTTTGAACATTGTTCACTTTTAACTTCAATGACCTGTTTTTTAAGTTTAAACTGTAGAATGAATAAATACATTGTCTCTAGGGCTGAGGCCAAGGAACTCGAAAATTTTGAAGCATGTTGTTAAATTTGTATGTATGTTATGTGTTCTTTATTTTATATTTGTCACAAGCGTTTCCAATATGCTTGAAATGACAGTAAAGTAATAATTATTATTATTGCAATCAAATTGTGTCAGAAATGACTTAATAGAGTTCATATATTTATTTTAATAAAACATTGTTTTTGAGGTATTAACCAGAGAAAGACTTGTCATCTTTATTTCAGATTAACGTCGATGGATGAAGTCCACCGAAGTCATGTGCGTGAACGGGACCAACTCACTGATGATATTGAGGAGTCGTCAACTAGTATTGACATGTGTAAAGATCGTGTCAAGGGGTTGGAAGAGCAATATCGCTTCTTCCAAGAAATGAGGGGGTATGTGAGAGACTTGGTTGAATGTCTCAATGAGAAGGTGGGTGTCAAAACTGTGTTGGGAGGGATTTTCCCCCTTTTTGTGGGTGGGATTCATGCCACTTGTAATCTGAATATCTTTTTTTTTTTTTGTAATTGTTTATTTTAAAAATAGAAAAGTGTTAAATACAAATGAATTGTCTTTCATTTTAATTATGAAAAAAAAAATTATATTCCATTGTAGTGAATCTGAAAAAAATATTTTTGTTCCATTAAAAAGATAAACAAAGCCTTGTTTTTCATATTTTTATGAAGTCAATTATGCTTTTTTTGTTTTTGAGCTAATTTTAGAAAATATCTACAGGTGGCAAGGGGGCCATGCAAGGGATGGTGTCATTCTTGTGTTGTCATTTGTGTTTTAAGAAAATATTTTAAGGACATTTGTCATAACAGATTCTTTTATCTTTTTAATATTATTATTTAAATGTAATTTACAAAGTTTGAAAATTAAATTCTGTATAAACCTTTTCTATATACTTTTTAATTGTTTTATTGTAAGTTAAGAAGAAGTATTTCATCTCTTCTACAAATAATTTGTTTTATAATTCGATTTATAAATGAAATTCATTTCACATTTTGGTTATTAAGGGACATATTGAATTTCAGGTGTTAGTTTTAAGTGAACTTGGAGGACATATTCAACCAATTAACTTTGTTTTTAGTTATTATACTGTACATGTGAAATGAAGATATCTCTGTTTTCAGTTATATAATTTATGATGGTGAAGTACTAGTGACTTCCAAATATGCTTCATACAATGTCTGATAATACTGAAGAAAAAACTCATTTTTGAGTTAATCAGTATCTACTCATTCACATGGTGTAGTCAAAAGTACCTACCTATAAACCAAACATTCTCTTTGAAGAGTCTTCCATCAATTTGTGTAGAAATCTGATATTAGTCACCTCTGAACATAATACTTACACACATACAGAAACAAATACATTTTGCAAGTCTATATGTTAAATTTCAAGATGTTTGACATATTTTAAATTGAACTTAAGTTACCATTATTTATCAGAAAAAAAAATAAACAGACCAAATATGAGTTACTCTTAAATGGATCACAGACATATTCGTACAGATCTTTGGCTCGAATAGTACTATATAGCAGTAAATTTATATACAGAAAGTAGAATTGCTTTACAGTGTAAAATTAATACAAGCAGTATTGATGATCAGATGTTTTTCTTCTGGTATTCAAATTAAATTTAATCGAGCAAATATCTGTTTTTACAATAACAATTAATGATCAAAATATACATGAGAATAATTTATTGTTAAAATCAGCAAGCAAATGTTTTAAGTAGAAACAACATGTTCGAAATAAAGTCAAATTATGATTGAATTTACAAGTACAATATGTTTTCCAGTAAAAATCTAATACAATTATTTTATAGTTATTTTCTTTTTCTTGTAGGTGCCTGCTATTAACGATTTGGAGAACAGGATGTTTTCCCTGCTACGTAATCGTGCAGAGAGACTGGTTTCCCGCAGACAACAAGATGTGCAGGACCAGTGTCAAGATTATATGACAAGTCGGTATTTATACCACTCAATATAGATACTTTTCTGTTCCTGTTGGTCACATACACATGTACATTATGTGCTGTGTACTATAATTTGCATATATTGCAATTGGGTCTAAATACAATGAATTCTGTCTAATTCCAAACCCTGGATAAAACAGAATTCTGCATAAACCGAACTATAAATAAGTCCCTTTGTAGCAATTTTTTCCTTTGTTAATTAACCTGTATTTACCTGAACACCTGTCTATCCGAACACAATGAGGTTCGGTTTATACAGGTGAATCTCATAATGTCCCATCGTATTGTTTCAAAATTTCAGATTGAATAGTGGAATTTGTTGTTAGTTCCCCAATTATAGCTTACATTCAACTAATTAACTCCCTTTGTATTGACCTTTGACAAGTCCATATCTCGGATGATTTGAAGTTTAAATTTTTAGATTCCAAAGCTGCTGATAATTACAAATTGGTTTTTTTTTATATCGAATAAATTATTATCTTTCAAGTAATTAAATTATAGCTGCAACCTAATATGGAACCTATAATATATGCTAATTTGCTATCTTGATTTTATCTACTCCTTAATTTTTAGCTATGGATAACTCAGAATTATTCATAGTTTCTTGCACTAAGAGATAACTAGAATAAACTCTGTAGTCCAAAATATTCTAAATTGTGATTTTCACTAATTTTGTTAGTTGATATTGATTAATTGTAGAATTGCACACTTTCTTTAAAAATAACAAAATTTGTGGGTGGAGCTTATCATCAAAAATCCCCGGTAAGATGAACAGCATATGTATGAAACTATATGTCACATGACCAACGTGACCTAAAGGTCACATACCTCAGAAATTTGAATTTTCGAAGTGATTTTTGTAGTTTTTATACTGATGAAGAGTATTATTTTTAATAAGACTGAATGTTTCGGAGGGATGAACACTAGTAACCATGCCTGTCAAATATTGTGTCCCAAAAGTAACTGTGAAACTGTGTATCATTGATTTTTCCTCCTTGAGATAACTGTGGCCAAAATAATGAACAATCTGAATGTTTGCTCCGCCCACAGCTATTTATACCCATGGTCCTGGTTTTTAAAAAAGTATTCAAATCCCGGTATATAGTATGAGATATAAATATTTAATTCTTAGATTGAATGCAAAATTGAAATGGTAAATATTAAGTCAATGTATTTCGTTATTACCTAGCTGTATTATCAGTGTTAGATACCCTACTCTTTGACCCAAGGGAGACTATTGTCTATGAAATTATTAATTCATCTATGAATAGTACATTTGCACTCGTCCTAGGAAGTACTTTTATGACTCTGTGGCTCCCTCTACCACTAAACCTGGTTGCTACAATATAGTTGAAAACTTTGAATTTTGCTTCAAGTAATAATTCTATCAAAACCTATTTTTAGTGTTATTTTGTAAAACATACAATAAAGGTAAGTTAGTTTTTTTTTTATTCCTTAGTCCTTTATTAAAGGTAAGTGTATCTTTCATCTATTACAACTAATTTGGTATGCTTGTAAATTGTTTTTAAAATTTTTAGATAAAGCCAAGGTTGTCATGGAGACATCAGAAGACTATGAAAGGCAGAGAAGAGTTGCTGAAAGAGAGGCTAGAAGGTATGCTAAAATTTAGGCAAATGAGTTTGTTTGATGGTGTTTAATGTTTAATGTTTCAACAATATTTCAGTTATATTGTAGCGGTCAGTTTTATTGTTGGAGGACCCAGTGAAAACCATCGACCTGTTGCAAGTCACTGACAAACTTTATTACATAATGTTGTACACCTCGCCGTGATCGAGATTCGAACTCACAACATCAGTGGTGATAGGCAATGATTGCATAGGTAGTTGTAAATCCAACTACCATGCGATTACAGCCACAACGATTCCTTAGGCAAATGAGAGATAATTTTGAAGACATAGACCAGTTGGATAAATATATATTTGCATTAGGTAGGTGTATATAGAAAGGTTTTGATCGTATAGAAATTAAAAGCCTTTATGTATTGTTCTGGAACAGAAGAAAATATTGAAGTAAACTTTGCACAGCAACAATATATTTTATCAGCACTGAAGTATTTTATAATGAATGAATGACATCAAAATGAACTCGAAATATATATATTTAATGAAATGCAATTTATATAATAAAAAATATTCTGATTATTTGTCAATTATTTCAGATCAAGAAGACGTCGACATAGAGAATCGAGAGATATTGTAGGTCACCACGATGGTCTGTCTTCAGATGATGAACAAAACCAATCAGAAATTACTAAATTTAATCTGGAAAAAGGTGGACAGATATTTTATTGTTATTTTGCAGTGTGAAAGTATTGTTAATATCATTGTGATCTAAAACGTATTGATCGAGTCGATACTAAAACATTTTAATACCTCACATTGCATTATTAGTGTTGCAACATTTATGAATAATTTCTAAGGAAACATTTGCAAGAAACTGGTTAAATTCATTGAATTTTCTTGTTTAAAAATAAGAAAATTGGCTCATTTTCTAATAAATAAAAATAATGGAATCCACGATTTTCCACCCAAATTTGGCTTTAATTCTTAAATCTTTCTGTCACTTATATATCTAAAGTTTAAATTTGAGATCTTAAATTTGAAACCACACGCTATGATATAGCCCTTGATAGTACTTGTACTTATTTAGAGGTTTCTACACAAGTAAATC
Organism: Bathymodiolus brooksi; assembly: GCA_963680875.1. Taxonomy (NCBI): domain Eukaryota; kingdom Metazoa; phylum Mollusca; class Bivalvia; order Mytilida; family Modiolidae; genus Bathymodiolus; species Bathymodiolus brooksi. The sequence goes on along the minus strand of OY804581.1, from coordinate 89,402,145 downwards.
GTTGTAAAGATAATAAACTTTGTTACTTTTGACAGATTATTCTTCCTCAATTTGACTAAACACCCAATTTTTTAACTCATATTTGATTACCACATTTCACCTGCCGCTTAATCTAAAACACAAATTCTGAAGACAAAAAAAAAATCATTGCATAGTTAAAATTTAGGAGAAATCAAAGTACCGGTAAAATGATTTGTTTTCTTTCTCTTGTAGACCACATACAGAGTAATGTAGAACGATTGTTTGAGGATGTAGTAGAGGATTTCAGTGAAGTACATTCCATTAGAGAGAGGTTTGAGGACTGGAGATCCTCGTACAATGATTCTTACAAAGAGGCTTTTATAGGGCTATGTTTACCAAAGCTTGTCAATCCATTTGTACGTCTACAACTAATAAATTGGGATCCTTTAGAGGTATAGAATAACTTTCAAATTTTGTATGAAAAATATTCAGTTAGAACTTGTAATCTTTGCCTGAACGATCTGTCACTAAAGTCCAGTACACGTTGAGAAAAGGGGATCTAAGTATATGTGCACAAACAACTGGACAAAAGTCAATATATCACTAGGCTTAAATTATCAGAAGGCATATCTCTGAATGACAAATCTGGATGATTTTTCAATGTTTTAATAAAATTTTATGAATTGTTGAAATGTAAATAGGTGTATAGACTCACAGCACAAAATGTTAAGTGATCTTTTTAAGAATCGGACAATGATACATATATTTTCAGAAGATATTCTATAAAATTTCAACAATTAATGATGGTTTGTTATTTGAGATGATCGCAGATATAAATTACAAAAATATACTGTAGTTGTAATAATCAAGTAGTCACATGATTCATAATAATCAAGTAGTCACATGATTCATAATAATCAAGTAGTCACATGATTCGTAATAATCAAGTAGTCACGTGATTCATATGAATATGGGGGTCATCACGGCCGTGATCGTATGGTAGTTGGATTTACAACTATCTATGCAATCAATGCCTATCGCCACTAATGTTGTGAGTTCGAATCTCAATCAGGGCGAGGTGTACAACATTATATGATTAGTTTGTCAGTGACTTGCGACAGATCTGTGGTTTCCTCCGATTTCCTCCACCGATATAACTGAAATATTGTTGAAAGTGGCGTTAAGCACCATCAAACAAACAAACAAAAACATCTGAATATGTCATGTTACAGTGAAATATGTATGACATCCAGGGGTAGACATTAACGTTTGTCCGATTGTCCTGTACCAGTGAAAACTGACATTGGACAAATAGATCTTGGACCACGGTTATCCGACGGGACATGATGGCATCGTTTGATACCAGTGACTTTATGTCTAAGTGATATATGTAAATCAGTTTGTTGATTAAAGATGTCATATTCTAAATGTCTATTAATAATGACAGAATGAGATAATGTTTGTGAGACAATAACTTTTTGCACAAATTGCTGATAATTGTTCTTTGGTTTTTATAATTTTTAATAAAAAAAAATTGGACAACTAAGAGATTGAGTCGGACAAGTACTTTTTTAAGTAAGTTGTCCGAATGGACAAGTTAAAAAAAATGTTAATGTAGAGGCCTGACATCACAATCCTGTAGATTGATATAAGACTCAAATTGTTCATGCTAATATAGCTGTTAGAATACACTTTTTACAAAAGAATTGGCCAAAAATATTGAAATTACATGTTGTAATTTAATACCTTGTCACAGATTGTTCGGTCAAAATATAACCCCATACGTGATGTCATTGATGTTAATGTATTGCCAAGAAGAAAAAATAAAAAAGATCTGAGCAAGTAACTAAAGTTATTAATTGGATTGGTATATATACATATACAGAAATTAATTTTCAATTATCTTTAATCCATATACCACATGGACGGTGTAATGGTTGGCATGCTCACCCTCAAGTACGGAAGATTGTGGGTTCCGAGACCCTGTCAAGTTAAATCAAAGATTATAAATGTAGAAGACTAGATGTCTCGAATTCAGGATAATATGTTAGAGTGGAGATACATTTGAACGGGCATACAGTTGTTTCAGCTCTAATCCAATCATTTTGTAATAAAATTTTATTGAATTGTATATTTTTTTTCTTCAGGAAAAATGTAGAGATTTTGAAGAGAATAGTTGGTTTGATACGATGTTGTTCTACGGTTTTAGACATGACGAGATAATAGAAAGTGTTGATGATGATATCAAGTTATTACCTACTGTTGTCGAAAAAATTATACAACCTCGACTAACTGGTAAGATAAATAATTCATTGTCTGTGACTGATGAAATTGTCAGCTCTGTGTGTTGTAGATTGTGTGTTAATATGGTACTTGAAGACTTGGATGAAGAAAACATGAATAAAGTGAAACCTCTTTTAATATGGACCTGCTTTTGTGTTCATAATAGAAGGGTTTCAGTTTATACAGGTTAAATAAACAAAGATTTCCTACATTGGGACATTATTTAAAGTCCGATTTATACAGGATTCCGGTTTAGGCAGGTTTCAATGTATATGCTTCGAATTACGATATTTAGTGTTCATGTTTAAAAGTATTTGTCTCCCATATTATTTAGAGATCTTTATCACAGTTATAGTAGCGGTATTAAATATAGCAGCTAAATGTCTTCTCTTTTCAATCAGCGTATTGTGGTCACCAATTCTTAGTTTAATTATTATTTTTCTAATTTCAACATTATAACAATTTAAATTCTTACTGTCATATTATGTTATGAAGCTGTAGACAGAATGGTTTCCATGTGATAACTTAAATTCTAGTAGATTTTGTTTTTCCGTGCAATAACTTAAGTTCTAGTTGACAAATCCTTCTGAATTGTGAACATAATGATCCTTGGCACTAAATAATGGTTGATATTGATTTGGGGTATTGTAACCCTACCCGTTTCCAAACAAGGCAGGGAGCCGTTGTGATCGTATTCAATCAGTACCTATCACCACTGAAGTTGTGAGTTCGAAATCCCATTCGTGGTGAGATGTAATGATTAATCAATACAACATTATGTGATAAAGTTTGTCAGTGACTTACGACAGATCAATGGTTTTCTACGGGTACTCCAGTTTCCTGCACCAATAAAACTGACCTCCACGTTATAGCCGAAATATATTGTTAAAGGTGGTGTTAAACACCATAACCCTAACCCAAACGAGGCCCTAAGGTGCAAAAATGGACGTTTCTGTTATTTGTACATGGAGAGTTTATTATGTCCCCTCCACTAAGTGCCCGGGACATATAGCAGAGTTTTTGAAATTCATCAGACTTAGGGGGCAGAAAATCATGAGGTCTGCCAATAACGTCGGTAATGCCGGTCCCCATGTCCACCAAACATTTTTGAATGATATGTTTACTTTTTTGTCGGAAGAGCAGGTCGTATTGTAAATACCGGAACAAGTTCGATCAACTCGGAATTCATAACCTCATTGAATACGTGATATTTTATCTGTTTTTGGTAAATATTATTGGTTACTGTCATGAAAATAAATATATTTGAATATATTGTGATGCGCGTAAGATGATCTTTTCGAGTGAAAAGCCCCCAAAAAATTAATAAAATAAAAAAACACAACGTCCCTGATTTGTATCGTTCCCTTCACCGAATCCGTTTCTATTTAGAATTTTGGTTACAGTTCCGGCAACATGGCAATGTGTCGATCATAAAAATGTGGTTGTTCCTGAAGCATTACGACGGAGCTCAGCCGGGCAAACGTAAAACGAATATTGTTATTGTAATCTCAATAAAAATTTAAAAAATTATGTTTTAAATCTGGTAAATTATTTCAAAGTTTGAGGGTATCCCTAGCTGGATTTGGCTACTGTTTTTTGGTGCATGGTTTCAACTTTATTCTGGATGGTCTTCCTATTTTTAGGCCTCTACCAGTACTAATGAAGTTAAATACAGAAAGCGCTCTGCTAGACTAAAATAATAATAACGGTATGACATTGCTTGGCTTTAGAACAATTTTATATAAAAAATGTAGGTCCGACAAAAATTGAGAGGGTCCAGCAGAAAATTCCTGGGTGCTGGACCTATGTCCAGCAAATTGAAAACAAATTTCAAAAAGTCTGATATAGTGTTACCCATATCCGTAATTCCGAAATAAAACAGTTGTCATATTTGGTATGTAGGTGTCTAATGATAAGTTACAGATCAAGTTTGCATTTCGTTTCGGTCCAATGATTTTTGGCCAAGTTATGGCCCTTAGACTTTGAAATTTGGTCAAATATTTAGTTGTCACCACTTTTTTCCGCTATGCTTGGAGATATTGACTTGATTTTTGGTATATGAGTGTATAATGATGAGTTACAGATCAAATTTACATTTCGTTCCGGTTCAATGATTTTTGGACAAGTTATGGCCCATGGACTTTGAAATTTCCTTTTGGTATATGAATGTATAATGATGAGTTACAGATCAAGTATACATTTACTTCCGGTCTAATGATTTTTGGTCGAGTTATGGTCTTTGAACTTGTGAAATTTGGTCAAATATTTAGTTGTCACCGCTTTTTTTTCGATATGCTTAGAGATATTGACTTGATTTTTGGTATATGAGTGTATAATGATGAGTTACAGATCAAATTTACATTTCGTTCCGGTTCAATGATTTTTGGACAAGTTATGGCCCATGGACTTTGAAATTTCCTTTTGGTATATGAATGTATAATGATGCGTTACAGATCAAGTATACATTTACTTCCGGTCTAATGATTTTTGGTCGAGTTATGGTCTTTGAACTTGTGAAATTTGGTCAAATATTTAGTTGTCACCGCTTTTTTTTCGATATGCTTAGAGATATTGACTTGATTTTTGGTATATGAGTGTATAATGATGAGTTACAGATCAAATTTACATTTCGTTCCGGTTCAATGATTTTTGGACAAGTTATGGCCCTTGGACTTTGAAATTTGGCCAAATATTTAGTAGTCGCCACTTTTTTTCGCTATACTTGGAGATATTGACTTGATTTTTGGTATATGAATGTATAATGATGAGTTACAGATCAAGTATACATTTACTTCCGGTCTAATGATTTTTGGTCAAGTTATGGTCTTTGAACTTTGAAATTTGGTCAAATATTTAGTTGTCACCACTTTTTTTCGCTATGCTTGGAGATATTGACTTGATTTTTGGTATATGAGTGTATAATGATGAGTTACAGATCAAGTGTACATTTCCTTCCGGTCCAATGATTTTTGGCCGAGTTACGGCCCTTGGACTTTGAAAAATTTGGGAGCCTCATTAATATTCACGGCGGGGACATTTATGTCGTTCCGACACATCTAGTTTTTCATCTGAATTTGATTTTTTTTTTAAATAAAAGTGTGTCTCAAAAAAGTGTAAAATTCTTAAAATGCTTTTTATTTTCAGCCATACTGAAAAAATATATGGGAACGCCTGTCCAAATTTTCTTTTGAAAGGGGGTCTAGATGATACTTTTTTTTAAAAAGAGTTCAAGAAGGGTAAAAATGCTCAAAATGAATGAAATGCTTTTTGTTTTCAGTCGTATGTAAAAGCTATAATATGAGGGGAACTTCTGCCCAAATTTTTTATATGAATTGGGGTCCATATTATATCTTGGGTATAAATACTGAAAATGAATGAAATGCTTTTTTTTTTCCAGCATTATCTGAAAAGGCTAAATATAAGGGGAACCCCTGCCCAAATTTGTGTTTGAAAGGGGGTCTGTGTGTCCTGCTTCTGTGACCTGTGACCAAAATGTCAAATAATTTATTTTTTTTAGCTGTGATAGGTTCTCTGGAGAACAAATAAATTTTTTGTTTGTTTGTATTAAGTCTCGTGATATGTGACAGGTGTATGGATTTTGCATGTCAAGTTCAAATAAGTTAAAGGCTGTCATGGTCGTGATCATATGGTAGTTGGATTTACCACTACATATGCAATCAGTACCTATCACCACTAACGGTTGTGAGTTCGAATCCCACTCGGGCGATACAACATTATGTGATAAAGTTTGTCTGTGACTTGCGGCAGGTCATAGGTTTTCTCCAGACACTCCTGTTTCTTCCACCAATAAAACTGACCGCCACGATATAGCTGAATTATTGTTGAAAGTGGCGTTAAGCCCCATAAACCCATCAAATAAGTTATTTTTGGCAATGGCAGAATCCTGGGGCAAAGTGAAAGGGAGATATATACCTCTAGATATAAATAACTTTGACCAGGTCGGCAGGTGATTATGGCTCTTGGGGGGAGGGGGTTCTGCTTTTGTGATTGTATTTATTCATGACTTCAGTCCAGCGAGTGAATGATGTTTTAGCATTTTTCGGGAACTCCATATACAGAATAATATTTTTGTATTTACTAGAAGATAAACAGGTGATTCATTTGGTTTGAAAAAAAAAGACAACCAATTATCACTGTGTAAAAAACAATAAGCTAAATTCACCTTTGCTGTCTGCATCAAAAAGAAGCACTAGCCCTATGCCCCTGTCTAGTAAAAATTGGTTCTGGCTAGTAAAAATTGCATAAAATTTCCTTAATCAAATAGAAAAAATTCTTCTAAAATGCTGTTCGAGCTAGGTTATCAAAATGTTTTTGGCACAGACTGCCTTTGGAAACATTTGGTTGGAACTAAGGATTCTTATGACATTGTTACAAGGTAACTTTTAATGTGAAAAAAAGTTAGACAGACATCTGTATGTATTATCTTATCTTTATTATAGTCATACAGGAATATGATGGGCCAACAATATACATGTTACTATCTGCTTTGACATATAATGTATCCCCAACATTAAGCTGGACTGCCATTACTCCTGTCCCTGTGTTATAGTGTGTACCACTAGTCGGACTTGTGTAGATCACATGCACATACGATAAAAGCATGTTGTTTTTTAACATTTGATATTCTGCATGATTAGAACCGGACATGATATGAACTGAAAACAGATAGACACCTGAAACTTCACATACAAATTTTCCTGAAGTCTGGAATCTATTTATGTCACTGATTCCATACACTGTTTTTGTATCTGGGAATTAGATAATTGCTTTAAATGAAATATTTCCGCCATTAGAACATGATGACAGCGCCACTGAAAAAAAAATATAATAATATAATATTCTTTATCGTAGACTTTAATTAATTCAGGGCTCACCACACTTGCAAAAAATAGGGAGACTTGACTTCTCCCTCAGAGACCATGAGGGAGAAGTGAAGGCATGACAGGGAGACTTCCAACAGCATCATAGAGACATGTTTTCGCAAAAATGTGGGGGGTTTTCACTTTTTTTTTTATTATTTTTTATTTGCATTTGAAGTGTGTCCTTGTTAATATCCTTCATATTTAACATTAAATTCATGTTTTGTATTTGTATTATCATTATTGATTTTATATTTTATTCATTTTTGCCTTGAAATTTGTAAAGATATATGAATGACATCTAAATGTTCGTTTCCTTCCCCCTATTTCCTAGGTCCCCAATACCGTGGTGTTTAAAACTTGGCAATGTGATTGTTTTTCTTTTAAAAAGCTACAAATAACTCAAGTTTTGTTAAAATAATTATAATATGACACAATTCAACGGCTGATTTGGTACAGGAAGCGTATGTTTGTATATTTTTAGATTTAGGATTAAATTTTTACCTGGAATTTCGTCAATACAAATTACTGAAGTTTGCCGTGATTCTTTTGTGTCAACAAATTAAACCTTATTGCTTGAATAAAACCTTTTCCTCTTATTCTAATGTATCTTCTCATTGATTACAATTGCTTTTTCAATCAGCTTTACCATAAAATGAAGATTATTTGCAAGAAAAGAGTGAGGTGCAAAAAGAAACAAGGCGACTTTAATTTCGCTTTGCAGTCAAGGGAGAGCGACTTCAGCCGATATAGGGCGAGAATTTCGCCCACTTCGCCTGGTTTGGTGAGCCCTGTTAATTGTCTGCTGCTTGAACCTAAAAACATAAACCATTAATTAACTAGGAAGAACTGTTTTAGATACCTAAAACTGATGTCTCCCCTTAATGCGGCCATCTGTACAACAATAAGTTACACATTATGAGTTGAATGGTACTATTTAAAAAAAACAATTATTTGACCTTGAGGTCAAAGGTCAAGGTCCCACGAAGGTCATTACGGTACGTGACACACCGCCTTATGGTCATGCACCCACATACCAAATATCATTGACCTATCTCGAAAGACAAAAATGTTATGGCCTGGACAAGAAAATACTATTTAAAAAACAATTATTTGACACGAAGGTCATTACGGTATGCGACACACTGCCTTATGGTCATGCACCCACATACCAAATATCATTGACCTATCTCGAAAGACACACATGATCTGAACAAGCTTCGCTGAGAAGAAGCGGAAGAAAAAATCAGACTAAAACAAAATGTCTCCCTTCGTTCGAAGGGGAGACATAATTATCATTTAGAATTAACAGACATTAATGATTGCTGTGTAAATGATCTGTTTTTATTTTATTGGTTAAAACATATTGCAAGGGTAATTCAGATTATATTGAATATGTCTATTGATTAGTGATGGGAATCGGTAACATTTTCAAGATCGATGATCGTTATATCAAATATGTCTATTGATTAGTGATGGGAATCGGTAACATTTTCAAGATCGATGATCGTTATATCAACATCGACCCGATGATCGATCATCGGTGACAATTGCCTGCTAAATGTATTTACTGACTATAATTAATCAAATAGTCTTTATTTCAAGAGTATGATTGACAAAAGTAAAGATATGAATAAAATTGTATCATAAATTTATAAACTATAATTTTTCCATTAGTAAACATTAACTTTAAAATAGAACAAAACAAAAGATCGTTTTCCATATGTGTAACACCTGATATAGATAGATAAATAATAAACTAGTCCAAATATGTGTTTGACAAAAGTAAAGATTTGAATAAAATCAAATAATATATTTACAAACTACAATTTTTCCATTTGTAAACATTAACTTAGAACAAAACAAAAGATTGTTTTCCATATGTGTAACACCTGATATAAAATGGACTATTCCGGGAAGTAGATAAATAATAGACTAGTCCAAATATGTGTATTGACCGAGTGTTACAAGTACGCTTGGACAAAATTGCCAGATGTTTGACAGTATGAGGGCAAAAAAAACCAGCTGGGATAAAACTGCAATATTTTTGTCAGTATGGAGACAGAAAAAAACCAACCAAAGAACAAAGTTAAGCATATATATTTTAGACACTAGAATCAGAATCGACCACAAGGTTTAAGAATCGATCATCAGATCGTATGATGACGTCCGACTGATTAGTCGATGTTTCCGATGATTGTTACACCACTACTATTGATAATAATATATGAACAGTGAATATCCAACAATACATGTTAAATGTATAATTAGTAAGTAATTACTGTGTAACCAGTGTATTGTTGACATGACTGATAGCCTATAGGGAGATAGTGAATAGTGATTGCAACACAATTATGTGTTCGAAACCCACCTCATGTTGGGCTTGCCTGTCCTAATTCATAATGGGCCGTTGTGGTCGTGATCATATGGTAGTTGGATTTATAGCTACCTGTGCAATCAGTGCCTATCACCACTAAAGTTGTGAGTTCGAACTTCATTTATGGCAAGGTGTACTTGATACAACATTATGTGATAAAGTTTGTCAGTGACTTGCGACAGGTACCTAGGCAATTCTTGTTTCTTATTGATCGATTTCTAAAACAGCTTTTCCTCTGAAGCGGTGAAACTTGGTAAGAAGCATCTATGGAAGGTCCTCTATAGAAATTGCTCATTTCGTTTTGATCCATTAACAAACATGGCTGCCACAGGCAATTTTTGTTTTAGATTGATCGATTTCTAAAAAATCTTCTTCTCTGAAACTGCTTTGCCAAAATGAACCGAAATTTGGTCGGAAGCACATATGGAAGGTTCTGTATTAAGTTTAGGGAGGTCAGACATTTTTCAATTTTATTTACACAATGGCAAATTCTGTAATTCTGTCTTACATTTGAAGACAGCTGCAGTGACAATGCACTAGAAATCTATTATTTAAAGTGAATTATTTAAAAGGTGACATGTTGAAATAAATAAATAATGCACATGTTTGGAGAAAATTCTTCATATATCACAATTTTTTTATATTTAAACTGGACAGAAGCGACCAAAATTGAATGGAAACTTTGGAAATGGCACCGCTATTTTGAAACTATTTATTCCCTGAAACACATGTTGCTGACCAGTTAGACTGAAAGTAAAACTTTTCTGTAGTGGATAGTAGGTTAGGTTTTAATAATCTCATACAGTTTGATGAGAAAATTCAAAATTTTTATACCCCCGCTCCCCGAAGGGGGAGGGGGGTATACTGTTTTACCTCTGTCCGTCCTTCCGTCCGTCCAAGATATTTTTCGTCGCATTTTTCTCAGTAACTGTTGATGGCAGAAATCTGATTTTTGGTCACAAGCTTCATATAGGTATACCATATTGTGGGTAGCGTTTTTGGACCTGTCAGATTCCTACTTCCTGTTTGCCGACTTTGTTGGTTTTTATACACATTGAACATATATCCTCATTTTTCGTCGCATTTTTCTCAGCAACTGCCAGATATCTGATATTTTGTCACAAGCTTCATATATGTACCCCATTTTGTGGGAAGCGTTTTTGGACCCATCAGATTCCTACTTCCTGTTTGTCGATTTTGTTGATTTTTATACACATTTAACATACATTTGTATATGCACATTTTTCGTCGCATTTTTCTAAGCAACTATTGATGACAGGAATCTGATATTTGGTCACAAGCTTCATATAGGTATGCCATATTGTGGGAAGCGATTTTGGACCCGTCAGATTCCTGCTTCCTGTTTGCCGACTTAGTTGGTTTTTATACACATTGAACATATATGCACATTTTTCGTCACATTTTTCTCAGCAACTATTGATGGCAGAGATCTGATATTTGGTCACAAGCTTCATATAGGTACCCCATATCGTGGGAAGCATTTTTGGATCCATCAGATTCCTACTTCCTGTTTGCCGACTTTGTTGATTTTTATACACATTGAACATATATGCTAAGTTTTCGTCGCATTTTTCTCAGCAACTATTGATGGCAGAAATCTGATATTTGGTCACACGCTTCATATAGGTATACCATATTGTGGGTAGCGTTTTTGGACCTGTCAGATTCCTACTTCCTGTTTGCCGACTTTGTTGGTTTTTATACACATTGAACATATATGCACATTTTTCGTCACATTTTTCTCAGCAACTATTGATGGCAGAGATCTGATATTTGGTCACAAGCTTCATATAGGTACCCCATATCGTGGGAAGCATTTTTGGATCCATCAGATTCCTACTTCCTGTTTGCCGACTTTGTTGATTTTTATACACATTGAACATATATGCTAAGTTTTCGTCGCATTTTTCTCAGCAACTATTGATGGCAGAAATCTGATATTTGGTCACACGCTTCATATACCCCATATCGTGGGAAGCGTTTTTTGACCCGTCAGATTCCTACTTCCTGTTTGCCGAAGAGCGGGGGTATCATAAGTGAGCATTAGCTCACAGTTCATCTTGTTATTTATACGTTCAATTCTATGGGTAAAATTTATCCAATTTTGGTGCCGTTTTCAATTTTCCCATTGAAATGTATGGTAAAAAAAAAAATTTTTTAATTTGTTTGGAAACACATGTTGCTGATGAAACAAAGACTACAACTATGCAATTTCTTTTAGAACAATGTCTAAACTACATTTATCAAGTACAGTTTCATTAGATTTCATTATTGTTTTCAAATAATTTCTGATATTCTATTTCTTGGTAAAGACATAAAATTCAAAATGGCCACCATTATAAAATATAAGTGGTCATTTTCCGAACTTCAAATTGTCATAACTTTTGAACCGCTTAACAGATTTTAAAAAACTAAACACCACTGTAAATATCTTCAGGAGATCTGATCATTGGTGTGTACTTTAAGATATTTTAACACATTTTCAAAAAAAAGTCTGACCCTCCTATTAAGTTTCTTCAAAGCAGAATGAAAGGTGAGCGACACAGGCTCAGCCCACTGAGCCTCTAGTTTGTGTCAATATCATACAAGCCCTTGGGATCCAAAGTTTAATATAGGCTACAATGGGGAAACATTTTTAATGTGGTGAAATGTCTCTTGGTTTTTTTTTTGTGGAGAACTAGCAAATGAAAATCAAAAATGGAGATATAAAATATAAAATAATAATAATAAAAAACGTGTGCTATAAAGGGAAAAGTTTGATTAAGTTAGAGATATGTGCTCATAAAAACCTTTGTTTATATAAATAGGATATTAGAAAAAATAATAGATACCTGTTTGATTAATGTCTGATATTTTGTGGAACGCCTCATCAATCTTTTGGATAGTATTGTTCTGGTTATATGACAAGTGATTGAGTTCACTAGAAACCTTTTTGTTTTCGGTTACCAAGGCAACAATTTTCTTCTCGGCTGTTATAGTTTTATTCAGCAGTGCAAGGAAGTCTTGGCCACAAGCCTTAGAACTTGATGTTAAGGAATTTATCTTCACGTTTATTGTGTCTGTCTTTTGATTTAAAGAATTAACATTAGCATTTAACTCTGTTACATTTTTCATTTGTTCAGTGGTGGAATGTGTAAATTTGTCCAGTTCTTCACTTATTTTTAATGTTTTATTATTACATGCAGATATTTCACTTTGTAGTCTCATGTAAAGTTGTTTATTGTTCTCATTCAGTACTTTATTGTCAGTTTTTACTTGAGCAAGTTCTTGTTTGAGTGAATCATATCCATTCTGTAACTTGGTAACAGTTTGTTTCAAACTAAGCGTGTTGGTCTAGTACAAAGCGGATCTCATTGAAAATTTACTTTTTCTCGCCATGATATACCAGAAAATTGTTGTGTTGGCGTTAAACAACAATCACTCACTCCATTTTATGTGGATGGTCATGGGGTCACTCGCATGTGACCCATAAAGTGTTTAACTCAGATCTCCCACGCCTCGACATAACTATAAAGATGAACACGTGAGAGATTTGTGCTGAGAGCATCTGGGATAGATTTGACAGAAAGAGGGCAACGAGTGTCAAAGTAAAAAAAAAAATTTTTTTTTTTTTTAATTTTTTTTGAATCCTATTTTATGTAGTTTTTATTAAGAAATAACCATCTTTACAAGTTTTCTATGAGTCAATACAGAAAATGGAAAAGAGGCAGGCTAAATTCGGCCGAAATCTTGCATATTAGGAAGATATACTCAATTTATATTTTTCATCAGATTTTGACATTTGACAAGTTTTTTTTCTTTAATATGTTTTAATTATTTTTAATTATATTCTTGATACATTCACTGACTGTTTTTCAAACCGATTTGATCTAGATAGTTATTTTGGTTTCCAAGATTAAAGTGGCTTAAAATAGAAAAATTACAATGGGTCCTGCAATTAGCTGGTACCCGCTTTTTGTGTACCAGTAGATAGGAAATCTCCAATTTGGCTAAGAATTTGTTTAACTTTGTGAATATGAATACAAAAAAATCTCAAACTTGTTTGAACACAAATAATGCACGAATAACGAGATGAGGCTCTTATTATAAACAGTAAGTCTCTACTCTAGTTAAAGTTGTCAGTATGATTTACAGTGTACATGATAGTTTATTCTAATGTAGTTGTTTAATATTCCTGTTTTGTGATTGGACAAGGCTGTAATTTTCATGGTATCAATTCCATGGTTGAAATAGCATGAGATACTTTCAGAATTAGTCGTTCAGCTGGAAGGATCCGCCATCTTGAAAACATGAAATACTACATGTCATATTTACAACTATACACAAAAATAATTAAAATGATTACTTTAAAAACATACTTTTAGTTAAATTTTTTCACTAAGCCTGATCTTTACATTTTAAACTGGAAGTCTTCATATAACGTCATGAGGGGCCCGGGTGGCTCAATGAGTTAGGTCGTTGGATCTAACAACTCATACAAACCTATCACCAATACGGCATGGGTTTGCGCCCAGCTTTGTAAATTACAAAAGAGGGTGCACTCGACTCGCAGCTGCATGTGATAAAGTTTACCAGTTGCTTGCCCATGGTCGGTGGTTCTCTCCGGGTACTCCGGCTTCCTCCACCACTAAAACTGGTCGCCATGATATAGCTGAAATATTGTTGAAAGTGACGTTAAAACACCAAAAATCTAAATTGTTAACGTCATGATGTTTATGCGCCAAAGTCGTCAACAATATTTCGCTGAATTTTAATTTGTGTGATTTTTAGACCAAGGGATGTGCAATAATACATTTTTATGGTCAGTATTGCATTAGAATGGAGATAACTGTATTGTATTTGAAAATTTCACGGCATCAATTGTCAATTTAATGGTCGCAAATATCCATTTACTGGTTCTGCTAATGCGTCGCCAGTAAATTCAATTTGTGACCATCAAATCTCCAATTGATGCAGTGAAATTTTCAAATACAATACAATTATCTCCTAATTAATATAGTGCAGTCTGTGCCAAAAACATTTTGACAACCTAGCCCAAACAGCATTTTAGAAGAATCTTTTCTATTTGATTAAGCAAATGTTTTGGAATTTTGACTAGCCAGAACCAATTTTTACTAGACAAGGGCATAAGGCTAGTGGTTTTTGGTGCAGACTGATAGTGATTTGTGTATAAAAAAGTTAAACATTTAGTAAATATCAAAACACACATCTGATTGTTTTATTATTTCAGTATTTGCTGAATCAATATGGGATCCATTATCTACAACACAAACATCCAGGCTAGTAAATGTCGTTCAAAAAATAATTAATGAATATCCATCAGTTCATGCTGATAACAAAAACACACAGGTACGTATCATTTTAGATCACCTGTAAATGTCGTCCTAAATTAGAGAAATGCTCTGGTGAGTGATGGAATACACATTCTGTAAATATTCGATCTAGTTTCATATGTTAGTATTTTTAGTGGAAAGTAAAAAAAAATAAGTTGTGAATATTCAAATAATGTAAACATACTGTAATTTTTAATTATTGATGAATATTCAAATTGGCTTCATCAATATTCATGCTTGCTTCATCAAGATTCATACTTGCTTCATCAATATTCATACTTGCTTCATCAGTCTAGATGAATATGGATGATTCAAACATTTAAACTGGTAAATTTAAATATCAATTGGTACCAGTAAGATGCAATTATAGGAGTTTGAGGTGGAACTAGATTAGTGACTTGAGTCCCATTTGAACAATAATTTCTAACAAACAGTCTGACTCTAGTGACTCGTGCGTTTTGGCTCCAAACCAGCATAAATAAAAGCACAACTTTTATTGGTTTGATGCCACCCAAGAGTTGAGTCAAGTCCAACATTGTCACATAGAATAAAAATTGAAAAATGATATACCAGTGTTTTTCATTTATTTTTGAATGTGTAAAGTAAGTGTTCTCCATACCTTTATACATAATGTGTAAAGTAAGTGTTCTCCATACCTTTATACATAATGGGTACATAAACATAGAAACAACAATTGTAATGAACCACTATCAGGTTCCACAGTGTTTTATATACCTATTGATAGTAAAGATGTATAATCATATATATTATTTCTTGATTGTAGGTATTATTGAAAGCTGTTGTCAACAGAATAAAGAAAACTCTGGATGACGATGTCTTTATGCCATTATATCCAAAATCGTAAGTTGTGCTTTGATTCAATTTAGTAGTCAACAATCAAAGGTGTTTCACAAAATAAATGAATGATAGCATGTCCGAGTGGGGTGACATGTCTTCCCACAGACTTGTTTCAGCGAGCTAGTACTATAAAAATCCAACCAAGACTGTTGTCATGTTAGTGTAATGATGCTGACTGACTATCTGTTTCCTACCTCAAACAAAAAATGGTAAAGTTACCAATGAAAATGAAATTTAAAGAACATGAAATTAAAATTTTTAATTTGTACAAAGGAACAAAGTTTTGGTATGTTTTAATTTTTGTTATTTTATTTTTTATGTGTATTTTATATAAAATATTATTTTTTCAGAGTAACAGAAAATAGGGGCTCTGGATCATCAATATTTTTCCACAGACAATCATGGACATGTATAAAGGTAAAGATAAGTTTATATCTTTGATAAAACTGCATCGGTGGTGTAATGGATGGCATACTCATCTCGAGTGCAGTAGTTTGTGTGTTCAAGCCCCGTTTGGGTCAAACCAACGACTATTAAATTGGTATTTATTGCTTTTCTGCTAAACAGGCAGTATTAAGAAGAAATGGCAAAGACTGATTGGCTCTGAATCAAGATAATGTGTCCAAGTAGAGTGACATGTCTGCTCGAGGATTGTTGTTTCTGTGATCTAGCGCTATAAAAATCCAACTAAGTGTATTGGTGTAGTACTAAGCAGATATCATTATCATCTCATGGAATGTAACTTGTTCTCCTATGATATACCTGACATATTGCTCATTTGGCATTAACATTAACAACAGTTACTAACTCACTTGCTATATATATCCTTGATTTAAAAAAAAAAAAAAACCCTCATTTTATACTTTCATAATATTTTATATGACCCTGTTGTTAAAATTTTGACTGATATCTCAGAGAACCATCATGGCTGTGATCATATGGTAGTTTGATTTTTACTGATATCTCAGAGAACCATCATGGCTGTGATCATATGATAGTTTGATTTTTACTGATATCTCAGAGAACCATCATGGCTGTGATCATATGGTAGTTTGATTTTTACTGATATCTCAGAGAACCATCATGGCTGTGATCATATGGTAGTTTGATTTTTACTGATATCTCGGAGAACCATCATGGCTGTGATCATATGGTAGTTTGATTTTTACTGATATCTCAGAGAACCATCATGGCTGTGATCATATGGTAGTTTGATTTTGACTAATATCTCAGAGAACCATCATGGCTGTGATCATATGATAGTTTGATTTTTACTGATATCTCAGAGAACCATCATGGCTGTGATCATATGGTAGTTTGATTTTTACTGATATCTCAGAGAACCATCATGGCTGTGATCATATGGTAGTTTGATTTTTACTGATATCTCAGAGAACCATCATGGCTGTGATCATATGGTAGTTTGATTTTTACTGATATCTCAGAGAACCATCATGGCTGTGATCATATGATAGTTTTATTTTCTTCTACTATTTCAATCAGTGTGTATCACTGCTAAAGTTATTCTGTTAAAATTTATTTAGTGATAAAACTCATATACAAATTTATGAAACCTGTAAATAGTTTTAACCTTTTTCAATTTTCATGTGCAGCCTCTGACATAATCTTCAACTTGTTGATGTTGCTTCTCCACTAAGCACGCAGCATTAAGGAGAAAGAGCAAAGACTGGTTGGCTCGGAATCAGGATAATGTGTCTGTGTGGGGCGACAGGTCTATCCGCGAACTGTTGTTTCAGTGAGCTAGCACTATAAAAATCCAACTAAACGTGTTGGTCTAGTACAAAGCGGACCTCATCATCATCTCATTGAAAATTAACTTGCTCTCGCCATGATATAGCTGAAAAATTGCTGAGTTGGCGTTAAACAGCGTTCACTCACTCAACTTGTTGAAGGCGGTCAGTATTTGATTGAAATAGAAGTAGAACTATAAAGCATACATTTTTTAATGCACTGTAGATTTGTATTTTGAGAAGGTTTGATCTCAATAAAATTTAAACATCAAAAACCAATTTACATTTCAGCTATTAGGTAACGTACTAAGTTGGTATGGTATATTGTCAAGTAAAGTCTTACACAGTTTAGCTCTGGATGGTTTGTTGAATCGGTATATTATCCTGGGGTTATGCAACTCGCCCATTGGTCAAGAAACTATTCAGAAATGTCAGTCAGTAAGTATTGAATTAATGACTACAGTTTGACATACAAGATAGTCACTGATTTTACTCAAAGCAAAATTTTAGATGTCTCATGTTCTACAGAAAATAATTAGAGAAAGAAGTGCTATCTCACTTGGCCTAAAGTCATGTGTTCTTCATGCATTCATCTGTAATATTTCACTTGTTCATTAAATCCACTGAAATCCATTTCAGAAATTGGATATAGGCATTTCCTAATCAAATAAAAGTTTAATCTTTTTAGAACTTCAAAAACCTGTTGTACTAAAAAAAAAATCGCCAAAATAGTGAATTAACAATTAATCTGTGCCGTTAAAAGAAATTTTCAGCAAATTAAATATTTCATGCGATGTCAATATGTTGAGGGAACATTTAGCCAATATATGACTTTTTCAGATTATTTCCACTTTTCCAAAGCAATGGTTTACAGCTTTAACAGAAGATAAAACAATGTCACAGTTGGAGAATCTGTGTAGATATTTAGTCTCTATAGTAAATGTCATCCATAACCAAGCACAAGATACCTTCCAGAGAATAGAAGCCAAGTACGTACATCTAGATAATTTAGTCCTCACGATGAGCATCGGTCCTTGGACCCAAGACCAGTAAAACTTTGTTCGGACCAGTAAATTTTTCAGTTTTTATTTAGATATATATATAAATAAATTCAAGAAATTGATTCGGACCAGTAAATTCCAATTTTCATTTCGAGGACTGCAATATGCATACATTGTTGACAAATATAAAATTTATTTGTTCAATCATTAGAAACATGGAGAAAAAGAGAGGCTCTGGTGAGCTTTTCTTTCCTGTTTCAAGACGAGTACAAACTATTATTTTTATTTTTGATTGCTGTATAAATATTTTAATATGTACAGTACCCCTTAGGTATATCACCACTTTTTAGACATAGCTATATTTGGGCGATTCATAAGCAAAGTTAGAAATACATTTAGGGAGAGATTTACATATGAACTACATGATTTATGGAAATTTGATGACGATAAGTGAGTATGATGGATTAAGGAAGAGCTGTATAGCGATAGTACACTATAAATAGACAAATAATCTAGTGTCGTATATACTATTACAATGTATAGTTTCATATCATCAAGGAATACATTACTTTTCTGAAGATATAAAATTTTATCCTTAAAATGGACCTAGAAAAGCTTTGTATTGAATATGCATCTTAATACTGTCTTTAAAAAAAAAAATTAATGTAGATATCAAATTTAGTGTGCACGACACGTTTCTGGAAAAACCTTCATCAGGTACGCTCAAAGTCGAAAGCAGATGATCGGAAGGAAATCTCCTTCATATATCGCTTGTCTTCAGTACAGAAGGTGTTTGATCCTAGCTCGGCATGTTGCAATACACCAAATATATCTAATATGCTGATATGTTAAAAGAAGCATTACATTTATGAAGACTTTTTAATATGCACATTTTGTATAATTATTTAAAAACTTCATTTAATTAATAGGGGAATTGTTTTTAAGTTTTCATGAAAAAAAAAAGATAGAGATTGGGACAGTTGATAATTTATTGTAATAATTCTAAATATTGTTTTCTTTTTCTTTTTTTTGCAGAGAGTATGCAAAACAGATTAGTAAAATGTTGATTAGTGTACATGCCATGGATCATGTGACTAACTTACCAAAGATCACATGACTAACATGTGACGTTGTACAGGATTTCACTAATCTCAGTGTCTAAGACATGTTACTCTTGAATTCAATTACCATACATTCTTCTGTGTGAGATCGAAAATGTCAGTCAGGCCCTAATCATGCCTACTGCAGAAATTAAAAACAGCTGAAATTATATTGTGTGTAGAATTATGTGGAACATTGTTTTATATAATTTATTTGTCATGTTCCTTGTAATTGTAAACGGTGAAGGCACCGTTTTCCTATGCTTGGTAATAATCTACCAGTTATTAAGAAAATACAAGATTCAACTCATTAAACTTGGGTTATACATGTAGAAGGTAAATGGGTGAAAAACTATTGATGTCATTATTGATTGATTGATTGATATTTAGCAATATGTCAGTTATGTCATGGCATTGTCATTATCGAAACAGCAAGAATAATTGTTAATATGAAAGATAGTGAAGAACTGTTAACATATATAATAAGACCTTTGTACAGTCAAAACTGTATTAAGAGGTCACCATTGGGACAAAGCAAAAGTGATCTTTTAAGACAGGTGACCTCTTAAAAGAGGTTCCATTCAT
This sequence comes from Bathymodiolus brooksi, assembly GCA_963680875.1. Lineage (NCBI taxonomy): Eukaryota > Metazoa > Mollusca > Bivalvia > Mytilida > Modiolidae > Bathymodiolus > Bathymodiolus brooksi. Next base: position 89,381,995 of record OY804581.1, on the reverse strand, counting down.
ATGAACTTTTCTATGTCAGTACAAGAAAAAGGTGACCCTTTAATACAGGTGACTGCTTAATAGAGGTGACTTCATGGGCAGGTTTGACTATATAAAAAGACCTTTGTATATTGAAAGCATAATAAATCTTAGAACTAAGCTCTCTCACTACGAGAATATTTTTTGGGAGGATTAATTTGAGTCAGTTTATGAGAATTTTGACAAATAAAAATGAAAATAATTGTAGTGTTATGTATGGAAAATCTCAATTTGTAATTTTCCATTTGGTTAAGATTTTGAATAAAAAATTAATTTAACTGCTATACAAAATGTTTTAAATCTTGTTTCCATTGTTATTTTGAAATGTTCAATCTCTTTTGTACTGTGAAAACTAATTCATGAAATAAATTTATTATACATATACATGATTATTTATTTGTTATTTGGGGGGCTGTTGTGGTAGTGATCATATAATTGGATTTACAACTACCTGTGCAGTCAGTGCCTATTACCACTAAAGTTGTTAATTTGAATCCCACTCATGGCAAGGTGTACTGAATACAACATTATGTGATAAAGTTTGTCAGTGACTTGCAATAGGTCAGTGGTTTTCTCCTGGTACTCCGTTTTCCTCCACCAATAAAACTGACCGCCACAATATAACTGAAATATTGTTGAAAGTGCCAATAAAAAGTATAATCCTAACTCTTATTTGTTATTGTGTTTAAAACTGATCATTGTAGACTATTTGATCTTCCCTGTCTTAGCGATAAGGATGATTTAGTTGTCTTGATTATCATCGATGTCTATCTTTGTAGACTATTTGATCTTCCCTGTCTTAACGATAAGGATGATTTAGTTTGTCTTGATTATCATCAATGTCTATCTTTGTAGACTATTTGATCTTCCCTGTCTTAGCGATAAGGATGATTTAGTTGTCTTGATTATCATCAATGTCTATCTTTGTAGACTATTTGATCTTCCCTCTCTTAACGATAAGGATGATTTAGTTGTCTTGATTATCATCAATGTCTATCTTGTATATCTACCATGCTTCTTAATTGAACAAGTCACCCGTTTTATTTATTTGTAGCATTTTAGTGGGTAAGACATTGATTGTTGTTTAACACCAAATGAGTGGACTACTAGCTAGAAACATAGAATCTGTTGGTTAAAGACCATTACTCTTAGTTAACTGACTACTAGCTAGGAACATAGAATCTGTTGGTTAAAGACCATTACTCTTAGTTAACTGACTACTAGCTAGGAACATAGAATCTGTTGGTTAAAGACCATTACTCTTAGTTAACTGACTACTAGCTAGGAATATAGAATCTGTTGGTTAAAGACCATTACTCTTAGTTAACTGACTACTACCTAGGAACATAGAATCTGTTGGTTAAAGACCATTACTCTTAGTTAACTGACTACTAGCTAGGAACATAGAATCTGTTGGTTAAAGACCATTACTCTTAGTTAACTGACTACTAGCTAGGAACATAGAATCTGTTGGTTAAAGACCATTACTCTTAGTTAACTGACTACTAGCTAGGAACATAGAATCTGTTGGTTAAAGACCATTACTCTTTTGACAAAAAACAATCATGACTGATACTTTTAAAGATCTAATACATGTATCCAACAAAATTAATGGTCTTCATGGGAGACCAGAATAAATTGGTCATCAAACTGTTGGAATCCAATATTGAACATAAAATAGTAATACAATACGGAATGAAATATAAATGTACTAATTTAATTAACCTAGAAATGTAAACGCCATATCATGGCATATGCTGGGACCAAAGGAACATCACCATCCAAAAAAAGGAAAATTTACGATAAGGAAAGAAAATATTAGCCTTATCCAAGCTAAGTTCCATGGAATAAATTTGATGAACAAATGCAAGAAAATTAGGATTGTTTACAGTTAATATATTGTCTAATAAAAGTTTGAAGATGTCATAGGGGTAATCAGAAATTGTAAATCGGAGAAGTACAGACAACACATTGTACAATGACCAAAAGAAAAGGAAAAAAAAATACAAAACATTACACAGAAAACTAAAGATCGAGCAAACTAAAAGCAATCGGTGCTTATCACTACTCACGTTGTGAGTTTGAATCCCGCTCATGGCAAGGTGTGCTCTATAAAACATTCAGTTTGTCAGTGACTCGCAACAGGTCGGTGGTTTTGAATGCTAGACACTTGGGCACCTGTGTGAGACATTTCGGCACTTGCGTTTTTTTCTTTGATTTTACGTACAAAACTTCCAATTATGGAAATACAATATTCTTATTCGCCAACAGTAAAAAGATTAATCTGTATTCATAACGGTTATTTCTGATTTGAACAAAGCGTAACATATAATATTTTCTCTGCGTAAAGAAAACATTTTTTGTTTATTTTAATCACGTCTTTCGAACTGGCGGACCCTTCTGATTAATCTCAGAAGTCATAAAAAATATGGTTGTTGTTTTTATAAGGAAAAATTGCATACGAATGGTTTTTGTCTATTTTGCTTTTTGGGGTTTGCAAGAAGAATTTTCTACCCTGCCCTGTTCACCCTGCTTTCTTCATAATTTTGGTTGTTGCTATATCATTCTGATGAGGCCCAAAAAAAATCAAGATAAAAATGTACAATTCAATATAACTTTTACCCAATTTATATTTGAAAGAAAATGCGGTGCCGATTTGACACTTTTTTTCAACGGTGCCGAAATGTCTTGTTTCTGGTGGTTTTCTCCGATTTCCTCCAACAATAAAACTGACTGCCACAATATAACTGAAATATTGTTTAAAGTGGCGTTAAACACCATAACTCTAACCAAGGATTTATATAGTATATAAATCCTTGCTCTAACTCGATCCCACTGAAAACCAGGGGTGAACTCAGTGACCGCCGTCGTGTTACTGTTGGACGACACGAACATCATCTGATATGGAATTTGTGTTGATTTGATTTTATTCATATATTTTAAGTGTGTGCTTGCTTATTGCCTGCTGACATATGAATATATATATTCAATATATGATCTACATAACTTCATACAACCGAACCTTATACCCGCTCATGCAAAACAGTTGCTTCCGAAAACACTTATATAAGTGGTGCTCCAGACAGTGGAGGTCAATACAAAAGAAGAAGAAGTTGGACCCAAGTATTCTAAATAAATACAAATAACAAATAAAAGATGAGCCCCCTACAAAAGAAATGGGAGGCAAGACGAATCAAACATCGTTTTTTACGCGGACATAGTAGCATACATGACAACATGAAACTAAAAACCTGAAGACATGTAAGTTGACGTCAACAACATGAACTCCACTAAGACGAGTAAAAAAACGGGCCAACTCAGTTGCTCCGGAAGAGTAAGCAATAAAGCTCCACATGTGGTACCCGTCGTGTTACTATTTGCTACAAACTCGGTGATAAGTGGAGGAACGGACCAGATTGTGATTACAACAAACAACATATACGTGCTCATTTGTGATATGCATGTATATACTCCATGACCGTTAACCAAGTCATTGTGGTGACCATAAAACATTCGAAGTGATGACTTTTAAATCAACAGCTAGGAACCATTAGTTCAGTAGCTTCCTTGTTAGTTGCGACCATCTATGAAGGGAATCATGACAGGAACCACAAGCTCTGGAATATCCTATATACTCCATATGAAGGCATTGCTGGAATATTTTTACATATAAATGGAAAGTTCACAATAAGAAAATCAAAATCATCTCTCTTTTGTAGTAAAGTTTTGTTCTTAACCGGCCCTCATTTTCAATGTCGATCGCATAACAAAAACGGACTATTGAAATAAAAAATGTAAATTTCTTGAATAAATATGATATTTTCTGTATTATTTCTATGATTTTATATGTATTTAATTATTTGTATTAATTTGTTTAGTGGGTTTTAATTATAAACATATGTTCGTTTGCACATAAAGAGGGAGAGGCGTTAATTATCGAAAATAAAAAATCAAGGAAAATAAAAGAATTTAAATCGAAGGCTGAAACTGCGCTTTGGTTTGTAGAGTCATATGGCCTTGTACCCCAGTATTTAAAATTAGAAAGTACTGATGGGCAGACTGTTAAAGTCGATTTCAATCCGTCGTCCAGCAAATCTTCATACCAAGATTTGCTTGAAGAAGAAAGACAAAAAATTAAAGATTTGTAATTTATTTTGGAAAAATTTAATGTTAGCGAGAACTGACAGTATTTTGTGATGGGCTACCACGAACATATCTGGTTTCATCAATGCCAGGAAGATATTAACCGTTTATATCATTTTGAAACAATTTCGGGAAATATCCCTGGCGCATATGTTAGTCTAGAAAGCGAACTTATCAAGTATCATGTAAATCCTGAAACAGACAAGATAAAAATTAAAATTTCGGCGGACTGGTCAAAAGTTAGTAGAATTTCAAACTTTGTCGTGTTGTCCTTTTCTGTAATTATCGATGATTTGACATTATCATCAAAAGATCAAAATGTTTTTTGCATTGTAAACTGCAAAGAAGATTATGATAATTTAGAACTTGCTTGCAAACCCATTTTTCAGAAAATAAACACATTATACGAAAAAGCAAGTATTGAAGTTGAGGGGAAACATTTTGATTTAGATATTTTGATGGGTGGTGATATGAAATTTTTGCAACTTGTGCTTGGGTTGGGTGGATCTCTATGTAATTATTCCTGTCCATGGTATAGGGTCCATAAAAACCACAAGAGCGCAGATAACATGTTATTGCCCTCGTAAAATGCTATTGCCCCATCATATTGTTTTCTAGCTTCTGAACTGTCGATCGAGAAAAAACAATCTAGACAGGCAGCAAATAGCCAGTCAATGTGGTTTGCAATTAATATTTCGCATGCACAATAGCGACCCCACACCACAAGGTGTGGAAAATAGAAATATTATTCTGTGGTTTAAATGCGTATTAACTGCATTACGTGTAAACTATATGATTCTGTTTGATAAAGTCCTTTAACTAGAACAGGAAAAAAATGTACACTTGAGTGAAATAGTGTTGTAATAAAAGATCGTTAACGTGATGTAAAAGTATGAAAGAATGTCAATGTATATTTTAAATGAGGTTGAAACAAGTCACCATTTTATATTAATTCGGTTGTATTTAATTTTGACGATTTTAATTACGGAAGACGATCACAACCATATTGTTTTTGATTGGATTAAAATTATAGCTGTATAATAATGTATAATAACCTATTATTATTAGAATCCTAACATGACTGCGAATTTGGCATAAATAAAATAACAAATGGCTTTCTCTAGGAAAACGCCGACTTTGTGTGAAAGGGACACCAGACAGCTATGATGAACAATTTTAATACATCCCTTAGCGCGAGATGTAAAGGACACACTCCTTACACGTAAAAGACAACTTACAGCATTGCATATTAAGTCAAATTTATGCTTTGTTTATTGAGTTTTATTATGCTTTGTTTTTGTTTTTGTTTTTTTTAAAGATATACATTATAATACAATGATACGTACGTTCTGTATTAATGAAAAAATTACGTTCAGTGCTTTTCATTACCTGACTTTGTCGATCCGCTGTGAGGAATTAGATACACATATAAAACTAACTGTATTTATTTCTGAAAAGCGCATATTGTGAATACATTTTGGAGAAAATGTTATCGACATCTGAGGTGGGGCTGATTTTGACCCTTATAGCTCCCAGTCCTTTGCAAAAAAAAAACAAAAAAAAAACATTGCAAGCACATTTTTAGTCAAATCATACAATTAATTGTTACACACTTAACTACAATTATGATTAATTTGATTTTTATTTGATTAAAAGTTAATTTACTCTAAAGAATTTGGTTTAATGTAATTAACTTTAATTTACAAAGATTATTAAACCCTCAATGCTTTAATCTTAGTTTCCCCCAAAGAATATGGGCTTGGGTTGATAAAAAGAAAAAAGAGCATGTACATAGTAATTAAGATATAATTAACCGATTGCAGTACATGGAATTTTCATAAATTCCATTACAAAAACGAGTAAATTTCTTTGATCTTTGGTTCAACGTATTTTATCTAATTAAAAGTGATTTGGGTGTCATAAACCAATAAAACACCAATAATTGCTTGGCTTCATTACCTGTACTAATTTGATTTATTCATAAATCTAGAAAGTAATTATCACAAATAAAACAAGTTTTAAAAAAAACAATAAACGCACAATAAAAAATAAAAAAAAAAATAAATAAAGATTCTTGCAATACATATTATTTTCTGGTAGTACGTTTTGGTTATGGTCCGTTTTAGTGTAGTCCGTTTTGGTAATGGTCCGTTTTGGTTATGGTCCGTTTTGGTTATGGGATGAAACGTCATGTTGTCAATGTCGATGCATAGTTCAAGATATGAAGCAGACCGAGCTGTATCTTAGATATCCTTTATTTCAAGTTCAATGGGGTAAATGGATCAACAAAATTACCAAACTTAGAATTAATTAGCGAAATGACATCATCTATATATAGCGGAGTTTTAAATTAAAGGACCAGGTTAGCTTGTTTTCGGGTTTCTTGAGAAACCCCTGTATGAAGTCTTATCTCGTACGATAAAAGAACACGTCTACCAGGAAAGGGTACGTTGGTACCCATAGGAATGCCTACTGTTGAAAAACACTTCACCAAACCATAACAAATGTGTTGTCAATCAAAAACTCAGCATTTTGATGACATCACTTTCTTTTTGTGAGAATCAGAATGGTTTTTTTTCACAAAGTAAGATTTGTCCCTTCCTAAGACAAGGTATTTGTATCTACGATGGTCATTTTTTTTTTATGTAACACAGTTGGACTAATTCTTTTAGTTTTGAGTGGGGACAATATCTACAGTTATTGTTGAATAGATTAATTTTAGAGTCACATGTCATTTTATATGTGTTTTGATTGGTTTAAAATGTTGAGGTTATTTGTCAATGAACGATATTAAGAAATTGATATGTTTTTGTATGAGATTCATGACAGTATACAAAAATATATCAATTTCTTAATTTAATTAAAGCGTATTGCGCTCGACGCGTGTCTGGAATAACCCTCACCAGGTACGTTCAGGTCGAGACTGAAAATATCAAAATAATTTAAAAGTCTTTGGTAACAATTAAACCAAAGTGCCTAAACGGAATGTACAAAATCGGCTAGAGTCACATATACCTGAGGAAACCATAGTTTTGATAATATTAAGTAGGGTATATACATGTATTCACGGTGCATCTTCATCAACAGTACACTAGCCAAAACATTTATGTTGTCTTTTTCTAGGTTTACCTTCTTTTTTTTTGGGGGGGGGGGGGTCTATTTTGACTAGACTATATATGCTCCTAGTACACGTATAACTGACATCAAAAACAATAACTAAAAATACCCTGAATATACATGTCAATTTACATCGAGTAGCCCTGGGGTTTTTTACAAAAGAGAGACAAAAAACTCATTACATTCAAATACAAGGCTACAATTCTAAAGTCAATAAAAAGCATACTGTCTTTGTTTATATCTCCATTTCCATTAATTGGAGGTTCTATTTTCAGCAGGATCCCATTACGTGGTGTAGTTTAGCTACGCTTTTGTGTAATGCCGTCAGTTACACAGTGATAATCTTAATTTGTGGGACACCAGCCGTGTACTTCTTTGGGAATACTCGCCTGAAATAGATCAATTCAAATGGAGTGGATAATTCATAATTCAAACATAATTGCATGATCTGTACATTTCTTAAACAAATCTTCCAAAATATTGGTGAAATTTTTCACATATTTTAGTAAATAATTTTGATCAATAAAATGAAAAATAAACTAATCAATGCCGTCAGAACAGTTCCAAAATCTAATAGAGGAGACAGAGACCAAATCGATAACGCTTGTAGTTAACATGACCGCTCACATTCCTGGCTTTGTACAGCCACTTCAACAAAAAGAGCCTGGCGGATTTGGGATAATTAATTTCTTTGATTACAATTTTAACATTACGATTCTGTACTAAACATATACCGGTACTCTCCAACAAAAGAAACGCAACATGTGAAAAAATATAATTTACTTTAAATTTTGAACATCATTTTAAATATAGAAATAAGCATTACATTACTCTGAAATTTGCCACACTGATTGTTCAGACTTTAAAGTTCATTAAAATGTAAAAATTTATCACATTAAAGTCCATAGCGTTCAGATGACATCACTTCAAAGTCAATATCTGTTGTGCCCACAATTAGCCTGTAACACAGCACGGACCCGTCTCGGCATAGACTCGATCAATAGACGAATACAATTCTCCCACATTCTTGCTCAAGAGCCTGCTGCAGTTCTTGCAGAGTTTGCGGCGCTGGTTGACGACTGCGCTCGCGTCGATCCAAGTCATCCACAAATGTTCTATTGGGTTCAAATCTAGTGATTTAAGCGGCCAGAGGAGCACTGTTACGTTCTGGTTGGCTAGAAAGTCAACAGTAGCACGAGCTGTGTGCGGCCGAGCGTTGTCGTGCTGAAAAACTTCCCTACGGAGGTTCATTGCGGGTAACATGTGTGGGTGTAAAAACCTCATCTCTGTATCGAGCGGCGTTAAGGTTGCCGTGTATGTGCACGAGGTGAGTTTTTCGGCGTATGATATGGCACCCCACATCATCACACTTCCTCCGCCGAAATTGTCGACCTCAAGGACGCAGTTCCTTGTGAACCTCTCATTCCGGCGTCTGTAGACACGTGTACGGCCATCTATTTTCTGCAGCATGAATCTTGATTCATTGCTGAACCATACTCGCTTCCAGTTTTGCAGTACCCAGCTCCTTACTCTGTTGCACCATCGGACCCTTGCAAGTCGATGCCGTCGTCTCAGTACTGCGCCAAAGTAATGACATCTGGCGCGTAAGCCATTTTCACGGAGACGGTTTCTGACTGTCTGTGCCGACATTCGTCGAAGACCTGGGACATTTGATGCTGTTTCTCTTGCTGTACCCGGATGTAGCAATCTTGGACTGCTGTTGTGTCCGTGCTGTGTTACAGGCTAATGTTGGGCACAACATATATTGACTTTAAAGTGACGTCATCTGAACGCTATGGACTTTAATTGATAAATTTTGACATTTGAATAAACTGAACAACCAGTGTGCCAAATTTCAATGTAATGTAATGCTTATTTCTGTATTTAAAATGATGTTGAAAATTTGAAGTAAATCATATTTATTCTCATGTTGTGTTTCTTTTTTTGGAGAGTATATTTCGTAGTTGAAAGTTTACCTTTTAAAAGGGCGACCGTTGGGATCGTATGGTAGTTGGATTTACGACTACCTGCGCAATCAGTGAGTTCGAAACCCGTCATCGAGGTGTACTCGATACAACATTATGTGATAAAGTTTGTCACTGAGTGACTTGCGACAGGTCGGTGGGTTTTTCCGGGTACTCCGGTGTCCTCCACCAATAAAACTGACTGCCACGATATAGCTAAAATATTGTTGAAAGTGGCGTTTAACACCATAAACCCAAACCCTTTGAAAAGCTTTCTGATAATTTTCACTTTGTATAAAAGAGAATGATGAAGTTTAATCTAGCATTGAACATAAAATAATGTCCGCCATGTTATCGTTCCAGACTGGGGTTTGTCTTCAGGACACACTGTACCTAAAATAAATCTTCTACTACAGAACAACATAGTGTATTGAAGACCAGCCCTTGTGATTTTAAAGGGTCCAGGGCATTATTTCACTTAAGTTTAAAGCTTAATGTTTAAGATTAAAGGTGTTACTCAGTATAGTCGGTACTATGAAATTATGTCCTGTCCTATGAATGTTTGTCCTTGTCAAGAAATGTTAAATTGTTTCCATATTTAGTTATCAGCATTTGTAAACGTTCAGAGTATACATGTAACGTCCGTACCATTCAACTCTCCATTAATACAGTTAAGAAATAAAACATGGAAGCCAAAATGTGTTGGGAGTTTTAACATGGGTTGGCGGATATTAGTATTTTATCCCGAGCCAGAGGCGAGGGATAAAATTTACTAATTAAATATCCACCAACCCATGTGCGAATGAGATTATACCATCGATAAATCGCTCGTTTGTCTACAAAACGAAAGAAGGATGTTATGTTAGAATTGTTGATAGATGACAAATGAATCTGAACGATATAGTTCTTTTTCCAATGACGCCTTATTTTACCGATGACATACCAAGGCAATGTACCAATGATGAACAATACCGGCATTTCTTCTTCTTCTTTTTTGTTTAAATTTTGTATTACTCCACTCTACGAAGTGGAAACATGTGTGAATGTGGTTGTTTTTGGTGTTTAACGCCACTTTCAACAATATTTCAGTTATATCGTGGTGGTCAGTTTTATTGTTAGAGGAAACCGGAGTATCCGGAGAAAATCACCGACCTGTCGGAAATTCAGAAAACATATTTTACCCTTCCGTGCATCAGAACTACGTGTCGGCAAACTAGCATCCAATGTTTCTTATCAGATTTTCATTTGTTTTTAAATGAAGCCTAAGCTACCAATACTAAAATCAAACTCGTATTTAAACATTCATTGTCAATAAGTATTTAGGGGGGCGACGTTTTTCATCACCGAACATTAAGAAGAGGATACAACTCAACATTACTGCTTTTATGTGTGTTATAAATAGACGGAACATTGATATTGCCGCAGTTAATTTCTTATCTTTCTTCTTCTTCTTCTTCTTTCTTCCGTATTTGCGTCCAGGTTTGAACCACCAAGTATAAACTTATATTAATCTTTCTTTTTTTCTTTTTTTTTAAGAGTTGCACTATATGCACCTTATTTACACCCACAGTATCGAATAATTAAAAATTTCGGATAAAAGGTAAAAAACCAATGCGGTTGTATTCAATATCCTATATATATACAGTTAATGGGTCGCTGAGAAGTTCAGCCAGTAAAATCTAAAAAGGATTCTTATGTACAAGTTCAATATATACAACAACTATTGTACGTGACGGTATCTTCACGGTAACTGCTGCCACCCCCCCCCCCCCCCCCCCCCCTCCCATTAATTTCGCAATTTAAGCACAGGCAGACTGGTGTCACTTCACAGCATATACTTCTATCTATATTATTATATACTTTGACATGCGAACATATATAGGCTTGTACATCTGCTATTCGTAATCTTCCATTTTCCAGACTCTGTGCATATGCATTTTTTAGCATAATTCCGTTGACCGGAGCATTATATTCTTTAATCTTGTATTAGAATCAAACAGATATCCAAATGTTGTACAATTCAGAATTAGTTTTACTAATGATTCCATTGAATTAAATGTTTGTGACCATGCGTCAGTTCCAATATACGAGACGACCAATCCTTTGAATCTTGTAAATTGATCCTTCCGTATACAGTGTAGACTGTAGTGCGGAGCACATAGTCAGCATATGTTCTATAATGTCTTCGTCACCAACTCCACATGGCACATAGTGGGCATATTGGGTCTATACGTCCATTTGAGAAACGATGTTTATCTTTTTGTACTAAATATGTGCCTGTTAACATTCTGCACTTTGTTATACCTTTCCTTGTCATTTCCTGAGGGAATTTTTCAGCGACAAAACATTCCTCTTGTACAAAAAAAACCAACAAAAAAAACCCAATTACCTCCCTTTATGAAGAACTCTTCTGTCAGTTGAAATCTTCGGACATCTTCCGGGATTTTGTGATGATATTCCGTCTCGAATGTACACTTTAACCGGACGCACCAGTATTATATACAATCAGAGTCTGAGATATATATGTTCATGGTTTATATGTCTTTGGCATAATTATTTCGGCTATAAGATCCATTGTAAGATCTAATAATAATATACATCGGAGTGAGTCAGATTCAACGACCGACTCGTCATCGACAAAACACAGCTTTTTTCCCCCGTAGTGATACTTACTGGTCGGTAGTTGTGAAGTGCACATCATAGTTAATCAGTTATGTCTGGATTTTTAGATAATTGCAATCCGAGGTGTGAATGCATTGAACTCGGTGATAGAAGAAATTTGATAGCGTCAGTTGTATCAGGAACTTTGGTAATTTTTTATAAGTGATAAATTGTGACATCCTTTATTTTTACTTTGTGTATGCAATCCATACAGTACTGGTTATATCTTCAAGTACTCAATCACAATATATCACAAAATTTTGTACATTAGTACAAGAGAATACATGTCAAAACGCCCCCACTATTTTTTCAGAATAAAAATTATTTTACCAAAACTTTTTTATTGCCAAAGTGGCACGTTTAATTTTTTTTTTCTACTCAAACGATGATATCATGTGTGATGTCTTGTAATTCAAGATTTGTCCAGTTAATTTTTATATTGTATAAAGTTTACATGTTTATTTTACATCAGACAACAACGAACTTGTATTATATACGCTCCGGTAATTGTGTCTTATCCATTTGTCTTTTTTTTGTGTTTTGGTGACAATAAAATATAGACTCATTCTCACAGAGTGCTGCTGACCAACTAGTTTACTCCATTGATTACTTTTTCTTTTTTTCTGCAAGGAATAACAATTTTCTCACGGATACCAGCTTCCTAGAGACCAGAAATGACTACGTGAATAGAAATTAGACACGTTTGTGTACAAGGGCTAACAAGGGGGTATGAAATGTCGATACATTTATAATCAATGGGACTTTTAGTTATATGCTTATTAAAGTCTAAAGTAGTATTGCATTGTTACATAGGATGCAAAATAACACAAGAGGTTCAAAGGTGTACTTTTCATCTCATAAATATTTAGTAAAATTTAAATAACTTCAAATTCACCTATAAAGTTAACAAAAAATATAGAATTATAATTTACAGGACCTAATTAATGTAAAAAAATATAAAAAATTTGCAGTATTCACTAAACATTAAGCCATATGGCCACATCAAACCATTGTTATCAAAGCTTAAACTTCTCAAAATTCTTTTGTAGGCTTTGTACGTTTGTTTTTCACAATACCTTGGCTTGTGTGTGTTTTTACTTTCTTACCGGTAATTAAGCTCGTCAAAGACCGTCGGCACCGATAAAGGCATACAATTATTGTAATAATTAATGAAACATAAAAATTTAATTTAATGCAATCATCATTAATTAAAGAGGCATTAGCTACGATTTTGACCAAACAAATTATATGTTTTGGAAATTGGTAAATAGCTTTAAAATGATGAAATAAAGGTAAATATTTCATATTAAACAGCTTATCGTACAACTTTTCGCCTTTTGAGAACGAAAATTACAATCGATTTATTATTTCCTTGCAAGCAAATAATTTAACCTCGCTTTCTCTGTATGCCACTGACCTTACAAGTGACAGGTAAAAACGAATAATTTGTATTTTGTCACTTATTAACTGCAAACTTGCATGGTTCTTTGTCCGTAATTAATGCCGACTAAAAGCAGATTCACAGAAAATAAGAAATAAGAGCATTGTTGTACTGATTTAATGACGATTCGGCAAACCCCGTAAACAATGCCGATAATTAATAAGATGGCGTCCATTTCTTGATCGATCTCAAAACACGAGCAGTTGCACCTTTTTCCCCCGATGTGCGTACATTTCATAACATTTATAAGTTACAGAAACACCTTTTATTAAGGCATCAATCATATCTGATAGTTTTTATGAGTAACAAAAATTTACGATTTTGGCAGATAATGCGATTTTATTATTTTAATAAATAGATTAATAAAAATATAATAAAACAAAAACAAAACATTTGAACACAAATGAATCGCGGGAAGACATTTATAAACATTTGAATCACAAAAAATATTTTTTTATGATTTATTTTGGAAAAAAGTGGGGTGTTTTGGTAGTGGGGGCGTTTTGACCTGTTGCCAGTACAAGAGACTACACTCTGACTGTACGGGAAGAAGACAATGTTTTATCAGACGAAAGGGTGATAATAACTTGCTAATCTCATTGAGATTAGGCTTCCGAAGAAATTTCATGTCTATCTCCATCCTAATCAAAGCCCTATCAAAGATATTCTGCAAATTTAAAGTCTGACCCCTGGTGCATTCCAATGCATATTTTGCCAGGGATGGATTGTGTCATACCAAGTGCAGATAAGGTGTGAAAAATAGATACATTTTCTAGTTCAAATCTGTAAAAATATCTGAAGGATGGAAATAGTTTTCACACTGTGTGCAGCTGTCGTCTGACATTTTGCAAGTTTATCTAACCCATATATTTACATAAATATTTTATTATTACTAAAATTTTTAATACTGATGCCGAATTGACCAAACGTATAGTGTCGATATGACTAGGTCCCGATTTGAGTAAGTGCCGATTTGACTATTTAGATAGGTGTGACCAGGTGACGATTTGACCTGATACCCACCACATGATCAAAATTGTGGCACAAATAAACAACTGGCTTACAATTCGAACTAAATTTGGATTTATGGATCTTGAACTACTTAAAACAGTAAGAGATTATCATTATTTTTGCAGGGGGTCAAATTTTAAATTTCCAGAATACCCTTGATAGGGCTTGTGACGAGATTAGGATGGAGATACAGACAGAAAATTTCTTCAGAAGCCTAATCTCAACGAGATTAAATAATTAGCTGCTGCACCAAAAATGCTAATCTTGTTAAATTAACATTTTTGGTGCAGCAGCTAATTATTTAATCTCGTTGAGAGTAGGCTTCGAAGACATTTTCTGTCTGTATCTCCATCCTAATCTCGTCACAAGCCCTATCAAGGGTATACTGGAAATTTAAAATTTGACCCCCAGTGCATTCCGATGCGTATTTTGTCATGGACGTATTGTGTCAGATCAAGTGCCAGTAAGATTTCATATATAGACATATTTTCTAGTTCAAATCTGCAAAAATAATGATAATTTCTTACTGTTTTAAGTAGTTAAAGTTCCATAATATCCATAAATTCAAAATTTAGATCGAATTGTATGCCATTTTTTATGTGTGTACCACATGATCAATTTTGTGACGTTTTTAGCTATAGTCCGTTTCTCGATGTCAATAATTGGAAAAATTATTCAACATCAAGAAATTAATATACAAATGTATTGTTTATTTCAGTTTTTTGTTGGTTGGTGGATAATTATCGATGTTGCAGCAACTTACCCTGATCAGAATGACTTCAACCACGCCTTCCATACTTGTGGTGTGGTTGGCACTATAGCATTTTTTATGTAAGTTCAAGATGACGAGTGAGTGAGTGTTGTTTAACGACAATTCAGCAATTTTTTTAGCTATATCATGGCGAGAACAAGTTAATTTTCAATGAGATGATGATGAGGTCCGCTTTGCACTAGACCAACACGCTGAGTTAGATTTTTATAGTGCTAGCTCACCGAAACAACAGTCCGCGGGTAGACATATCGCTCCACTCGAACACATTATTCTGATTCTGAGCCGACCAGTCTTTGCCCTTTCTCATTAATGCTGCGTGCTTACCGGAGAAGCAGCAAATACCAATTTTATAGTCTTTGGTTTGACCCGACTGGGGCTCGAACCCACAATTTACTGCACTCGAAGCGAGCATGCTAACCATTACGCCACCGATGCGGTTTTCAAGATGACGAGAAGCATAGTCTGCACATTGTATACTACATGTAGTATATTTAAGAAGTATGAATTAGTCACTCAGTATTGCTTAATTATGCAAACAGAGAAGTTTTACAGAGCTATCATTGTAAGACCAAATCCTATTTTACTAAGGTTCTCCTCCATCAGGCTGAAGATGACTGTAGTCGATTTTGGCTGTCCTGTTTAGGACCTTTGGTTTTCTTCCTCCCAAAGACTTAGATTATTTGGGTTTAAAATATTATGGGTTTGAGTGATGAAGGGATTGAAGGCTATTCTAAAAATGTGTCTTGTACACTAAATTTAATATCTATGTTTTGAGTACACAGACAATTCAATAAATCAGCTTATTGAACACATTTCTTATAGTGTTGATGACATAGATACTGACTGGTCGTGATCGTATGGTAATTAGATTTACAACTACCTTAATACCTATATGCAATCAGTGCCTATCATCACCAACGTTGTGAGTTTGAATCCTGCACCTGGCAAGGTGTACTCGATACAACATTATGTGATAAAGTTTGTCAGTGACTTGCAGCAGGTCGGTGGTTTTCTCTGGGGGACTCTGACTTCCTCCGCCATTAAAACTGACCACCACATTGTTGAAAGTGATGTTAAAAATGATAACCCCTGCACCCTGGTGAAAACATTATACATTATTCTACACAACCAGTACATTTATATAGTAGGAGACATGAAGCAAATAGCCTGTGCTTATTCTCTCATTCGTGCAACAACGAAAATGCATTATTATAAAAGAAATATAGTATCATAATACTGTTAAGTTTAGTTCTATGGTTAAATTAAAGTTTTTATGTACAACAGCCACATCTATTAACAAGATACAACATGTGAAACAAAGATTCTTATAGGATCAAGGTTAGCAAATTCCCAACCAAAAAATATCACACTTCATTCTTTGTTATTTTTGTGTAAAAATTAAAAAGTCCCAAAGACAAGTTATCAAGTCCTGGCTTTTGTTCTCATACTCCAACTCATCCAATCAGCAATTTGTATTTACTGGATATGATGTTCTGATTAACTGTTTTTCGAATATGAGTGCAAAAGCCTTACTAAAGTTTTGTGACAGTAAGTCCAGGACTCCCCTATTAGCTAGACAAGCTGCAAGTATTTCCGTATGTGAAATGCGAAACTGAAATGTTACTGTGTGATGAGCTATAATAAATTTTTCAGTGTTTGTTGTTTAACACCAACTCAGCAATTTTTCAGCTATATCATAGCAAGGACAAGGTAATTTTCAATGAGATGATGGTGAGGTCCACTTTGTACTAGACCAACACGCTTAGAATAGTTGGATTTTTATAGTGCTAGTTCACTGAAACAACAGTCGCAGATAGATATGTTGCCCCACTTGGACACATTATCCTGATTCCCAGCCATCCAGTCTTTGCTCTTCTCCTTTCTCCTTAAAACTTTGGTTTGACCTGATCAGGCTCGAACCCACGATCTAATGCACTCGAGGTGAGTACGCTAACCATTACACCACCGATGCTGTTCTCAATTTTTCAGATACAAATAAAACAAATGATGTTCCAAGATGAAGATGAATTAATAAACTTACAATCAGTATAAAGTTGTTACTAAGACTGAACAAAATAATCTGGTATAACCAACTGAACACAACTGATCTCTCTTTGTAAGATTACATGTATTTTTAGTGATCCCTATCATGCCTGTTGTATTTAGGATTTTCAGGACAATGTAGGCTAATTTTTAATTGTCTAAGATGGTACTGCATATTTTTATGTACTCCAAACGAAGTTTGGGAGACATATTGTGTTTGCTCCGTTTCTTATTCTTCTTCTTTCTTTCCTTTCTTTCTTTTGCCAAAAGTTTATCTGACACATTTCTCGGCGACTACTGAACGGAAATCAATGAAACTTCACAGGAATGTTAAGCACTATGAGTGGATGTGCAGATTACTTTCTGAATTTTCAAAATGGCCACCGTTGCCATGGAAACGGCCAAAATGCTAAAAAAATGAAAAACACAAAAATGATCATAGCAGGTTACTCGCCAAACAGAAATTGATGAAACTTGATAGGAACAACATCCACATTTAGTGGAACGAGATAAGCCAAAAAAATCGGAATCGGTTGGACAAACTTTGCCGTAGTTGCCATTGAAACAAAAAAAGGGGGATTTAAAAAAATTTTGGATTCCTTTCATCAAACTTCATGAAAATTTGTAGGAATATCCACCAGTGTGTGGCAGATTTTTTTTTGGGAGTTGAAAAAATTCAAAATGGCGGCCGTTGCCAAATACAAAAATCCCCCGATTTGGGCGAAATTTGGTTTCCAAGTAGATTATGATGTTGCGAATTGATATCCATCGTTGGTTTGCTATGGCGGCCATTTTGAATCCAAAATGGCCACCAAAATACAAAAATCCTCCGATTTGTGCAAAATTTGGTTTCCAAGTAGATTTTGATGTTGGAAATTGATATCCATGGTTTGGGAGCCATATTATGATCCCACCTTGTAGGAATATCCACTGTAGTATGTGACAGCTTTTGGGGGGGTTGAATAAATTCAAAATGGCGGCCGTTGCCATGGTAACCAAGGTACAAAATGGCCGTCAAATACAAAAATCCTCCGATTTGGGCGAAATTTGGTTTCCAAGTAGATTATGATGTTGCGAATTGATATCCATCGTTGGTTTGCTATGGTGGCCATTTTGAATCCAAAATGGTCGACAAAATACAAAAATCCTCCGATTTGGGTGAGATTTGGTTTCCAAGTAGATTTTGATGTTGCGAATTGATATCCATCGTTGGTTTGCTATGGTGGCCATTTTGAATCCAAAATGGTCGACAAAATACAAAAATCCTCCGATTTGGGCGAAATTTGGTTTCCAAGTAGATTTTGATGTTGGAAATTGATATCCATGGTTTGGGAGCCATATTATGATCCACTTTGTAGGAATATCCACCGTAGTATGTGACAGCTTTTGGGGGGTTGAACAAATTCAAAATGGCGGCCGTTGCCATGGTAACCAAGGTATAAAATGGCCGTCAAATACAAAAATCCTCCGATTTGGGCGAAATTTGGTTTCCAAGTAGATTATGATGTTGCGAATTGATATTCATCGTTGGTTTGCTATGGTGCTTGGAATTGGATGAAATTTTCCAGAAATTTTGTCTGACATGTGTACACATAATTTTGAGGCTTGGAAATTTCAGAATGGCTGCCGTTACCACAAAAAACGTGAACAATTTAAAGTGCTCGGAATTGGATGAAACTTAATAGAAATGTTGTATGGGATGTGTATACCGGTAAATGGTTTTGAGGCTTGGAAATTTCAAAATGCGTGCCATTACCATGGAAACTGCAAAAACACTCAATTTAACACAAAGGTGAATAACAACCATATCTTTTCAGACTTAGTATGCAAATAGCTATCTAATATTTGCTTATTAATATAATAGTGTATGACAAACATCTTTTGCATTTGATTTCATGCTAATAATATAGTCTTCTAACATCTCCATTACTGGGGTTGTAGATGATGGCAGACAATTGAAGTCATTTTTTTCTTGCTTTGCTTACTAGTTTATTGTAGCACATTGTAGGGTAACATAACAAAGAAGCCCTACTATAGACATGATAGAGTCAAAAACTGGGCTCTAATTATTTCTTGCTATGTTCTCACACTATTCTTCATTCATACCACTAGTACTTGTATTGTTCGTTTGGGGGACATTTGTAACACTGCGTTACAGTAACCAATGTTTTATTATTTATTTTATTGATTAATTCAAGGGCAGTGTTACATTTATGTGTCTATTACAGGATAAATTCAGTATCAAATGGACAGATCAGAGGTGATGGTTACAGTACAGGATGTATGGGACAAACAGGTACAAATTTCTAGTTTACTTTTAAAACTGTTCAGGGTTTATGGTGTTTAACGCCACTTTCAACAATATTTCAGTTATATCGTGGTGGTAAGTTTTATTGGTGGAGGAAATCAGAGTACCCAGAGAAAACCACTGACTTGCCACAAGTCACTGACAAATTAAAAATAGTAGAAGTGAAGAAATACAGTCCATACATTTAGTTTGTAAAATATTTTTTTTTTAAAACATGGAAAAATATTTTAATACCTTCAAAGATAGTGAATAAGCTTAAATTAAACTTTAGATAATCACTTCATGTTATATTGAAATCTGTAGAAAATGTAACCACTTTCTAATATCAACAAGGATTTTTTTTTCTTAGTAAGCTTGATGAGGCTCAAGCATTGCAAAGTTGTAAGAATGATACCATACACTTAAATCAATCATAAAATATCTAAGAAGTTTACAACACCAAAAAGTTCTAACAAAAATGTGCAATAAAAATACACTTTGATCTTTTTATGATTTATATACCAGAATGTAAGTAACAGCTAAGAACTATAATAAAAGATATTGCACACTTTATATCTGGGCTGTAGTTTTATTACTCTCAGAGAAATGTGCAATCATCAACGACCTAGATGTGATATTGCATGACTTCATGCTACAAATTATTTAAACCACGATTTTCCGAGTTAAGCAATCTCACGCCTCACGTTCGATTGTTTAACCGTTTATCTTGGAAAACCGTGATATAAATATTACTTGTACGCTTATACTTGTCACCAGC
This sequence comes from Bathymodiolus brooksi, assembly GCA_963680875.1. Classification (NCBI taxonomy): domain Eukaryota; kingdom Metazoa; phylum Mollusca; class Bivalvia; order Mytilida; family Modiolidae; genus Bathymodiolus; species Bathymodiolus brooksi. The sequence continues at coordinate 89,361,760 of OY804581.1, read as the reverse complement.
ATTTGACAACCATACATGTACAATGTATCTACTTCACTAGATCCCAAAAGGTTTACTGGACTGTGCTAAAAAAAAATTGTAAACATCTGAAAATTCAATCCAGCAGAGTAAAGAGTTGATTTAAAAAAAAATTGGTTCTTCCCTTAGCAGGATTTAAATGCACACATTTGTGTACCTGTTACTAACCATGAACATATAGTTTGCTGCCTGAGATCAGTCACTGTTAGTTCACATTTCTACATGTTATTTATTATAAAATAAACATCACCTCTTTACAGGAGCCAGAATTTGGTTATTTATTGGGTTCCTGTTAGGGTTTGGAGCCCTCATTGCTGCATCATGGATTCTGTTTGGATATTATGTGGTAGATAACAAAGGTATGTAATATATTTGTCGTCTCAATTTTATCCATTGGCATTGAGTTATTTTGTATGCAATAGTTGTTTAAAACGAAGTAATTCAAATTGACAAATGTAAAATTAAATTTTGACAAGGCCAAGGAAAATAAAACAAGTGTTTTTGCTAGCATTTAAAAAAAAAATAAGGTGGGTAGGTAGACAAAACTTTTTATTTTAAATTTTTACCCAATGATGTGACTTTACCAGTACTGGTCCTACATGGCAATAAAAACCTTTCAGAGTAGGCACTAAAAATTAGGATAGATAGGGTTAGCAGGAACATAGGTATCTTTTTTGCCTTATATATTATTAATAGAATTTCAGGTAGTGGATTGGGCACTTTCAAGATATTCAGTCTTTAAATATTTTGTTTTATCTCAAGATTGGAAGTAACTTCTAGTGTAGATGGACTTAAAAGTCATAGTTTGCTCATAAAAGACATATTCATTGTTTCTTAAATTTGTAGATTCTGAATTTCCCAGAATATAAATAAACTTTCAACAATATTTCAGTTACTTCGTGGCAGTAAGTTTTATTGGTGGAAGAAACCAGAATATCCAGAAAAAATAACCAAACTGCTGCAATTCACTAACAAACTTTATCACATAATGTTTAATTGAGTACACCTCGCCATGAGCGGGATTCACTCACAACTTTAGTGGTGATAGTCACTGATTGCTTAGGTAGTTGTGAATCCAACTACCATAGATTATGTATATCACGCTTGAATGTCACCAGAAGTAAGTAAGTAATCTTTATTTAAAGTCGGTTTTATATACATTAACAAATAATGTAAGTAAGTAAGTTGTTTTAAGAAAGAAGATTGATTAAGCAGTGGTGAAGAGGATAATTAACATTATTTTGTCTTTTTTTATTCTCAAAATATTGAATACAGCACTATGTATTTGTCACACATCATGTTTTACAAAATAAAAACAAATGTAGAATACACACAGAAAAAGCTTCATGCACAGAAAGCAACAATTTATTTTTATTGCGGTTTTTTTCAGGTTTAGATGAATGGCCAGGTATTGCTGTGTTCTTACAGAATGCCCTCATCTTCTTCAGGTAAACAAGAAAATAGAAATATATTAGAACCTTTATTTTTAATAAGAATGAGTTTAAAGGAGGATTAATAATTTATCTTGTAATCAAGATACCTTGTACATGGTCAGTATTCAAAGATGATGTGCATGTTACAAAAAAATCTTTACTTTGTTTGTTTAAAAATAGTGTATGTGTATTCTGTGCAAAATTGGGGAAAGGCTAGTGACCGTTGCCTTTATCCCAGTTTTTAAGCCTCATGCTCATAAATTTTATTCTTTAAGACACTGCACTACTATTATACCCCCACTCATAGAGAGGGGGCTATATTGCAATCACCTTGTCTGTCCGGTGACTTGTACTGTGTCTCCCCTTTCCAGGCTTACCACACATCTACTTCCTGTTTACAGTGCAACTTAGAATTTTTCATGTTTGCCGTAATGAAAACTTTTGTAACAGATATCTCAGCTTCTACTGGAAGAAATGATTTTATATTTGATATGTGGCTTTGGCATGGTGACTTGTACCATGTCTCCCCTTTCCAGGTTTACTGCACATCTACTTCCTGTTTACCGTGTGACTTAAGAATTGTTCATGTTTTTACGGCATTTTCTGGTAATGAGTGTTGAGATATATACAAATTTGACACAAATGAACGAGTGGGGGTATTCTTAGCACGATGTAGCATGCAACATCTTGTTTATCCTGCTTTGGTTATATTTGAACAGTCAAATTAGATTGACTGGATACATTTTTGTTATATAATGTCACTGACCAAGATATAGTTTTTCTGGTACCTGATTCATGTTGAGCAACAGTAAGAAATGGCAACAGTATGTATACCATTTAAACAAATTAGAACAATGCCTGTTTCTGCTATTTTTAGACAATTTGGCAGTTGATTTGGGTTTTTTGACATTGCAGGATAAACACAATATATACATTGTTGGAAAATATAAAATTAATTTGCAAGATGATCTGTTAATAATTGTATTAGAACATCATGCTATACATGTAGGTTTATGGTGTTGGTTGAACACATGACTGTATTTTTAAGGTTACTCAACATGCCTGTATCTTCAATTTTAAATAACATGGCTTTATTTTTAAGGTTGCACATGTTTCAGCACTGACATGGTTTATTAGAAATATCTATTATTGAAATTTGCAGTTCATAAATAATGTTATTTTTTAATAAAGTTCTCCTCCCTCAGACATAGGTGACCATAGACGATTTTGGCCATCCTGTTCAAGTCCCTTGACTTACTTCCTCCCAAAGACTTTTAAATTATTTGGCTTTCCAATCTTTTGATTATGAGTGTACCTGATGAAGGTCACTAATATTCCAGAAATGTTGTTGTGTGAACTAAATTTGATATTTATGTTTTTATTACACAACATGGCTGTATTTTTATGATAGGTAATCTAAATCAGTTATACAGTAACATGTTAAATACATTTAGTAAGATGAATTGGTTTCTTTCATTCAGTTAATTAATTGATTTCTATTTTTAGCTCCCTGTTGTTCAAGTTTGGAAGGACAGAAGATTTATGGGGATAGAATGTGACATAGTGCCATTATTTATTCATCAAGGCATTCTTGATTGCTGTGTTGAGGATACTCCTGACATTACATGTCTTCAGTTCATTAGTTCATTTTGTGTTGGTGTTACGACCGATGACATATTTTTATTATTGTTATAAATACTAGATCTGTACTTCAAAGTACCAACAACCTTTCTTATACACACTTGATCTTTATAATTTGTTATATAGTTGGGTATACAATTTCTGTAATATAAGAACAAATATACAAATGTTTGAGGGTCCGGCATCGCCCTGATCGTATGGTAGTTGGATTTACAACTACCTATGCAATCAGTTCCTATCACCACTGAATTTGTGAGTCCGAATCTCGATCAGGACGAGGTGTACAACATTATGTGATAAAGTTTGTCAGTGACTTGCGACAGGTCAGTGGTTTTCTCCGGTTTCCTCCACCAATAAAACTGACTGTCACGATATAACTGAAATATTGTTGAAAGTGGCATTAAACACCATCCTGTAAAGAGTCAAATGCAATCAAACCATATGGAAAGAATGCATATGTGGTCTTCTTTCAAAATTTTGATTGAAGACCTCCGGCTGTCATCCAACGTGGCCGTCACTGTTACAAAAAATAGAAAATTATTGTCAAATATTTTTTTTAAAATCCGGTAAAAAGCCAGTTGCCACCAAACTTTATGGAAATGATGCATATATGATCCAACTTTCAGACTTATGGTTGCTAAACCTGGTCGCTTATGAAAAATCTAAAAATAGATTTTTTAATTTTTTATAATTCTTTGAATATTATAAAGAGCCAATGTTGCTACCAAACTAGAAAGGAACAATGCATATATAATTCTCTTTCAGACCATGAATGATGACCCCGACTGCCATCAAACATGGCCGTTGCCGCTTCTCAAACTTGAATATTAGTGGAAAAAATCAGTAAAAAATAGAAAACTATTGAAAAAATTCCCCCAACAAATTTTTCTTAATACATATATAAATATTTGTTTTTCATAAAGTAAATGTTAAAATCTTATATACTCTATACTGGAAGTAAATCCACCAGATTATAAAAATGATAAATAGGTTTCTCGGGACATTTTCATGGCATTAGTGTAACCTGTCAGTTACCTGATCAGTAAAATGTTTTAAAGTAAATAACAGACTTGGAATTGTTTCAAGCTTTTTAAGGATATTGATGAAGGAAACTTTCTACAGTAAATGATTCCAGAATCCTGCAAACTTTTGTTTTAACCTTTATTTTGCATGAAAAGTGTTTTATTTACTTTTAAGGGTAAGTTGTGCAAAATGTGTATATTTTTGTATGCAGTTTTCAATATAAGCTGATATGTCGTCGAATTTGTTCTAGGTAGATCTATAAACAAATGAAATCTTCTGGATTTTTCATACAAATAAATCTAAATTAAAATAATTGTGAAACAGGAGTTTAATTATTTTGTTGGTGCATTCAACTGCATACACTCAGTATAAGTTAAAGTCAGCTACAAAATATAAATGGGTTTAGTTTTTACCCCATTTTAAAAATGAATTTTTTAATCGCTTGGACATTCAGAATAAGTGTAAACATCAGTAAAAGCATACCCTTTGTGGTGACAACCCCCCCCCCCATAAACTAGACAACTAGTTGTGCTAGTCCTTAGTTTGTAAATGGTACAGCAAAAATATGCAAAGAAAGCTTGGTACTGTTGCTGTCATTCTGTCATTTGTTGGTGTTGTTTTTTGTTTTCTTCGTTGATAAGTTAAACATTTATGAATTAAATTGCCATTGATCACTGGAAGATCCTCTACTACGTTCAAGTTATTTATGCCAATCAGAAATCCAAGATGGCCACCACCACAGGATAGATTAACATTGGACCCTATGGGAACAATGTTTAAATGTGAAACCAAACTGTACATGATTGTTCATTGGATGGTCCTCTACAAAGTTTAGCTTTTTTATTCAATATGGAATTCAAGATGGCGGCTACAGCATGACTTGGTTTAACATCGGACCCTATAGGAAAAATGTTTTAAAAGACATCTGGGACAATTGAAACTTAACCTTGAAACCGAACTAAGAAGGAATGTTTTTGGTGCCTCAGGTGAGCGATACAGGCTCTTGAGAGCATCTGGTTATATATGCAGTCAAACTTGCCCTTGCTTGAATTAGCGGTCACCAGCTGAAGCAGCGGGTTTAAACCCCTGGACCAGATTCAAATGTTATTTTAACTCAACTGAGGGATCACCTCACTAATGCCGTCAATGGTCTCAAAATTTATCCCATCATATCTGTTTACGAGTATTTAATGGTCACTTTTCATTCTAGATTTTAAACATTCATTGGTTTTTAAATGTTCAATGTGTTCTCAATACATGATTGTACCAATTAAGCTATCAAATTTTTATATACTTGACTAATTAACTGTAAATCAAAACAAAATAACTGAAGCATTACAAAGCGACCACCATGTTTTCCTTCTGCTAACAGTCGTACATGAATTCTTGCGGTAACAAAAATGAAAATCTGGATCGATCGATCTTAAATAAGCGATAATTGTCTTATGCGGTCATTACTCCTTTGTCCATAGGATGAATGTTGAATACAAGTTTGACTGTATCAATTTGTTTTTATTCACAAAATGCCATTGGCTACATATATTCCTTATTTAATGTTCTTGTCAGTGACTTGCGGCAGGTCAGTGGTTTTCTCCAGGTACTCCTGTTTCCTCCATCAATAAAACTGACTGCTACGCTATAGCTGAAATGTTGTTGAAAGTGGCGTTAAACACCCTAACCCATATTAATAAATACCAATGATCAAATGTCCATATATAGATATTACTTTATTTACTTTATTAATTATTTTAAAAAATTTTCAAAACCTTATTAGAAACCTGAACCGTTTGCTCTTAAGATATATCCATTTTCTTTGTTTATTGTTTTCTGTTAAATTTTCTTAATACATAAACATACCAGTTTCATAATGTGAATACTTTTGTTTAGAAGTAAATTTTATTTTGTAAAATTTCAGAAAAAGTATGTAAATAAGAGAACATCGAACACTATCTGTTGTTTTTTTTGCATAATGAATGACTTTAATGTAGATACCTTGAATATTCTCATGAATAAACATGATATCATGGCATATAATGAAATATAAAAAAGAGGGTTGCTTTATTGATTTAGGCAATCAACTCACCAATAAGGTGCCCAGCTCACCAGAAGATATGCTCAACTTGCCCTTTTTTTTGTCAGAGTTGACCAATAATATAGGTGAATAATTGCTGAAAATAGCTATTAAGATTACCATTCAGCCAAAAGTTCATGTTAAAAAAAAGTCAAAATGTGGAAATGCAGCCAAAAAAAACCTCAAATCAACCTAGGTTACATTTGAAACACTACCGAACACAGAAATAAAACAAAATTAATTGGTTAATATTGTTGATTGATATTTATACTCCAAATTTTGTTCATGATCAATTGTTCCTTTGTTTGATATTAAATATTAAATGTTGCATACTTTATTGTAATTGTCATTTTATGTACATAAAAATATTTTAAAAAACATATGTGTTTGTTAATTATTCCTAGTTAGGGCTTTTGGGTTTTTTTTTTGCCTCCAAAGATTTTAGAATTATTTGGTTTTCCAATCTTTTGACTTGGAGCGTATCTGAAGAAAGGTATTCTAGAAACGTGTTGTTCACACTAAATTAGATATGTTTTTATCCAAGATATTAAAATAAAGTATTCATTTGTGAGTTTGATATTACAGAATTTAGATGTAATTGAAGTAATAGAAAAGCTATCTTAAATTCTGGATAGAAATGTAAAGTTAAGGAACAGTGCTTTTAGTACTTTTCTTCCTTACTTCTTCATTCCAAAGTCAGTAAAATATCAATCCTTCATGATATTGAGAAAAATGTGTACATCAAATTTTATTTTACCATGTAAATATTAATTGGTGGACATGAACCATTTTAAATTAGTTTCCTATCCCCTCCCACGAAATGTAGGTTAAACGTTGTTAGTTTGAGCCAGAGGTGTACTGATACAACATGTGATAAGGTTGTCAGTGACTTGCCACAGGTTGGTGATTTTTGTGGGTACTCTGGTTTCCCTAACCAATAAAATGCCACTATATTAATGAAATATTATTGAAATTGGCGCTAAACATCATAACCCTTGAAATTTGAAAATTTATTCCATGATAGAAAACTGTAGATTTTACAAATGGCAAAACAGACACAAAATATGACAATATTTAACCTGGCATTTGAGCTGAAAAAAAACCTACTCATAAACATGTTATGGATCTACTACAATTCAGAGACCAACTTCTTGTAAAGTTCACAATCCATTTGCTTTCATCTTGACACAGGCTCACAAATCTATATCATCACAAAATAACCCTTTCTTTACCAGTCGTTTCAAAATCTAACTTCGATTTGTATATTTTTTAAAACGACTGTTTGGTTTAACATAAATATTGATGAAAGTGACTTGAGATTGCCATAATCATATTTATTCATAATACATGGGTTATGGTGTTTAACACCACTTTCAACAATATTCAGTTATATCGCGATCCTTTTTATTGGTGGAGAAAACCACAGACCTGTCGCAAGTCACTGTCAAACTTTATCACATAAGTTGCATCGAGTACACTTCTCCATGAGCGGGATTCGAACTCACAACTTTAGTGGTGATAAGCACAGATTACACAGGAAGTTGTAACTCCAACTACCATACGACCACGATGGTCGTTATGGAGGCGTCTTCATTGTTACAGAAGGGCCCGGGTGGCTCAATGAGTTAGGTAGTTAGAGTACCTAACTACTCATACAAGCCTATCACCAATACGGCGTGGGTTTGCGCCCGGCTTTGTAAATTACAAAAAAGGGTGCACACGACTCGCAGTCGCAAGTGATAAAGTTTACCAGTTGCTTGCCTATGGTCGGTGGTTCTCTCCGGGTACTCCGGCTTCTACCACTACTAAAACTGGTCGCCATGATATAGCTGAAATATTGCCGAGAGTGGAGTTAAAACATCAAAAATAAAAAAAATAAAAAATCAATCATTGATACAGCTTATGAATGGAATAAAAACACACATCATGCTGACTAATAAATTGAATTCTGAACAAAATTGGCATGAAAAGAATACATTAGAAAACTGTATTCGATATTTTTGCTATTTCAAGTCTAATTAGGTGAAATTGTTATTATTGTTATCCATCAGAATCAAACGGTTGTCCTCTTGTATAAAAATTCACATTACAAATGTGTCGCTCATAGATAATCTTATTTTACTATTATACATCCAAAGTAAACATATAAAACGACGAACAATAGGTCTTGTATTAATGGCACTGAATTGCTTACTAATGCAATATCAAGAATCCGTAATCTGAAGCTGTATGACAAATACGAGGAAAATTTAATCAGTATATGGAAATAACTTCGAAGTGCATCACTAGTGTTGCTAACATATATGGGGTTCCCAGGTATAAGATAGTTTGTGTCAAAAGTGAGTGAACTAATACTGGCATCTACGGATGCTTGAACTCATACCGAAAATTTGAGATTTCAAAAGAAGAAAATTTGACTAATATTTTATGTCGATTCCGTAGGAAGTTGGTTGGAATTGTTGCAACAATTAGCATTTTGTAATTATCAATTGAAAATACACAAGAAACGAGTGTGAATATGCACAAGATAGTATGTTTAATACTAGATATTGAGTTTATGTTGGGGAAAACGAATCTTGATTTAATATTTATATTATAGAAGCGCCAAAGTAAACAAGTGGAAACAACTTTTATGACTAAAATAAACGAAGAGAAATAATACCTAAATTCCACAGTATAACGGTATTCTTTTACAAAGAGGCCGAAAATCTGTCACCTAACGGAAATTTGTTGGGAACTTCTTGTCTCACAGACAGGTGTTAATCCTATATACTGTCAAATGTGGTAATTCAGGATTAACTTAACAATGTCTAATATTTACTTAGATCTGGCCTTTACAAATTAACCAACACGTGATAAGCCAGTTAACGTACTATAAAAATAAATTAAATTCTCTAATAACCCGACTTTGTTAAAAGATACCCATTCATTAAATCACTGTTACTGTCTAACAGTTTTGTAACTTTTTATTTTAAATATTTTCACCTATTTTAGATGTATCGCCTCTCCTTTGTCCGCTCATTATGAAGATCAAGTTTAATTGTCGTACACCTGTGTTGCGGTTTAAACTTCACAAACTCACACGTTTCTTTGTAGCTCATTCTCCACTTCATAACATGGGCGAATCTTCAATTAATTTTGTTTTCTTGCATAATTACAGATATTTGCCATTTAACGTTAATTCTAAAACCATGCCGAATTATTGTACTGTTAAGCCACTGAAAAAGATTCGGATAAATTATAGAGTGATGTTTGACATTAAATAAATTCAAGTCACATACATCTGTTATATTTCAATTAAATTTATTATTTTATTAAAGTATGTAAAACGTATCCTAAATCCACTTAAGATTAATATATCAAACTATTTCAGCATTTTTACTAAAAGGTAAAATCTCCAATTTAATTGATCAAATTTTAATATATAAGGTTTAATGTAGTCATCACAGCAATCTAAATAAATCTAGATATTTTCACGATGCACTAACGTTAGTGCATATGTTATTCCCCCCCACCCCCCCTCCCTCATTTTCGAAACTAATACAAAATATTTCAATATATATTTCATATAATTAGTACAAGGCCACAGCTCAGTTTTTGCTAATTTTCTTGCCAAGTCCTTTCTTACTCGATGTTCATGAAATTTTCAGCATTGAAAGTAGAAATAAATATGATTTCTTCTTGTTACAATTTTCATATAATTTTATTTCTACTTTTTCTTATAACGTGATTTAACAAGCGATTTATTTTGTTCACTAAATCTTACTATATAGTCATAGAAAATTGTGATGTCGAGAATTTACATTTATGTTTAAATCATAAATGTTTGGAAATAAAAAAATATGAAATTGGTAGATGAAATATGGAGATAAAGCCTTACTTATTCTTCTTTTAAATGTGAAAATAAAGAAAAAATTGGATAAGAAATGACTTCAGGAGAATGTTTTGAAAATAAGTGGTTTTATATATGAAATATATAGGGAAATATCTTGATGCCGAAAGATTATTGACCCGTGAATGCATATGCCATGCCTCTCCGAGAAAAAAAAACTAATTTTGAAAAATAAAATATTAGATTAGACTATTTAAAAATAAGGACAAAATAAGAAAATAATAATAACCCAGAAAAATATAATTTGTACATAACAGGTACTATATAATACACTATATCTGGCAGTGATCAAGGGTACAACCGTTCTGGAAAGATCTAAGGCATTGGTTAGAACAAGTATATATGTATATTGAGATTACAAACATTTAAAAATGAAAAAAAAGTTATTTTTTTGTCCAAAACACACGTCAAATTTCATTTTAATGCCTTTCAATTTTGTCATACTATTTGAAAAATACTTCATCCATTGCTGTAAATTGTCAAACATAAATATATCGCATGCAAGATAAAATTGTCATACAGAGAAAAAGGTGAATCACTTTCAACATAATAAGCTGCAAGAATACTTAGTACAATGAGAAATGTATTTAATCAAATATGGTAACACATACATGTACGTACTATTTATTTTTATACCAATATGTTTATGTACAATCAGTGCTGTCTTAACATATGGGCACGATGGGCAGTTACCCGGGGGCCCCATGCTAATCTAGGTATGTTGTGTATGACATGTTATTTAATGTTTAAACACTGAGTTTGTTGGAAGTACCAATACAATAGATATATTTTTAATTTTGTCGACCATTTGCATTGTTATTCATGAGTAGGTAGGGCCCCCAGTGCACTGTTTTGCCTGGGGGTCTATAATGCTGTTAAGACGGCCCTGTATACAATATCTATTACTGAGCAATTATTTCTGGACTTGTCTTCTAATATGTCTGTATATCTAATGGAAAATTGGAAAACTACAAAAGAAAAAAAATGAAAAATGAAAAAAAAATCTTTGAAGAAGATTTTAGGAAAATAAAACTAACCGTTTTTAGGATATAATAAAGGGTTTCTTATTTTATATAGTGATTAGAATATATTTTTTAATAACATAGAAAATGACATTTTGTGAAATTATAGTCTTGTTTGTGCATGAAATGAAACTCTTTACAGTTCAAAACAACATTTTATAGTGGTCAATAAGATCACCTCTATTAAGCAGTCACCTGTATTAAAAAGTCACACATTTTCTGTCATGTCACAGAAATTTTCATATCAATTGAACCTCTTTTAAGAGGTCGTCTATCCTATAAGGCCACCTTTTTTTGTCCTAAAGGTGACCTCTTAATACAAGATTGACTGTATATAACTTTATTAGTATGGATGTAGTTGGAAAAAGAGAAGACCGAAGCAGTGGCACAGAAAGATGTGTATAATTGATAAGCAGTGGCACAGAGAGATGTGTATAATTGATAAGCAGTGGCACAGAGAGATGTGTATAATTGATAAGCAGTGGCACAGAAAGATGTGTATAATTGATAAGCAGTGGCACAGAAAGATGTGTATAATTGATAAGCAGTGGCACAGATAGATGTGTATAATTGATAAGCAGTGGCACAGAAAGATGTGTATAATTGATAAGCAGTGGCACAAAAAGATGTGTATAATTGATAAGCAGTGGCACAGAAATATGTGTATAATTGATGAGCAGTGGCACAGAAAGATGTGTATAATTGATAAGCAGTGGCACAGAAAGATGTGTATAATTGATAAGCAGTGGCACAGAAAGATGTGTATAATTGATAAGAGTGGCACAGAAAGATGTGTATAATTGATAAGCAGTGGCACAGAAAGATGTGTATAATTGATAAGCAGTGGCACAGAAAGATGTGTATAATTGATAAGCAGTGGCACAGAAAGATGTGTATAATTGATAAGCAGTGGCACAGAAAGATGTGTATAATTGATAAGCAGTCGCACAGAAAGATGTGTATAATTGATGAGCAGTGGCACAGAAAGATGTGTATAATTGATAAGCAGTGGCACAGAAAGATGTGTATAATTGATAAGAGTGGCACAGAAAGATGTGTATAATTGATAAGCAGTGGCACAGAAAGATGTGTATAATTGATAAGCAGTGGCACAGAAAGATGTGTATAATTGATAAGCAGTGGCACAGAAAGATGTGTATAATTGATAAGCAGTGGCACAGAAAGATGTGTATAATTGATAAGCAGTCGCACAGAAAGATGTGTATAATTGATGAGCAGTGGCATAGAAAGATGTGTATAATTGATAAGCAGTGGCACAGAAAGATGTGTATAATTGATGAGCAGTGGCACAGAAAGATGTGTATAATTGATAAGCAGTGGCACAGAAAGATGTGTATAATTGATAAGCAGTCGCACAGAAAGATGTGTATAATTGATAAGCAGTCGCACAGAAAGATGTGTATAATTGATAAGCAGTCGCACAGAAAGATGTGTATAATTGATAAGCAGTGGCACAGAAAGATGTGTATAATTGATAAGCAGTGGCACAGAAAGATGTGTATAATTGATCGTATGTGAAATGAAAAAGAGCAATACAAGCTATATTCTTTACTTTGACTTAAATGTGGTCTGTTGTAATATGACTTGTAACTTAAATGTGGTCTGTTGTAATATGACTTGTAACTTAAATGTGATCTGTTGTAATATGACTTGTAACTTAAATGTGGTCTGTTGTAATATGACTTGTAACTTAAATGTGGTCTGTTGTAATATGACTTGTAACTTAAATGTGGTCTGTTGTAATATGACTTGTAACTTAAATGTGGTCTGTTGTAATATGACTTGTAACTTAAATGTGGTCTGTTGTAATATGACTTGTAACTTAAATGTGGTCTGTTGTAATATGACTTGTAACTTAAATGTGGTCTGTTGTAATATGACTTGTAACTTAAATGTGGTCTGTTGTAATATGACTTGTAACTTAAATGTGGTCTGTTGTAATATGACTTGTAACTTAAATGTGGTCTGTTGTAATATGACTTGTAACTTAAATGTGGTCTGTTGTAATATGACTTGTAACTTAAATGTGGTCTGTTGTAATATGACTTGTAACTTAAATGTGGTCTGTTGTAATATGACTTGTAACTTAAATGTGGTCTGTTGTAATATGACTTGTAACTTAAATGTGGTCTGTTGTAATATGACTTGTAACTTAAATGTGGTCTGTTGTAATATGACTTGTAACTTAAATGTGGTCTGTTGTAATATGACTTGTAACTTAAATGTGGTCTGTTGTAATATGACTTGTAACTTAAATGTGGTCTGTTGTAATATGACTTGTAACTTAAATGTGGTCTGTTGTAATATGACTTGTAACTTAAATGTGGTCTGTTGTAATATGACTTGTAACTTAAATGTGGTCTGTTGTAATATGACTTGTAACTTAAATGTGGTCTGTTGTAATATGACTTGTAACTTAAATGTGGTCTGTTGTAATATGACTTGTAACTTAAATGTGGTCTGTTGTAATATGACTTGTAACTTAAATGTGGTCTGTTGTAATATGACTTGTAACTTAAATGTGGTCTGTTGTAATATGACTTGTAACTTAAATGTGGTCTGTTGTAATATGACTTGTAACTTAAATGTGGTCTGTTGTAATATGACTTGTAACTTAAATGTGGTCTGTTGTAATATGACTTGTAACTTAAATGTGGTCTGTTGTAATATGACTTGTAACTTAAATGTGGTCTGTTGTAATATGACTTGTAACTTAAATGTGGTCTGTTGTAATATGACTTGTAACTTAAATGTGGTCTGTTGTAATATGACTTGTAACTTAAATGTGGTCTGTTGTAATATGACTTGTAACTTAAATGTGGTCTGTTGTAATATGACTTGTAACTTAAATGTGGTCTGTTGTAATATGACTTGTAACTTAAATGTGGTCTGTTGTAATATGACTTGTAACTTAAATGTGGTCTGTTGTAATATGACTTGTAACTTAAATGTGGTCTGTTGTAATATGACTTGTAACTTAAATGTGGTCTGTTGTAATATGACTTGTAACTTAAATGTGGTCTGTTGTAATATGACTTGTAACTTAAATGTGGTCTGTTGTAATATGACTTGTAACTTAAATGTGGTCTGTTGTAATATGACTTGTAACTTAAATGTGGTCTGTTGTAATATGACTTGTAACTTAAATGTGGTCTGTTGTAATATGACTTGTAACTTAAATGTGGTCTGTTGTAATATGACTTGTAACTTAAATGTGGTCTGTTGTAATATGACTTGTAACTTAAATGTGGTCTGTTGTAATATGACTTGTAACTTAAATGTGGTCTGTTGTAATATGACTTGTAACTTAAATGTGGTCTGTTGTAATATGACTTGTAACTTAAATGTGGTCTGTTGTAATATGACTTGTAACTTAAATGTGGTCTGTTGTAATATGACTTGTAACTTAAATGTGGTCTGTTGTAATATGACTTGTAACTTAAATGTGGTCTGTTGTAATATGACTTGTAACTTAAATGTGGTCTGTTGTAATATGACTTGTAACTTAAATGTGGTCTGTTGTAATATGACTTGTAACTTAAATGTGGTCTGTTGTAATATGACTTGTAACTTAAATGTGGTCTGTTGTAATATGACTTGTAACTTAAATGTGGTCTGTTGTAATATGACTTGTAACTTAAATGTGGTCTGTTGTAATATGACTTGTAACTTAAATGTGGTCTGTTGTAATATGACTTGTAACTTAAATGTGGTCTGTTGTAATATGACTTGTAACTTAAATGTGGTCTGTTGTAATATGACTTGTAACTTAAATGTGGTCTGTTGTAATATGACTTGTAACTTAAATGTGGTCTGTTGTAATATGACTTGTAACTTAAATGTGGTCTGTTGTAATATGACTTGTAACTTAAATGTGGTCTGTTGTAATATGACTTGTAACTTAAATGTGGTCTGTTGTAATATGACTTGTAACTTAAATGTGGTCTGTTGTAATATGACTTGTAACTTAAATGTGGTCTGTTGTAATATGACTTGTAACTTAAATGTGGTCTGTTGTAATATGACTTGTAACTTAAATGTGGTCTGTTGTAATATGACTTGTAACTTAAATGTGGTCTGTTGTAATATGACTTGTAACTTAAATGTGGTCTGTTGTAATATGACTTGTAACTTAAATGTGGTCTGTTGTAATATGACTTGTAACTTAAATGTGGTCTGTTGTAATATGACTTGTAACTTAAATGTGGTCTGTTGTAATATGACTTGTAACTTAAATGTGGTCTGTTGTAATATGACTTGTAACTTAAATGTGGTCTGTTGTAATATGACTTGTAACTTAAATGTGGTCTGTTGTAATATGACTTGTAACTTAAATGTGGTCTGTTGTAATATGACTTGTAACTTAAATGTGGTCTGTTGTAATATGACTTGTAACTTAAATGTGGTCTGTTGTAATATGACTTGTAACTTAAATGTGGTCTGTTGTAATATGACTTGTAACTTAAATGTGGTCTGTTGTAATATGACTTGTAACTTAAATGTGGTCTGTTGTAATATGACTTGTAACTTAAATGTGGTCTGTTGTAATATGACTTGTAACTTAAATGTGGTCTGTTGTAATATGACTTGTAACTTAAATGTGGTCTGTTGTAATATGACTTGTAACTTAAATGTGGTCTGTTGTAATATGACTTGTAACTTAAATGTGGTCTGTTGTAATATGACTTGTAACTTAAATGTGGTCTGTTGTAATATGACTTGTAACTTAAATGTGGTCTGTTGTAATATGACTTGTAACTTAAATGTGGTCTGTTGTAATATGACTTGTAACTTAAATGTGGTCTGTTGTAATATGACTTGTAACTTAAATGTGGTCTGTTGTAATATGACTTGTAACTTAAATGTGGTCTGTTGTAATATGACTTGTAACTTAAATGTGGTCTGTTGTAATATGACTTGTAACTTAAATGTGGTCTGTTGTAATATGACTTGTAACTTAAATGTGGTCTGTTGTAATATGACTTGTAACTTAAATGTGGTCTGTTGTAATATGACTTGTAACTTAAATGTGGTCTGTTGTAATATGACTTGTAACTTAAATGTGGTCTGTTGTAATATGACTTGTAACTTAAATGTGGTCTGTTGTAATATGACTTGTAACTTAAATGTGGTCTGTTGTAATATGACTTGTAACTTAAATGTGGTCTGTTGTAATATGACTTGTAACTTAAATGTGGTCTGTTGTAATATGACTTGTAACTTAAATGTGGTCTGTTGTAATATGACTTGTAACTTAAATGTGGTCTGTTGTAATATGACTTGTAACTTAAATGTGGTCTGTTGTAATATGACTTGTAACTTAAATGTGGTCTGTTGTAATATGACTTGTAACTTAAATGTGGTCTGTTGTAATATGACTTGTAACTTAAATGTGGTCTGTTGTAATATGACTTGTAACTTAAATGTGGTCTGTTGTAATATGACTTGTAACTTAAATGTGGTCTGTTGTAATATGACTTGTAACTTAAATGTGGTCTGTTGTAATATGACTTGTAACTTAAATGTGGTCTGTTGTAATATGACTTGTAACTTAAATGTGGTCTGTTGTAATATGACTTGTAACTTAAATGTGGTCTGTTGTAATATGACTTGTAACTTAAATGTGGTCTGTTGTAATATGACTTGTAACTTAAATGTGGTCTGTTGTAATATGACTTGTAACTTAAATGTGGTCTGTTGTAATATGACTTGTAACTTAAATGTGGTCTGTTGTAATATGACTTGTAACTTAAATGTGGTCTGTTGTAATATGACTTGTAACTTAAATGTGGTCTGTTGTAATATGACTTGTAACTTAAATGTGGTCTGTTGTAATATGACTTGTAACTTAAATGTGGTCTGTTGTAATATGACTTGTAACTTAAATGTGGTCTGTTGTAATATGACTTGTAACTTAAATGTGGTCTGTTGTAATATGACTTGTAACTTAAATGTGGTCTGTTGTAATATGACTTGTAACTTAAATGTGGTCTGTTGTAATATGACTTGTAACTTAAATGTGGTCTGTTGTAATATGACTTGTAACTTAAATGTGGTCTGTTGTAATATGACTTGTAACTTAAATGTGGTCTGTTGTAATATGACTTGTAACTTAAATGTGGTCTGTTGTAATATGACTTGTAACTTAAATGTGGTCTGTTGTAATATGACTTGTAACTTAAATGTGGTCTGTTGTAATATGACTTGTAACTTAAATGTGGTCTGTTGTAATATGACTTGTAACTTAAATGTGGTCTGTTGTAATATGACTTGTAACTTAAATGTGGTCTGTTGTAATATGACTTGTAACTTAAATGTGGTCTGTTGTAATATGACTTGTAACTTAAATGTGGTCTGTTGTAATATGACTTGTAACTTAAATGTGGTCTGTTGTAATATGACTTGTAACTTAAATGTGGTCTGTTGTAATATGACTTGTAACTTAAATGTGGTCTGTTGTAATATGACTTGTAACTTAAATGTGGTCTGTTGTAATATGACTTGTAACTTAAATGTGGTCTGTTGTAATATGACTTGTAACTTAAATGTGGTCTGTTGTAATATGACTTGTAACTTAAATGTGGTCTGTTGTAATATGACTTGTAACTTAAATGTGGTCTGTTGTAATATGACTTGTAACTTAAATGTGGTCTGTTGTAATATGACTTGTAACTTAAATGTGGTCTGTTGTAATATGACTTGTAACTTAAATGTGGTCTGTTGTAATATGACTTGTAACTTAAATGTGGTCTGTTGTAATATGACTTGTAACTTAAATGTGGTCTGTTGTAATATGACTTGTAACTTAAATGTGGTCTGTTGTAATATGACTTGTAACTTAAATGTGGTCTGTTGTAATATGACTTGTAACTTAAATGTGGTCTGTTGTAATATGACTTGTAACTTAAATGTGGTCTGTTGTAATATGACTTGTAACTTAAATGTGGTCTGTTGTAATATGACTTGTAACTTAAATGTGGTCTGTTGTAATATGACTTGTAACTTAAATGTGGTCTGTTGTAATATGACTTGTAACTTAAATGTGGTCTGTTGTAATATGACTTGTAACTTAAATGTGGTCTGTTGTAATATGACTTGTAACTTAAATGTGGTCTGTTGTAATATGACTTGTAACTTAAATGTGGTCTGTTGTAATATGACTTGTAACTTAAATGTGGTCTGTTGTAATATGACTTGTAACTTAAATGTGGTCTGTTGTAATATGACTTGTAACTTAAATGTGGTCTGTTGTAATATGACTTGTAACTTAAATGTGGTCTGTTGTAATATGACTTGTAACTTAAATGTGGTCTGTTGTAATATGACTTGTAACTTAAATGTGGTCTGTTGTAATATGACTTGTAACTTAAATGTGGTCTGTTGTAATATGACTTGTAACTTAAATGTGGTCTGTTGTAATATGACTTGTAACTTAAATGTGGTCTGTTGTAATATGACTTGTAACTTAAATGTGGTCTGTTGTAATATGACTTGTAACTTAAATGTGGTCTGTTGTAATATGACTTGTAACTTAAATGTGGTCTGTTGTAATATGACTTGTAACTTAAATGTGGTCTGTTGTAATATGACTTGTAACTTAAATGTGGTCTGTTGTAATATGACTTGTAACTTAAATGTGGTCTGTTGTAATATGACTTGTAACTTAAATGTGGTCTGTTGTAATATGACTTGTAACTTAAATGTGGTCTGTTGTAATATGACTTGTAACTTAAATGTGGTCTGTTGTAATATGACTTGTAACTTAAATGTGGTCTGTTGTAATATGACTTGTAACTTAAATGTGGTCTGTTGTAATATGACTTGTAACTTAAATGTGGTCTGTTGTAATATGACTTGCATCCTAATTGCATTGTTTCTTGATTTTACCTGCATATTCATTTATTTTGATATTACTTTTTATTTAATTTTGACAAGAAAAATGGTTAAGAAATAAAAATGAACAAATTTGCCAATTTAAGAACAAATATATATTATGAATGTAAACTCGTACAAAATATACCAGACATTTCTGTTGAATTTAAATTTCGACGCACTGCAGGTACTCCCGCCTGTACAAAGGGGTAGTTTTTCTAAATAAATATATTGTTAACAAATTCAAGACGCAGGATTCAAATGGTGCATCAACAATATCATTAAAGAGGAATTTGATCACGTTTGTCCTACTCCCAATAAAACTTACCATCATGGTTGAACAGAAATATTTATGAAAGTGACGTGAGATTGCCATAACCATATTTATTCATAATACAGGGCTGTTAATTGAATACATTGATAAAATATGTATTTATTAACCAGTAGGTTATATTATGAATACTACAGACTGGTTTGTATTTATACAGCAAGAACATTATTTTGCTCCAAAATACTTTGCCGGTCTTATGGCTTTTACAGGTTCATTATGGCCGGTCCATTATTGACACCAAAAAGTGTTCAATTAAATAATTAATAAAGTATTCAATCGTTTTTCCCCCTGTAGTTAAACTTGTTCAAAGTTAGTGAGAGCTGATAAAAAAACAAACAAAACACAAAAATGACTCCCCCCCCAAAAAACCCCAAAAATCAAAAAACAAACTTATACTCACATTTTTTTTAAAAATATGTCAATAAATGGAGGAGTTATCAATTTGAATAATTTTCAGGCAAGAGAAAACATACTGAAAATATCATCTTCACATTAATAAAGTATTCAATTGTGTTTTGACTGCACATTCATTGAGGAAACTAAACTTGTTCTATTTGGTTAAGAATGAAGATTCCCTAAAATTGAAATTGACTGGTTAATAAAGTATTAAGAAATGGGTGTTTTCATAATGGACCGGCTCTATCACTGTCGTCAAAGAGCTCCGATCGAAAATGTTTGGTCAACATCCGGGATATTTTAAAGCGGTATTTTTAAAGCAGACACGAATAATTATCGTAAGTATTTATAAATATACTGTGTATATAAATGTTTTGAATTATGATGCTTTATGATTGTTATTATTATTAATTTCATTTTTTGTCCAAATATCATTTATTTTTGCAGTGTAAAATTAGATTTTTCTATAAGTTATAAGGAATCCGGCTTCAAAATCATTACAATCAACTGAAATATCGCTATATCTTGCATTTACGAATGAATTAAATGTTGCCCAAAAAGAAAAAAATATTGATGAATGATTGATTTTACTTAAAAATACTATTTTGTTGATGAAAAGACAATTAGTAACTAGTTATACCCTAAAACATGATGTCAACAGATGTTTTTGAAATCCGGCTTGGTCAAAATGTAAACATGTATACAAACCGGTTGGGTCATTTATAAATAACCGGGTTTGTCAGTCTGTAAATACCACTGATCTTATTGTAATTGAGCATTATATTGCAATTTAACAATAGCTATGATTAGGAAATATCTCAAAGGCGATAAATACTGATCCATAGTATGAATATTCGCCATGGCTGCTAATTTCAGCTACTTTGAACAATAAAAAAAATCGTTATTTCTATGTTAAATTGCTACTGTCGCGAACACTTGATTTTTTTTAATGCTTTTTGTGGCACTGACATCACGATTGGTGCTCAATACGCTACACTCACTTTAAGTAGTTGTCCAGGCGCATCAATTGAGTAGTGGGAGATTCTTTTTATAACGCAATATTTTAATTTTATACTCGTTGATAACGAAGTAAGTCACTCTGTGGAAATAACTTCATGAATACGATATTTAAGTTTCTTCACAGTATAATGGTTACATTAACATTACAAATAAGCAAATTAACAAAGGCTGTAGTATTGAATTCCTTTCCGCACGGACGATTTTGTCAGTTTGTATACAAAGAAAATGTTAGGTGTACTCGATTAATGCAACGTTCGTTACAAGTTGTAATACGACAAATGTTCGTGCTTTGCTCACTGAAAATAGAGGCTCAGTGGTCTGAGCCTATGTCGTTCACCTTTCATTCTGCTTTGAGGAATCTTAATACAGACAGAACCTTCTATATGTGCTTCCCACCAAAGTTCGGCACATTTGGCTAAGCAGTTTCAGAGAAGAAGATTGTTAGAAATCGGCCAATCAGAAACAAGAATTGTCTGTGGCGACCATGTTTGTCAACGGATCGGGATGAAATGTGCAATCTTTATAGAAGACCTTCCATAGTTGCTTCCTACCAAGTTTCGTTTCATTTGGCTAAGCAGTTTGAGAAGAGAAGATTTTTATAGAATCGGCCAATTAGAAACAAGAATTATCTGTGGAGACCATGTTTGTTAACGGATCGGGATGAAATGAGCAATCTTTATAAAAGACCTTCCATAGTTGATTCATTCCAAGTTTCGGTTCATTTGGCTAAGAAATTTTAGAGGAGAAGATTTTTTTTTTTTAAATCTGCCAATCAGAAACAAGAATAGCCAATCGTAACTACTCGGCCATTCTCGCTACCCTACAAATAACCTCGTATGCATTAGGCGTATAAATCGCACTACTTTTCACATGTCAGTTACATGAAAGTTTGATAAAGTTTTATTTTAAACAATTTTCTATATTTCAATTATTTTCATGGATAAAAGGTAAAGTTTTAATTAGTTTTGCATGATTAGATTTTACTTAGTATGTCTTCCATGATTTTCGTGGACTATATTTTTGTGCGGCTTAACTTAACTTAACTTCCTGCAAACAATTTAAGAAGAATTTCTACTATCTACGTACGAGGTTATTTGTAGGGTAGCGAGAATGGCCGAGTAGTTACGATTGCAAGAATCGCTTGTGGCGAGCATGTTTGAAAGGGCAGTTTAAAAAAAATGTCTCCTACTGCTATAGCTGTCTAATTTACTCATTTTTATGATTTTATTGGATCTAAATATTTCAAAAGATCTGTAATGATTTGATGTTTGTTACTGCAAAAAATCTTTAAGATATCTAGAATAACAAAAAAAATATGTCCAAAAAACATGTCAAAATTGTCAGGAGTGCAACCCTTTTTTGTGACACTTTAAAAAATCCTTAATTTTCAACAACCTACCACAGTGCTAAATCAAACAATATGTTATCAAAATCTATTTCATCACAAACTTTGATATGTTGACATACTTTAAGATAGCAATAGATCATGCTTCACATTTATTATTGCATAAAAATATGGCTTTGTAAAAAAGATGTACCTAGTCAGGAGTGCAACAAACATTTATGCAAGTTTTCCTAAATTACATTGTAGAAATGTTGTCTTTTAGTTTTCAAAGATATGGGGTAAAAATAAATCTTAATACATCATTACTGCTTCAAAACCATAGTTAAAGGATACACTAAAATCAGTAGTAAGGCCAAGAATGTCACATTAAAGGCAGCACCCTCAAATGTCAGGAGTGCAACATTTGATATTTTCTTAGACATATTTTCTTTTAAATGTAACTAAAATCACATTTGTCTTTCTATTTCAACAGAGATTGACCAAGAGAACAGATAAAACCCATTTACCTGTTTGAGATACATAAAATATCTCTCACAGAAGCATTTGATTCATGTCAGGAGTGCTACTAGTTTTAAGTGATCTTCTACAGTCTAAGTTATAGCTTTTTATATGGATGATTTAAATAAAATGAGATTCTGTCAAGTTTAGAATAATGTTTGAAAAAATTAAAAGTGCCAATAGCATTTTATGTGCTTTTAATTTTATGTAATAAACCATTTTTGTTAATTTTAAATGGTCTCATGCTTTAATATCTATTAGGTATTAATACTAGAGACATTCTCTGACAAGGGAATATGTTTTCTAGGTTTATTAGCTATTGGAGATTAATTGACTTGATAAAGTTTATGATAAATGCATTTATCTATTTTCTTATAGATAATTTATGGTTAACCATGTAAATGTTGCACTCCTGACATAAATATTTAAAAATCATTGAAATTTGTTATAATTAATTTTCTAAGTATCCCAAAAATACTTGTAATTGTAAATTAAACATCTATTTTCAATATTAATTTAGATTATTAGCTATTGGAGATTAATTGACTTGATAAAGTTTATGATAAATGCATTTATCTATTTTCTTATTGATAATTTATGGTTAACCATGTAAATGTTGCACTCCTGACATAAATATTTAAAAATCATTGAAATTTGATATAATTAATTTTCTAAGTATCCAAAAAATACTTGTAATTGTACATTAAACAACTATTTTCAATATTAATTTAGATTAATACATGTTTTAAATGTTTTTGTATAGTATATTTCAAAAATAAGTTGGAATTTTCGAGAAGTATGGCTGTAAACAAGTTACAAATAACTAGAAAAATATTACTTTAAGAAACAATTATCATTAAAACTTGGTAAAACTAATGCTTGAAAGAACACCAACTGATTTTTTCCCCTGTGAATTGTTTTTAAGTTAATAACTCTTCTTTTTCTTGATGGCAATATAATGTCAGGAGTGCAACACATCCTGATAAAATAGTACCATTGATAAAATAATGATAATTTATAATAAATTGCCTTTTCTAGTCTATAAAAATATTCTAATTATTTATTTATGATTTATCTAATATATTAGAGTGGTATAAACAAATTTTCAAATGTACATAATGAAAAATATTGCTGCTAAAACTGGGTATTAAAGAAGTGGTATGGCAAAAAATTGTTACAAATTTCCAAATACTGTCATTTCTGTACAAATATTTCATTGAAAATCGGTAAAAAATATTGTATGAGTTAACAGTAACATCACTGTTCAATGTTGGCATTTTAAAATGTGATATTTTCTTCTTTTTTTCTTTATTATAAATTTATAAAATGTCAGGAATGCAACAAAAATAGACAAAATGTTTTTTCTACAATCAATTATTTTGCCATTTTCAAAGAATCAATGTTATTATTTTTTACAAATGGCTACTTATCTTTAAAGTTTGAAAATTTTGCTGTCTTAAGTAAAAATATTCATTATTATTTTGATAATAAAAACTTTATCAGGTAGATTGAACAAAAATATTGAGAATTTTTCATAAAAAATAGCTTTTAAGAAAAACTACAACTACCAATAACCCAATGATTTTGCACAAAAAGTCATTTATATCAGTTGCATTGTTTGAGAAACCATTATACAAAATAATTGAAACTAAAGATTGTTTAACTGATATAGAATAAGTATGTGTTTTACATGGTTTTTATGCCAATTTGTGTTCAATAAAAGGTTCTTAAAAACTTATTGCTTATCTGTTCATAGTTTCTTTCTTGTTTCATTTACTTCAATGTATACAACATTGGAAATTATCAGCAGAAAGTTTTTAGGAGTGAGTTTAATTTGGACATTTTTTTCACATGTTGGAGCCATTTTTTATGAAACAGCCCTTAACGGATCGGGACGAAATGAGTAATCGTTACAGAGGACCTTCCATAGATGCTTCCTACTAAGTTTCACTTCATTTGGTTGAGGCGTTTCAGAGGAGAAGATTAAAATGTGAATAGTTAATGGACGACAGACGACGAACGAAAGACGACGGAGTGATGATAAAAGCTCACATTGCCTTTGGCAAGGTGAGCTAACAACAGTCATTGGGTAGATATGTCGCTCCACTCGGACACATTATTCTGATTCCGAGCCAACCAGTCTTTGCTCTTTCTCCTTAATGCTGCGTTCTTAGCGGAGAAGCAACAAATACCAATTTTATATTCTTTTGTTTGACAAGACCGCAGTTCGTACCCACAATCTATCACACTCGAGGCGAGCACGCTAACCATTACGCTACCGATGTAGTTCCCTATTTTTATTTTATTTTTATTATTTTTTTAATCAAAATTTCTTATTGTCCTTCAATATATTATTTGAAAACAAAAATTAATCCAAAACAATAAGTTACTTGATATCTATATAAACATTGAGAGTTCCTACTTTTGTTCAAACACTCTTTGAATATTGCAATAATCTAACTGCATAGCAAATAAAGAAAACGAATTATAAGTTCTATACAAAATCATGACCATTCTGTCGAAGGTGACTTGGCGAATTCCAATTCTGCACAAACCGTTTGGTATTTCTTTCTTTTAATGTTATACAAAACATCCACATGTAAAATATTTTGACTATGTGCTGTTTTTTTTCACAACTTTTATTCATTGAAGACAATTTTTTGTTTTTTCTTTTTATCAATTTGCAAGTCGAACATATCCTTGACAAGTGTTATAATGAACCTTAAATAAATTACAAAAAGGAAACATAATTGTGATATTGAGCTGTTTTCGCTATTCTTTCAATTTTTTACATAGACAAAACCGGTTCTACTGAAAAACAATTTTTGGGACCCAACCGGAAAGTAGTGGCTGACAGAGCCGGAACGAATGTACGTAAATAAGCATCGTGTTTTTTTACTGTAGCAAGTCTAAAACTATTCATGGTGGCACGCCAGTGCAAACTATCATGTATATAAGCATTACAAAGGGTTTGTGTACTTTAATTACACATGTAGACTACTTTTTATAGCTTTATTTGATGATTTCAATCTCATTATTAGCATTTTTCATTGTTTATGTCCATCATTTTATCTATATCTGAGTAATCTATTAAGTTAACCACAGAAACATATAGGTAAAAACAAGCAAAAATAATCGACCGATAACGACATCTTCTGGATTCAAGATATAATAAAACTATATGATCATAATACTTACATTTTGTTGGCGCCTGTATGTCAAACATGCCTAATTGACTTGTACCGGAAGATGACAGAACAATTCTGACCGGAGCTCTTTGACGACAGTGTATATGTCCTCGGTTAAGTCTTAATGGCTCTCGGAAGGTTGTATTGGCCCTCGGCGTTGCCTCGGGCCAATATAACCTTCCTTGGGCCATTATGACTAACCTTGGACATATAACCGGTCCATTATGAAAACACCCATTTATTAATACTATAATAATAAATTTCATATAACGTACCCTCTTCACCATTATGTGTCCAATTTATTTGTATAGGAACTGACCTAAAAAATGCTCAGGATATTCAAAACATTGATATCTAAACATCTAAAGAATTGATGACATAATTAATGAAACAACAAAAACCATACAAGTTACGTATCAGTGTACGAAATTTTAGTATGGGGTTTCTAAGAAGTGACCAAATACAGTGCATACCGGTAATTTTGGACAATTACAAAAATAAGAAAGCCTCGGTCAAATGGAATTAATGGAAAAAAGTATGGCATATAATTATTATGCTGTGTTAATTATTTTTTTTTCCAGAAATGTGGTTTGGAAATTAAACGAAATGACATTAATTTTAACATTTTTTAAAATATATATATTATTTAACGATGTATAATTAATTTGTATCAAAAACACAAAAAATTTCGTTGTTCATGATAATAATTTGGAAATTGGCTTCGTTTCAGCATGTATGAACATTTGAAAACCACCAGTCTCTATATCTATGCATGACTGCGTATGTGTGCCCACCCGTCCAATCGTATGTCATATTTGAATAACAAGGTGTGAATTAGGCTATTAGGCCTGTCCGTATTTAACACTGACCACTGGTGTTAGGTACCCAATTACATTTAAGCCACGCCTTGCAAATTTGTTAAATGTTTAAAATCATTTATTCTTTTACGAAACCGCTATTAGCAAAAAATCAATAGAAGAATCTCGTTATTTTCACGTTTCTCGAGTCACCTTTTTAAGAAACATATATATTTGTAAAATGTATGAATCTGACGAGGATAGTAACGCTTCTATTGATATTGTTGGTGAAGATAAAAGTAAAAATGGCGAAAACATTCACAGTACTAGAAATGTGACAGGACGGAAGAGGAAATCAAGCTATACGCTGAAAGGTTTAAGTCCTGATGAAATTCAAGATTTACGTTCAAAAATTAATCGAAGAGAACGAAAACGCATGCATGATTTGAATTCAGCCTTGGATAGTCTTAGAGAGGTGATGCCTTATGCAAAAGGACCATCTGTACGGAAACTGTCGAAAATAGCAACATTGTCGCTGGCAAAAAACTATATTCAAATGTTAAATAAATCTATAGAGGAAATGAAACAATTACTGGACGAGATTTATAGGACTTGTGCCGTCACACATAGACTTCACGGAGGAACCTTGCCACCGTATGGCCACAGCTATCACCAGTTACGTCAACAGTTGAGTACACTGCCACCCATGACACCGAACATTTCCCCACATTTGTTGTCACCAGCTGGAATAACGAACAGTCCCGGATGTTCTGTGGCTTCATGTCCATGTAAACGATATACATGTACTGGAAGTCAAGGGAATATTGCTACTGAATGTGTCAAAGATGGAATAGTATCTTCGTCAGCTCATGGAAATATGACAGAAATGAGAAATATGAACTTCTCTCTCCATAATTCTGTAAATGTACAAGGACACACCACAATAACGCCAAGTGCTGGTTTAGTTTACTTAGGACCTAGAGCTGGACACTTTTTAGATACTAAACATGGACCCACTGTTTATTGAGTTTAACATGTGATATAATGGCAACATTTACTGTATTGAGTAGTATCAACATGTATGTATGCAAAATCATTCTCATTAAATAACTGTAGATATTTCTTATATAATTTTAGTAAATATTTTGGTCAATCAAATCCTTTGTATTCCAATATTTAGAAAAGTTACGAGGTGATATCCTCAAAGAATGTCACAATTTACACTATTTCCCAGTCTTATTCTTTCGTGCAGCACGGCAACAAAACTCATCATTAATAAATAAAAAATTAGCAATGTTGAAATTTTCTGGAAAATGAAAATTATATTCGTTCATGCATTGTAACAAACATCGGAGAAAACCTCACATTGCTATTGTTTAATGTATACGGACCATATGTATATTGCTAAATGAGTTTTGTCTCCGAGCCAAAGGAGAGAAATCGCAGCGGTGTTGTAATATCGAGTGCGGTAAATCGTGGGCTCGAGTCCCGATCGGGTCAAACTAAGGACTATAAAATTTGTACTTGTTGCCTCTCCGCTAAGCACACAGCAGAAAGAGCAAAGACTGATTAGCTCGGAATTAAGATAATATGTTCGAGTGTGGCGACATGTCTATCCGCGGACTGTTGTTTCACTATAAATATCCAAGTAGGCGTGTTCCTGTAGTACAAAGCGGACTTCATCATCATCTTGTCGAAAATCAACTTGTTCTCGCCATGGTATATCTGAAAAATTACTGAGTTGGCGTTAAAAATCAACCCCGCACTCACCAAAGGAGTAAAAAGTGTTGTGTTGCGTAGTTGTTGATACCTTCCCATATATTTTTCTTATTTCAAACAAAACAATTCTACTCTACTTATTCTACAAAGATGCCCAGATGTAGCGTTAAGGCAACACCCCCACCCCCACTCCCACCCCCCGTCTCTCACAAACAAATGTCTAAAAAACCTTACTAAACACCTACAAATTGTATCCAATACTATAAAAATGAAG
This sequence comes from Bathymodiolus brooksi, assembly GCA_963680875.1. Lineage (NCBI taxonomy): Eukaryota > Metazoa > Mollusca > Bivalvia > Mytilida > Modiolidae > Bathymodiolus > Bathymodiolus brooksi. The sequence continues at coordinate 89,333,199 of OY804581.1, read as the reverse complement.
AAACGATATGACAAAAATATTTGTTGAAGACAAACTATTATCCACTTGAAACATGTAAATAAAGAATAAACACACTTATTACACGTTCACAACAGGACAGAAAAGACATGATTTGTTTGGTGGTGTTTAACGCCACTTTCAACAATATTTCATTTATATCGTGGCGGTCAGTTTTATTGGTGGAGGAAACTGGAGGACCCGCAGAAAACCACCGATCTGTTCGTAACTCGAGCGCATACGTTCGTTACTCTAGTGTACAAGTTCATTACTCGAGCGACCGCACAAGTTAGTAACTTATGCGCACCAATTGAAATCTTGAGAAAAAAAGTTCATTTTCGAAAATCAGCAAAATTTAAAGTCTTTAATATATAATAAACAATAAATATCTTGGTTAAAAACCCCAAGCCCCATTTACGCTTCAGAAGTTTAAATTTATGCGATATAATATGGTATATGATACGAAATTGGTTAAAACAATTATTGTAAAATTGTTCCAATCAAAAAGACATGTATACGATTAACGTAAGCTTGTATTTGTTGATGGGCATTGGAAATGATGACGCCTTGATCTAATAGATTTACCCTTCATTGATGAGCCTTCTTCATTGGCTAGTCTAATAGGCACATGGCATGCTGTTATAATTAACACTTGTACTATAACCCAGTGTCAACATGGCTAATATGTAACTGAACATATTGAATACTGAAAGAACTTACCATGTTGCACGTTGGCGTGCAGTTAAGATCAGGTATCACGATAAAAAAAATCTTTCAACTTTTTGCTAGTGCGAGTATAAAAATAATACTGGGAAGTTTTATGTCCCATATGACTTGACTTGAGGACAACATTTTTCCGAGAACGGAATTTATTTTAGACACAATTATTTCGCAATATTCGATTATTTATGAGACTGCTATACAAAGTTATGCATGGACACGTGAAATAGCAATGAATCTTCTGAATGGAAAAGATGTTGTATAAATAAAGTCTGGCCATTGTGGTGTCTGTTCTTCTTTGATACACGGATTCTGATTACTCCTTTGATATCTCCAAACTCTTCTAGTGAATCACAAACTCAAAACTCCATAATTGTAGAAGCAAAAACAATTGAAGAACAGTTTGAACAAATCCCAAAGAGTTACTCAAAAGCCATCAATTGAAAAAGGACAGACAAGACAATGTTCAAAGGAGAAAGGACAAAAAAACTGTCTACAAAACACTATGCAAAAACTAAGCGTTGAAAATAAACGAACCCCACTAAAAGACGGGTTGAATTCATGTGCTCCGAATGGATAAGCAGGTCCTGCTCCACTAGTGATACCATTCGCGTTAGTCTTGTTACAAGACCAGTGATAAGTCACAAATAAGGAAACGACCAGATTATGATTATGACATGTATCCCACATCCCTGGTCATTTGTGACACATATATTTCGTATAAGTTAATCAAGTCGTGGTAGTAACCATAATAAAAAGGTAGATATCGCGTTTCTGGAATAACCTTCATCAGGTACGCTCAGAGTCGAAAGATCGGAAAGCCAATTAATTTAAAAGTGTTGGGAGCATTATTACCAAAGGGCCTAAACATGATAGCCAAAAACTATCTAAGGTCACATATGCCCGAGGGAGGAGAACCTTAGTTTAACAGTTCATGTGATGACTTCAACTTAAGGACTTAATGGAACATGTACTGACTTCATTAATGAGATTTAAACCAGGGTCTACCACATCAATACCAGATATTATACACATTATGTCTTTTGTTTGCTTTGTTTGTTTTATATTCCTCTTGTTTTGCTTTGTCTCTCCTTATTATGAGTGTATGGATTGTCCGATAGCATCGGGTTTTTTTATTATTATATTACTCGAATTAATTTAAAACATTGCAATGATATTATTTGGTTTTTTTTTGTCACCGGTGATAATCAAAATAAACTTGAGGAAACGTTTGTATATCTGTTTTATTTACTAGATATCAAATATCTGAGTGAGTGATTGTTGTGTTCATCATCAGACAATCTCCTTGTTCCGAAACCAAATACTGAATTGTACAAATCAAGTTTTTCCTTTAGTGGGCCAAAAGTATGGAACTCACTACCAACTGAAATTAAAACCTCGAAAACTGTATTTGAATTCAAAAACTCTTACAAATTATTAATTATTATTATTATTTTTTAATATTTGCGCTATGTTATTTAAAATATGTGAATATGTTATTGTGTTATATATACTTTGCTGATATCTATGTCCATGTATTGTTTTCAGAGAGCCTTATTGAAAATTGGTATAATTCAAATAAGTTACTCTTTCTAAATAAAGATTTTTATTTATTTATTTATTAACACTCGGCTATATCATGGCGAGACTAAGCTACATTTCGACGGGATGATGATGACGTCCACTCTGCACTAGACCAACACGCTTATAGCTTGATTGTTACAGTGCTAGCATACCCAAACAACAATCCACGGGTAGGCATATCCCTCCACTGGGACACATTATCCTGATTAAGAAGCCAACCCTTCTTTGACCCCTCAATGCTGTGTGTTTAGTGTTAAAACAACAAATATCAATTTCATAGTCTTTGTATTGATCCAACTAAGGCTGGCACACACGATCTATCACAATCGAGGCGAACACGGTAACCATGACAGCACCGATGAGGTTTTATTTTGAGGTTATAAGATATTATTAAATACCGTAAAACCCTCATAAGATATTTAAAAATATTCTATTAGATATCTCATAGACTGCATCAGATATCTCATGAGAAGAGTTTGAAGATACCAAAGGGGTAATCAGAATCCGTATATCGAAGAAGAACAGACAACACAGTGGCCAAAAGAAAAAGTACAAAAGGATAAACAATGATCTACAAAACAAACACATAAAACTAAAGATCGAGTAACACGAACCCCACTAAAAACCGGGGGGGGGGGGGGGGAGGGAAGGTGAACTCATGTGCTCCGGAAGGGTAAGCAGTTCCTGCTCCACTAGTGGCACCCGTCGTGTTAATCTAGTTACAAACCCGGTGATAAGTCATGACCGAGGAAAGAACCGGAAAGTGTTTACGACAAGTGGAACATATCCGTGGTCACTTGTGACACAGATATTCCATAACGGTCAACCAAGTCGTGGTGGCGACCGTAAAACTTTCGAAGTGATGACTTCAACTTAACTAAGAGGAACCCTTGGTTCAGTAGCTTCTTTGTTAGCAGCAACTCTCTATCAAAGAAATCCTGATAGGTACCACGACTCGAGAATATCGTATCAGCTGAGAGATATATACTCTATCTGCAGATCACGTGGTAAATGAAAATTAGATTAAATACATAACTGGTTTCAATAACCTGTCATAAGCAGGAATGTTTTAAAAATTCGCATGATACCGAATTCAATAGAACATTTAAGCTTGCTATATACTCAATAGAAATCAGGAGTGGTTCCTCAGGGCAATTCAATGATCATGGTCATTTCATTATTTTAATATTGAGTCTTGAAGTTTCAAAATTAATATGGCTGGATTCACTTATAAAGCAGTTTCCGACATTAATTAGAATGTTCAAGACTCATCCTACCGCATGTAATATCCTTTGTGCAATTTTCGCACAATAAAATGGTTCGATGCTACATTATTTCGTAAATATAGCAGGGTTCTCCAAATCATATAATTACCTATTTCATTCACCCTTGGTTTAATAAATGAGAGATTAAGATATCGGTAATCATTAAAATTTAAACATCCTATATTAGCTGATTCATTGCAAATAAGTTAGCTTATAACAGTGTAAACGTACAAGACAATCTAAGGGCCGTCGTAATCGTGATCGTATGGTAGTCGGATTTATAACTACCTCTGCAATCAGTGCCTATCACCGCTAACGTTGTGAGTTTAAACCCGCTCTTGGCGAGGTGTACTCGATACAACATTATGTAATAAAGTTTGTCAGTGACATGCGGCAGGTCGATGGTTTTCTCCGGTTTCCTCCACCAATAAAACTAACCGCCCGATATAACTGAATTATTGTTGAAAGTGGCGTTAAACACCATAACCCTAACCAGCACAAGACAATCTATGCATGTTCAAGTGTCCTATGATTGGTTTAATCTGTCTAAATTTATTAAATCAAATTTGTCATTGCATATTATATACAAAACATTTTGTTTTCGCTTTTGTATTATTGGTTCAGTATGACATGCTATCTTGTTTCATTTTCCTTGCTTTATTGTACAGCTTCCATCTGTTTTGAGGATTTATCTGTGTTTACTAGCAAATAAAGAAATGTGGTTTTATTTGATATCGTTTTATAACAGTAGGCCTGCATGAATGGAAGATGTATGAAAGTTTATGTATGCTATAAATGTGAATGAATGTATGTTTGGTTTTATTGTTCCCAGGGATTTTAAAATTATTTTGTTTTCCAATTCTTGTTCGATTTTGATGAAATGTTTACCAACAGAAGCGAGCACGTACGTAGTTTTCTGTGATTATTTTAAAATATTTTTTGGGAGCACAGATTTTAAGTGTTCATGATTTAAACACAAACTTAAATTATTTGTCTTCAAATGTACTATCATTGTATTGTATTTTTAACGTTCAAAATTTAGTTTTGTGTTTAAATCGTGAACTCATTAAAATTATAGATTATAAATTTATGCTAAAATTACAGTGTAAAACTACATTTAATTCTGTTTTTGTTGGTAAAAAAATAATCAAAATCGAACAAGAGTCGACTTTGGAATAATGTTTTTAAAAAAATGTGGTTTTACATGAAATATATAGTAAAAAATCATTTTGTCCGAATACTTTTGACCAGAGGCTAATGTTGTGATTTGATGTCCTTACATGATTTGTGTGATAAAAAATACGTGATCTGAATTTTTATACTGGACATGACTCGGAATGTTTTTGTCCATTTGTTGTTTGTTTATAGTGACATATTACAAATGGCTACTTCGGCTGACCAACTAGACGTGTCATGCCGGTTTAATTGACTCTTGCATTACAATGAGGTGTCGACAGAGCGAAGAAATAAATTGAGCATAATTAATTCTAAAACATCAAATAATGAACAAATGCTATCCTAATGCACAGTTCAGTTGTACAGAAATATCCATATGTTCTTGTTGATACAATGGTATTGATGACTTTGATAAAACTATTTGTATCGCATGCTGACATAATGAAAACGTGCCGCCTGAAAATTATCTTATTATCGTCTGCTAATATTGTAAGGTTTAAGAAATTTCTTTCGTTCCCGTAAAATTTCTAAATTACACGAATCGTTGGCAATTTTGCTTACGAATAAATGGCGAATTTCACGACATATTTGTAAAAGAAGAAAGGAATATTCAGATTAATATGAGATATGAAACTGTTTTTGTAACAGGACATATTCGCTAACGTCATTTCCATTCACAGGACAAGGAAAGTTTCAAGATCCCACAGGGAATACCAGAAGCCGTAAATCGAAGGAGAGGCAACGTAACGACCAAAAGAAAAAGAACAAAGAGGTCAAACAATGACCTACAAACCTCTGCATAGTAAAATATATATTGAGCAACCAGAACCCCACAGGCAAGACAACTGTGGAGGAACTCGGTGTATCAGGCAGAATAAGCAGTTCCTTCTTCACTAGTGGCATCGGTCGACAAAGATCTCATAAATAATAAAAACAATTATATCATCTTTATTGGGTTGGTGTTGTTCTTTTCATGATTGTGTTTGTGCTGTTGCAGAAAGGCATTTTGCACACAGATCTGCTCTACCTTGGACATGCAATTTTCCTGATCTTGGAACTGTTTCGACAGTGTGGATTTTGTTTTTTTAATTCATTTGCATAAACAAAGATGTTCAGTATGATAATTGGGCTAGTTTCTCGTAATAATCACGCAAACTGTTATTTCCAATGTTTTGCCACCGCCTCCCGCAATATTAAACAAGACAGCATTAATAAATGTCAATTCTGAATAGGTGGTGAGTTGCTGTTGTCTAACGCCAACTCAGCAATTTTTCAGCTATAGCATGGCGAGAATAAGTTAATTTTCAATGAAATGATGATGAGGTTCGCTTTGTACTAGACAAACACGCTGAGTTGGATTTTCATAGTGCTAGCTCACTGAAACAACAGTTTTGTTGTCTTTGGCTTGACCCAATCCGGTCTCGAACCCACGATCTACAGTCCTCGAGGCGAGCACGCTAATCATTACACCACCGATGCGGTGAACATTCTGATTAGGATTAAATATACATTAAGTCAAAATATTCTTCATCATACAATCGTCGTTTACAAACAAATTCCATGTGTCGTCGTATTATTTCGTGTTCAATGATTTGAGATAAGAGGTGATTGCTTTGTTGATATTGACGTTATTGTTGACCAACACTGTTCCTTTCCATAATACAAACATAGATTTATAATAATAAACTCTCATCGATTTATCTAGAAATAGTTCCATATGCGTTCCGTTCGTCGTGATCACAGTCCGGCACTTTCCTCATTCATGGCTTATCACAGGGTTTGTACCAAGAGTAACACGATGGGTGCCACATGTGGAGCAGGAACTGCTTGCCATTCCGAGCACCTGAGTTCAGTCCCAGTTTTTAATAGGGTTCGTGTTGCTCGATCTTTAGTTTTCTAATGCTTTGTAGATAGCTGTTTATCCTTTTTCTTTTGACCAATGTATGGTCTCTCCTTCCAGTTACGGTTTCTGATTACCTCTTTAGCATCTTCAAATATTCTCATGTCAAAGTAAACGCAAAACGATTTGACATTCACATTTAGAAAGGAGTATTTTCGTTAAATATTATCGAACATGCTGTTATAATGGATACTTGAATGGTAAAACATGTCGACACATTGATTACTCTAATCAAGAAATAATTCTGTTTGACAGAGCTTGCACACAACGTGGCAACACATATCTCTATATCTTGTTGATGACCTGATAAAATATTTGTCATACAAATCAGTTCACATCGCTAGTATCATACCATATGTCAAGCCTGCCCGAAGTTGTCGAAAAGTAATAAGGACTGGACCTTGTAATATCAGAACATGTATATTATATTTGAATAAAAACGTTGATATCTAATTAGGTGCGCACAATGCTTTTTGGAATAACCTTCATCCGATGCGCTCACAGTCAAAAGATTGGAAAGTCAAATAATTTAAGTCTTTGGGAGCAAGTAAAACAAAGGGCATACACAGGATAGCCAAAGGGCATAAACAGGATAGCCAAAGGGCATAAACAGGATAGCCAAAGGGCATAAACAGAATAGCCAAAGGGTATAAACAGGAGAGCCAAAGGGCATAAACAGGAAAGCCAAAGGGCATAAACAGGAAAGACAAAGGGCATAAACAGGATAGCCAAAGGGCATAAACAGGAAAGCCAAAGGGCATAAACAGGAAAGCCAAAGGGCATAAACAGGAAAGACAAAGGGCATAAACAGGATAGCCAAAGGGCATAAACAGGATGGCCAAAGGGAATAAACAGGAAAGACAAAGGGCATAAACAGGATAGCCAAAGGGCATAAACAGGATAGCCAAAGGGCATAAACAGGATAGCCAAAGGGCATAAACAGGACAGCTAAAATCTACTAAGATTACATATTCCTGAAGAAGATTGACTTTAGATTTAATGAATTAACTTATTATGGAACTGTAATTTTGAAAATGATTTCTAATAAACCTTATCAGTACCGAAGCACCGATAGACTGCGCCGATGATACCATCGATGACTAATAGTCCACCATCAGAGGTATCAATCCCGTTTTAGGTAAAACGTAGACCTCTAATTTAGTGGGCATGACTGATGCAAGACAATACGTATTATTATACTTCGTGCAAGTTTCTGTAGTGATATTTGGTACTGTAATATTTTGGCATATTACCTGGACAATTAGACACTCAGTATAATAATGATATTAATGTGGTCTTGTCCAGGTAATATTTTGGCATATTACCTGGACAAGACCACATTATTATATAAATACTGTATATATGATAAATGTGCAAATATTTACAACATGCAGTTTCTTCTGATTTGTGAAAAGAAAGTTTAAACTGCGATGGTCAAGAATTCCGCCAATATCAACAAAGCGAACAACAACAAACAATATGAATTTCTATAGCGAAAAATTGATAATTTTCAAATATCACCAAAATAATTATGCAATAAACTTGGCCTTATTTACAGTTTGATATGTTAAAATTCCGTGTATATAATTACCATACTTAATAATAAAATGTCTCATGATAATCTATCATTAGTATTTTCCACTTCTCGCTTATGGCCCCGTCAAATGACTGACCGGATATCCTTACAAAAGGCTTTTCATTGATCCCTGCCATCTTAAACCTCCTAATTAATCCTGGTTCAGCCCATGATATTGAACCTAATAATATAAATTTTCCATTTTGATGCACAAAGTACATCTAATAAAGATATTTAGAGTCAGCACAGCGTAAGAAAAAAGACGGGTTACTCTATACACGGCAGTGAAGTGGTGAAATATGCACTTTAATTCCGGTTCGAGCAAAAAAATGGCTTTCACATCAGAGACTATCAAATATCAATAGTTCTATTAAGCCTATGCACGTGTGGACATGTTTTATTATATCAAAGGAACTATCTATGAATCTGGATAAAAGTCATATCCACAATTAGGGAGCACAGAGACAGATTTTTATACATTGTAATAGTCTCGCCATTGAATCTTAAACTTGAAAACTCGTAGTGATATAGATGTAGATAGTTTAGTTTCTTATTTGTAAAAATGAAACCTTATAAACATGTACAAATTAGATAAACATTTATTGGTAATTTCTCCTTTCGCATTGAGGTTATCCCCTGAAATAGTCAGCATCAATCTAACTCATCAAGAAAAAATTCAAAATCCATTTGGATGAAGTCACGCTAAGTGGGTGCGATGTTTTTGGAAATTATATATGTGGATATCATCGATGAAAAGCGGACGACATAATTGTGTTATTGAAAAAACAAAACAGAGAAATGCAGAGAACCTATGTTTGAATTGATATTCGAGTAAAGGGACAATGTGGATGCAAAAAAAAAAAAAAAAAAAAAAAAAAAAAAAAGAACAAAACCAATAACAAAAACAAAGATAAAAACATCACAAACATAAAAAAAGAAAAAGAAATTAGTAGAAAATCGTATGTTTTAACACTAAAAGAACGCATTCTAACATCATGAATTCTACTCCACGCCGTTTTTTATTTTATCAAACAGATATGGGGTCACCATGCTATTGCATTGTTCTGCATTAACTTCTCAAGTATGCCATATTTTTGTCATGCTGTTATAATTTACACTTGCACGACAATGGGTGTTGACAAGTCTAACCTTCTGCTTATATTGAACAGATTGAGCATAATTAATACTAAAAATACCAATTACTGGACGTATTTTACACTGCTGCACACTAAATGATTGCTCAAATACAGATTATTCCATATGTTGTTGCCATACAACAGTATCGCGGAATCTGATAAAATATTTGTGAACCATTTTCTCAGTTGATATCTAACAATGTTCAGGCGACATGTTTTAACTATAGTTTCGTTTATTCAGCATATAAGGTTATAGTTCTAACATGTGCAGTAATATGATGAGAAATATAATTGTGTTTCTACTTGGCGTTTTGTACTCAATTCGCTAGAGATTTATTAACATTTAAATTACTCTCGTGTAATGTAGCAACTTTTCTCATTTTTTATCAGGAAAATTATACGAAGATAGTGAAAAATATTTCCTAAGAAGGAATATTCATATTACCCAAATTAGATTGGTGACATAATTAACCAATTATGAGTTTTAAATTAAATAGCACTTTCAAATCGGAAGGACTGCAAATTTTCTAAATGAATATAACAATGACATAAAGAGGTTGAGCTGGTAACCATACAAAAATATCAAGCAATAAACAAAGGAAGCAAACATGACCAGGTCAAAACTCCACAAAGTGCCTCAGGAAAATGAAGCTAATTACACGTATAATCATATTGATGATAAACTCTGATTCTTGATCTTAACCCTCAAGGTCTGAATCTGAATTTAAAAAGGTCACAAAAATCATGAGTGTAGGCTACAGATACAATAGATACCGATAGATCTTGTACATAGGTATGGGCATTGAGACATGTTATTTACCAAGAAGTATTACTCCCAAACGAAGGCAAACAAAACAATAACACAATGCAGAATACTAGAAAGATGAGCAACACACACACCAACAAAAAAAAACCCATCGGAAGTGAATCCAGGAGTGTGGGATTGGTAAACAGTTCCTGTTAAAAAAAAATAAACCTTTGGAAAATATGTACCTCATAAGCTTGTGAAAACAAATAAGCGAGTAGTTGAGTACAATTAGTACCCATTGGAATGCCGATAATCTGTTGAAACCGTTGTCAACAAAACTAGAGAAATGTGCTGTGGATCAAAATTCCAACATTTAAATGATTTTGAGTGTCTTTTGACAAAGTAAGAATTATCTATAGCAATAACAAAAGGATTCCTGTTTTTCGTTCTTCTTTGAGAACAACGCTTAATCAATTCCTTAACCCTCTAGTGCCCCGCGTAGCATATTTGCTACATGAACTTCTTGGGGCTACCAACAGTAAAAACATGCTTGTTTTGTGTTTTTTTCCCAGTGTTGAATGTCTGCTACATTGCAAAGTTATTTTTAGATACAGAAATATTGTCATCGTAACATTTTGTGGTTATCTCCCTTTCTCTCGAAAATGTCAACCTCCATGAAATATGAGTGGTGAAAATATCACTGATGTGAAAATAAAATTATATGATCATACAGATAATTACAGATTCAGAATATAGTTTTTTTAAATAAAGTTTTCATAAAATATTAAATTTATCATAATATAACAGATGAATTTGTTTCTGAATTCAAGGAATTGATAATTAAAGTAGAATGTATCAAATATGCTACATTGGTAATTACGAAAATGTCAAAGGGAGATAATTTAGAAAATAGAAATTAAAAAAAGGCAGATAACAGTAGTTACTCCACATTAAACACCAGCCAATTCAAACACACCGACACCATAACCACTATGCATCTACCCACCCACCCACCAAACACGTCAGACATAAAGGTATACACATAAAGTCAAGTCAACCTGACGTGGTACAGTCACTTCACACAAAAGTGAAGTGGTAGTATAGGGTTAAACAGGTGTCAATGGCACCCAAACCTTTATGTGAACTGTACATATGTGTCTATCAAATAACACTTAGATGCAATATGTTTCAATAATACAAACCAGTAAGCAACATTTTACAAAGTACTGGTCAATAGACAATCATCAGTTTAGAAATCCAACTGCACCAATTCGGATATTTAGTATATTTGTGAATTCTAACATATTTTATTTTTCATTTTTGCATTTTCCTGTTATGTATGTTGTTGCTGAATTAAATTAGCTTTGTTTTAAACAGTATTCCTAAATAATTAATTATGTAGCACATTTGATACATCACATCCTTATTCCCGATGTAGCAGATATGCTACATTTCATATTTTCAGAAAAACGAGTGAAAAACCTAAAACAACCCCTGATTTGTATTAGATATATCCCAAATACTTACTTTTGATCAACGTTGCGCATGTGACATGATGGTATATAAGGCAGACAAAGCAAACAGTTTAATGCTGTTACAAAAGTGCTGAGGTCTATAACTTAAAGTCCCCAACAAACCTTTAGAGATCTTAAATATTCTCATTTGATCAACGACAACGAAAAACGAGTATCATGATACCTCTGGTGATTCGTTTTGACAGCTCTAAGGATAGAAGTTAAACGTTTAGAAAGAGGTTTGGTAGAACAGTTGGCAGTTCCCGGGAATTGTTTAATTTTTAAGTTCCGAACAATGAGGGAAGATCACATTTCTTATCTTTCATGGAATAAACAAAAGAAGCAAGGCTGACTTGTGATTATCAATGTTTACCTCTTTTGATATCATAGATTCTGTATATGTGGGGTTACCTCGAGAACAATACTCCATTTGGGTTAAAATTACATTTCTTTTAATATCGTTGGCCAACATATTTGACAGACATAACACGGATTTTCACGGGAGGGACATTCCGGATGCACAAAGGGTAGAAACAACATGTACACTATGTTTTACTTGTATCTTTCCCTTTGCAATACACATAATAAAAATATTGTTCAGTTGAAAACATTCTTTTTTGTCGCGGGAGAATAAAAATAAATATGGCCAGAGAATAGGAAAGAATGAGACAAAATAAATAAATAAAATGAAAAATAACTAGAAAAGAAGTATGCCCCCGCAATTAATAATTATGGACAAAGTTGTTTTGTTAGGAGTGATTTTGAAAAAATGAAGTGTGTCTGCAAAACACAAATGATACCCCCGCCTGACCATAAGAAATTATAAACAAGTCAACCTCCATTATGTGTATAAACATCATACAAAATATTAAAACTGTAACTCCAAAACCATGCATCCGAACGGACGAACAAAATGACTAAATCCAACTACCTGTCATTTTAAGAATATTTGAAGAAAATCAAAATCCTGTGGACATGCACACCTCCATTATGTGTATAAACATCCTACAAAATATTAAAGCTGTAGCTCCAAAACTGTAGGAGGAGATAGCCGAACAAACCATGTATCTATATCCGGACGGACGGACGGACGGACGGACGAACGAACGGATGGACAGGGGTAAATTAATATGCCCCCCCCGACTCTTCAACGTGGGGGCATAAAAATGATAAATAAAAGAAAAAGTCTTTTTTATGTAGAATGTTAGAAGGAAAAAACTGGCGATAAGCCTTTCATTCTCAAAATGCAATTTGAGGTTAAAATTTGTACAACATCTGGAGAAAAATAATGAGAAATGTGGACTCAAATGTCTTTTCTGTTCAGAATGACTGTAACAATAACACTTAAAGAAGCCATGTTAAAGTACTTTGCCACATAAACATATCCAGCTCGTTTTATTATTAAGAACAAACGATACAAACATGACAAGGCCCTCGTTGACTACTTCACTACAAAGTCTAACATACTGCTTCCAGCAAGTAAAGCCAATTATAATGTTTAATTATAAGATATGACTCTGATCTTAAACATCAACGTCTGGTTTATAAAGCAGAACAATCATATAATTAATACCTTCAAAGTCTGAGAAATGTGAATAATGTTTTTTGTACTATTCTGCTGATACGGAAATATGTGTAATTAATTATCCAGGTTCCTGGCAAAATATTACTGAATTTTCAACTTTTTTTATTACTTAATAAACGTTAGGGAATACCGAAGGGGCAATCAAAAATGGACAATCCAGAGAAACTGGCAACAGAGACAAGACGAAGACAAGCAAAACAAAAACACAACACAATATATGTTGGACACCACTATACGACAAACAGACACAAATAACGTAAATAAGACATGAGCCCTCCTACAAACAACTGGAGGTAAAGACGAACCGAAAATCGTTATTATTCGGAAATCGTAAATGACATTACAACACGGAACCCAGAACGTAAAGACACATAATAGGACAACACATCTTATGGTTTTTAGTTTGTGTGATTGCCTGGTCCTATTGTAAAGACGAACCGAGTATCGTTTTCATGCGGAAATCGTACCCCGTAGCGGACAACATAACACGGAACTAAGAGCGTAAATACGTATAATAAGACAAGATAAAAAACTGAAACTACATGTAGTTATAGTACTTGTTTACATTAATATTGGAACAAATTATTTGTACACACAACATTAGACCGCAAAACAATCGTTTAGAGAAGTACTTGTCAAGCAATAGAGGTTTTGATAATTAAAGTCAAACCCTAAATATTCGTAACACGTACTTGACAAACAGGTGGGAATGTATTGCTTTAAGCAACTAAAACCAATTAAAATAGTCTTAATTGTTCGTTTCTACCCTTGATCACTTCAACACTAAGTTTTACGTCTGTTTCAAACGTGTTTTTGTCCATGTAATTTAATGATGAGTTCATACAATACAAATAATACAGGAAACATGTTTGTTTGATACGATGAACAAAAATATTTACATAATATGTAGAAAGCAATACTTTTAACAACACTTCACACGTTCTATGTGCTGGTCGGGATTTCACTCACACGTGGAAAACAATTACATGACCGAACCATTGCACTAAAGTAAGAGGGAAAGTTTGGATGCATAAAACTAATTTAACACCTCCAAGTTAAATCAAGTCCCTGTACCAAACCAGGGGAGTGATTGGCCATGTATATATGTGTTATAGGTAACGATTTTGTCTTTGTTTCTACGATTTGTCTATTAGAATTTAGAACTGCACAGACAGAGTGATGTTTTTTATTTTTTTTTCCGTACACATCATCATAATATCAAGTCACACGATGGTTTGTCTTAAATAAACCTAAAGATAAATTCTTGCTGCAAAATGCTTATTTAGTTACAATCTTTACAAAATTACAAATGATATAAAGATACACATTTCAGATAAGTAAACGGAAGGGGCTATCAAAAATGGACAATCACTATTCGCAAGCAAAGACAAATGACATAGATACGACATGAACTCTACTAAAAGAATTCGCCCTTGGTCCGTTCGCCCTCGATTCCCACAAACGGACCCATTTTTAGGGTGAACGGACCCGGGGAGAACGTGTATTAGGGCGAACAGGTAATAGGGCGAACGGACCCGGAACCAAAAAAAACATGACATATTGGGTCAGGTGAGCTAAAAAGGGACATAGTGGGTTCTTCGTCTTTTCTAAAACAATTACTGTATGACATGTCTGGGTTAGGGTAGGTAGAAGACACTGTCGCTAAACTTTTATATCCTTGAATACATGGAATTAAGTTTATCAGTAAAAGAACATTACTAATAGACAATTGTAAAATAAATAATTTTATTAAATATAAATGCATAAATAATTACATATTAAAGAATGAGCACCATATTAACAAGAATAAACATTTCTCCAATTAAATATAAATATAATAAACATAATTTCACTTACACATGCCCCTTCAATTAAATAAGAATTAGGTTATTGCATACACCCTTTAATAATGCATGTGCATTTAACAAGCACCTGTCATATGAATGATAATTAACTGTCAACAAAGCTGTAGGTATTGTCAAATTTTATTACAATGGTGCTTTGACAATGTGAACTAAAATGAGTTGAAAAAAAAATTTTGGCCAAGCAGTCAGGACATAAGCAAATTACCCCTTTCAAGCAAACAATATCAAAAGTTATATTTAACAACCAGTTATTTTGTTAAGGTCAACATCTCAAATGTACGACGATCACAAAGTGATGGCAAAAACTCGCACTAAATAGTATACTTTAATGAAGTTACAGATTTTCATCTATTTCAATTAGATAAATTATGATTTATCTCCCTTGATCCAGTTATTCTATGAACCATCATTTATGTGCTAAGGGAGACAACTGTATTATCTTCATTATATAATTACATGAAGGATGGTATGATTTAGATATTGTTGGATGTTAAACACACTAACAACTTCAGCACTAATTTGTTGCAGTAAAAACTGAATAATATTTCTTATATTATACATTTTGTATTAAGTTCAAGATCAAATTTATAAATTATATATTACTGAGTGTCTGTAAAATGTCAAACTCACATACAACCAAATTTATCAGTAGATAGCATTATCATCAATATTAAATATATACCGATGAAAAAAATCAAGATGACTAAATATTTGAAAAAGAGCTGGAAGGACAACAAAACCATAGATTTAAGGGTTCAGATTATGGCGTTTAATGCCACTTTCAACAACTTTTTTGTAAGTCCGTCTACTCATGGTGCATATATATTACTCTAAATTCTGTTTATTTCTGGGTAGACTACCCAGAAATAAACAGAATTTAGAGTAATATATATGCACCATGCGTAGACGGACTTACACAAAAAATTTGAGCAAATCATTGTATCTCATTCTGTGTTAAAACAAATTCTCTCTAAATCATTTATGAATAATATGTAATTCAATAAAATATATATGCAACCTTGCGTAGATAGAAATGCAAAATTTTGAGCAAATCATTATACCTCATTCTGCATAAAACAATGCTCTATATATCATTCAAGAATAGTATTTAATTCAACTAATGATTAACACAAAATAAATAAAAAAATGTTAGCTATAGACCTGAAACAAGAAATTTATTTAAACAAAAAATCTTGTCTGCTGAAAATACAACCCATAGAGATAGTTGTTAGAAATAATTGAATGTTACATTAACTGACAAACTTTATCACATAATGTTGTACCCGTACATCTCACCATGAGCCGGATTGTAAATCCAACTATCAAACGATCACAGCCACGACATCCCCAAAACCAATAAGGAAATGTAGTATTGAGTTGCAAAAATTATCACTGAAATCTATTCAAATGTCCTTCATTTTTTTAACTCACAGAAAACAGGAAATAGACAGAATTAATTCTACATGAAATAAAACATATTGTATGATCAACATCTAAACACTTGACATGGCCGTACATCTCTGTAAATTGGTCTTGGAGGAACACCTGAAATATAAATAATACAATGGCTGACATAACATGATAAAAGTCAATTATTATGTCATTTTTATCAAAACTAAGGTTCTTCTCCCTCATGCAAATGTGGATGCAGGAAGTAGGTTAAATCAAGTTACAAAGAATTAAAAGAAAAAATGACCTCGAATCATGAAAAAAGAGCATCACATGAGAAATAATGGAACAAAATCAAATTGAACTTCATATTGATTCACTGGAAATTAATATTTTGTAGGTCATGGTTTTTGGGAAGGAAATCCTGTTGTATCCTCATATTCAAGTTGTAATAGACAGATTTTAACCCAATAATTGTGGGACAGTCAGCATGTGGCTCTTAGAGATGGACTTAATCAAGACAAGGGACAGTCAGCATGTGGCTCTTAGATATGGACTTAATCAAGACAAGGGACAGTCAGCATGTGGCTCTTAGAGATGGACTTAATCAAGACAAGGGACAGTCAGCATGTGGCTCTTAGAGATGGACTTAATCAAGACAAGGGACAATCAGCATGTGGCTCTTAGAGATGGACTTAATCAAGACAAGGGACAGTCAGCATGTGGCTCTTAGAGATGGACTTAATCAAGACAAGGGACAGTCAGCATGTGGCTCTTAGAGATGGACTTAATCAAGACAAGGGACAGTCAGCATGTGGCTCTTAGAGATGGACTTAATCAAGACAAGGGACAGTCAGCATGTGGCTCTTAGAGATGGACTTAATCAAGACAAGAGACAGTCAGCATGTGGCTCTTAGAGGTAGACTTAATCAAGACAAGGGACAGTCAGCATGTGGCTCTTTGAGATGGACTTAATCAAGACAAGGGACAGTCAGCATGTGGCTCTTAGAGATGGACTTAATCAAGACAAGGGACAGTCAGCATGTGGCTCTTAGAGATGGACTTAATCAAGACAAGGGACAGTCAGCATGTGGCTCTTAGAGATAGACTTAATCAAGACATGGGACAGTCAGCATGTGGCTCTTAGAGATGGACTTAATCAAGACAATTCAGGGATGATTCTGGTTAGAAAATAAAATAACTGAAAATCAATGAAAAATAGTTGAAACCATCTACATCCACTTTCAAACTGTCCATTTTTGACCTGTTCTGACTGTCCAGCAACTTTCTGCAATTTCTCTCCATAGGAAAATAGCTGAAATCAGTTACATAACTGACAAAAATCATCCCTGAGACATACTAAGTTAGTGTTCTTTTATTTAGTTACCTGTTTTGTTTAAACTCTTGTAATGATCTTCTATGTGTTGATACTTCACTAACTCTGTTAAATACTGAAGAAAAAGGAAATATTTATCATGTTTATATATACAGTTAACTCTCGTTATCTCGAATTCGATGGGACCATGGAAAAAATTCGAGTCAACCGTAGTTCGACTCAAGGGGAGCTACGAAGATACCGGAAGTGTGGTTTGTTTAATTACGAAAGGGAGACAACTCGAGTGGAATTTTGAAGAGCTAAAACCAGCATCGCATGTCCCTATTCTCGGAACGATTTTAAACATATTCGATGTTTTTTTCTCTCCGTTAAATGTTTTGAATCTTGTGAAACGACTGATAACTTCTAGATTTCTTTTTTTGTGTGAATGAATATGTTTATCCGTTTTGTTTATGTTTTTCACCTGTTGCATTGTCATTAAACTTCACCCATCATGACGTATTTTTCTTTGTGCAATACTGTTTATTTACAATAAATGGTGTGTTTTTATTATTCAATAAAGTGTAGAAGAAAACTATTCTTCTTTAATCAAAATTAATTTCCGACAAATAATTCAATAGATAAAACGCTTCCTTTGTGTACTTTTCATAATCATTGATGTATGCCGACCCAAGCGCACTTATTATGAATCGATAATTTTTGATTGTACACATCTAACCTGTGCCATAATACCAAGCCAATTCAAATATTATCACTAATTAATTTGACAGATTGTGAAATAAACATGTGAAATAGCCTAAGGTAAAAATGTCAAGTTCAATGACCGGATGTTTCACCTGTGATCCGATTTTAATCCTAATGTAATACACATGTTTTGACAGGTACATTTGACTTAACGAATGTAAATAATATGGCTTTCTACATCTCGGGACCAAAACTTTTATTCGAGACAACCGAAATTTCGACTCATCCGAATTCGACTCAACAGGAGTCAAATTATATATATTTATACACAACGAAGTTCGGGACTTCGATAAAAATTCGACTCAACCGGAAATTCGAGTCAACCGAATTCGAGACAATGAGAGTCAACTGTAATAACAAATTTTCTTGAGGTTATAGGGGCCGTCGTGGCCGTGATCGTATGGTAGTTGGATTTACAACTACCTATACAATCAGTGCATATCACCACTGATGTTGTGAGTTCGAATCTTGATCAGGGTGAGGTGTACAACATTATGTGATAAAGTTTGCCAGTGACTTGCGACAGGTTGGTGGTTTTCTCCGTGTCCTCCAGTTTCTTCCATCAATAAAACTGACATATTGTTGAAAGTGGCATTAAACACCATCAAAAAACCAAACTTTATACTTTTATATAAAGATATAATAAGATATTCTGTAATCGTTAGTCCTAATGAAGACTATACCATCTATAATGTCTAAAAATCTATAAGATAATTAAATTTTTCAACTTAGGAATGGTTAAAACTTAAAAAAAAGAAGGGTGAATTACTTCTGAAAATATTAAAGGGGTGGTATTTCCCTTTATCGCTATATTTTGTTTACTTTCCCTTTGATGTTTAAAACCAATATATTTCATATCACGTAAGCGCTGAGATGATTCCAATTATCGCTAATTGCTAAGCGTTGTCAAGGACGCATGTAGTAATATCGCCGTTTTCTAATATGCCGTTATAATGATGTCACATTACCAAATCCTTGATAAACATCCTATCATAGCGATAAAATAATTAAAGATGTTTTTTTAAAACTCGAGGACGTTTCTCAGTCATTTCTCATCTCAGGGGCTTCACACTTCGATGAGAGATGACTGAGAAATGTCATCTCATTTTAAAAAAACATCGTTAATCACTTAATCTCGCTGAACATGAAATTTGACCTGATAAGAGAGGTGCATTAAGTGGGATGCCTTATAAGAGGGGAGAATTTTGTCAAGACTAACTCAATTTCCTCCTTTTATGGGCATTTCGTTAATTTAAGTATAAACATTAATTTCATCTGTGTTACCTCTATTATATTTACATCACTGTCCTGTACACCAAGTTTATTGAGGAAGTTTGTTGTTGTCCTCCTCATACAGTCACTCTCACTAATCACAGTAGACTTATCACTATAAAATACATATTAAAATATTAAAAACAATTCTTTTTAAAAATATTGTAAAATTATGACAATTCCATTTTAATTTGCATATTGCAAAATTCTTACTTTTCATTGAACGAAACAACACAATTTTACAATTTTACACATCAATAATTCCATTCTGCTAAGGTATATTAATACACCCTTGTATCACATTTTGAATATTGGTTGGCTGGTTGTTTAGTTTTATGGTGCTTAATGCTACTTTCAACACTATTTCAGTTATATTGTGGTGGTCAGTTTTATTGTTTGAGGAAACAGGATAACCCAGAGAAAACCACTGACCTGTCGTAAGTCACTGACAAACTTTATCACATAATGTATTACACCTCGTCTTGATCGGGATTCAAACTCACATGATCAGTGGTGATAGGCACATATTGCATATGTAGTTGTAAATCCAACTACCAAACGATCACGGCCACTCACATTTTGAATATCAATTTTATAAAAACATATGAGAAAATAAATGTTTTGAAAGCAACAAAGCAAGATATTTCATTGAATCATATTATAAAAAAAGATCAAATCAATATGAACCATTGTAAATTCAGTGACAAAGTGGAATGTTGACATCAGAGACAAGTAAACAACCTGTACAGCCGACTAAAAACAATAATTCGCTGGCATTTTAAATATTTCATAAGATTCAAATTAGGATTAAATCATGTGTTTAAATTCAAGAACATTTGGCCTATTTCTAAATCAACTTTTCATACTTCAATTAAATAAATATAAATTCTTACCTTGTTAATGTACCAACAGATCCCAGGCAAAAAGAGTGGAAAAATATAAAAGCTTTACAGGAAAAATCACACAGCGATCTGAAAGATAATAAATCGATTTCCAGAAATAATTAAAACACGGAAGAAAAGTTCATTTGTAATTGTCTATGACTGTCATAAACATCCAAAATACTTTAAGAAGTTTTGCTGAACAAATGAAATATATATACAGTCAAACCTGTATATAGAGGATATACAGTCAAACCTGTATATAGAGGATATAGTCAAACCTGTATATAGAGGATATACAGTCAAACCTGTATATAGAGGATATACAGTCAAACCTGTATATAGAGGATATAGTCAAACCTGTATATAGAGGATATACAGTCAAACCTGTATATAGAGGATATACAGTCAAACCTGTATATAGAGGATACAGTCAAACCTGTATATAGAAGATACAGTCAAACTTGTATATAGAGGATATACAGTCAAACCTGTATATAGAGGATATACAGTCAAACCTGTATATAGAGGATATACAGTCAAACCTGTATATAGAGGATATAGTCAAACCTGTATATAGAGGATATACAGTCAAACCTGTATATAGAGGATATACAGTCAAACCTGTATATAGAGGATATAGTCAAACCTGTATATAGAGGATATACAGTCAAACCTGTATATAGAGGATATACAGTCAAACCTGTATATAGAGGATACAGTCAAACCTGTATATAGAAGATACAGTCAAACTTGTATATAGAGGATATACAGTCAAACCTGTATATAGAGGATATACAGTCAAACCTGTATATAGAGGATATACAGTCAAACCTGTATATAGAGGATATACAGTCAAACCTGTATATAGAGGATATACAGTCAAACCTGTATATAGAGGATATACAGTCAAACCTGTATATAGAGGATATACAGTCAAACCTGTATATAGAGGATATACAGTCAAACCTGTATATAGAGGATACAGTCAAACCTGTATATAGAAGATACAGTCAAACTTGTATATAGAGGATATACAGTCAAACCTGTATATAGAGGATATACAGTCAAACCTGTATATAGAGGATATAGTCAAACCTGTATATAGAGGATAATGTCAAACCTGTATATAGAGGATATACAGTCAAACCTGTATATAGAGGATATACAGTCAAACCTGTATATAGAGGATACAGTCAAACCTGTATATAGAGGATATACAGTCAAACCTGTATATAGAGGATACAGTCAAACCTGTATATAGAGGATATACAGTCAAACCTGTATATAGAAGATACAGTCAAACTTGTATATAGAGGATATACAGTCAAACCTGTATATAGAGGATACAGTCAAACCTGTATATAGAGGATATACAGTCAAACCTGTATATAGAGGATATACAGTCAAACCTGTATATAGAGGGCACTTAAAGGGAGCTTGAAAATGTGTCCTTTTTGAGCAGTTGTCCTTTCTACAATGCACTTTTCATTAATGGAAAAAAAATAAAATTAAACAGTTATTTGTTATGTAGAGGTGCCCTTTAAGACAGGTTTGACTGTATATCTGACAAACAGTTATTTGTTATGTAGAGGTGCCCTTTAAGACAGGTTTGACTGTATACCTGACAAACAGTTATTTGTTATGTAGAGGTGCCCTTTAAGACGGGTTTGACTGTATATCTGACAAACATAAAAAAAAGTATTCCTGGAATTGTATTTAGTATTGAAATCAGGCAGTTAAAACAAGATATGTGTACTTGCATGATAAAATTTATGATGAAAATTTGTTGGGGTAAAAATGAATGGGTAAAATTTCAATTATAATACAAGTAGCCTTTGTTATGTTCTTCTTCAAACTTTTATTTAGATATTGTAATAATTTTTTTTCAAACTTTTGTACCAATAGTTATTATTGTTAATCTTGCTTAATTTTTTTTTTTTTAACAAAATGGGTTTTATAGATTCCAATAGTCCATATAATACACATTGACTGTTAAGATAATGGGTTTGGGTTTATGGTGTTTAACGACACTTTCAACAATATTTCAGTTATATCGTGGCAGTTAAGTTTTATTGGTTGAGGAAATCAGAGTACCTGGAGAAAACCACTGACCTGCCGCAAGTCACTGACAAACTTTATCACATAATGTTGTATCGAGTACACCTCGCCATGAACGGGGTTCGAAATCGAAACTTTAGTGGTGATAGGCACTGATTGCACAGGTAGTTGTAACCATGACGGTCCCTATAAAGATTGTAATATTCTATTAAACAAACTTACACTTTAATGAAATTTATGTAACTTTCTTCTGTTTTAAAAGATTTCTTTCTGGACAAAATTGTTGTTATTAGACTTCCCTGAAATAAATGAAAATCATCAATAATAGT
Source organism: Bathymodiolus brooksi (assembly GCA_963680875.1). Taxonomy (NCBI): domain Eukaryota; kingdom Metazoa; phylum Mollusca; class Bivalvia; order Mytilida; family Modiolidae; genus Bathymodiolus; species Bathymodiolus brooksi. The sequence goes on along the minus strand of OY804581.1, from coordinate 89,310,121 downwards.
CGATTGCATATTTATTCTCTATTCACAAAAACATACATTTTTATAGAGAACTATTTAAAGAACATTGTAGCCAAATTTGCTTTCATTAAACAGTCATTAACTTTGATATGATTACTTCGGTGCCACTACAATACAATGGAATGAATACCACATAAGTATAGAATAATAGCAATTTTGAGGGTCGAGACAGACATTATCGCTAATATCTCAGCGAGAGATAAAGTCTGTCGAGGCCTTCTGAACTGACATTATTGTTTTATCGGTGACGTCATATTGTGCTTTAGTGATCCAGACTTTATCAGTGGCACACATCAAAGCGAAAATGTCAAATTTGCCGATAAACAGATTGACTGATATATTGATTCTTGCTTAACGTCCAGTGATAGTACAGCTATATTCAGGATGAGAATAAGTTCATCAATATCAATAACTGATACAGAAATGAGATAAGAATGAAAAAAACACCTATGACAGCCACTGGAAAAGTATGGAGTGTTGAGTAGGGACGAAACATTTAGTCTTCTGTAGCAGCCACAATACACATACTCTTTCACAAACATTTAGTCTTCTGTAGCAGCCACAATACACATACTCTTTCACAAACATTTAGTCTTCTGTAGCAGCCACAATACACGTACTCTTTCACAAACATTTAGTCTTCTGTAGCAGCCACAATACACATACTCTTTCACAAACATTTAGTCTTCTGTAGCAGCCACAATACACGTACTCTTTCACAAACATTTAGTCTTCTGTAGCAGCCACAATACATGTATTCTTTCACAATCTAAAGGTCTTTAATGTGCAGGGCATGTGGAACTCTCTAAATAAGCTACCCGCTATGGTCCACGGACAGGCTTTCCGCTCAGCAGTTCTGTGAGTCAAGCCATTGAACAGTTTTAACAATACCCAATGCATAAATAGACATAAAACTATCGTGTAAAACAGAATTACCTGGGGACCGTTGTGGTTGTGATTGTATGGCAGTTGGATTTAAAACTACCTATGCAATCAGTGCCTATCACCACTGATGTTGTGAGTTTGAATCCAGCTCAGGCGAGGTGTACTCAATACAACATTATGTGATCAAGTTTGTCAATGACTTGTGGCATGTTGGTGGTTTTATTCGGGTACTCCGGTTTCCTCCACCAATAAGACTGACCTCCAGGATATAACTGAAATATTGTTGAAAGTGGCATTAAACACCATACACCTAACCCTTGACTTACCTGGTACACTGGTGATTTAATTAATCTTCTTTCCACATCAAATAGTGTAATATAATTCTGAAAATAAAATTGATATAAAATTTAAGTTTCAAAACTAAATAAAATGTTCTACTTTACAATGTCGAAACCATATAATGTGCCTGTAACAAGCCAGGAGTGAGAGATAAGGTATTTGTGTACTACAGGTATCCATTTTGCCTTTTTCTACAATTTTTTAATTGGATTTTGGAACTGTGATATTTTATATACAATGTATTTGTTAGCTTCAGTACGAAGTACACTCATAAATCAAAGACATATTATCAAATCTATGGCAGATGACATCATACACCTTTCAAAGCGAAAGCCTATTTAAAACGCACTCAAATCTATAGCCAATACACCATAAATGGTTAAGATCTATGGCAAATATTATTTTTTTTAATGCTGGGTTGATCAACTCAAAATAACCTTATATACAGAACAACCCTGTTCAATAAAACAATACTTCCTCCCATATATATCCCATAGATTTTTATCTTAGTTACATATATGGTAAATGGAAAGACTCAGTGCAATTTTACTAGTATCTGGGTGCATATATGGGCCACTAATGTATCTTCTTGCACTGAAAAGCTTTAACCGAAAGCAATGTCTCCATAGAGAAAAAGAACATGCTTAAAAGTTAAAAAAAAAACCAATAATAATACACGCACATATGAAAAGAATCTATTTTTAAATACAGTTTTTACTTTGGCCGGTAATTTATTATAAATTTCTATCTCCTGATATTTACCTGTACAGATTTAGGTATCATTCTGTCTACAGATTTTTTTTCATGTCGACAAATCCCAATCAGTTTTAAATCTTCCAAATCTGTTACTGTTATTCCTTTAGACGACCAAAGAACATGTCCATTAGGGCACCTACAAATAATGGTCAAGAGCAAATAATTTTTGACCAGTCATACGACCATCTCAGAATTTTACATAATAGTCAGATTATTTATATTTTACATTGCACAGTCAAATTTCAATGTGCAGATGTTGAATGGACTGAAGATTTTACTCCAAAATATCTTGGTATACCTGCTATCAGAGTTAACGACTCATCAAAGTTCGCGAAAATGAGGTTTGACTGTATTTACTTATTCAAAGTGTACAGGTATTGAACATTTTATAATAATTTAATTTGATTTGAATATTTCAATCTGATTGGCTAATCCGCCTTGAGAAAATTTTGGTTATACTCGATAACCTGGGTTGGTATTGTGACGTCACCAACGTGTTCATCCGTCAACGACAAATTCAAATAGTCGCATGAAATAATCGTAATTAAAATCGAGGAATCATTAAATTTTGTTGTAAAAATTAAATTATAAGGAATATTTGAAATTGTTGAACAGGTTATACTTGCATAACCTGGTTTGTGTCAGTTTACGCTTTTCATAAACCGCTTCGCAGTTTATTAAGCGTAAACTGACCCAAACCAGGTTATATCGTATAACCTGTTCAACAATTTCAAATATTCCTTAAATAACATAATAATTATTATAATAACAACTTTTAACTGATTTACTTTCAGCAATGCTTCTGCTACAGTGAAACCTGAATAAACCAAAGCCTGAATAAACCAGACAGACTTTACAGTCCCATGTAAAAAATGTCTATGTAATTTGAACCTGCGTAAACCAAACACCTGTCTAAACTGAACAAATTCTTCAGTCCCGAAGGGGTTCAATTTAGACAGGTTTTTATTGTATATGATAATCCACTGGCAGGTTGAATGGTGAAGATACAATACAAAACTATAATGCTTAGATAATGGTATTTTAGAAAATTAATAAAAATAACTAATACATCACTTTTGTTTTTTGAACTTCATTCCACATTTGTGCCCAACGATGAAAAAATTGCAAGCAAATATAAAACAGTACCTAATCTGATGCACTGAGATAGAAAACACTATTAAATTGTTCCTGTCATGAGGCCACCTGGTCTTATAAGAAGGGCACTATTGTACATGTGATACACATTTTTCCGATTTCTGAAGGTGAATTAATTATTCAACACTTACCTGTGACATCCAGGTAAAAATAGCTTTAAAGCTGTGACAAGCTGTTTAATTTCTTCTTCATACACAGAAGTACCAATTACAACAACGGTACGTCCTATCAACAAGCTGTATATAACATTATGTATGTTACTGTAGATCTGTAGAACTTTTATTATTCCAAAACCTGTCAAACAAAAATATTCTTGTAACTTTATCAATAAAACTGAAATATTGTTGAAAGTGGCGTTGAAACTCCATAAATATATACTATCATTTATTTCTTTTGCAAGAATGGGTTTCTCACAGAAATATCACATCGAACGCAAAACCTGAGATGCGGTATTATATGAGAATTTCATTTTGAGCAAAACATATCAACAATAGTATGCTTATCAAGGATTTATCACCATGACATCAGTGATGTCAACATAACGTCATGTTAGAAATCAACGATAATACGCTTGTATCCTGCTTGTTTCTTGATAATAAATTTCATGGTGAGTAAATATCAAAGGGAAAATTTACAAATCATCGAAAAAGTAATTTGATTTTGTGGAGAGAAAAAAAACAAATTAAAATACTGACCACAGTTTTATTGGTGCATATGGTTGAGTTTCAGAAGCTCCACTGTATTATTTTTTTTTAGCAAAACATACTACTGGTATAAAATCACACAAAATCATGTAGTATATATAGAGAACAATGACAAATACAAAATCAACTTCAACCACATCGATGGTGTAATAGTTAGTGTGTTCGTCTCGAGTGCGGTAGATTGTGAGTTCGAGACCCGAGCGGGTCAAACCAAAAACTATAAAATTGGTATTTGTTGCTTCTCCGCTAAGCACGCATCATTAAGGAGAAAGAGCAGACTGGTTGGCTGGGAATCAGGATAATGTGTCTGAGTGGAGCGACATGTCTACCCGCAGACTGTTGTTTCAGTGAGCTAGCATTATAAAAATCCAACTAGGCATGTTGGTCTAGTACAAAGCGGACCTCATCATCATCTCATTGAAAATTAACTTGTTCTCGCCATGATATAGCTGAAAAATTGCTGAGTTGGTGTTAAACAACAATCACTCACTCACAATCTGCCTCAACCCAACAGATCAATGTTAACTAATCTAGATACCTGATGACAATAAATCATTGTGGGTATTAAATCTGAAGATGTCTGTTTTACTATTACATTGCTCAGATTCTACTTTGGAACTGAAATCAGAAGGAGAAAGTGTTTCTACATTATAGATATTTAACGGTAATTATAATCTTGAAACAAATCATACAAAAAAATATTCTGTCAATTTTGACAAATCTAACGTAGTACATTTGAAATGCAGTCCTCACGATGAGCACCGGTTCTTATAAACAATAAATCATGCAGGTAAAAAGGTGGCATTGTTTTTTCGGGGGAGGGTGATTAGCTTGCCGTTTGTATAAGAAAAGGTGGTGTAACCCTTGGGTCACAGGGATATTTTACCTTCCACTGTACAAGACACTCACTTAAACCTGTTCCATTATAATAGGTTTGGTTTATGGTGTTTAATACCATTTTCAATAATATGTCAGTTAAATCGTGGCGGTCAGCTTTATTGATTGAGGAGATCAGAATACCTGGAGAAAACTGCTGACCTGTCGCAAGTGACTGACAAACTTTATCACATAATGTTGTATCGAGTACACCTCGCCTGAGTGAGAATCGAACTCACAATTTTAGTAGTGATAGGCACTCATTGAAGAGGTAGTTGTAAATCCAACTACCATACTATCACGACCACGACGGCCCAAATATACAAGGAAATGATTTATCCAAGTTTGAGATCATGATGTTACACTGTACAGTACATATTCTAAATTACCAGTTAAAATATTTTTTGTAAACTAGATCAAACAAACACACATTTGCATTAAACTGACTTTTCTTCCTACAAACAATCTTTTTATTCAATTAAAACAATAAATTATTCAGACTTACTCTAATCTGTTGTAATTCATGTTTTGCTTTACACTATCATCTGAATGAGAAAAAAAAATTGCATTTCAAGATAACATATCACAAGTTTGGAGTTTAGTTTATGGTGTTTAACGCCGCTTTCAACAATATTTCAGTTATATTGTAGTGGTCAATTTTATTGGTGGAGGAAACACGAGAATCCGGAGAAAACCATCTACCTGTCGCAAGTCACTGACAAACTTTATCACAAAATGTTGTATCGAGTACACCTTGCCATGAACGGCATTCGAACTCACAACTTTAGTGGTGATAGACACTGATTACACAGGTAGTTGTAAATCCAACTACCATACGATCACGACCCTGATGGCCCCTAAAGTATCAGTAATTCAATTCAGAGAAGAACCTATTTCTAGAAATAAAAGCATCAAATGAAATGTAATACAGTAAATCCTGTCTATATCCTGAATAAACTGGAATCCTGTCTATACCCTGAATAAACTGGAATCCTGTCTATACCCTGAATAAACTGGAATCCTGTCTATACCCTGAATAAACTGGAATCCTGTCTATTCCCTGAATAAACTGGAATCCTGTATGAACCAAACTTTAAATAAAGTCTCAATGTAGGAAATCTTTGTTAATTTTACCTGTTTAAGCCAAATACCTGTTTTCCCATACACATTAACTGTCCTCACTGTATATTTTACTTACTATTAAACAATTAACACTACAGACATGATAAAATGTCAATATGACATGTTGTATACTATATGGAAAATATGATAGAAATTATATGTATATATAATAAATAAGGCTAAGCGAATGGTGCTGCAGTGTATCAATGGTGTGGGTTCAAATCCTGTCGAGGGAAGAACAAAAATTTGACAGCTCTAAAATCTAATTCTAACACTGTTTGGTTTAATTTTCAGACGTATATAATAAATATGATATATATTATTTTGTTCATGAGTGTTTTTGTTGTTGATAACACTTACATCATCAGTGCAAATAGGTTATCAAAAATAGGTAAAGTTGTTTACAAGTTTTAATTTTGACCTTGAGTTTTGATATGTTCTAGATATTTCTGCATATTGTTTGTAAACATGTTTACTTATGAATATTCTAGAACTTTATGAATATAGTATATGTATATAAGGAAGAGCAAATTCTAGAGAAGCTAGTCTGAAATTTAGAATTTACATAATAGCTGGAATTTATAGCATTGTATTTGGATATATCTATTTAGTGAAGTTACGTGACTTGAACATTGAACTATTAACAATTTCAACGGACAATATTTGAAAGCTTTGTGGATTAGAACTGAAGGATATTTTAATTAAACAGGAATTCAATTTCATAAGAAAGGATCAAACTATTATACCGGACAGGAAAAGAACATTAATTCAAAGGACATTTAATTGTGAAAAATTCAGGCCAGTCTAAACTTTATATTAATTTAATTTCTGTAATTATATATTATTATTAAGTAATTTTTGTTATTATATTAAAGTATAGAAATTTAATTGATTGTTGGTTGTATCTTTCTGTTACTAGAATATTCTAGAAAAAACTTTACGTAACAAGACAATTTATTTTACTATAATAAAACACGATAGTAATTCATTGTCTTTTTTCATATTAAAAATTCTATGCTGGGGTAGGAAGAAAGATAAAAACCGAAAAAAAAACCAAAACCTTTTATCTTTCCTGTCTATTTTGAAATGCAACATTAATAAAGAACCATGAAATGCAACGTTAATAAAGAACCATGAAATGCAACATTAATAAAGAACCATGAAATGCAACGTTAATAAAGAACCATGAAATGCAACATTAATAAAGAACCATGAAATGCAACGTTAATAAAGAACCATGAAATGCAACGTTAATAAAGAACCATGAAATGCAACATTAATAAAGAACCATGAAATGCAACGTTAATAAAGAACCATGAAATGCAATGTTAATAAAGAACCATGAAATGCAACGTTAATAAAGAACCATGAAATGCAACATTAATAAAGAACCATGAAATTCAACATTAATAAAGAACCATGAAATGCAACATTAATAAAGAACCATGAAATGCAACATTAATAAAGAACCATGAAATGCAACATTAATAAAGAACCATGAAATGCAACATTAATAAAGAACCATGAAATGCAACGTTAATAAAGAACCATGAAATGCAACGTTAATAAAGAACCATGAAATGCAATGTTAATAAAGAACCATGAAATGCAACATTAATAAAGAACCATGAAATGCAACGTTAATAAAGAACCATGAAATGCAACATTAATAAAGAACCATGAAAAGCAACGTTAATAAAGAACCATGAAATGCAACATTAATAAAGAACCATGAAATGCAACGTTAATAAAGAACCATGAAATGCAACGTTAATAAAGAACCATGAAATGCAACGTTAATAAAGAACCATGAAATGCAACGCTAATAAAGAACCATGAAATGCAACATTAATAAAGAACCATGAAATGCAACATTAATAAAGAACCATGAAATGCAACATTAATAAAGAACCATGAAATGCAACATTAATAAAGAACCATGAAATGCAACTTTAATAAAGAACCACCACTCATAATATGAAAATAATAAAAAAAAAAAATTCTTCCCTACCATGGACTTTAAAATGGAACAGCCTTAGAGATAATTAATTTTAAACCAAGAAAGTTACAAGAGTAAGAATACAAATAGAATCTAATTAATTAACCTTTCATTCAGCATCCAATGATTGTTAACAAAATATATAAATACCTGATTTTAAATTCTGTGAGTGTTTATGTTGACACTCATCTAATGATGATACCCCTGAACTACTATCTACTTCCCCTAGTGGACAATTCTGGCATTTAAGAAGCCCTTCAGTTACCATATCACCAAAGTTTTCTATTTCTCCAGAACTGAACAACTTTTCTCCATGGTCTTTTGAGGATGGAGACAACTCTGTCTCTGTTAAACTGTAGTCATCTCTGTTATGTATCTGCGTAGAAGTATTTTCATCAATATGACAAGACTCTTCGTTGACAATAGTTTTTGATCTATCTCTTTCACAACTACTTTCAGAATCAATTTCGGTCACATTACCGATGTTGTCACTACTGCTCGTAGAATATGAATCTACGTTTGTAGATGTAACTTCATTTGAAACTTGTAAATTTGCATTTTTGTAAGTTTTTTCATTGCTACTACTCAAATCTGAAGAACTTTCTGCATATTTATTTAAAGATTCATCCATGTTTTTATATAAATCTTCATTTATGCTTTCATTTTCTTGTTTTTCTGACAAATCACTGGCTAGTAACGTTTTTTCAAGGTTACTCGTTAAGGCACTAGTGTCCTCTGGTAGGGATAAAGGACTGCTGTCAAGTATAAAACCATTCATTGGTGGAGTAACGCATTGACCGAAACGGTCAAATGATCCAATTAGTTGAAATGATTCTCGACTGCTTGTTCTTCTGCAATGATAAAAAAAATACATGTTTAAAAGACATATCCCAGTACACCATTTAACCCAGACACATTTTTGTTTCTGGATTTCCCAACGTCGTATGTCGTCGTCTTTTCATGTTCATTGATTTGAAGTGCGAGGTGATTGTTCGCTTGGTTGACATTGGTAAAATGTTTGACCATCAGTTTCACCCTTTGAACTTTCTTTTCCTAATCCATGTGAAGTATGGTAGTTGAATTTACAACTACCTATATACCTATATGCAATCACTGCCTATCACCACTGATGTTGTGAGTTCAAATCTCGATCAGGGCGAGGTGTACAACATTATGTGATAAAGTTTGTCAGTGACTTACGACAGGTCGGTGGTTTTCTCTGGTTTCCTCCACCAATAAAACTGACCACCACGATATAATTGAAATTTTGTTGAAAGTCGCATTATACACCATCAAACAATGAACAAACAAACCATACGATAATAGTGCAATGCCATTTAAATCCAACTATTTTAAGGTTTTAAAACATGAATAATGCATGATGGGAATTTTTTCATGACAATCAAAAATAAATGGCATAGACAATGTTATTGAAAGTTCAAATAAATCAATATCTGAAATTTATAACTTAAGACAATATGTAACAAACTGTTCTACATCATGTGGGCAAAAGACAATATGTAAAACTGTTCTACATCATGTGGGCAGAAGACAATATGTAACAAACTGTTCTACATCATGTGGGCAGAAGACAATATGTAACAAACTGTTCTACATCATGTGGGCAGAAGACAATATGTAACAAACTGTTCTACATCATGTGGGCAGAAGACAATATGTAACAAACTGTTCTACATCATGTGGGCAGAAGACAATATGTAACAAACTGTTCTACATCATGTGGGCAGAAGACAATATGTAACAAACTGTTCTACATCATGTGGGCAGAAGACAATATGTAACAAACTGTTCTACATCATGTGGGCAGAAGACAATACGTAACAAACTGTTCTACATCGTGTGGGCAATCCAAATCAAAGCCATTTTTTAAACATACATATACAATACTTGTGCACTGTCGAAGCATATGGGTAATATGTATATGAGGCTTAGAAACGCGGGAAAAGGCGAGGCCTCGCCTTTTCCCGCCGAATACACATATTTACCTATATGCTTCGACAGTGCACATGTATTGTATTTATCCTGCAATTTTAAATTGTAAATAAACGTTTACTGGACGATGATAAAAGTATTTGAAATAATTTTATGTATGTATTTGAAAACAATATCCCCCGATGTGCCCCGTTTTACATTTGTATGTTCTATTTATAACTGACCAATATCAAAAAATATATTAGGCAGGCTATATTGGTCGGTAAATGCTGTCATTGCAGGATAAAATTAATTTCTGATGATGAGTGAGTGATTGATTGTTGTTTAATGCTAAAAGAGCAATTTCATGTATATATCATAGGGAGAACAAGTTACATTTGATGAGAAGATGATAATAATGTCCATTTTGTAAAAGACCAACATGCTGATAAAGTTTGTCAGTGACTTCCGACAGGTCAGTGGTTTTCTCCGTGTACTCTAGTTTCCTCCACTTATAAAACTGACCGTCACGATATAACAAAAATATTGTTAAAAGTGGCGATAAACACCATAAAGCAACAAAACCAACCAACTATATATTAGAAATACTATAAATTTACAATAATCTCCAGGCATTACTTACTGCATACACACTCCAAGCATACTAGTAGCAGACAACATAGAGTCTGAATCTTCATCCTCATTAAATGATTGGAAAGAAGAACTGGGAACTGATTTAAAACTAGACAATGTGTCATTCTGTAAAGTAAATAGTTGTACATTTTTATAAACTGCAGTGAAATAACATTCCAAACACTTATTACAATATTGCCATGTTTTATTTGTGTAACAAATTTGAAGTTATAAAAAGTTTTATTGTCACATTCAATGGTAAAAGTTATTTGTAATTTATTCTTGTTCTGCTTTTCTATTTCTAAAGCTAAATACATGTACAATTCAATGATGGGTCTTAAACTCACTGTACAAATTATATTGTAATCATATGCCATGATTCGATATTTTCTTACACTCACTACAAGAAATAAGATAATATTATTATTGCAGACATGGTCATCACTGTAGCATGAATATTCTAAATAAATATCACTTTTTGATATATTAGTTGGATTCTTACTTTTGATCTTTTTGGACTATAACAGGATGTTTATACACAAATCTGTGAAGTCTTTGTTTATCTTAAAATGTATACCAGTTGGTTTGGTTTATGGTGTTTAATGCCACATTCGACAATATTTCAGTTATATCATGGCGGTCAGGTTTATTGGTGGAGGAAACTGGAGTACCCAGAGAAAACCGCTGACCTGTCGCAAGTCACTGACAAACTTTATCACAAAATGTTGTATCGAGTACATCTTGCTAAGAACAGGATTCAAACTCACAACATTAGTGGTGATAGGCACTGATTGCATGGGCAGTTGTAAATCCAACTACCATATGATCACGACCACAACAGCCCCTATAGTTGGTATTCACGCTGATGTGTATTTATACCCATACATCTTGTAATATAATAAATTTAATGCACTCATGAACTGCTGAAATTATAGTTATATTCCAGCTATTATATATAATACCTACAGATGACCAACTTCTGTTTAGTAAGTTCCATGTGTCTATATTAGATCTGGTTCCCGGTACTCTCATAAAACAACAGGAACTTATAGAGATTCTGTAAAGTAAAGTATTAGTCAAGTGTATCACAAGTATTAGATATAATATTTAAATTAAGGGGAGACCACTAGCTGGTTTAATCTAGTTACATTTCTGACAAGAGTTTGTTATCCTCATCTGTTGTTCTTTTCTTATTTGTTTGTTTGTTTGTTTGTTTGTTTGTTTGTTTGTTTGATGGTGTTTAATGCCACTTTCAACAATATTTCCGTTATATCATGGCGGTCAGTTTTATTGGTGGAGGAAACAGGAGGACTCAAGAGAAAACCATCGACTTGTGTATTAAAGTTAAAGTGATACTATCAAATGGTTTCATTCCAACATATTTCTTTTTCTGTCCTAAGATAGACCTGAGATTTCCATCTACACCTGTCTTTATTTTTTTCTGTTTTTGAAAAATACCATTCAATGATTTCTATCTACCATATTTCTGTGTCTGTCCCAAGAAAGAGAGATGATTTCCATTTTCTATCATCATTTTCTGTAGGTCATGTCGTGGCTGGAAATTTGCCTTAGTGAACAACCTTTCTTTTTACCCCATCCCCTCACAAATAAAGTGACATAGTTATTGTGAAAGAATACAATCTTAATAAAAAATTAAAAAAAATTTAAACAAGATTTGACTGGACAGCAATTAAACATGTGCTATAAACAGAATATATAGTGCTTATCATTAATCTACATCCTATCAATAATTGTATTAATCTACATACTTATCAATATTTGTCATAAAGTTGGCTGCTAAAAGCTTGTTTCCAAAGGTAACCAAACCTGAGGGTGGATCTAAAGAAAACAAAATCATCTATCAAGATATTTTCAAAATTGAAACATTGCATCCATATATAGGACACAGATGTCCCTGTTTCCAGCTAAAGTAAACAGGGGCATAACTCTAGAACGGAAAAAGTGGTAAGATCAGGGGCATAACTCTAGAATGGAAAAAGGTGGTAAAGTGTGAAATCAGACTTGGCCTTCAATCTATGGTCCTTGACCTTACATATGAATTTCAAGTGATTTACTTAAAGGGAACATATGTTACTGAGCAGAAACCAAATGTGGGAAGGATGGACGGATGGCCGTACAACACGGGCTAAACTAATGTCCTCAATGTCTAGTGGCATACTAATTTTCACATTCTATGAAAATTAGTCTATAGGATATCTGTAAATAGTTAAACATGTGACTTCGATAATAATTTTTTTTTTTTTTTTAAACATAAATAATTTTATTGCACTAAATTTTGCTGTAAATAATTTACTAGGTATGCAGCTTTTACCTAGTATTTTAAATATTAATTTGTTTATTATATTTGACAAGAAAGGATATTTATGTTTATTAATTAACCTTGATTTATTAGCCTTAATATTGTCAAATCTATCAATACAATATAAAAACTTTCATTGGGCCAATACGACAAAAACCAGTCTATACGGATATTTTCCGTATTTGGCTCGATTCCGGTCCGTCCAATAAGAGCTAGATCGGAATCCGCTAGACGTTTTGACAATCGCAAGGAAAAGTTCAGAGAGATGTCAGTTGTCTGCTGAAGTTTAAAATGGAGAGACGCAGACCAAACAGAGAGTTGAAAAACTCTGAAGATGTGCAGGATGCACTTATTGAAGATTATTTTAAATACGACGATCTGTCAAGAATGGAAGCAGATGATATATTAATGAATATATCTGAAATTGAAAGCCCAAATTACAAGAACGTTGAACTTGATCTGCTGAACTTACCCAGAGATTTGTCAACAAACCTGAACGAGGATTCCGACAATCAGAAAAAAAATGTCGTACCAAACAAAAGGTTTCGTATGGTAACAGATGAAGAAACTGGTGTGTTTTTTAGAGGAAAATTTAAATAAAAACACGAAGACAAGGACAAAAAGTGAGATGAAAGTGATCAACAGACTTTTTCAATTCTATTGGTGAGGAAAGAGCACCGGGACAGATACCCCCAAAGACCATGACAGTATTATGGCTAGATTCTTCCTGGGTGTACTCAAAAAGGATGGTACTGAATATGAACCAGATTCTCTGGGTTCCATGTACAACAGCCTTGACAGACACTTGAGTGACATGAAATCTCTAATCAGGTATGTACTGACATTTTTGTCATTCAAAATAGTAAACATTCATCATAAATTTGCCTGATATTTATAGGATAATTAATTAGGCATTGTGAATATTGAAAATAATATCATGAGTGCCGAACAACACAGTGTATTTCAGAACTTTATAATTAGGGCCCCGCCAAGTTTTGGCGGATACCTGCCCTATAGTAATCACTCTGTCCGTCCATACTTTCTGTCGTACATAACTCATGATCCTATGATCTTTCAAAAAAATGTTTACAGATACATTGTAATTCATCAATCAATCATATATCATTTTACTTGTATTATCTTGAAACAGTTTATACTACATTGATAGTACCAGTTGCAACATGTAAAAATGAAAAAGTAATTAACAAATATGAATATAGATAGTAATTTTATTTTTTATATTTCATTTTCAGACAACCCAGAAGCTTTAATTAATGCAGTCTTTCTAAACAATGGTGCATACTTTGGGTTAAGAGGAAGACAAGACAATGTAAATATGACATCAGGTGATATACAGTTGAAAAGTACTTCTGGAGGACAAACATGACAATCCATTGGCCCTATTTTTGTGGGGCAACTGTTTCGGGTGGTGTAATTAACATTAATGTATACTCTGAAGATAGAAAGAGCACAATTAACTGTAGTCAGTAACTGTAACATGAACTCTTAAGTCATTGCTAACAATATTTGACTCTTAATATTTCTAATTCAGATATTCTACAGTTTGTTTGGTTCAGTAATGTTGTTTTATTGTTTTTCTTGAATTTGCTTTGAATGAGTCATGCAATGCCTAAAAAACTTGTCATTTGATGGAAATCACATGTTTTCATATTGGCCTATATAGTTAACATCATATTGGACTGGTTAATTAATAAAGGTATCATTACGTGATGTTTTTCATATTGGCCTAGTTATAGATCCTCGGTCTGCTGTATTGGCCTTCGGCTGCACCTCAGGCCAATACAGCAGGCCTCGGACCTATAACTAGGCCAATATGAAAAACATCACGTAATAATACTATAATATAAAATGGATACAAAAGAAAACACCCATATTTTTGTACTTTAAATACATATACATAAAAGTATAACTAATCAATACAGGTGTAAATACTTACCTAACAAAGATAAATCTTTCTTTTCCATCTGAAGGACTGAAATATCTTGTTGAAAATACTGTAAACAAATATTAGGATTTGCTATAACAGAAATTTGTACAAAATGAACCAAATCAAGATTAATTTTAACATTTTTGATCACATTTGTGGCATCTCTTTGCAAAATTGAAATGATTTAGAATGTGATGAACATTAAAATGATGTGTGAATGCTTGCCCATGCCATAATATTAGGTGTTGACCTCCATTTGGGGGGAAGTCATGGGCCGTGATCGTATGGTAGTTGGATTAACAACTACATATGCAATCAGTGCCTTTCGCCACTGATGTTGCGAGTTCGAATCTCGATCAAGGCGAGGTGCACAACATTATGTGATAAAGTTTGTCAGTGACTTGCAACAGGTCAGTGGTTTTCTCCGGGTCCTCCTGTTTCCTCCATCAATAAAACGGACTGCCACGATATAACTGAAATATTGTTGTAAGTGGCATTAAACACCATCAAACAAACAAACAGATCTCCATTTGTATTTGTTATCTATAACATAATTGATTTGAATTTGAATAAAGCATTGCTTACCTCTAATTTAACAATTATTTTAAGTTGCATCATAGAAACCAAGTTTAGTTGTAGATTGATTGAATGTTGTTTGCTTAAAATCCAGTGACATTAGAGATAGAAGTTGGAATGGCGGCAAGTCATAATGTATATGTTAAACTTTCTAACATAATGTCCACGTCAATCACACCTTGCATTTAATTGGATATGACATTTTTCTTCATTTTTCATTGATGAAAGGACAAAAAATACATTAAACCATTTGAGCGAGTGAGTGATTGTTGCTTAACGCCAACTAAGCAATTTTTCCAGCTATATGCTGGCGAGAACAAGTTAATTTTCAAAAAGATGATGATGAGGTGTCGCCCCACTCAGAAACATTGTCCTGATTCCGAGCCATATTCTCCTTAATTCTGCATGCTTAGTGGAGAAGCAACAAATACCAATTTTAAAGTCTTTGGTTTGACCCGATTGGGACTCGAATCCACGATCTACCGCACTTGAGGCGAGCACGCTAACCATTACACCACCTACTCGATTTACAGCATCCACCATATTCATATAATATCAAAAAAACATTACACTACTTAAAATATTGTGGTTGCTGAAGTCGAAAGGTAAAAAAAAAATTCACTCCAATGATATAACTAACCTGATATACATGTCTAAGCTTTTGTAGTCCCTCTTTGGCACCCCAGGAACATAATTCATGCAGGCCTCTCAAATGTAAGTCAAATTTTCTTCCTTTTGAAATTTCAATCAATTTTGGCTACAAAATGTAAGGTTATAATCATACAGAAAATTTTAATATATCACAGACTAGGAATCTTACTTAATTATCTTCATTTTTACCAGTAATCATATATTAAACAATTAAGAATGAACTGCATTGCATTTGAATATTTGCTGACATCAATCAGTGATTTGATTTGTTGCATTTTAAATTTTGTTGGTAATACTTTAGAGAAATCTGTAACATTAAATTTTTGATTGATTGATTAGTGTTTAATACCAATCTTAGCCGTATTTCAGCTGAATCGTGGTATGAACAAATTATAAGAAATGGCTTCAATAGAAGATACAACCCACCTTATAATGCTGTGAGTCAAAGAATAACAGGTTGTCTGTCTCTGTGGTATTCCCTAATGATCCAACTGAAATCAAAATATTGTACATATTAAAGATACAATCCCACCAGCCACAACAAAACCAAACACTCATGTGACTCATCCCAAATCACAGTATAAAGAGAGCACATGACAAAGACCATAAATTTATTTTTGTACCGTAATTTAGTTTTTTATTTGGAATTAAATCTATTAGAATTCATCCATAGAATAACGAGTCTAAGTTAAATAGATTTTTACATTTTTAGCTAATATGTAGTTAGATGGATTACATTCCAGTCAAATTATCAACATCAGTATTTTCTTACACTGTAGACTATCAGGACTTTCAATACTTTCCCAGTCTTGAAGACTTGTAGAATCAGATTTGGGTACTGCTTTATTTACTTGTGCTCTTTCTTCTATTTTAGAGAATCTCTGTTCCAGTCGTTTGTCATTCTGAAATAAAAAAAAAAATTCTTGAAATTTGATTTTCACATTATCTGTAAGTTTGGTTAACTTTTTGGGGGGTCAAAATTCAATATTTTTGAGATTTCTAAAGTTAGAAATATGGATTTTTCTTGTACAAACTTTTCTAAAAAAGAAGTGTTCTGTTCTGAAGTTATAAATCCACACAATGTACAATTTAAAAGTGTAACGAATCTCTATTTTGTTTTTCATATACAGTAGTCCCCTTCTTATAAGACCACCCCACAGAGATAGTAGAATACTACTAGTCCCCTTCTTATAAGACCACCCCACACAGATAGTAGAATACTACTAAATTATACCTATCAAGAGAGGTCACGTTTCTTATAAAGCCACCTTTTCATTACTGAAGTGATGGCCTTATAAGAGGGGGCTGCTCTAAATTATATTTTTCCCATGTTTGTTTTTGTTTTCTCTTTGTACTCCAGTTTAAAATGACATAGAATACCATGTTCTTTAGAATACAGTACAAATAAATCTGCCTTATAGGGCACTTCTGTATAATAATTCACTTTCTATAAAGGATAGCCTCATTTTCCCCATTAATGATTACTAGTAGTGTATATAATAGTTTTAACCTGTATATAAAAGGTAACTGCTCATTAAGGGCACATTTTCAGGTTCCCTGCAGTGACATTTATATATAAGTTTGACTGTATACCTATTTCCTGTCTTACTAGGGGCTGTCGTGACCGTGATCGTATGGTAGTTGGATTTACAACTACCTATGCAATCAGCACCTATGATGTTGTAAGTTCAAATCCCTATAAGGGCTAGGTGCACAACATTATGTGACAACGTCTGTCAGTGACTTGCGACAGGTTGATGGTTTTCTCCGGATCCTCCGCCAGTAAAACTGACTGCCACGATATAACTGAAATATTGTTGAAAGTGGTATTAAACACCATAAAACCAAACCAAAACCTGACTTACTAGTGTAGGATTAAGATGACCCAGTATTCCATGTACTTCAGATATCTGTGATTCTAAGGTTTTTAGACTCTGTAACAGGTTATTATCAAGATCTGTCTGACCAGCTTGAATTGTTGATCTGTATCTGTTAACCATTTGATCTGAAAGAAAACAGTAGTCAGTTCTGATTAAATTAAAAAAAAATAATTGTTGTAGTATAAATGCTGTACATCTATAAATCTGTGATTGGGGAAATTACATATAGTTTGATTGATTGATTGATTGGTGTTTAACGTCCAGCGAGCAATTTTTCAGCTATATTCAGGACGATTATAGTCAAACCTGCTGTAGTGACCACCTCTATTAAGCAATAACTTGCACTGTGTGACTGTAATTTTAATTTCCCTTGACAGAGCATTTTTCATATTAATTAAACCTGTATTTAGCAACCACCTGTCTAATACGACCCTATTTTAATGTCCCAATTGGAAAGCCACATAAGACAGGCTTGACTGCATAGAGCATATGTATAGTTAAATGGTTCAAGAAAATTTGGAACAACTCAAACCTCAACCACACTGTGTCAATGTGCTTCTGTATAAGGAATGACAAATCCTTAGACCTAGATCATTAATCTTTCTGTGTTCTTAACACATCTAAGAATTTCAGCAGTCAGTTTGTTATTAATGGCCAAGCTTTCTTCCCCTGATAAATCTGGTAGTCTAAATATAGTTAAAAGTGACGGTGAATACCAACCAATAACCATAACCTTCTATGACATTAAAATGAACATAAAACCTTCCTCATACATATAGATATTCTACAGTCTACAGTAGCAGGATGTCAATAAATATTTATCACCACTAATGTCTTCAAATTTCGCTCGATACAACATTATGTGATAAAGTTTGTCAGTGACTTGCGACAGGTCAGCAGTTTTCTCCAGGTACTCTGATCTCCTCAATCAATAAAACTGACCGCCACGATTTAACTGACATATTATTGAAAATGGTATTAAACACCATAAACCAAACCTATTATAATGGAACAGGTTTAAGTGAGTGTCTTGTACAGTGGAAGGTAAAATATCCCTGTGACCCAAGGGTTACACCACTTCTTCTTATATAAATGGCAAGCTAATCACCCTCCCTCCGAAAAAACAATGCCACCTTTTTACCTGCATGATTTATTGTTAAATTAAAATGAACATAAAACCTTCCTCATACATATAGATATTCTACAGAGAGTCTACAGTAGCAGGATGTCAATAAATATTTATCACCACTAATGTCTTCAAATTTCGCTCGATACAACATTATGTGATAAAGTTTGTCAGTGACTTGCGACAGGTCAGCAGTTTTCTCCAGGTACTCTGATCTCCTCAATCAATAAAACTGACCGCCACGATTTAACTGACATATTATTGAAAATGGTATTAAACACCATAAACCAAACCTATTATAATGGAACAGGTTTAAGTGAGTGTCTTGTACAGTGGAAGGTAAAATATCCCTGTGACCCAAGGGTTACACCACTTCTTCTTATATAAATGGCAAGCTAATCACCCTCCCCCGAAAAAACAATGTCACCTTTTTACCTGCATGATTTATTGTTAAATTAAAATGAACATAAAACCTTCCTCATACATATAGATATTCTACAGAGAGTCTACAGTAGCAGGATGTCAATAAATATTTATCACCACTAATGTCTTCAAATTTCGCTCGATACAACATTATGTGATAAAGTTTGTCAGTGACTTGCGACAGGTCAATGTTTCCCCCGGGTATTCCGGTTTCCTCCACCAATAAAACAGGGATACGGATTAATGTAAGTATAACCACTTGTTCCCGAATCCTATTGATTAACTTAAATGTCTATATAATTTATATGTGTATTATCATAATGTGTAATATTGAATTAATTAATAAAATATGTTTATACTAATAAAACTGACCGCCAGGCTATAACTGAAAAATTGTTGAAAGTGGCAATAAACACCATAACTCTCACCCTCAATCAATATTTATTGTAAATCACTGAAGTTTACCTTTTGTATACTGTAAATCAATGATACACTTATCTAAATCATTTTTAAACACCAGTTTGTTTCCATATTTGAGGTACCTAGCTATCTGGAATAGAAAATAAAACATCTTAATACATCCAAAGGCTATTGCAGGAAAAAATGATATGGCACTTTATATTGATAATACAAGGTTGTAAGGTTTGCAACAACTTATGACAATACACTCTACAGTCACACCTGTCTTATGTGACCTTCCAAGGGAACAGTGAAATATGGTCACATAAGACAGATGGTTTCTAAATACAGGTTTAATTGATATGAAATGCACTTTGAGGGAAAATAAAGATAAGGTCACATAATACAAGTTGACTAAAGCAGGTTTGACTGTAACTTAATAGAAGTGTTCACTAAAGCAGGTTTGACTGTAACTTAATAGAGGTGGTCACTAAAGCAGGTTTGACTGTAACTTAATAGAGGTGGTCACTAAAGCAGGTTTGACTGTAACTTAATAGAGGTGGTCACTAAAGCAGGTTTGACTGTAACTTAATAGAGGTGGTCACTAAAGCAGGTTTGACTGTAACTTAATAGAAGTGGTCACTAAAGCAGGTTTGACTGTAACTTAATAGAGGTGGTCACTAAAGCAGGTTTGACTGTAACTTAATAGAGGTGGTCACTAAAGCAGGTTTGACTGTAACTTAATAGAGGTGGTCACTAAAGCAGGTTTGACTGTAACTTAATAGAAGTGGTCACTAAAGCAGGTTTGACTGTAACTTAATAGAGGTGGTCACTAAAGCAGGTTTGACTGTAACTTAATAGAGGTGGTCACTAAAGCAGGTTTGACTGTAACTTAATAGAGGTGGTCACTAAAGCAGGTTTGACTGTAACTTAATAGAGGTGGTCACTAAAGCAGGTTTGACTGTAACTTAATAGAGGTGGTCACTAAAGCAGGTTTGACTGTAACTTAATAGAGGTGGTCACTAAAGCAGGTTTGACTGTAACTTAATAGAGGTGGTCACTAAAGTAGGTTTGACTGTAACTTAATAGAGGTGGGTCACTAAAGCAGGTTTGACTGTAACTTAATAGAGGTGGTCACTAAAGCAGGTTTGACTGTAGTTTCTTCTTAAAATTGTATGGGTGATAGGTTTTCAAAAAAGTGCCTTCCCACCCTACACCACCATACATTTTTTTCTGGAATATCCCCAATACTTGGGCATCAGTAGTACATTCTATACATTTTTAAAATCTGATAGTCATTAGATACACAGATTAATTAACTCAGTAAATAAGGTTGCTTAAACCAACAAAAAAGTTTTATAATCTAGGTATACACCAAATAACAAACCATCAAAACATAATAAATGCTCATTTCCTATGGTTCTTCATCGACATGAAAATACTTCTTTTTAAATCTATCATAATTTACATTTTGTTAAGAGTTTTACATTGGTTACTAAAACAAACCACGTATTCATGATAATTGATACCCAACAAATACTGGATAATAATTTGACAGAATTACCTTATATTTGATTTCTAATATTTGTTATAATGTTTTACTACAAGTACGAAATTCACATTCATTCTGGAAAGTTTTATGATCGTGATGCCTGCTAGAATCTTACAGAATTCTGCATTGTATACAGGCATACTTATGTGGGGGCTATGGTGCTTAACTCCACTTTCAACAATATTTCAGTTATAGCGTGGCGGTCATTTTTATTGATGGAGGGAACCGGAGTACACGGGAGAAAACCACAGATCTGCCGCAAGTCACTGACAAAGTTTATCATATATTGTTGTATCGAGTATACCTCGTCATGAGCATGGTATACTTATGTTAATTTTATTTCTGTTACTTTACCTTTTTAAAATTTGTACTGATCTCTTCGTAAAAATTCAATAATTTTCTGAAAGAAAGGGTAAAAAAAATGTGTACAACTAATACACTAATTACATGTTATTGTAAATTTTACAAAGTAAAAACAAATATGAAAATATTTTGAGTTTTGTATATTCTATTATCAGTTAAAACTATATTTTTACTACTTCTCTTTCTTGGTTGGTTGGTTGGTTTATGGTGTTTAACACCACCAACAATATTTCAGCTATATCGTGGCGGTTAGTTTTATTGGTGGAGCATATGATCACGACCATGACAACCCTCTATTTCTTAGGGCCGTCATCGTATTTACAACTACCTATTTTTTGAAAATTTGCTCAGTTGCACCATTTATCTAATGAAAATACATTTAACAACCCTGCATTAAAAGATTTTTATTTCCTTTTTGAGAGAAATCTACTGTACCTCTGATCTGGAGTGACATAGCTGATAGCAAATGGTCTGGAATAACCTCTAGCTTGCTTATCTAATAACACAAACTGATGAACCTGAAAAAGAGAGGTCTGATTGCTTAACTAGATCCTCTATATCATTTCTAAAGCAAATAAATTGATAAATCTAATACAAAAATAGCATAAAAAAACAAAATGGCTTACATAATTACCTACAATGTATGAGGGCTGTCCGTAAAGTTCGTGGACAATCTCTGTAATTTTGTTATTTAATTTGTTGAAAAAAAGAAATTGCAATTTTCATTTTATAGTAGAGTTTACTCGATAAGTGAACAAAATTTTGTAAATAAAAATGAACTACAAGTATGAATTTTTCTCGATCTTATAAATAAGCATACTCACACCCGGAGCACAGCGGTAAAAGTTTTTAATGTTAAGCGACGTCAAACGCTCAAACCAATTTATCCTTTTTCGACCTAGTCACCTTTAAGTTCCACACATTTCTTGTGTCGTCTTACCCAGTCATCAAAAATTTGCACAAACTGATCAGTTTTCATGTGAAATATTACATTCATTACGGCTTGTCTTAATTCACTTAAATTGTCAAACCTCATTCCCCATAAGAAGGATTTGATGTAGGGGAAAACTGTAAAGTCCATTGTTGCTACGTCCGGGCTGTACATATTTTTTTCAAAAGATTTTGACACTTTTGCTTTTTTTGGCCGAGGAGAGTCGACATTTTTCCATTGACTTGCTTGTTGCTTTGTTTCCGGGTCATAGTAGTGAAACCATGTTTCATCTGTGGTTATTATTCTATCCAGAAATCCAATTCCGCTCTGGCTAAACTTTCTAAGAAATTGTCTTGATGCCTCAGTTCTGTTTGTCATATTTTCTTCTGATAACATTCTGGGTACCCATCGCGCACAAATGCGATTCATGCGTAGTTCTTGAACTAAAATTTCATGTACCGTTGTCTTTGATATAACGCACTTGTCCGCAACTTCACGTACAGTTAAACGTCTGTCACCGTCAATAACGTCGCATACTTCATTTTTCACAACATCTGAAATCTTAAACGACGGTCTCCCCTCGCGTTTATCGTCCATTAAACTACCCCTACCATCATAAAATCTCTTATGCCACTTAAACACTAACGAGCGACTAACATTGGAATGTGTTACTGACTGTTTGATGAATTTATGCGTTTCAGTTGGCGTTTTTCCAATGTCGACACAAAATTTTATAACGGCCCTCTGCTCCACCTTATTTGAAAACGTAGTTTTTTCCGATGAAGAAGGTTTCATCTTCAAGGTTTGAAAACTGGACTACGCAGCCATCTGAGAGTACTTCCGATTCAAATTTTACAGATGTGACGTCGAGAGAACTATCAACGTCACAGTACAAGTTTCATTCAAATTTGCGCAATAAAATGAAACTAGAGGCTCCCAGGAGCCTGTAATCGCTCACCTGGTTTTCAATTTGACATCTTAAAGTTGATAGAAAATGGGGGTGTTACACATAATTTTGAAAGTGGGCCACCCAAAGATCATTTCAACTCAAATTTCTGAGCAAAAGATTTTGATGTGATTTTTATCTCATAATATTCCTAAACGGAATAAACTGGCTGAAAAAATCTCACAGAAAAACCCAGAATATATGTTAAACTACTCATTGTCATATAGCTGCAGTTATGGTTTGAGTTCATTTTGATTTGTAATAAAGCGGAAATTGACAACTAAAGAAATTTCTATTTTTAGTAACAGCAGCCATTTTGAATGGAGGGCGGGGCTGTCGGACACAATATTGAAAGGGGACCACCCAAGGACCATCCCAGCCAAATTTGCTTTAATTTGGTTCAGCGGTTTCATCAGAGAAGATTTAAATGTGATCTTTTATCAAAATATGTCTAATTTGTATAATCAGTATAAATCGGTTGAAAGAAAAAATTCACAGAAAAACCCAGAATATATGTTAATCTACTCATTGTCATGTAGCTGCAGTTAAAATTTGAGCTCATTTTGATTTATAATAAAGCAGCAATAGACAATTGAAGAAATTTCTATTTTTAGTAACAGCAGCCATCTTGAATGGAGGGTGGAGCTGTCGGACACAATTTTGAAATGGGACTACCCAAGGACTATCCCTGCCAGGTTTGGTTTAATTTGGTTCAGCGGTTTCAGAGGAAAAGATTTAAATGTGATATTTTATCAAAATATGCCTAATTTGCATAATCGGTATAAATCGGCTGAAAGAAAAATTTCACAGAAAATCTCGGAATACATGTTAAACTATTCCTTGCCATGTAGCTGCAGTTAAAATTTGAGCTCATTTTGACTTGTACTAAAGCAGCAATGGACAATTGAAGAAATTTCTATTTTTAGTAACAGCAGCCATCTTGAATGGAGGGCGGGGCTGTCGGACACAATTTTGAAAGGGACCCACCCAGGGACCATCCCTGCCAGGTTTGGTTTAATTTGGTTCCGCGGTTTCAGAGGAGAAGATTTAAATATGATCTTTTATCAAAATATGCCTAATTTGCATAATCGGTATATATCGGCTGAAAGAAAAATTTCACAGAAAAACCCGGAATATATGTTAAACTACTCCTTGCCATGTAGCTGCAGATAAAATTTGAGCTCATTTTGACTTGTACTAAAGCAGCAATGGACAATTGAAGAAATTTCCATTTTTAGTAACAGCAGTCATCTTGAATGGAGGGCGGGGCTGTCGGACACAATTTTGAAAGGGACCCACCCAGGGACCATCCCTGCCAAGTTTGGTTTAATTTGGTTCCGCGGTTTCAGAGGAGAAGATTTAAATGTGATCTTTTATCAAAATATGCCTAATTTGCATAATCGGTATATATCGGCTGAAAGAAAAATTTCACAGAAAAACCCGGAATATATGTTAAACTACTTCTTGCCATGTAGCAGCAGTTAAAATTTGATCTCATTTTGACTTACACTAAAGCAGCAATGGACAATTAAAATTTCATCCCCCTTTTTTTCAATTTTGAGCTTGGCGGCCATCTTGGTTGGAATTCAGGATCACCGGACACAATTTTGGAAGGGGGCCATCCAAGAATCATTTCAGCAAAGTTTGGTTGAGATTGGCTCAGTAGTTTCAGAGGAGAAGATTTTTTTTAAATTTCATTCCCCCTTTTTTCTAATCTGCATAATCGGTCAAAATCGGCAAAAGTTCAAAGTTCATAAAAAATCCTGTAATACATGTTAAAAAGCTCATCATTATGCTTATACAGTTCAAATTTGGGTACATTCTGGCTTAAAATAGAGCAGTTTTGGCCATTTGAAGAAATTTCTATTTTTAGTAACAGCAGCCATCTTGAATGGAGGGCGGGGCTGTCGGACACAATTTTGAAAGAGACCCACCCAGGGACCATCCCTGCTAGGTTTGGTTTAATTTGGTTCGGCGGTTTCAGAGGAGAAGATTTAAATGTGATCTTTTATCAAAATATGCCTAATTTGCATAATCGGTATATGTTGGCTGAAAGCAAAATTTCACAGAAAAACCCGGAATATATGTTAAACTATTCCTTGCCATGTAGCTGCAGTTAAAATTTGAGCTCATTTTGACTTATACTAAAACGGCAATGGACAATTAAAATTTCATCCCCCCTTTTTTCTATTTTTAGCTTGGTGGCCATGTTGGTTGGAAGTCGGGATCACCGGACACAAATTTGGAAGGGGGCCATCCAAGGACCATTCCACCAAAGTTTGGTTCAAATTGGCCCAGTGGCTTCAGAGGAGTTGATTAAAATGTGAAAAGTTAACGGACGGACGATGGACGACGAACGCTCAGTGGTGACAATAGCTCACCTGACCCTTTGGGTCAGGTGAGGTAAAAAAATCATGGCCAACCACAAGTAACTACATAGAAGTTACACGTAATTTATACTGTGCTCCAGGTACCCTATGACAGACATTACAAAATCAATTTGATTAAGTTAGGAAATTAAAATCTGATACAGATTTTTTATATCTAACATCACATTTAATTAAGGAATACAGGTATCACTAAAAATTTTGAAAAACACGTTGCTTTTTTTAGGAAAATTGGGACCTGTCCACGAACTTTACGGACAGCCCTCGTATATATGAGAGACAAATTATGCAAAGAAACTTAGAACAGTTATGGTAAAAAAAAATTCACTAATAACAACAAAACAAACAACCATCTCTCACACCACGATATTGAACACAAAAAAGACCATGACATATGGCATTGGAAATCCAGGTCCTGGCTTGGGACAGGCACAAAAATGGGGGGGGGGGGGGATAAACTGTTAAAAGAAGGGATAACATACATACAAGACATAACAGGTTTGTATATGCGATCCAAGCCGTTTCCCTTTTATTCTTCAAGGATAATTTGAAAGGATTTCATTAAATATGAGTGAAATTATTGACTATCTTTCAAAAGAAGTAGAATGTTGTGCTCTGTTATAGATATACTATAACTAAAACTGTTTTTGTTTGCAGTATTAAACAGTAGTAAAAGGTGAATCATGACACTATAGCTAGTTATTGTCAATAGGTTTTAATTGTCTTGCTAAATCCATTCATCATTACAAATGGTTTTATGGTGTTTAATGCCACTTTCAACAATATTTCAGGTATATCGTGGTGGTCAGTTTTATTGGTGGAGGAAACTGGAGTACCCGGAGAAAATCACTGATCTGTTGCAAGTCACTGACAAACTTTATCACATAATGTTATATCAAGCACACCTCGCCATGAGCGGGATTCGAACTCACGACATTAGTGGTGATAGGTACTGAGTGCACAGGTAGTTGTAAATCCAATTACTATATGATCATGACCACGATGGCCCCAACTTACAAATGCATATACATTTTCTTTAGTATCAGACATGAGGACTTGAGAATCTTCTGGCATGTGAAAACCTCTGTAATATAAAATATTTGTTATCACCACTAACGCTGTGAGTATGAATCCTGCTCAGGCGAGGTGCACTCGATACAGCATTATGTGATAAAGTTTGTTAGTGACTTGGAGCAGGTCTGTTGTTTTCTCCTTTTTCCTCCTTCAATAAAACTGACCGGCATGACATAACTGAAATATTGTTGAAAGTGGCGTTTAACACCATAACCTTAACCATAGATTTTTTTATCCTGCAATATCAGCTGTGCAATAAAGGTGTACAAATAAATTTAGCTTTCATCTAATATACAAATAATCTCCTGGTACCTGATTCATGTAGAGAGAGAAGGGTAAGAAACGGTAACAGTATAAGTGCAGATGTACATGTAACAGAGGACACCATTGAAAATTATTGGATTGATGCTCATTTCTGCTCTTTCAAGAAAAATGTGACTGCTGTTTTTGGATATTTTGACATTGAAGGATAAACACAAGAGGCTCACTTCTGTACCTATTTCTAAAGATCGTGTAAATAAATTATGTATTTTTTTTTCAATGAAAATTAGTGCTGATTAGTGATTAGATAACATGTGCACTGTGACCAAGTTTTAAGCTACACCATGATGAGAATAAGTTTGATGAAATAATCATGGTGCCTGCTCTATACTAGACCAACTTACTAGGCTGAATGTTTAGTGTTCACTCAATGAAACGAAAGTATGCATATAAACATGTCGATACACTGAGACACATTATTCAGACTCTGCATCAATTATTTGATCTTACTCCCATAATGCTGCATGAATTGCTGACAATCAGAAATACCTAGTGTTCTTTAGTCTTTGATTTGATCCAGACTGTCTATTGAATTCTTTATCATCCACACTCAAGTGAGCTTGCCAACTATTACATCAAAGGGGGCAGGTTCTAACATTTAAATGTTTGAGGATGAGAATGAAAAATTTATTTTAGATATTTAACTTTGCTTAATAATTATACATACAGTTGGCCTGATGATCCATGGTCGACTGACATTATCCTCACGGTAAAGTCGTTGATATTAAAATGTGTATCTCTATCATTTGGAATGGTAATCTGAAAATGTATTATATATACAATGTAGTACATAGACATGGTTGTCATTTATGATATGAAAATCTACCTTTTAATGTAGTTTAATATATCTAAAGTATAATATCAACACAATTCTTGTCCTAAATGTTGAAGATGAATTTCATGTGCTGCTCACTTGGTCAAAGGAGAAATTGTCATGTGAATCTCAACCGGAAATCACAAATAATAATTTCCAGTTAGCAGACTTTTTAAAACACCCCTGGCTAAGGTGAAGAACTACTTAATATACTACAGAAGTTATTGTCTAACCTAACAAAGTGGTTAAACCTGGACATTTTTGTATTTGTCTCAGGCCTGGAAGAAGATTTCTAATAGCTTCTAGTTAGGAATTTAAGACTTACTGCCGGAGAAGTGGCTTATAATTATGTTGTTTTGGTTGGTTTTATCATTGACCATAAAACTTGTTCATGTCACGATATAGCTGAAATACTGCTAAAGTTGGTGTTAAATACCAACAATCAAATTTTTATATTTTCAGTGTCCAGTATACATTACTCTGGTTTTCTTGGAAAGGAAATTACAGCGAGACCTGTCAAAACCGAACCCTGAATAAAACGGAATTCTGTATAAAAACAACTTTATTTAAAGTCCCAATATTAGAAATATTTGCCAAAATAACCTGTATAAACTAAATACCTGTCTATTACGAATGCAATAGTTAGTCCCCAGGAGGTTTATCTTAAGACAGTTTTCACTGTATTACAATAATATTCATCAATACCAATTTTTGCTATCCTTAGTATAAAGTCAGTCTGTGTGTTACATTACTTTGATTCTGTTTTCTTAATGTTCTGATTTTGTGTATATATAATTAGGAGTTTTTGTGTTCAGTGCTTGAGGTGAAAGGTTGAATGAATGAAGAATACTCATTACTGGATAGAAATTTTTGATGAAATTTAAGACGACTATCATCTTTCCATTTCAAATATATTCCTAATCAAATGGTTTCTTTGTTTCTGAAAAAATATTGTAATAATAAGATAATTCATGTATATTTAAATGGAATTCATGTAAATCAACCATTGTTTTATGTCTCGTACAACAAGGAACTGAAAAGCCATGATGTAGGTCTGGAAATTATTCTATCATTAAATGTAATAGCCATCAAACATAGAATCGAAATGGGAAACAATCTGACAGATAAAATGATTACCACTGGTTTTGGTCCTTCTAGTTCTGAGAATTCAGCAATGACTATTATATCTGATTCTAGCTGTGTCTTATTTGATTGTCTGTGCCAAGGGTTAGTGACTCTGAATGTTGGGTAGAGATATTCTGGTAATGGTTTTGTACCATACTCCTCATCAATACAACTGTCCATGAAAGCTATGTCTGCTCCAAACATGGCCGACGGTGAACTGTATCAGAGAAATGTTTATTTTCGTCATTTATGTAATATTTGTTGACCTCATGTAACACATATAAAATTGTGTCCGAGCATTATCTAATAAAATCTTGAAATCTTGAAAAATCAACTTAATATGCAATTTTTGCTATATTTTTCAATTCTAAAGAGGATTTTTACAAACAAAGGAAAGTCATTTTTAATTTTTGTTATATTTATCTATCAAAAATAGTTGTATTACCTGGGTATACTAATAATATTACTTAATTCTTTCATTTTTAAATCTGCATTGACCCAAAATTATTTGAATAGAAATCATGTTTCTTTGTTTGTTTGATGGTGTTTAATGCCACTTTCAACAATATTTCAGTTATATCGTGGCAGTCAGTTTTATTAGTGGAGGAAAGCGGAGGACCCTGAGAAAACCACTTACCTCAGCTGTACATAATTGTACAGAAGTATGCAGCAATATAAATATTCAGGGAAAACAATAACATTCATTTATATACCACAAAACCCAGTGTGGTTAATATCAGATCAATTCAAAGCAGTTTATTTGAAATCATTTGACTAAAGGTATATATATAGGTGGAGAGAAGGTTTATACATGTGCATTGCTAAATACTGATTATATTGTATACTGCAGACATGGGGTAATCATAATTTGTAATCGTAATCGGTTGTAATCAATTACATTTTTCATGTAATCGAATGTAATCTGTAATCGGACATTTTTTAGATTACATGTAATCGTAATGTAATAGATTACATTCATTTTGACCCTGTAATCATGGTTACTTTCTGATTACATTTAGATTACTTTTCATCATTTTGACTTATTTTGTCTTAACTGAAACATACATGTACATCTCCTTAGATATTTAATGTATGATTTATGTAAATGAATTTTCTTCATGAAATTTATTAAACAAATAATGTAGATATTATTATATGCTTAATTGCAATCAAAACTATCACAGCTACAACAAATATTAAGTATAAATTATGACTTCAAAGACTTGATATCCAAACAAATAATATCTCAATTTCAATTTCTTTAGGGTTTCAAAAATTCAGTGAAAACAGTTTGTAGGCTTGTGTAAAACACAACAAGCTCTAAAATTTTAAATTATCTGACACAACTTTCAAGATTTCATATATGAAATTGCTTTCATGAAAGACTATCACCATGTCCTCATGATTCGCATAAGATAAAGAAATATTTCATATAAACCAAAACATCAAAAATTTCTTATACAAGTTTAAAAAGAGATTTAAATTTCAATAAAGATATTATATAAAAAGTAAAATGTAAAATATAATTTCTACTTTTTATTTTGGTGCTGATTTTCCTTTTAATATTGGATTATATGATAATGTTTTCATTACTTGTGGGTTTACTATGTAACTTGTAACAGAGCTCCAGATAAGCTGCGTATTTGCGTTTTTTTACGTTATGAAAACGAGTAAAAACGCATGTATTATCAGATCAGAGTGTACACATTACGCATGCATATTGCTGTGTAAGCAAACTTTCCAAATTCGGAGCATACTTGTACAGTCGTGTACATAACAATACATTTTTGTCTTTGAGAAATTCCCTGTAATTACTTCCCTTTATACTTTTCGAAGGAGAGAGCGTATACATCCGAGGGGTACAGAATGCTTGCCTTTCTAAGCATCGATGTCAAAAGAGATCTGATTGGATGTCTACGATAAATCATCCAATCGCGGTCAATATTACAAATAAATGCGGTTTACGTAATAAGTAAGAACTAAAACGAAAGTAAATTTGGGAACACGTTGTTCGTTGAAAATGAGCAAGAACATGAATAAGCCCGCTACGGAAAATTATATATTTAAGTTCCTGACAGTTTCATCTGTGTCTAGTGACAGTATAGTTAAGGAATCATTGATGACATTATCAACACGGCTGTGAAAACTGCCGAAGTCGACGAGCAAAAAACAAACTATTTACAACATTTTATTAATAAACACGACACAATCGTGTCAAATTAAACAGAGATATACATTTCACTTGCATCCTGCGTTTATTGAATAACACTTGTGTCAAACATAATTTTATAAGTGTACATGTAAGCAATCTTTTCTGAAGTAGAGAGTACAACAGTGCAAAGGAAATATGCAAATACGCATCATTTTCAAAAGTAGGGGGTAATTACCCTTTGGACTTGAAAATTATCTGGAGCTCTGTGTAATGGATATTTTATTAAACCTATTTACATAAATTAAGGATTTAGTTTTCATATTTAGACTGAGAAATTATGTACATTTTTAAGCAAGTTTTTAGAATCAGAATGATTTTTGTTTTTTTATCTTCTGAAGGACAAGCATTCAAATGGTGTGAAATTTAGTAATGCCAATGGTGATTGTTACATAATTTGGTGTCATAAATAATACCTTAATTACAAATTTTATCAGGTAATTAATTGCTAGTTTATTATCCCCAATAGACTTTCACAGGATGTTTGAAATTATTTGATATATATTATTAAAATGTGCAAATGTATGTTATAATATTTACTAATAGTATAAGATGGAATCAATATTGGTCATACATAGTAATAAGAGAAGACATATTGTATGAAAAATATGAAAATGAGAATTGCTGTTTATAATTTACAATGTACTGTTTGTTATTGCATGTAATGATTACATTACAACTGAATTGTAATTCATAGTTCTGAGTAAGAAATACATTAAAAAAAGAAGAAGAGATATTGGACAGATGCACACGAAACAAAATAACATAAAACACTATTATATTGGTTGTCATGACATTAAATGTAATCAGTAATGTAATCGATTACATTTACAAAGTGATTGTAATTTAATCGATTACATTTGAAAATTGATGTAATCGTAATGTAATGTAATCATGAAAATTGCAAAGTAATTGTAATGTAATCGATTACATTTGAAAGTAATTGACCCCAAGTCTGGTATACTGATGGCTTGGTTTGGTTTATGGTGTTAAAGACCACTTTCAACAATATTTCAGTTATATTTTTTTGTATATCGTGGCGGTCAGTTTTATTGATGGAGGAAACCAGAGTACCCAGTGATATATACTAATGATCCACGTGGATAATTAGTATATATAGGATCGAAACATGTAAGTTGCTGTTAACATAAGATTGTATGAATATTGACACGAACAAGTTAAAATAAGCAAAGAGATGAAATAATAAAGAAATATTATTGAAAATAAATATGTAAACAGAAAGTTAAAAAAGAGGGGTGGTAATTCCATGTCACGAGTGCCTGTGGTAATTTCTAGTGTTTGCAAATCATAATTCATTACATTGTACCAGAAACACTAAACCAATAAATAGTCCATTACAAAATAAGTTTATTTGAAGGTTACAAGATTAACTTTCATCAACTATATATTTATACAAAATGTATGCTGTTCTGAGTAAAAATGGTTATTAAATCTAAAGATCTTGAAAATTATAATAAGTAATAAATAAACCGCACGAAAATGGTTGGGAGATTACATTGAATTCTCTAATAATAGTCTTAAGAGGAAATTTTCGTATTTTTTCTTTTTTCAGAATAATTGATTATAGACCTTTATTATTCATTATTGGAAACAGTTACATATAGCCATTAACCTTCAAATATAATTTACCACTCATAAAGACAACTAAGAAGCTGAAATTGGTCGACATACAGTTTTTAGACTAAAGCCAGAAAAGGGTTTTTTGGTTTCTGAATATTGAGTTTTTATACATGTAATATGAGTTCATCCTTATTATAATTATCTTGAAACATAAGAGTCGGAAATGATATCCATTGAATTACTGTGCAATTGGAAGGGCCTAGTTTTACTTTATTTAGGGGTCCCAACATTCTTAGAATTTACTTTAGAGGATCCTCCCCATTAGCGCTAGTCTAACCATATTGCATAACTCTTCTTTTTTAAAGTTATATTGGGACCCTTAACGTAAATGTAAATGAAGGCCATTGGAAAAGCACTTGGCAATGGGAATGTTTTATGTGCTTGAAATTAAACATGTCTACTGACATGTCATCTTTTCATCTGAACACAAGGCGTTATATCGACTATTTAAATATGATTAGTATACATGCATAAGTATTTATGAATGGATAATAAACATACGTGGGTAGTCAACAGACCCAATTTATTTAGTAATACAGCTGTCATAGACATATAATGATATATCTCATTGATATTTTTTCTTCTCTCGGATTTACTTTTCTTTGCTTTGAAACTTTGAAGGTGAAGGTACAATACAAGAAATAGTTCCGAGAGCCAAATATCAAGTGAAATTAGCAGTGTGACTTTCACAGTGCAACGTAATTTCTAAAAAAAAAGGTCAAACTCACTCATTTGATGCACAAAATGAAATACTTTTGAATGCTTAAAGTATTAAGTTAAAAGCTTTGCTACAAAAGCAATGTGTGTTTGTTGGAAGAAGGGGTTGTCACCGCTTGGTGTGAAAACAATAAAAAAAATTACAACATCCTCGGCCTAAAATACACACCGGATGTATGACAAGGTACAAAATATAGAAAACATTTGACGGACGCTCACCAACTATCCGGTAGTATTTTTTTTTATGGCGTTTGGTATCGATTACACGTGTACGTGTCCACTGGATATTTTCAATATCGTCCAGCTAGTATATTGCCTATTTCATCCATGCTTTTTGAAAAAAAGTAGTTTTTTAATCAAAGTTATCCATATATTTGACAAAAATTCATAAATACAGCTTTCATATGTTTCTTGTATTCAAATTTTGTAGATCTAAAAGACTATATAAAATGTATGTATTCAAATTTTGTAGATATTGCTAGTGATAAAAGTCTTTCCGCTACTGTTCCTTTATTTCATGTTGTTTATGCTTACTGCATTGACACTATTGAATATATAATAGCTTTAATTTTAGTGCTTATGTTGTGTGCATGCTAAGATATTGTGAAATAAAAAATAAAAAATAACGCACTAACCGGAAAAATCCAAAATCTAATTGGTTGGTTTATGGTGTTTAGTGCCACTTTCAAAAATATTTCAGTTATAGTGGCAGTCAGTTTTATTGGTAGAGGAAACCGGAATACTCGGAGAAAACCACCGACCTGTCGCAAGTCACTGACAAACTTTATCACATAATGTTGTATCGAGTACACCTCGCCATGAACGGAGTTCGAACTCATAACTTTATAGTAGTTACAGGCACTGAATGCACACGTAGTTTGTAAATCTAACTACCATGCGATGACGACCACGATGGCCCCTCAAAATCTAGAAACCAATACATACAACACATAATATACGTTGGATTGTTTTGCTTTTATGTATATCGGTCAAAAGCTGTACAGAACTTGTATTGATTGGTATTTTGTACGATACTGTCGGATTAAATAGAACTTCTTTTTGTTGTCTACTCTTCTGTCGAATACCAACTACTCCACAATGTCCTCTCTGACTTTTCAATATTAAAAATACAATAATTTGATTATTGAACGTAATGTTTGCAAAATAACATAGGCATTGGAAATAAAACAGATCAATAGACCAAAACCCAAAAAGAAAAGTTTGAAGATACCAAAGGTGTAATCAGAAGCGGTAAAAGATACCATAGGTGTAATCAGAAGCGGTAAAAGATACCAAAGGTGTAATCAGAAGCGGTAAAAGACAGACAATGCAACTACCAAAGAAAAATGGACACAAAATACTACACAGAAAACTAAACATTGAGCAACACGGACCTCAATAAAAACCGTCATGAACTCAGTTAATTGTTCCTAAACTGTAATATTTCCTGCTCAACTAGTGACAACCGTCGTGTTATTATTGTTCAAAATCCTGTCATAGTAACTGACGAGAGAGGAAAGACGGACAGAATTATGACTACGACAAATGAAACATTACCGCTATCAGCTTTGGCACAGATATACATACATGTACCATAAAGGTTAACAAAATCATGACGACGATCGTAATTTTTCTGTTAGCTTGGTATAATAGCTTCCTTGTTTAGCAGCAACCCTTAATCAAGAAAATCCAGATGGGAACCACAAGCTCCGGAATATCGTACTGCGAAATATATATTCCATAATTATGTAGGTACTGCTGGAATGTTGCTACATTTAAACGGAAAGTTCACAATGGGAAAAGTGAAATCATCTCTTCAAGTCATCTGTCAATTTCTAGGTTTTGATCAAGGTATGAGGCAGACCTAGCTGCACCTGCTGTTTCCTTTATTTCAAGTTCAATGGGATAGATCACATCAATATAGTAACCAAATTTGGAATATTTAGAGAAAAGACATTACCAATTTAGCGTAACGTGAAATTAAAGGATCGGGCTAACTTAAGCTTGTTTTCGTTTATCTGTAGACTCCCTAGAATGAAGTTTGTTTCATACGATTAAAGGAACAAGTCGGTGAGAAAAGGAGTACTGTTGGTACCCATAAGAATGTCGACCAACACGTCCATCAAACACGACAACTATGTTGTTCAGCAAAAAATCAAAATCTCGAGCAGTTTGCTGAGGTCAGTTTCAGAGATCTTCGTTTTAGAATCAGACTGCCCACTTATAAAGAACATCAATACAAATGATAATATTAAATATATAGCCAATATTAGCATTGTGTCTTAAAATGTAAAGTTTATGTGTATGAGGCTTAAAAACTGTGATAAAGGTGAGGTTCACCGAGCCTTTCCCCAGTTTTGCGCCGAATACATATAAATTTCTGTATTTAACTTTTTCAGTAGTGCTCTATCCGGCCAAACCGCTGGACTATTTAAAGTAAATAAAAACGCAGATATCAAATTTAGTGCACACAACGCGTTTATGGTTTAGGGACTTAGGGTTATGGTGTTAAACAACACTTTCAACAATAGTTCAGCTATATCGTGGCGGTCAGTTTTATTGGTGGAGGAAGCCGCAGTACCCGGATAAAATCACCGACCTGTCGCAAGTCACTGACAAACTTTATCACTAAAAGTTGTATCGAGTACACCTCTCCATGAGCATGATTCGAACTCACAACTTTAGACTCGTTTCTGGAATAAACTTCATCAGATACGTTCACATTCAAAAGATTGGAAAGCCAAATAATGTAAAAGTCTTTGTAAGCAAGAAAACCAACCAGGAAGGCAATACAATGGTCAAAAGGACAAACACACTATACAAAAACGGCAGTTCGAGCAACATGGACCCTATTAAAAATCGTGGTGAACCTATGTATACGGGAAGGGTATAGCTTAAGTTGTAACACCAGTCATGTTACCGATAAAGCCACTGATATAAAAAATTGTGTTGGACACCAGAATACGTAAAACAAAAACCAGGTAACATAAACAAAACATTTACCACCTACAAAACAAATACCCGGTAACATAAACAAAACATTTACCACCTACAAAACAAATACCCGGTAACATAAACAAAACATTTACCACCTACAAAACAAATGGGGGTAAAGACGAAAGTCGTGGAGGATATCACTCAATAAAATAAACGAGAAGATTATGTAATTGGATAATATGAACAACATGAACCCCACTAAAAAGCCGAGATGAACTCAGATGCCCCGGAAGGAGAAGCAGTTCCTGGTCCACGTGTGGATAACATATCAACAGTTATGTCCAATGAACAAAACAATGCTAAATACTCATAGATTCATAAATAAATGGTTATATAACATGACCTGTCTTACATATAACGTTTGCTTGTTTGTTCGATATCAGGACCTCGATGTCAACCTGTTTCTGTCGTTGTCTTTTCTGTGGCAAGAGCACTGGTTGGTGTATTAATGTCTTTTATATTGTCACCAAACAAACTAGTGTTTGCGATTTGACAGAGGGTGGTTAGTGTTGTTGTGATTTGTTATATTGTTGACCATTACTGTTTGAGGTTTGAGAGAGGATAGGTTCTCGTTGTTCAAGTGTGCTATATTGTCGACCATTAATGTCTTAAAACCAGAAACATCCGATCAGCCTGATCGGGAGACATGCGCATCAAAATGTCATTATTTATAGTAAAGTGGGCTGGGGGTTACTGGTAAACAACAGCTGATAATGGTAAACATAAGCACAATGACATGGATGAGGACTCTTACGTGAATATATAAACACAACATCAAACACATAAAATTAGATTTCTAAATTTTCATACTTAAAATGTTACGTCTTTAATGTTTGACAGAGAAGTGGTTTGTGTTGTTGAAAAATTATATATTGTCGATCATTGCTGTTTGAGGTATGACCGAGGAGTGGTTCGTCTTATTGAGGTTAGCTATATTATCTATCATTATTGTCTGAGGTATGACCGAGGAGTGGCTCGTCTTATTGAGGTTAGCTATATTATCTACCATTATTGTCTGAGGTATGACCGAGGAGTGGTTCGTCTTATTGAGGTTAGCTATATTATATCTACCATTATTGTCTGAGGTATGACCCAGGAGTGGTTCGTCTTATTGAGGTTTGCTATATTATCTACCATTATTGTCTGAGGTATGACCGAGGAGTGGTTCGTCTTATTGAGGTTAGCTATATTATCTACCATTATTGTCTGAGGTATGACCGAGGAGTGGCTCGTCTTATTGAGGTTAGCTATATTATCTACCATTATTGTCTGAGGTATGACTGAGGAGTGGTTCGTCTTATTGAGGTTAGCTATATTATATCTACCATTATTGTCTGAGGTATGACCGAGGAGTGGTTCGTCTTATTAAGGTTAGCTATATTATATCTACCATTATTGTCTGAGGTATGACCGAGGAGTGGTTCGTCTTATTGAGGTTAGCTATATTATCTACCATTATTGTCTGAGGTATGACCGAGGAGTGGTTCGTCTTATTGAGGTTAGCTATATTATATCTACCATTATTGTCTGAGGTATGACCGAGGAGTGGTTCGTCTTATTGAGGTTAGCTATATTATCTACCATTATTGTCTGAGGTATGACCGAGGAGTGGTTCGTCTTATTGAGGTTAGCTATATTATCTACCATTATTTGTCTGAGGTATGACCCAGGAGTGGTTCGTCTTATTGAGGTTAGCTATATTATATCTACCATTATTGTCTGAGGTATGATCGAGGAGTGGTTCGTCTTATTGAGGTTAGCTATATTATCTACCATTATTGTCTGAGGTATGACCGAGGAGTGGTTCGTCTTATTGAGGTTAGCTATATTATATCTACCATTATTGCCTGAGGTATGACCGAGGAGTGGTTCGTCTTATTGAGGTTAGCTATATTATCTACCATTATTGTCTGAGGTATGACCGAGGAGTGGTTCGTCTTATTGAGGTTAGCTATATTATCTACCATCATTTGTCTGAGGTATGACCCAGGAGTGGTTCGTCTTATTGAGGTTAGCTATATTATCTACCATTATTTGTCTGAGGTATGACCGAGGAATGGTTCGTCTTCTTATTGAGGTTAGCTATATTATCTACCATTATTGTCTGAGGTATGACCGAGGAGTGGCTCGTCTTATTGAGGTTAGCTATATTATCTACCATTATTGTCTGAGGTATGACCGAGGAGTGGTTCGTCTTATTGAGGTTAGCTATATTATCTACCATTATTGTCTGAGGTATGACCCAGGAGTGGTTCGTCTTATTGAGGTTAGCTATATTATCTACCATTATTGTCTAAGGTATGACCCAGGAGTGGTTCGTCTTATTGAGGTTAGCTATATTATATCTACCATTATTGTCTGAGGTATGACCGAGGAGTGGCTGGTCTTATTGAGGTTAGCTATATTATCTACCATTATTGTCTGAGGTATGACCGAGGAGTGGTTTGTCTTATTGAGGTTAGCTATATTATATCTACCATTATTATCTGAGGTATGACCGAGGAGTGGTTCGTCTTATTGAGGTTAGCTATATTATCTACCATTATTGTCTGAGGTATGACCGAGGAGTGTTCGTCTTATTGAGGTTAGCTATATTATATCTACCATTATTGTCTGAGGTATGACCGAGGAGTGGCTCGTCTTATTGAGGTTAGCTATATTATCTACCATTATTGTCTGAGGTATGACCGAGGAGTGGTTCGTCTTATTGAGGTTAGCTATATTATATCTACCATTATTGTCTGAGGTATGACCGAGGAGTGGTTCGTCTTATTGAGGTTAGCAATATTATATCTACCATTATTGTCTGAGGTATGACCGAGGAGTGGCTCGTCTTATTGAGGTTAGCTATATTATCTACCATTATTGTCTGAGGTATGACCGAGGAGTGGTTCATCTTATTGAGGTTAGCTATATATTATCTACCATTATTGTCTGAGGTATGACCGAGGAGTGGTTCGTCTTATTGAGGTTAGCTATATATTATCTACCATTATTGTCTGAGGTATGACCGAGGAGTGGTTCGTCTTATTGAAGTTAGCTATATTATCTACCATTATTTGTCTGAGGTATGACCCAGGAGTGGTTCGTCTTATTGAGGTTAGCTATATTATATCTACCATTATTGTCTGAGGTATGACCGAGGAGTGGTTCGTCTTATTGAGGTTAGCTATATTATCTACCATTATTGTCTGAGGTATGACCGAGGAGTGGTTCGTCTTATTGAGGTTAGCTATATTATATCTACCATTATTGTGAGGTATGACCGAGGAGTGGCTCGTCTTATTGAGGTTAGCTATATTATCTACCATTATTGTCTGAGGTATGACCGAGGAGTGGTTTGTCTTATTGAGGTTAGCTATATTATATCTACCATTATTATCTGAGGTATGACCGAGGAGTGGTTCGTCTTATTGAGGTTAGCTATATTATCTACCATTATTGTCTGAGGTATGACCGAGGAGTGTTCGTCTTATTGAGGTTAGCTATATTATATCTACCATTATTGTCTGAGGTATGACCGAGGAGTGGCTCGTCTTATTGAGGTTAGCTATATTATCTACCATTATTGTCTGAGGTATGACCCAGGAGTGGTTCGTCTTATTGAGGTTAGCTATATTATATCTACCATTATTGTCTGAGGTATGACCGAGGAGTGGTTCGTCTTATTGAGGTTAGCAATATTATATTACCATTATTGTCTGAGGTATGACCGAGGAGTGGCTCGTCTTATTGAGGTTAGCTATATTATCTACCATTATTGTCTGAGGTATGACCGAGGAGTGGTTCATCTTATTGAGGTTAGCTATATATTATCTACCATTATTGTCTGAGGTATGACCGAGGAGTGGTTCGTCTTATTGAGGTTAGCTATATATTATCTACCATTATTGTCTGAGGTATGACCGAGGAGTGGTTCGTCTTATTGAGGTTAGCTATATTATCTACCATTATTTGTCTGAGGTATGACCCAGGAGTGGTTCGTCTTATTGAGGTTAGCTATATTATATCTACCATTATTGTCTGAGGTATGACCCAGGAGTGGTTCGTCTTATTGAGGTTAGCTATATTATCTACCATTATTGTCTGAGGTATGACCGAGGAGTGGTTCGTCTTATTGAGGTTAGCTATATTATATCTACCATTATTGTCTGAGGTATGACCGAGGAGTGGTTCGTCTTATTGAGGTTAGCTATATTATCTACCATTATTGTCTGAGGTATGACCGAGGAGTGGTTCGTCTTATTGAGGTTAGCTATATTATCTAACATCATTTGTCTGAGGTATGACCCAGGAGTGGTTCGTCTTATTGAGGTTAGCTATATTATATCTACCATTATTGTCTGAGGTATGACCGAGGAGTGGTTCGTCTTATTGAGGTTAGCTATATTATCTACCATTATTGTCTGAGGTATGACCGAGGAGTGGTTCGTCTTATTGAGGTTAGCTATATTATATCTACCATTATTGTCTGAGGTATGACCCTGGAGTGGTTCGTCTTATTGAGGTTAGCTATATCATCTACCATTATTTGTCTGAGGTATGACCGAGGAGTGGTTCGTCTTATTGAGGTTAGCTATATTATCTACCATTATTGTCTGAGGTATGACCGAGGAGTGGCTCGTCTTATTGAGGTTAGCTATATTATCTACCATTATTGTCTGAGGTATGACCGAGGAGTGGTTCGTCTTATTGAGGTTAGCTATATTATCTACCATTATTGTCTGAGGTATGACCGAGGAGTGGTTCGTCTGATTGAGGTTAGCTATATTATCTACCATTATTGTCTAAGGTATGACCCAGGAGTGGTTCGTCTTATTGAGGTTAGCTATATTATATCTACCATTATTGTCTGAGGTATGACCGAGGTATGACCGAGGAGTGGTTTGTCTTATTGAGGTTAGCTATATTATATCTACCATTATTATCTGAGGTATGACCGAGGAGTGGTTCGTCTTATTGAGGTTAGCTATATTATCTACCATTATTGTCTGAGGTATGACCCAGGAGTGGTTCGTCTTATTGAGGTTAGCTATATTATCTACCATTATTGTCTAAGGTATGACCCAGGAGTGGTTCGTCTTATTGAGGTTAGCTATATTATATCTACCATTATTGTCTGAGGTATGACCGAGGAGTGGCTCGTCTTATTGAGGTTAGCTATATTATCTACCATTATTGTCTGAGGTATGACCGAGGAGTGGTTTGTCTTATTGAGGTTAGCTATATTATATCTACCATTATTATCTGAGGTATGACCGAGGAGTGGTTCGTCTTATTGAGGTTAGCTATATTATCTACCATTATTGTCTGAGGTATGACCGAGGAGTGTTCGTCTTATTGAGGTTAGCTATATTATATCTACCATTATTGTCTGAGGTATGACCGAGGAGTGGCTCGTCTTATTGAGGTTAGCTATATTATCTACCATTATTGTCTGAGGTATGACCCAGGAGTGGTTCGTCTTATTGAGGTTAGCTATATTATATCTACCATTATTGTCTGAGGTATGACCGAGGAGTGGTTCGTCTTATTGAGGTTAGCTAT
This sequence comes from Bathymodiolus brooksi, assembly GCA_963680875.1. NCBI lineage: Eukaryota > Metazoa > Mollusca > Bivalvia > Mytilida > Modiolidae > Bathymodiolus > Bathymodiolus brooksi. The sequence continues at coordinate 89,267,755 of OY804581.1, read as the reverse complement.
ATTATATCTACCATTATTGTCTGAGGTATGACCGAGGAGTGGCTCGTCTTATTGAGGTTAGCTATATTATCTACCATTATTGTCTGAGGTATGACCGAGGAGTGGTTCATCTTATTGAGGTTAGCTATATATTATCTACCATTATTGTCTGAGGTATGACCGAGGAGTGGTTCGTCTTATTGAGGTTAGCTATATATTATCTACCATTATTGTCTGAGGTATGACCGAGGAGTGGTTCGTCTTATTGAGGTTAGCTATATTATCTACCATTATTGTCTGAGGTATGACCGAGGAGTGTTCGTCTTATTGAGGTTAGCTATATTATATCTACCATTATTGTCTGAGGTATGACCGAGGAGTGGCTCGTCTTATTGAGGTTAGCTATATTATCTACCATTATTGTCTGAGGTATGACCCAGGAGTGGTTCGTCTTATTGAGGTTAGCAATATTATATCTACCATTATTGTCTGAGGTATGACCGAGGAGTGGCTCGTCTTATTGAGGTTAGCTATATTATCTACCATTATTGTCTGAGGTATGACCGAGGAGTGGTTCATCTTATTGAGGTTAGCTATATATTATCTACCATTATTGTCTGAGGTATGACCGAGGAGTGGTTCGTCTTATTGAGGTTAGCTATATATTATCTACCATTATTGTCTGAGGTATGACCGAGGAGTGGTTCGTCTTATTGAGGTTAGCTATATTATCTACCATTATTTGTCTGAGGTATGACCCAGGAGTGGTTCGTCTTATTGAGGTTAGCTATATTATATCTACCATTATTGTCTGAGGTATGACCGAGGAGTGGTTCGTCTTATTGAGGTTAGCTATATTATCTACCATTATTGTCTGAGGTATGACCGAGGAGTGGTTCGTCTTATTGAGGTTAGCTATATTATATCTACCATTATTGTCTGAGGTATGACCGAGGAGTGGTTCGTCTTATTGAGGTTAGCTATATTATCTACCATTATTGTCTGAGGTATGACCGAGGAGTGGTTCGTCTTATTGAGGTTAGCTATATTATATCTACCATTATTGTCTGAGGTATGACCCTGGAGTGGTTCGTCTTATTGAGGTTAGCTATATCATCTACCATTATTTGTCTGAGGTATGACCGAGGAGTGGTTCGTCTTATTGAGGTTTGCTATATTATCTACCATTATTGTCTGAGGTATGACCGAGGAGTGGCTCGTCTTATTGAGGTTAGCTATATTATCTAACATCATTTGTCTGAGGTATGACCCAGGAGTGGTTCGTCTTATTGAGGTTAGCTATATTATATCTACCATTATTGTCTGAGGTATGACCGAGGAGTGGTTCGTCTTATTGAGGTTAGCTATATTATCTACCATTATTGTCTGAGGTATGACCGAGGAGTGGTTCGTCTTATTGAGGTTAGCTATATTATATCTACCATTATTGTCTGAGGTATGACCCTGGAGTGGTTCGTCTTATTGAGGTTAGCTATATCATCTACCATTATTTGTCTGAGGTATGACCGAGGAGTGGTTCGTCTTATTGAGGTTAGCTATATTATCTACCATTATTGTCTGAGGTATGACCGAGGAGTGGCTCGTCTTATTGAGGTTAGCTATATTATCTACCATTATTGTCTGAGGTATGACCGAGGAGTGGTTCGTCTTATTGAGGTTAGCTATATTATCTACCATTATTGTCTGAGGTATGACCGAGGAGTGGTTCGTCTTATTGAGGTTAGCTATATTATCTACCATTATTGTCTAAGGTATGACCCAGGAGTGGTTCGTCTTATTGAGGTTAGCTATATTATATCTACCATTATTGTCTGAGGTATGACCGAGGTATGACCGAGGAGTGGTTTGTCTTATTGAGGTTAGCTATATTATATCTACCATTATTATCTGAGGTATGACCGAGGAGTGGTTCGTCTTATTGAGGTTAGCTATATTATCTACCATTATTGTCTGAGGTATGACCCAGGAGTGGTTCGTCTTATTGAGGTTAGCTATATTATCTACCATTATTGTCTAAGGTATGACCCAGGAGTGGTTCGTCTTATTGAGGTTAGCTATATTATATCTACCATTATTGTCTGAGGTATGACCGAGGAGTGGCTCGTCTTATTGAGGTTAGCTATATTATCTACCATTATTGTCTGAGGTATGACCGAGGAGTGGTTTGTCTTATTGAGGTTAGCTATATTATATCTACCATTATTATCTGAGGTATGACCGAGGAGTGGTTCGTCTTATTGAGGTTAGCTATATTATCTACCATTATTGTCTGAGGTATGACCGAGGAGTGTTCGTCTTATTGAGGTTAGCTATATTATATCTACCATTATTGTCTGAGGTATGACCGAGGAGTGGCTCGTCTTATTGAGGTTAGCTATATTATCTACCATTATTGTCTGAGGTATGACCCAGGAGTGGTTCGTCTTATTGAGGTTAGCTATATTATATCTACCATTATTGTCTGAGGTATGACCGAGGAGTGGTTCGTCTTATTGAGGTTAGCTATATTATCTAACATCATTTGTCTGAGGTATGACCCAGGAGTGGTTCGTCTTATTGAGGTTAGCTATATTATATCTACCATTATTGTCTGAGGTATGACCGAGGAGTGGTTCGTCTTATTGAGGTTAGCTATATTATCTACCATTATTGTCTGAGGTATGACCGAGGAGTGGTTCGTCTTATTGAGGTTAGCTATATTATATCTACCATTATTGTCTGAGGTATGACCCTGGAGTGGTTCGTCTTATTGAGGTTAGCTATATCATCTACCATTATTTGTCTGAGGTATGACCGAGGAGTGGTTCGTCTTATTGAGGTTAGCTATATTATCTACCATTATTGTCTGAGGTATGACCGAGGAGTGGCTCGTCTTATTGAGGTTAGCTATATTATCTACCATTATTGTCTGAGGTATGACCGAGGAGTGGTTTGTCTTATTGAGGTTAGCTATATTATATCTACCATTATTATCTGAGGTATGACCGAGGAGTGGTTCGTCTTATTGAGGTTAGCTATATTATCTACCATTATTGTCTGAGGTATGACCGAGGAGTGTTCGTCTTATTGAGGTTAGCTGTATTATATCTACCATTATTGTCTGAGGTATGACCGAGGAGTGGCTCGTCTTATTGAGGTTAGCTATATTATCTACCATTATTGTCTGAGGTATGACCCAGGAGTGGTTCGTCTTATTGAGGTTAGCTATATTATATCTACCATTATTGTCTGAGGTATGACCGAGGAGTGGTTCGTCTTATTGAGGTTAGCAATATTATATCTACCATTATTGTCTGAGGTATGACCGAGGAGTGGCTCGTCTTATTGAGGTTAGCTATATTATCTACCATTATTGTCTGAGGTATGACCGAGGAGTGGTTCATCTTATTGAGGTTAGCTATATATTATCTACCATTATTGTCTGAGGTATGACCGAGGAGTGGTTCGTCTTATTGAGGTTAGCTATATATTATCTACCATTATTGTCTGAGGTATGACCGAGGAGTGGTTCGTCTTATTGAGGTTAGCTATATTATCTACCATTATTTGTCTGAGGTATGACCCAGGAGTGGTTCGTCTTATTGAGGTTAGCTATATTATATCTACCATTATTGTCTGAGGTATGACCCAGGAGTGGTTCGTCTTATTGAGGTTAGCTATATTATCTACCATTATTGTCTGAGGTATGACCGAGGAGTGGTTCGTCTTATTGAGGTTAGCTATATTATATCTACCATTATTGTCTGAGGTATGACCGAGGAGTGGTTCGTCTTATTGAGGTTAGCTATATTATCTACCATTATTGTCTGAGGTATGACCGAGGAGTGGTTCATCTTATTGAGGTTAGCTATATTATCTAACATCATTTGTCTGAGGTATGACCCAGGAGTGGTTCGTCTTATTGAGGTTAGCTATATTATATCTACCATTATTGTCTGAGGTATGACCGAGGAGTGGTTCGTCTTATTGAGGTTAGCTATATTATCTACCATTATTGTCTGAGGTATGACCGAGGAGTGGTTCGTCTTATTGAGGTTAGCTATATTATATCTACCATTATTGTCTGAGGTATGACCCTGGAATGGTTCGTCTTATTGAGGTTAGCTATATCATCTACCATTATTTGTCTGAGGTATGACCGAGGAGTGGTTCGTCTTATTGAGGTTAGCTATATTATCTACCATTATTGTCTGAGGTATGACCGAGGAGTGGCTCGTCTTATTGAGGTTAGCTATATTATCTACCATTATTGTCTGAGGTATGACCGAGGAGTGGTTCGTCTTATTGCGGTTAGCTATATTATCTACCATTATTGTCTGAGGTATGACCGAGGAGTGGTTCGTCTGATTGAGGTTAGCTATATTATCTACCATTATTGTCTAAGGTATGACCCAGGAGTGGTTCGTCTTATTGAGGTTAGCTATATTATATCTACCATTATTGTCTGAGGTATGACCGAGGAGTGGCTCGTCTTATTGAGGTTAGCTATATTATCTACCATTATTGTCTGAGGTATGACCGAGGAGTGGTTTGTCTTATTGAGGTTAGCTATATTATATCTACCATTATTATCTGAGGTATGACCGAGGAGTGGTTCGTCTTATTGAGGTTAGCTATATTATCTACCATTATTGTCTGAGGTATGACCGAGGAGTGTTCGTCTTATTGAGGTTAGCTATATTATATCTACCATTATTGTCTGAGGTATGACCGAGGAGTGGCTCGTCTTATTGAGGTTAGCTATATTATCTACCATTATTGTCTGAGGTATGACCCAGGAGTGGTTCGTCTTATTGAGGTTAGCTATATTATCTACCATTATTGTCTGAGGTATGACCGAGGAGTGGTTCATCTTATTGAGGTTAGCTATATATTATCTACCATTATTGTCTGAGGTATGACCGAGGAGTGGTTCGTCTTATTGAGGTTAGCTATATATTATCTACCATTATTGTCTGAGGTATGACCGAGGAGTGGTTCGTCTTATTGAGGTTAGCTATATTATCTACCATTATTGTCTGAGGTATGACCGAGGAGTGTTCGTCTTATTGAGGTTAGCTATATTATATCTACCATTATTGTCTGGGGTATGACCGAGGAGTGGCTCGTCTTATTGAGGTTAGCTATATTATCTACCATTATTGTCTGAGGTATGACCCAGGAGTGGTTCGTCTTATTGAGGTTAGCTATATTATATCTACCATTATTGTCTGAGGTATGACCGAGGAGTGGTTCGTCTTATTGAGGTTAGCAATATTATATCTACCATTATTGTCTGAGGTATGACCGAGGAGTGGCTCGTCTTATTGAGGTTAGCTATATTATCTACCATTATTGTCTGATGTATGACCGAGGAGTGGTTCATCTTATTGAGGTTAGCTATATATTATCTACCATTATTGTCTGAGGTATGACCGAGGAGTGGTTTGTCTTATTGAGGTTAGCTATATTATATCTACCATTATTATCTGAGGTATGACCGAGGAGTGGTTCGTCTTATTGAGGTTAGCTATATCATCTACCATTATTTGTCTGAGGTATGACCGAGGAGTGGTTCGTCTTATTGAGGTTAGCTATATTATCTACCATTATTGTCTGAGGTATGACCGAGGAGTGGCTCGTCTTATTGAGGTTAGCTATATTATCTACCATTATTGTCTGAGGTATGACCGAGGAGTGGTTCGTCTTATTGAGGTTAGCTATATTATCTACCATTATTGTCTGAGGTATGACCGAGGAGTGGTTCGTCTTATTGAGGTTAGCTATATTATCTACCATTATTGTCTAAGGTATGACCCAGGAGTGGTTCGTCTTATTGAGGTTAGCTATATTATATCTACCATTATTGTCTGAGGTATGACCGAGGTATGACCGAGGAGTGGTTTGTCTTATTGAGGTTAGCTATATTATATCTACCATTATTATCTGAGGTATGACCGAGGAGTGGTTCGTCTTATTGAGGTTAGCTATATTATCTACCATTATTGTCTGAGGTATGACCCAGGAGTGGTTCGTCTTATTGAGGTTAGCTATATTATCTACCATTATTGTCTAAGGTATGACCCAGGAGTGGTTCGTCTTATTGAGGTTAGCTATATTATATCTACCATTATTGTCTGAGGTATGACCGAGGAGTGGCTCGTCTTATTGAGGTTAGCTATATTATCTACCATTATTGTCTGAGGTATGACCGAGGAGTGGTTTGTCTTATTGAGGTTAGCTATATTATATCTACCATTATTATCTGAGGTATGACCGAGGAGTGGTTCGTCTTATTGAGGTTAGCTATATTATCTACCATTATTGTCTGAGGTATGACCGAGGAGTGTTCGTCTTATTGAGGTTAGCTATATTATATCTACCATTATTGTCTGAGGTATGACCGAGGAGTGGCTCGTCTTATTGAGGTTAGCTATATTATCTACCATTATTGTCTGAGGTATGACCCAGGAGTGGTTCGTCTTATTGAGGTTAGCTATATTATATCTACCATTATTGTCTGAGGTATGACCGAGGAGTGGTTCGTCTTATTGAGGTTAGCTATATTATCTAACATCATTTGTCTGAGGTATGACCCAGGAGTGGTTCGTCTTATTGAGGTTAGCTATATTATATCTACCATTATTGTCTGAGGTATGACCGAGGAGTGGTTCGTCTTATTGAGGTTAGCTATATTATCTACCATTATTGTCTGAGGTATGACCGAGGAGTGGTTCGTCTTATTGAGGTTAGCTATATTATATCTACCATTATTGTCTGAGGTATGACCCTGGAGTGGTTCGTCTTATTGAGGTTAGCTATATCATCTACCATTATTTGTCTGAGGTATGACCGAGGAGTGGTTCGTCTTATTGAGGTTAGCTATATTATCTACCATTATTGTCTGAGGTATGACCGAGGAGTGGCTCGTCTTATTGAGGTTAGCTATATTATCTACCATTATTGTCTGAGGTATGACCGAGGAGTGGTTTGTCTTATTGAGGTTAGCTATATTATATCTACCATTATTATCTGAGGTATGACCGAGGAGTGGTTCGTCTTATTGAGGTTAGCTATATTATCTACCATTATTGTCTGAGGTATGACCGAGGAGTGTTCGTCTTATTGAGGTTAGCTGTATTATATCTACCATTATTGTCTGAGGTATGACCGAGGAGTGGCTCGTCTTATTGAGGTTAGCTATATTATCTACCATTATTGTCTGAGGTATGACCCAGGAGTGGTTCGTCTTATTGAGGTTAGCTATATTATATCTACCATTATTGTCTGAGGTATGACCGAGGAGTGGTTCGTCTTATTGAGGTTAGCAATATTATATCTACCATTATTGTCTGAGGTATGACCGAGGAGTGGCTCGTCTTATTGAGGTTAGCTATATTATCTACCATTATTGTCTGAGGTATGACCGAGGAGTGGTTCATCTTATTGAGGTTAGCTATATATTATCTACCATTATTGTCTGAGGTATGACCGAGGAGTGGTTCGTCTTATTGAGGTTAGCTATATATTATCTACCATTATTGTCTGAGGTATGACCGAGGAGTGGTTCGTCTTATTGAGGTTAGCTATATTATCTACCATTATTTGTCTGAGGTATGACCCAGGAGTGGTTCGTCTTATTGAGGTTAGCTATATTATATCTACCATTATTGTCTGAGGTATGACCCAGGAGTGGTTCGTCTTATTGAGGTTAGCTATATTATCTACCATTATTGTCTGAGGTATGACCGAGGAGTGGTTCGTCTTATTGAGGTTAGCTATATTATATCTACCATTATTGTCTGAGGTATGACCGAGGAGTGGTTCGTCTTATTGAGGTTAGCTATATTATCTACCATTATTGTCTGAGGTATGACCGAGGAGTGGTTCATCTTATTGAGGTTAGCTATATTATCTAACATCATTTGTCTGAGGTATGACCCAGGAGTGGTTCGTCTTATTGAGGTTAGCTATATTATATCTACCATTATTGTCTGAGGTATGACCGAGGAGTGGTTCGTCTTATTGAGGTTAGCTATATTATCTACCATTATTGTCTGAGGTATGACCGAGGAGTGGTTCGTCTTATTGAGGTTAGCTATATTATATCTACCATTATTGTCTGAGGTATGACCCTGGAATGGTTCGTCTTATTGAGGTTAGCTATATCATCTACCATTATTTGTCTGAGGTATGACCGAGGAGTGGTTCGTCTTATTGAGGTTAGCTATATTATCTACCATTATTGTCTGAGGTATGACCGAGGAGTGGCTCGTCTTATTGAGGTTAGCTATATTATCTACCATTATTGTCTGAGGTATGACCGAGGAGTGGTTCGTCTTATTGCGGTTAGCTATATTATCTACCATTATTGTCTGAGGTATGACCGAGGAGTGGTTCGTCTGATTGAGGTTAGCTATATTATCTACCATTATTGTCTAAGGTATGACCCAGGAGTGGTTCGTCTTATTGAGGTTAGCTATATTATATCTACCATTATTGTCTGAGGTATGACCGAGGAGTGGCTCGTCTTATTGAGGTTAGCTATATTATCTACCATTATTGTCTGAGGTATGACCGAGGAGTGGTTTGTCTTATTGAGGTTAGCTATATTATATCTACCATTATTATCTGAGGTATGACCGAGGAGTGGTTCGTCTTATTGAGGTTAGCTATATTATCTACCATTATTGTCTGAGGTATGACCGAGGAGTGTTCGTCTTATTGAGGTTAGCTATATTATATCTACCATTATTGTCTGAGGTATGACCGAGGAGTGGCTCGTCTTATTGAGGTTAGCTATTTTATCTACCATTATTGTCTGAGGTATGACCCAGGAGTGGTTCGTCTTATTGAGGTTAGCTATATTATCTACCATTATTGTCTGAGGTATGACCGAGGAGTGGTTCATCTTATTGAGGTTAGCTATATATTATCTACCATTATTGTCTGAGGTATGACCGAGGAGTGGTTCGTCTTATTGAGGTTAGCTATATATTATCTACCATTATTGTCTGAGGTATGACCGAGGAGTGGTTCGTCTTATTGAGGTTAGCTATATTATCTACCATTATTGTCTGAGGTATGACCGAGGAGTGTTCGTCTTATTGAGGTTAGCTATATTATATCTACCATTATTGTCTGGGGTATGACCGAGGAGTGGCTCGTCTTATTGAGGTTAGCTATATTATCTACCATTATTGTCTGAGGTATGACCCAGGAGTGGTTCGTCTTATTGAGGTTAGCTATATTATATCTACCATTATTGTCTGAGGTATGACCGAGGAGTGGTTCGTCTTATTGAGGTTAGCAATATTATATCTACCATTATTGTCTGAGGTATGACCGAGGAGTGGCTCGTCTTATTGAGGTTAGCTATATTATCTACCATTATTGTCTGATGTATGACCGAGGAGTGGTTCATCTTATTGAGGTTAGCTATATATTATCTACCATTATTGTCTGAGGTATGACCGAGGAGTGGTTCGTCTTATTGAGGTTAGCTATATATTATCTACCATTATTGTCTGAGGTATGACCGAGGAGTGGTTCGTCTTATTGAGGTTAGCTATATTATCTACCATTATTTGTCTGAGGTATGACCCAGGAGTGGTTCGTCTTATTGAGGTTAGCTATATTATATCTACCATTATTGTCTGAGGTATGACCGAGGAGTGGTTCGTCTTATTGAGGTTAGCTATATTATCTACCATTATTGTCTGAGGTATGACCGAGGAGTGGTTCGTCTTATTGAGGTTAGCTATATTATATCTACCATTATTGTCTGAGGTATGACCGAGGAGTGGTTCGTCTTATTGAGGTTAGCTATATTATCTACCATTATTGTCTGAGGTATGACCGAGGAGTGGTTCGTCTTATTGAGGTTAGCTATATTATATCTACCATTATTGTCTGAGGTATGACCCTGGAGTGGTTCGTCTTATTGAGGTTAGCTATATCATCTACCATTATTTGTCTGAGGTATGACCGAGGAGTGGTTCGTCTTATTGAGGTTAGCTATATTATCTACCATTATTGTCTGAGGTATGACCGAGGAGTGGCTCGTCTTATTGAGGTTAGCTATATTATCTAACATCATTTGTCTGAGGTATGACCCAGGAGTGGTTCGTCTTATTGAGGTTAGCTATATTATATCTACCATTATTGTCTGAGGTATGACCGAGGAGTGGTTCGTCTTATTGAGGTTAGCTATATTATCTACCATTATTGTCTGAGGTATGACCGAGGAGTGGTTCGTCTTATTGAGGTTAGCTATATTATATCTACCATTATTGTCTGAGGTATGACCCTGGAGTGGTTCGTCTTATTGAGGTTAGCTATATCATCTACCATTATTTGTCTGAGGTATGACCGAGGAGTGGTTCGTCTTATTGAGGTTAGCTATATTATCTACCATTATTGTCTGAGGTATGACCGAGGAGTGGCTCGTCTTATTGAGGTTAGCTATATTATCTACCATTATTGTCTGAGGTATGACCGAGGAGTGGTTCGTCTTATTGAGGTTAGCTATATTATCTACCATTATTGTCTGAGGTATGACCGAGGAGTGGTTCGTCTTATTGAGGTTAGCTATATTATCTACCATTATTGTCTAAGGTATGACCCAGGAGTGGTTCGTCTTATTGAGGTTAGCTATATTATATCTACCATTATTGTCTGAGGTATGACCGAGGTATGACCGAGGAGTGGTTTGTCTTATTGAGGTTAGCTATATTATATCTACCATTATTGTCTGAGGTATGACCGAGGAGTGGTTCGTCTTATTGAGGTTAGCTATATTATCTACCATTATTGTCTGAGGTATGACCCAGGAGTGGTTCGTCTTATTGAGGTTAGCTATATTATCTACCATTATTGTCTAAGGTATGACCCAGGAGTGGTTCGTCTTATTGAGGTTAGCTATATTATATCTACCATTATTGTCTGAGGTATGACCGAGGAGTGGCTCGTCTTATTGAGGTTAGCTATATTATCTACCATTATTGTCTGAGGTATGACCGAGGAGTGGTTTGTCTTATTGAGGTTAGCTATATTATATCTACCATTATTATCTGAGGTATGACCGAGGAGTGGTTCGTCTTATTGAGGTTAGCTATATTATCTACCATTATTGTCTGAGGTATGACCGAGGAGTGTTCGTCTTATTGAGGTTAGCTATATTATATCTACCATTATTGTCTGAGGTATGACCGAGGAGTGGCTCGTCTTATTGAGGTTAGCTATATTATCTACCATTATTGTCTGAGGTATGACCCAGGAGTGGTTCGTCTTATTGAGGTTAGCTATATTATATCTACCATTATTGTCTGAGGTATGACCGAGGAGTGGTTCGTCTTATTGAGGTTAGCTATATTATCTAACATCATTTGTCTGAGGTATGACCCAGGAGTGGTTCGTCTTATTGAGGTTAGCTATATTATATCTACCATTATTGTCTGAGGTATGACCGAGGAGTGGTTCGTCTTATTGAGGTTAGCTATATTATCTACCATTATTGTCTGAGGTATGACCGAGGAGTGGTTCGTCTTATTGAGGTTAGCTATATTATATCTACCATTATTGTCTGAGGTATGACCCTGGAGTGGTTCGTCTTATTGAGGTTAGCTATATCATCTACCATTATTTGTCTGAGGTATGACCGAGGAGTGGTTCGTCTTATTGAGGTTAGCTATATTATCTACCATTATTGTCTGAGGTATGACCGAGGAGTGGCTCGTCTTATTGAGGTTAGCTATATTATCTACCATTATTGTCTGAGGTATGACCGAGGAGTGGTTCGTCTTATTGAGGTTAGCTATATTATCTACCATTATTGTCTGAGGTATGACCGAGGAGTGGTTCGTCTTATTGAGGTTAGCTATATTATCTACCATTATTGTCTAAGGTATGACCCAGGAGTGGTTCGTCTTATTGAGGTTAGCTATATTATATCTACCATTATTGTCTGAGGTATGACCGAGGTATGACCGAGGTATGACCGAGGAGTGGTTTGTCTTATTGAGGTTAGCTATATTATATCTACCATTATTATCTGAGGTATGACCGAGGAGTGGTTCGTCTTATTGAGGTTAGCTATATTATCTACCATTATTGTCTGAGGTATGACCCAGGAGTGGTTCGTCTTATTGAGGTTAGCTATATTATCTACCATTATTGTCTAAGGTATGACCCAGGAGTGGTTCGTCTTATTGAGGTTAGCTATATTATATCTACCATTATTGTCTGAGGTATGACCGAGGAGTGGCTCGTCTTATTGAGGTTAGCTATATTATCTACCATTATTGTCTGAGGTATGACCGAGGAGTGGTTTGTCTTATTGAGGTTAGCTATATTATATCTACCATTATTATCTGAGGTATGACCGAGGAGTGGTTCGTCTTATTGAGGTTAGCTATATTATCTACCATTATTGTCTGAGGTATGACCGAGGAGTGTTCGTCTTATTGAGGTTAGCTATATTATATCTACCATTATTGTCTGAGGTATGACCGAGGAGTGGCTCGTCTTATTGAGGTTAGCTATATTATCTACCATTATTGTCTGAGGTATGACCCAGGAGTGGTTCGTCTTATTGAGGTTAGCTATATTATATCTACCATTATTGTCTGAGGTATGACCGAGGAGTGGTTCGTCTTATTGAGGTTAGCTATATTATATCTACCATTATTGTCTGAGGTATGACCGAGGAGTGGCTCGTCTTATTGAGGTTAGCTATATTATCTACCATTATTGTCTGAGGTATGACCGAGGAGTGGTTCATCTTATTGAGGTTAGCTATATATTATCTACCATTATTGTCTGAGGTATGACCGAGGAGTGGTTCGTCTTATTGAGGTTAGCTATATATTATCTACCATTATTGTCTGAGGTATGACCGAGGAGTGGTTCGTCTTATTGAGGTTAGCTATATTATCTACCATTATTGTCTGAGGTATGACCGAGGAGTGGTTCGTCTTATTGAGGTTAGCTATATTATCTACCATTATTTGTCTGAGGTATGACCGAGGAGTGGTTCGTCTTATTGAGGTTAGCTATATTATATCTACCATTATTGTCTGAGGTATGACCGAGGAGTGGTTCGTCTTATTGAGGTTAGCTATATTATATCTACCATTATTGTCTGAGGTATGACCCAGGAGTGGTTCGTCTTATTGAGGTTAGCTATATTATCTACCATTATTGTCTGAGGTATGACCGAGGAGTGGTTCGTCTTATTGAGGTTAGCTATATTATCTACCATTATTGTCTGAGGTATGACCGAGGAGTGGCTCGTCTTATTGAGGTTAGCTATATTATCTACCATTATTGTCTGAGGTATGACTGAGGAGTGGTTCGTCTTATTGAGGTTAGCTATATTATATCTACCATTATTGTCTGAGGTATGACCGAGGAGTGGTTCGTCTTATTGAGGTTAGCTATATTATATCTACCATTATTGTCTGAGGTATGACCGAGGAGTGGTTCGTCTTATTGAGGTTAGCTATATTATCTACCATTATTGTCTGAGGTATGACCGAGGAGTGGTTCGTCTTATTGAGGTTAGCTATATTATATCTACCATTATTGTCTGAGGTATGACCGAGGAGTGGTTCGTCTTATTGAGGTTAGCTATATTATCTACCATTATTGTCTGAGGTATGACCGAGGAGTGGTTCGTCTTATTGAGGTTAGCTTTATTATCTACCATTATTTGTCTGAGGTATGACCCAGGAGTGGTTCGTCTTATTGAGGTTAGCTATATTATATCTACCATTATTGTCTGAGGTATGACCGAGGAGTGGTTCGTCTTATTGAGGTTAGCTATATTATCTACCATTATTGTCTGAGGTATGACCGAGGAGTGGTTCGTCTTATTGAGGTTAGCTATATTATATCTACCATTATTGTCTGAGGTATGACCGAGGAGTGGTTCATCTTATTGAGGTTAGCTATATATTATCTACCATTATTGTCTGAGGTATGACCGAGGAGTGGTTCGTCTTATTGAGGTTAGCTATATATTATCTACCATTATTGTCTGAGGTATGACCGAGGAGTGGTTCGTCTTATTGAGGTTAGCTATATTATCTACCATTATTGTCTGAGGTATGACCGAGGAGTGGTTCGTCTTATTGAGGTTAGCTATATTATCTACCATTATTTGTCTGAGGTATGACCGAGGAGTGGTTCGTCTTATTGAGGTTAGCTATATTATATCTACCATTATTGTCTGAGGTATGACCGAGGAGTGGTTCGTCTTATTGAGGTTAGCTATATTATATCTACCATTATTGTCTGAGGTATGACCCAGGAGTGGTTCGTCTTATTGAGGTTAGCTATATTATCTACCATTATTGTCTGAGGTATGACCGAGGAGTGGTTCGTCTTATTGAGGTTAGCTATATTATCTACCATTATTGTCTGAGGTATGACCGAGGAGTGGCTCGTCTTATTGAGGTTAGCTATATTATCTACCATTATTGTCTGAGGTATGACTGAGGAGTGGTTCGTCTTATTGAGGTTAGCTATATTATATCTACCATTATTGTCTGAGGTATGACCGAGGAGTGGTTCGTCTTATTGAGGTTAGCTATATTATATCTACCATTATTGTCTGAGGTATGACCGAGGAGTGGTTCGTCTTATTGAGGTTAGCTATATTATCTACCATTATTGTCTGAGGTATGACCGAGGAGTGGTTCGTCTTATTGAGGTTAGCTATATTATATCTACCATTATTGTCTGAGGTATGACCGAGGAGTGGTTCGTCTTATTGAGGTTAGCTATATTATCTACCATTATTGTCTGAGGTATGACCGAGGAGTGGTTCGTCTTATTGAGGTTAGCTTTATTATCTACCATTATTTGTCTGAGGTATGACCCAGGAGTGGTTCGTCTTATTGAGGTTAGCTATATTATATCTACCATTATTGTCTGAGGTATGACCGAGGAGTGGTTCGTCTTATTGAGGTTAGCTATATTATCTACCATTATTGTCTGAGGTATGACCGAGGAGTGGTTCGTCTTATTGAGGTTAGCTATATTATATCTACCATTATTGTCTGAGGTATGACCGAGGAGTGGTTCGTCTTATTGAGGTTAGCTATATTATCTACCATTATTGTCTGAGGTATGACCGAGGAGTGGTTCGTCTTATTGAGGTTAGCTATATTATCTACCATCATTTGTCTGAGGTATGACCCAGGAGTGGTTCGTCTTATTGAGGTTAGCTATATTATATCTACCATTATTGTCTGAGGTATGACCGAGGAGTGGTTCGTCTTATTGAGGTTAGCTATATTATCTACCATTATTGTCTGAGGTATGACCGAGGAGTGGCTCGTCTTATTGAGGTTAGCTATATTATCTACCATTATTGTCTGAGGTATGACCGAGGAGTGTTCGTCTTATTGAGGTTAGCTATATTATATCTACCATTATTGTCTGAGGTATGACCGAGGAGTGGTTCGTCTTATTGAGGTTTGCTATATTATCTACCATTATTGTCTGAGGTATGACCCAGGAGTGGTTCGTCTTATTGAGGTTAGCTATATTATATCTACCATTATTGTCTGAGGTATGACCGAGGAGTGGTTCGTCTTATTGAGGTTAGCAATATTATCTACCATTATTGTCTGAGGTATGACCGAGGAGTGGTTCGTCTTATTGAGGTTAGCTATATTATATCTACCATTATTGTCTGAGGTATGACCGAGGAGTGGTTCGTCTTATTGAGGTTAGCTATATTATCTACCATTATTGTCTGAGGTATGACCGAGGAGTGGTTCGTCTTATTGAGGTTAGCTATATTATCTACCATCATTTGTCTGAGGTATGACCCAGGAGTGGTTCGTCTTATTGAGGTTAGCTATATTATATCTACCATTATTGTCTGAGGTATGACCGAGGAGTGGTTCGTCTTATTGAGGTTAGCTATATTATCTACCATTATTGTCTGAGGTATGACCGAGGAGTGGTTCGTCTTATTGAGGTTAGCTATATTATATCTACCATTATTGTCTGAGGTATGACCCTGGAGTGGTTCGTCTTATTGAGGTTAGCTATATCATCTACCATTATTTGTCTGAGGTATGACCGAGGAGTGGTTCGTCTTATTGAGGTTAGCTATATTATCTACCATTATTGTCTGAGGTATGACCGAGGAGTGGCTCGTCTTATTGAGGTTAGCTATATTATCTACCATTATTGTCTGAGGTATGACCGAGGAGTGGTTCGTCTTATTGAGGTTAGCTATATTATCTACCATTATTGTCTGAGGTATGACCGAGGAGTGGTTCGTCTTATTGAGGTTAGCTATATTATCTACCATTATTGTCTAAGGTATGACCCAGGAGTGGTTCGTCTTATTGAGGTTAGCTATATTATATCTACCATTATTGTCTGAGGTATGACCGAGGAGTGGCTCGTCTTATTGAGGTTAGCTATATTATCTACCATTATTGTCTGAGGTATGACCGAGGAGTGGTTTGTCTTATTGAGGTTAGCTATATTATATCTACCATTATTATCTGAGGTATGACCGAGGAGTGGTTCGTCTTATTGAGGTTAGCTATATTATCTACCATTATTGTCTGAGGTATGACCGAGGAGTGTTCGTCTTATTGAGGTTAGCTATATTATATCTACCATTATTGTCTGAGGTATGACTGAGTAGTGGCTCCTCTTATTGAGGTTAGCTATATTATCTACCATTATTGTCTGAGGTATGACCCAGGAGTGGTTCGTCTTATTGAGGTTAGCTATATTATATCTATCATTATTGTCTGAGGTATGACCGAGGAGTGGTTCGTCTTATTGAGGTTAGCTATATTATATCTACCATTATTGTCTGAGGTATGACCGAGGAGTGGCTCGTCTTATTGAGGTTAGCTATATTATCTACCATTATTGTCTGAGGTATGACCGAGGAGTGGTTCATCTTATTGAGGTTAGCTATATATTATCTACCATTATTGTCTGAGGTATGAACGAGGAGTGGTTCGTCTTATTGAGGTTAGCTATATATTATCTACCATTATTGTCTGAGGTATGACCGAGGAGTGGTTCGTCTTATTGAGGTTAGCTATATTATATCTACCATTATTGTCTGAGGTATGACCGAGGAGTGGCTCGTCTTATTGAGGTTAGCTATATTATCTACCATTATTGTCTGAGGTATGACCGAGGAGTGGTTCATCTTATTGAGGTTAGCTATATATTATCTACCATTATTGTCTGAGGTATGACCGAGGAGTGGTTCGTCTTATTGAGGTTAGCTATATTATCTACCATTATTGTCTGAGGTATGACCGAGGACTGGTTCGTCTTATTGAGGTTAGCTATATTATCTACCATTATTTGTCTGAGGTATGACCGAGGAGTGGTTCGTCTTATTGAGGTTAGCTATATTATATCTACCATTATTGTCTGAGGTATGACCGAGGAGTGGTTCGTCTTATTGAGGTTAGCTATATTATATCTACCATTATTGTTTGAGGTATGACCCAGGAGTGGTTCGTCTTATTGAGGTTAGCTATATTATCTACCATTATTGTCTGAGGTATGACCGAGGAGTGGTTCGTCTTATTGAGGTTAGCTATATTATCTACCATTATTGTCTGAGGTATGACCGAGGAGTGGCTCGTCTTATTGAGGTTAGCTATATTATCTACCATTATTGTCTGAGGTATGACTGAGGAGTGGTTCGTCTTATTGAGGTTAGCTATATTATATCTACCATTATTGTCTGAGGTATGACCGAGGAGTGGTTCGTCTTATTGAGGTTAGCTATATTATATCTACCATTATTGTCTGAGGTATGACCGAGGAGTGGTTCGTCTTATTGAGGTTAGCTATATTATCTACCATTATTGTCTGAGGTATGACCGAGGAGTGGTTCGTCTTATTGAGGTTAGCTATATTATATCTACCATTATTGTCTGAGGTATGACCGAGGAGTGGTTCGTCTTATTGAGGTTAGCTATATTATCTACCATTATTGTCTGAGGTATGACCGAGGAGTGGTTCGTCTTATTGAGGTTAGCTATATTATCTACCATTATTTGTCTGAGGTATGACCCAGGAGTGGTTCGTCTTATTGAGGTTAGCTATATTATATCTACCATTATTGTCTGAGGTATGACCGAGGAGTGGTTCGTCTTATTGAGGTTAGCTATATTATCTACCATTATTGTCTGAGGTATGACCGAGGAGTGGTTCGTCTTATTGAGGTTAGCTATATTATATCTACCATTATTGTCTGAGGTATGACCGAGGAGTGGTTCGTCTTATTGAGGTTAGCTATATTATCTACCATTATTGTCTGAGGTATGACCGAGGAGTGGTTCGTCTTATTGAGGTTAGCTATATTATCTACCATTATTGTCTGAGGTATGACCGAGGAGTGGTTCGTCTTATTGAGGTTAGCTATATTATATCTACCATTATTGTCTGAGGTATGACCCTGGAGTGGTTCGTCTTATTGAGGTTAGCTATATCATCTACCATTATTTGTCTGAGGTATGACCGAGGAGTGGTTCGTCTTATTGAGGTTAGCTATATTATCTACCATTATTGTCTGAGGTATGACCGAGGAGTGGCTCGTCTTATTGAGGTTAGCTATATTATCTACCATTATTGTCTGAGGTATGACCGAGGAGTGGTTCGTCTTATTGAGGTTAGCTATATTATCTACCATTATTGTCTGAGGTATGACCCAGGAGTGGTTCGTCTTCTTGAGGTTAGCTATATTATCTACCATTATTGTCTAAGGTATGACCCAGGAGTGGTTCGTCTTATTGAGGTTAGCTATATTATATCTACCATTATTGTCTGAGGTATGACCGAGGAGTGGTTTGTCTTATTGAGGTTAGCTATATTATATCTACCATTATTATCTGAGGTATGACCGAGGAGTGGTTCGTCTTATTGAGGTTAGCTATATTATCTACCATTATTGTCTGAGGTATGACCGAGGAGTGTTCGTCTTATTGAGGTTAGCTATATTATATCTACCATTATTGTCTGAGGTATGACCGAGGAGTGGCTCGTCTTATTGAGGTTAGCTATATTATCTATGACCCAGGAGTGGTTCGTCTTATTGAGGTTAGCTATATTATATCTACCATTATTGTCTGAGGTATGACCGAGGAGTGGTTCGTCTTATTGAGGTTAGCTATATTATATCTACCATTATTGTCTGAGGTATGACCGAGGAGTGGCTCGTCTTATTGAGGTTAGCTATATTATCTACCATTATTGTCTGAGGTATGACCGAGGAGTGGTTCATCTTATTGAGGTTAGCTATATATTATCTACCATTATTGTCTGAGGTATGACCGAGGAGTGGTTCGTCTTATTGAGGTTAGCTATATATTATCTACCATTATTGTCTGAGGTATGACCGAGGAGTGGTTCGTCTTATTGAGGTTAGCTATATTATCTACCATTATTGTCTGAGGTATGACCGAGGACTGGTTCGTCTTATTGAGGTTAGCTATATTATCTACCATTATTTGTCTGAGGTATGACCGAGGAGTGGTTCGTCTTATTGAGGTTAGCTATATTATATCTACCATTATTGTCTGAGGTATGACCGAGGAGTGGTTCGTCTTATTGAGGTTAGCTATATTATATCTACCATTATTGTTTGAGGTATGACCCAGGAGTGGTTCGTCTTATTGAGGTTAGCTATATTATCTACCATTATTGTCTGAGGTATGACCGAGGAGTGGTTCGTCTTATTGAGGTTAGCTATATTATCTACCATTATTGTCTGAGGTATGACCGAGGAGTGGCTCGTCTTATTGAGGTTAGCTATATTATCTACCATTATTGTCTGAGGTATGACTGAGGAGTGGTTCGTCTTATTGAGGTTAGCTATATTATATCTACCATTATTGTCTGAGGTATGACCGAGGAGTGGTTCGTCTTATTGAGGTTAGCTATATTATATCTACCATTATTGTCTGAGGTATGACCGAGGAGTGGTTCGTCTTATTGAGGTTAGCTATATTATCTACCATTATTGTCTGAGGTATGACCGAGGAGTGGTTCGTCTTATTGAGGTTAGCTATATTATATCTACCATTATTGTCTGAGGTATGACCGAGGAGTGGTTCGTCTTATTGAGGTTAGCTATATTATCTACCATTATTGTCTGAGGTATGACCGAGGAGTGGTTCGTCTTATTGAGGTTAGCTATATTATCTACCATTATTTGTCTGAGGTATGACCCAGGAGTGGTTCGTCTTATTGAGGTTAGCTATATTATATCTACCATTATTGTCTGAGGTATGACCGAGGAGTGGTTCGTCTTATTGAGGTTAGCTATATTATCTACCATTATTGTCTGAGGTATGACCGAGGAGTGGTTCGTCTTATTGAGGTTAGCTATATTATATCTACCATTATTGTCTGAGGTATGACCGAGGAGTGGTTCGTCTTATTGAGGTTAGCTATATTATCTACCATTATTGTCTGAGGTATGACCGAGGAGTGGTTCGTCTTATTGAGGTTAGCTATATTATCTACCATTATTGTCTGAGGTATGACCGAGGAGTGGTTCGTCTTATTGAGGTTAGCTATATTATATCTACCATTATTGTCTGAGGTATGACCCTGGAGTGGTTCGTCTTATTGAGGTTAGCTATATCATCTACCATTATTTGTCTGAGGTATGACCGAGGAGTGGTTCGTCTTATTGAGGTTAGCTATATTATCTACCATTATTGTCTGAGGTATGACCGAGGAGTGGCTCGTCTTATTGAGGTTAGCTATATTATCTACCATTATTGTCTGAGGTATGACCGAGGAGTGGTTCGTCTTATTGAGGTTAGCTATATTATCTACCATTATTGTCTGAGGTATGACCCAGGAGTGGTTCGTCTTCTTGAGGTTAGCTATATTATCTACCATTATTGTCTAAGGTATGACCCAGGAGTGGTTCGTCTTATTGAGGTTAGCTATATTATATCTACCATTATTGTCTGAGGTATGACCGAGGAGTGGTTTGTCTTATTGAGGTTAGCTATATTATATCTACCATTATTATCTGAGGTATGACCGAGGAGTGGTTCGTCTTATTGAGGTTAGCTATATTATCTACCATTATTGTCTGAGGTATGACCGAGGAGTGTTCGTCTTATTGAGGTTAGCTATATTATATCTACCATTATTGTCTGAGGTATGACCGAGGAGTGGCTCGTCTTATTGAGGTTAGCTATATTATCTATGACCCAGGAGTGGTTCGTCTTATTGAGGTTAGCTATATTATATCTACCATTATTGTCTGAGGTATGACCGAGGAGTGGTTCGTCTTATTGAGGTTAGCTATATTATATCTACCATTATTGTCTGAGGTATGACCGAGGAGTGGCTCGTCTTATTGAGGTTAGCTATATTATCAACCATTATTGTCTGAGGTATGACCGAGGAGTGGTTCATCTTATTGAGGTTAGCTATATATTATCTACCATTATTGTCTGAGGTATGACCGAGGAGTGGTTCGTCTTATTGAGGTTAGCTATATATTATCTACCATTATTGTCTGAGGTATGACCGAGGAGTGGTTCGTCTTATTGAGGTTAGCTATATTATCTACCATTATTGTCTGAGGTATGACCGAGGAGTGGTTCGTCTTATTGAGGTTAGCTATATTATCTACCATTATTTGTCTGAGGTATGACCGAGGAGTGGTTCGTCTTATTGAGGTTAGCTATATTATCTACCATTATTGTCTGAGGTATGACCGAGGAGTGTTCGTCTTATTGAGGTTAGCTATATTATATCTACCATTATTGTCTGAGGTATGACCGAGGAGTGGCTCGTCTTATTGAGGTTAGCTATATTATCTATGACCCAGGAGTGGTTCGTCTTATTGAGGTTAGCTATATTATATCTACCATTATTGTCTGAGGTATGACCGAGGAGTGGTTCGTCTTATTGAGGTTAGCTATATTATATCTACCATTATTGTCTGAGGTATGACCGAGGAGTGGCTCGTCTTATTGAGGTTAGCTATATTATCTACCATTATTGTCTGAGGTATGACCGAGGAGTGGTTCATCTTATTGAGGTTAGCTATATATTATCTACCATTATTGTCTGAGGTATGACCGAGGAGTGGTTCGTCTTATTGAGGTTAGCTATATTATATCTACCATTATTGTCTGAGGTATGACCGAGGAGTGGCTCGTCTTATTGAGGTTAGCTATATTATCTACCATTATTGTCTGAGGTATGACCGAGGAGTGGTTCATCTTATTGAGGTTAGCTATATATTATCTACCATTATTGTCTGAGGTATGACCGAGGAGTGGTTCGTCTTATTGAGGTTAGCTATATATTATCTACCATTATTGTCTGAGGTATGACCGAGGAGTGGTTCGTCTTATTGAGGTTAGCTATATTATCTACCATTATTGTCTGAGGTATGACCGAGGAGTGGTTCGTCTTATTGAGGTTAGCTATATTATCTACCATTATTTGTCTGAGGTATGACCGAGGAGTGGTTCGTCTTATTGAGGTTAGCTATATTATATCTACCATTATTGTCTGAGGTATGACCGGGGAGTGGTTCGTCTAATGAGGTTAACTATATTATATCTACCATTATTGTCTGAGGTATGACCCAGGAGTGGTTCGTCTTATTGAGGTTAGCTATATTATCTACCATTATTGTCTGAGGTATGATTGAGGAGTGATTCGTCTTATTGAGGTTAGCTATATTATATCTACCATTATTGTCTGAGGTATGACCGAGGAGTGGTTCGTCTTATTGAGGTTAGCTATATTATCTACCATTATTTGTCTGAGGTATGACCGAGGAGTGGTTCGTCTTATTGAGGTTAGCTATATTATATCTACCATTATTGTCTGAGGTATGACCGGGGAGTGGTTCGTCTTATTGAGGTTAGCTATATTATATCTACCATTATTGTCTGAGGTATGACCGAGGAGTGGTTCGTCTTATTGAGGTTAGCTATATTATCTACCATTATTGTCTGAGGTATGACCGAGGAGTGGTTCGTCTTATTGAGGTTAGCTATATTATCTACCATTATTGTCTGAGGTATGACCCAGGAGTGGTTCGTCTTATTGAGGTTAGCTATATTATCTACCATTATTGTCTGAGGTATGACCGAGGAGTGGTTCGTCTTATTGAGGTTAGCTATATTGTCTACCATTATTGTCTGAGGTATGACCGAGGAGTGGTTCGTCTTATTGAGGTTAGCTATATTATATCTACCATTATTTTCTGAGGTATGACCGAGGAGTGGCTCGTCTTATTGTGGTTAGCTATATTATATCTACCATTATTGTCTGAGGTATGACCGAGGAGTGGTTCGTCTTATTGAGGTTAGCTATATTATATCTACCATTATTGTCTGAGGTATGACCCAGGAGTGGTTCGTCTTATTGAGGTTAGCTATATTATCTACCATTATTGTCTGAGGTATGACCCAGGAGTGATTCGTCTTATTGAGGTTAGCTATATTATCTACCATTATTGTCAGAGGTATGACCCAGGAGTGGTTCGTCTTATTGAGGTTAGCTATATTATCTACCATTATTGTCTGAGGTATGACCGAGGAGTGGTTCGTCTTATTGAGGTTAGCTATATTATCTACCATTATTGTCTGAGGTATGACCCAGGAGTGGCTCGTCTTATTGAAGTTAGCTATATTATCTACCATTATTTGTCTGAGGTATGACCGAGGAGTGGTTCGTCTTATTGAGGTTAGCTATATTATATCTACCATTATTGTCTGAGGTATGACCGAGGAGTGGTTCGTCTTATTGAGGTTAGCTATATTATATCTACCATTATTGTCTGAGGTATGACCGAGGAGTGGTTCGTCTTATTGAGGTTAGCTATATTATCTACCATTATTGTCTGAGGTATGACCGAGGAGTGGTTCGTCTTATTGAGGTTAGCTATATTATCTACCATTATTGTCTGAGGTATGACCGAGGAGTGGTTCGTCTTATTGAGGTTAGCTATATTATATCTACCATTATTGTCTGAGGTATGACCGAGGAGTGGTTCGTCTTATTGAGGTTAGCTATATTATCTACCATTATTGTCTGAGGTATGACCGAGGAGTGGTTCGTCTTATTGAGGTTAGCTATATTATATCTACCATTATTGTCTGAGGTATGACCGAGGAGTGGTTCGTCTTATTGAGGTTAGCTATATTATCTACCATTATTTGTCTGAGGTATGACCCAGGAGTGGTTCGTCTTATTGAGGTTAGCTATATTATATCTACCATTATTGTCTGAGGTATGACCGAGGAGTGGTTCGTCTTATTGAGGTTAGCTATATTATCTACCATTATTGTCTGAGGTATGACCGAGGAGTGGTTCGTCTTATTGAGGTTAGCTATATTATATCTACCATTATTGTCTGAGGTATGACCGAGGAGTGGTTCGTCTTATTGAGGTTAGCTATATTATATCTACCATTATTGTCTGAGGTATGACCGAGGAGTGGTTCGTCTTATTGAGGTTAGCTATATTATCTACCATCATTTGTCTGAGGTATGACCCAGGAGTGGTTCGTCTTATTGAGGTTAGCTATATTATATCTACCATTATTGTCTGAGGTATGACCGAGGAGTGGTTCGTCTTATTGAGGTTAGCTATATTATCTACCATTATTGTCTGAGGTATGACCGAGGAGTGGTTCGTCTTATTGAGGTTAGCTATATTATATCTACCATTATTGTCTGAGGTATGACCCTGGAGTGGTTCGTCTTATTGAGGTTAGCTATATCATCTACCATTATTTGTCTGAGGTATGACCGAGGAGTGGTTCGTCTTATTGAGGTTAGCTATATTATCTACCATTATTGTCTGAGGTATGACCGAGGAGTGGCTCGTCTTATTGAGGTTAGCTATATTATCTACCATTATTGTCTGAGGTATGACCGAGGAGTGGTTCGTCTTATTGAGGTTAGCTATATTATCTACCATTATTGTCTGAGGTATGACCCAGGAGTGGTTCGTCTTATTGAGGTTAGCTATATTATCTACCATTATTGTCTAAGGTATGACCCAGGAGTGGTTCGTCTTATTGAGGTTAGCTATATTATATCTACCATTATTGTCTGAGGTATGACCGAGGAGTGGTTTGTCTTATTGAGGTTAGCTATATTATATCTACCATTATTATCTGAGGTATGACCGAGGAGTGGTTCGTCTTATTGAGGTTAGCTATATTATCTACCATTATTGTCTGAGGTATGACCGAGGAGTGTTCTTCTTATTGAGGTTAGCTATATTATATCTACCATTATTGTCTGAGGTATGACCGAGGAGTGGCTCGTCTTATTGAGGTTAGCTATATTATCTATGACCCAGGAGTGGTTCGTCTTATTGAGGTTAGCTATATTATATCTACCATTATTGTCTGAGGTATGACCGAGGAGTGGTTCGTCTTATTGAGGTTAGCTATATTATATCTACCATTATTGTCTGAGGTATGACCGAGGAGTGGCTCGTCTTATTGAGGTTAGCTATATTATCTACCATTATTGTCTGAGGTATGACCGAGGAGTGGTTCATCTTATTGAGGTTAGCTATATATTATCTACCATTATTGTCTGAGGTATGACCGAGGAGTGGTTCGTCTTATTGAGGTTAGCTATATATTATCTACCATTATTGTCTGAGGTATGACCGAGGAGTGGTTCGTCTTATTGAGGTTAGATATATTATCTACCATTATTGTCTGAGGTATGACCGAGGAGTGGTTCGTCTTATTGAGGTTAGCTATATTATCTACCATTATTTGTCTGAGGTATGACCGAGGAGTGGTTCGTCTTATTGATGTTAGCTATATTATATCTACCATTATTGTCTGAGGTATGACCGGGGAGTGGTTCGTCTTATTGAGGTTAACTATATTATATCTACCATTATTGTCTGAGGTATGACCCAGGAGTGGTTCGTCTTATTGAGGTTAGCTATATTATCTACCATTATTGTCTGAGGTATGATTGAGGAGTGATTCGTCTTATTGAGGTTAGCTATATTATATCTACCATTATTGTCTGAGGTATGACCGAGGAGTGGTTCGTCTTATTGAGGTTAGCTATATTATCTACCATTATTTGTCTGAGGTATGACCGAGGAGTGGTTCGTCTTATTGAGGTTAGCTATATTATATCTACCATTATTGTCTGAGGTATGACCGGGGAGTGGTTCGTCTTATTGAGGTTAGCTATATTATATCTACCATTATTGTCTGAGGTATGACCGAGGAGTGGTTCGTCTTATTGAGGTTAGCTATATTATCTACCATTATTGTCTGAGGTATGACCCAGGAGTGGTTCGTCTTATTGAGGTTAGCTATATTATCTACCATTATTGTCTGAGGTATGACCCAGGAGTGGTTCGTCTTATTGAGGTTAGCTATATTATCTACCATTATTGTCTGAGGTATGACCGAGGAGTGGTGAGTGGTTCGTCTTATTGAGGTTAGCTATATTATATCTACCATTATTGTCTGAGGTATGACCGAGGAGTGGTTCGTCTTATTGAGGTTAGCTATATTATCTACCATTATTGTCTGAGGTATGACCGAGGAGTGGTTCGTCTTATTGAGGTTAGCTATATTATCTACCATTATTGTCTGAGGTATGACCCAGGAGTGGTTCGTCTTATTGAGGTTAGCTATATTATCTACCATTATTGTCTGAGGTATGACCGAGGAGTGGTTCGTCTTATTGAGGTTAGCTATATTGTCTACCATTATTGTCTGAGGTATGACCGAGGAGTGGTTCGTCTTATTGAGGTTAGCTATATTATATCTACCATTATTGTCTGAGGTATGACCGAGGAGTGGCTCGTCTTATTGAGGTTAGCTATATTATATCTACCATTATTGTCTGAGGTATGACCGAGGAGTGGTTCGTCTTATTGAGGTTAGCTATATTATATCTACCATTATTGTCTGAGGTATGACCCAGGAGTGGTTCCTCTTATTGAGGTTAGCTATATTATCTACCATTATTGTCTGAGGTATGACCCAGGAGTGATTCGTCTTATTGAGGTTAGCTATATTATCTACCATTATTGTCTGAGGTATGACCCAGGAGTGGTTCGTCTTATTGAGGTTAGCTATATTATCTACCATTATTGTCTGAGGTATGACCGAGGAGTGGTTCGTCTTATTGAGGTTAGCTATATTATCTACCATTATTGTCTGAGGTATGACCGAGGAGTGGCTCGTCTTATTGAGGTTAGCTATATTATCTACCATTATTTGTCTGAGGTATGACCGAGGAGTGGTTCGTCTTATTGAGGTTAGCTATATTATATCTACCATTATTGTCTGAGGTATGACCGAGGAGTGGTTCGTCTTATTGAGGTTAGCTATATTATATCTACCATTATTGTCTGAGGTATGACCGAGGAGTGGTTCGTCTTATTGAGGTTAGCTATATTATCTACCATTATTGTCTGAGGTATGACCGAGGAGTGGTTCGTCTTATTGAGGTTAGCTATATTATCTACCATTATTGTCTGAGGTATGACCGAGGAGTGGTTCATCTTATTGAGGTTAGCTATATTATCTACCATTATTGTCTGAGGTATGACCGAGGAGTGGTTCGTCTTATTGAGGTTAGCTATATTATATCTACCATTATTGTCTGAGGTATGACCCTGGAGTGGTTCGTCTTATTGAGGTTAGCTATATCATCTACCATTATTTGTCTGAGGTATGACCGAGGAGTGGTTCGTCTTATTGAGGTTAGCTATATTATCTACCATTATTGTCTGAGGTATGACCGAGGAGTGGCTCGTCTTATTGAGGTTAGCTATATTATCTACCATTATTGTCTGAGGTATGACCGAGGAGTGGTTCGTCTTATTGAGGTTAGCTATATTATCTACCATTATTGTCTGAGGTATGACCGAGGAGTGGTTCGTCTTATTGAGGTTAGCTATATTATCTACCATTATTGTCTAAGGTATGACCCAGGAGTGGTTCGTCTTATTGAGGTTAGCTATATTATATCTACCATTATTGTCTGAGGTATGACCGAGGAGTGGCTCGTCTTATTGAGGTTAGCTATATTATCTACCATTATTGTCTGAGGTATGACCGAGGAGTGATTTGTCTTATTGAGGTTAGCTATATTATATCTACCATTATTATCTGAGGTATGACCGAGGAGTGGTTCGTCTTATTGAGGTTAGCTATATTATCTACCATTATTGTCTGAGGTATTACCGAGGAGTGTTCGTCTTATTGAGGTTAGCTATATTATATCTACCATTATTGTCTGAGGTATGACCGAGGAGTGGCTCGTCTTATTGAGGTTAGCTATATTATCTATGACCCAGGAGTGGTTCGTCTTATTGAGGTTAGCTATATTATATCTACCATTATTGTCTGAGGTATGACCGAGGAGTGGTTCGTCTTATTGAGGTTAGCTATATTATATCTACCATTATTGTCTGAGGTATGACCGAGGAGTGGCTCGTCTTATTGAGGTTAGCTATATTATCTACCATTATTGTCTGAGGTATGACCGAGGAGTGGTTCATCTTATTGAGGTTAGCTATATATTATCTACCATTATTGTCTGAGGTATGACCGAGGAGTGGTTCGTCTTATTGAGGTTAGCTATATATTATCTACCATTATTGTCTGAGGTATGACCGAGGAGTGGTTCGTCTTATTGAGGTTAGCTATATTATCTACCATTATTGTCTGAGGTATGACCGAGGAATGGTTCGTCTTATTGAGGTTAGCTATATTATCTACCATTATTTGTCTGAGGTATGACCGAGGAGTGGTTCGTCTTATTGAGGTTAGCTATATTATATCTACCATTATTGTCTGAGGTATGACCGGGGAGTGGTTCGTCTTATTGAGGTTAACTATATTATATCTACCATTATTGTCTGAGGTATGACCCAGGAGTGGTTCGTCTTATTGAGGTTAGCTATATTATCTACCATTATTGTCTGAGGTATGATTGAGGAGTGATTCGTCTTATTGAGGTTAGCTATATTATATCTACCATTATTGTCTGAGGTATGACCGAGGAGTGGTTCGTCTTATTGAGGTTAGCTATATTATCTACCATTATTTGTCTGAGGTATGACCGAGGAGTGGTTCGTCTTATTGAGGTTAGCTATATTATATCTACCATTATTGTCTGAGGTATGACCGGGGAGTGGTTCGTCTTATTGAGGTTAGCTATATTATATCTACCATTATTGTCTGAGGTATGACCGAGGAGTGGTTCGTCTTATTGAGGTTAGCTATATTATCTACCATTATTGTCTGAGGTATGACCGAGGAGTGGTTCGTCTTATTGAGGTTAGCTATATTATCTACCATTATTGTCTGAGGTATGACCCAGGAGTGGTTCGTCTTATTGAGGTTAGCTATATTATCTACCATTATTGTCTGAGGTATGACCGAGGAGTGGTTCGTCTTATTGAGGTTAGCTATATTGTCTACCATTATTGTCTGAGGTATGACCGAGGAGTGGTTCGTCTTATTGAGGTTAGCTATATTATATCTACCATTATTGTCTGAGGTATGACCGAGGAGTGGCTCGTCTTATTGAGGTTAGCTATATTATATCTACCATTATTGTCTGAGGTATGACCGAGGAGTGGTTCGTCTTATTGAGGTTAGCTATATTATATCTACCATTATTGTCTGAGGTATGACCCAGGAGTGGTTCCTCTTATTGAGGTTAGCTATATTATCTACCATTATTGTCTGAGGTATGACCCAGGAGTGATTCGTCTTATTGAGGTTAGCTATATTATCTACCATTATTGTCTGAGGTATGACCCAGGAGTGGTTCGTCTTATTGAGGTTAGCTATATTATCTACCATTATTGTCTGAGGTATGACCGAGGAGTGGTTCGTCTTATTGAGGTTAGCTATATTATCTACCATTATTGTCTGAGGTATGACCCAGGAGTGGCTCGTCTTATTGAGGTTAGCTATATTATCTACCATTATTTGTCTGAGGTATGACCGAGGAGTGGTTCGTCTTATTGAGGTTAGCTATATTATATCTACCATTATTGTCTGAGGTATGACCGAGGAGTGGTTCGTCTTATTGAGGTTAGCTATATTATATCTACCATTATTGTCTGAGGTATGACCGAGGAGTGGTTCGTCTTATTGAGGTTAGCTATATTATCTACCATTATTGTCTGAGGTATGACCGAGGAGTGGTTCGTCTTATTGAGGTTAGCTATATTATCTACCATTATTGTCTGAGGTATGACCGAGGAGTGGTTCGTCTTATTGAGGTTAGCTATATTATCTACCATTATTGTCTGAGGTATGACCGAGGAGTGGTTCGTCTTATTGAGGTTAGCTATATTGTCTACCATTATTGTCTGAGGTATGACCGAGGAGTGGTTCGTCTTATTGAGGTTAGCTATATTATATCTACCATTATTGTCTGAGGTATGACCGAGGAGTGGCTCGTCTTATTGAGGTTAGCTATATTATATCTACCATTATTGTCTGAGGTATGACCGAGGAGTGGTTCGTCTTATTGAGGTTAGCTATATTATCTACCATTATTTGTCTGAGGTATGACCCAGGAGTGGTTCGTCTTATTGAGGTTAGCTATATTATCTACCATTATTGTCTGAGGTATGACCCAGGAGTGGTTCGTCTTATTGAGGTTAGCTATATTATTTACCATTATTGTCTGAGGTATGACCCAGGAGTGGTTCGTCTTATTGAGGTTAGCTATATTATATCTACCATTATTGTCTGAGGTATGACCGAGGAGTGGTTCGTCTTATTGAGGTTAGCTATATTATCTACCATTATTGTCTGAGGTATGACCGAGGAGTGGTTCGTCTTATTGAGGTTAGCTATATTATATCTACCATTATTGTCTGAGGTATGACCGAGGAGTGGTTCGTCTTATTGAGGTTAGCTATATTATATCTACCATTATTGTCTGAGGTATGACCCAGGAGTGGTTCGTCTTATTGAGGTTAGCTATATTATCTACCATTATTGTCTGAGGTATGACCGAGGAGTGGTTCGTCTTATTGAGGTTAGCTATATTATATCTACCATTATTGTCTGAGGTATGACCGAGGAGTGGTTCGTCTTATTGAGGTTAGCTATATTATATCTACCATTATTGTCTGAGGTATGACCGAGGAGTGGTTCGTCTTATTGAGGTTAGCTATATTATCTACCATTATTGTCTGAGGTATGACCGAGGAGTGGTTCGTCTTATTGAGGTTAGCTATATTATCTACCATTATTGTCTGAGGTATGACCAAGGAGTGGCTCGTCTTATTGAGGTTAGCTATATTATCTACCATTATTTGTCTGAGGTATGACCGAGGAGTGGTTCGTCTTATTGAGGTTAGCTATATTATATCTACCATTATTGTCTGAGGTATGACCGAGGAGTGGTTCGTCTTATTGAGGTTAGCTATATCATCTACCATTATTGTCTGAGGTATGATTGAGGAGTGATTCGTCTTATTGAGGTTAGCTATATTATATCTACCATTATTGTCTGAGGTATGACCGAGGAGTGGTTCGTCTTATTGAGGTTAGCTATATTATCTACCATTATTTGTCTGAGGTATGACCGAGGAGTGGTTCGTCTTATTGAGGTTAGCTATATTATATCTACCATTATTGTCTGAGGTATGACCGGGGAGTGGTT
Organism: Bathymodiolus brooksi; assembly: GCA_963680875.1. Classification (NCBI taxonomy): domain Eukaryota; kingdom Metazoa; phylum Mollusca; class Bivalvia; order Mytilida; family Modiolidae; genus Bathymodiolus; species Bathymodiolus brooksi. The sequence goes on along the minus strand of OY804581.1, from coordinate 89,236,082 downwards.
CGTCTTATTGAGGTTAGCTATATCATATCTACCATTATTGTCTGAGGTATGACCGAGGAGTGGTTCGTCTTATTGAGGTTAGCTATATTATAAACCATTATTGTCTGAGGTATGACCGAGGAGTGGTTCGTCTTATTGAGGTTAGCTATATTATCTACCATTATTGTCTGAGGTATGACCCAGGAGTGGTTCGTCTTATTGAGGTTAGCTATATTATCTACCATTATTGTCTGAGGTATGACCGAGGAGTGGTTCGTCTTATTGAGGTTAGCTATATTGTCTACCATTTTTGTGTGAGGTATGACCGAGGAGTGGTTCGTCTTATTGAGGTTAGCTATATTATATCTACCATTATTGTCTGAGGTATGACCGAGGAGTGGCTCGTCTTATTGAGGTTAGCTATATTATATCTACCATTATTGTCTGAGGTATGACCGAGGAGTGGTTCGTCTTATTGAGGTTAGCTATATTATCTACCATTATTGTCTGAGGTATGACCGAGGAGTGGTTCGTCTTATTGAGGTTAGCTATATTATATCTACCATTATTGTCTGAGGTATGACCGAGGAGTGGTTCGTCTTATTGAGGTTAGCTATATTATCTACCATTATTGTCTGAGGTATGACCGAGGAGTGGTTCGTCTTATTGAGGTTAGCTATATTATCTACCATTATTGTCTGAGGTATGACCGAGGAGTGGTTCGTCTTATTGAGGTTAGCTATATTGTCTACCATTATTGTCTGAGGTATGACCGAGGAGTGGTTCGTCTTATTGAGGTTAGCTATATTATCTACCATTATTGTCTGAGGTATGACCGAGGAGTGGTTCGTCTTATTGAGGTTAGCTATATTATATCTACCATTATTGTCTGAGGTATGACCGAGGAGTGGTTCGTCTTATTGAGGTTAGCTATATTATATCTACCATTATTGTCTGAGGTATGACCCAGGAGTGGTTCGTCTTATTGAGGTTAGCTATATTATCTACCATTATTGTCTGAGGTATGACCGAGGAGTGGTTCGTCTTATTGAGGTTAGCTATATTATCTACCATTATTGTCTGAGGTATGACCGAGGAGTGGTTCGTCTTATTGAGGTTAGCTATATTATATCTACCATTATTGTCTGAGGTATGACCGAGGAGTGGTTCGTCTTATTGAAGTTAGCTATATTATATCTACCATTATTGTCTGAGGTATGACCGAGGAGTGGTTCGTCTTATTGAGGTTAGCTATATTATCTACCATTATTGTCTAAGGTATGACCGAGGAGTGGTTCGTCTTATTGAGGTTAGCTATATTATCTACCATTATTGTCTGAGGTATGACCCAGGAGTGGTTCGTCTTATTGAGGTTAGCTATATTATATCTACCATTATTGTCTGAGGTATGACCGAGGAGTGGTTCGTCTTATTGAGGTTAGCTATATTATCTACCATTATTGTCTGAGGTATGACCCAGGAGTGGCTCGTCTTATTGAGGTTAGCTATATTATCTACCATTATTTGTCTGAGGTATGACCGAGGAGTGGTTCGTCTTATTGAGGTTAGCTATATTATATCTACCATTATTGTCTGAGGTATGACCGAGGAGTGGTTCGTCTTATTGATGTTAGCTATATTATATCTACCATTTTTGTCTGAGGTATGACCGAGGAGTGGTTCGTCTTATTGAGGTTAGCTATATTATCTACCATTATTGTCTGAGGTATGACCCAGGAGTGGTTCGTCTTATTGAGGTTAGCTATATTATCTACCATTATTTGTCTGAGGTATGACCGAGGAGTGGCTCGTCTTATTGAGGTTAGCTATATTATATCTACCATTATTGTCTGAGGTATGACCGAGGAGTGGTTCGTCTTATTGAGGTTAGCTATATTATCTACCATTATTGTCTGAGGTATGACCGAGGAGTGGTTCGTCTTATTGAGGTTAGCTATATTATCTACCATTATTGTCTGAGGTATGACCGAGGAGTGGTTCGTCTTATTGAGGTTAGCTATATTATCTACCATTATTGTCTGAGGTATGACCCAGGAGTGGTTCGTCTTATTGAGGTTAGCTATATTATCTACCATTATTGTCTGAGGTATGACCGAGGAGTGGTTCGTCTTATTGAGGTTAGCTATATTGTCTACCATTATTGTCTGAGGTATGACCGAGGAGTGGTTCGTCTTATTGAGGTAAGCTATATTATATCTACCATTATTGTCTGAGGTATGACCGAGGAGTGGCTCGTCTTATTGAGGTTAGCTATATTATATCTACCATTATTGTCTGAGGTATGACCGAGGAGTGGTTCGTCTTATTGAGGTTAGCTATATTATCTACCATTATTGTCTGAGGTATGACCCAGGAGTGGTTCGTCTTATTGAGGTTAGCTATATTATCTACCATTATTGTCTGAGGTATGACCGAGGAGTGGTTCGTCTTATTGAGGTTAGCTATATTGTCTACCATTATTGTCTGAGGTATGACCGAGGAGTGGTTCGTCTTATTGAGGTTAGCTATATTATATCTACCATTATTGTCTGAGGTATGACCGAGGAGTGGCTCGTCTTATTGAGGTTAGCTATATTATATCTACCATTATTGTCTGAGGTATGACCGAGGAGTGGTTCGTCTTATTGAGGTTAGCTATATTATATCTACCATTATTGTCTGAGGTATGACCGAGGAGTGGTTCGTCTTATTGAGGTTAGCTATATTATCTACCATTATTGTCTGAGGTATGACCGGGGAGTGGTTCGTCTTATTGAGGTTAGCTATATTATCTACCATTATTGTCTGAGGTATGACCGAGGAGTGGTTCGTCTTATTGAGGTTAGCTATATTATATCTACCATTATTGTCTGAGGTATGACCGAGGAGTGGTTCGTCTTATTGAGGTTAGCTATATTATATCTACCATTATTGTCTGATGTATGACCGAGGAGTGGTTCGTCTTATTGAGGTTAGCTATATTATCTACCATTATTGTCTGAGGTATGACCGAGGAGTGGTTCGTCTTATTGAGGTTAGCTATATTATCTACCATTATTGTCTGAGGTATGACCGAGGAGTGGTTCGTCTTATTGAGGTTAGCTATATTATATCTACCATTATTGTCTGAGGTATGACCGAGGAGTGGTTCGTCTTATTGATGTTAGCTATATTATATCTACCATTATTGTCTGAGGTATGACCGAGGAGTGGTTCGTCTTATTGAGGTTAGCTATATTATCTACCATTATTGTCTGAGGTATGACCCAGGAGTGGTTCGTCTTATTGAGGTTAGCTATATTATCTACCATTATTTGTCTGAGGTATGACCGAGGAGTGGCTCGTCTTATTGAGGTTAGCTATATTATATCTACCATTATTGTCTGAGGTATGACCGAGGAGTCGCTCGTCTTATTGAGGTTAGCTATATTATATCTACCATTATTGTCTGAGGTATGACCGAGGAGTGGTTCGTCTTATTGAGGTTAGCTATATTATCTACCATTATTGTCTGAGGTATGACCGAGGAGTGGTTCGTCTTATTGAGGTTAGCTATATTATATCTACCATTATTGTCTGAGGTATGACCGAGGAGTGGTTCGTCTTATTGAGGTTAGCTATATTATCTACCATTATTGTCTGAGGTATGACCCAGGAGTGGTTCGTCTTATTGAGGTTAGCTATATTATCTACCATTATTGTCTGAGGTATGACCGAGGAGTGGTTCGTCTTATTGAGGTTAGCTATATTGTCTACCATTATTGTCTGAGGTATGACCGAGGAGTGGTTCGTCTTATTGAGGTTAGCTATATTATATCTACCATTATTGTCTGAGGTATGACCGAGGAGTGGCTCGTCTTATTGAGGTTAGCTATATTATATCTACCATTATTGTCTGAGGTATGACCGAGGAGTGGTTCGTCTTATTGAGGTTAGCTATATTATATCTACCATTATTGTCTGAGGTATGACCGAGGAGTGGTTCGTCTTATTGAGGTTAGCTATATTATCTACCATTATTGTCTGAGGTATGACCGAGGAGTGGTTCGTCTTATTGAGGATAGCTATATTATCTACCATTATTGTCTGAGGTATGACCGAGGAGTGGTTCGTCTTATTGAGGTTAGCTATATTATATCTACCATTATTGTCTGAGGTATGACCGGGGAGTGGTTCGTCTTATTGAGGTTAGCTATATTATCTACCATTATTGTCTGAGGTATGACCGAGGAGTGGTTCGTCTTATTGAGGTTAGCTATATTATATCTACCATTATTGTCTGAGGTATGACCGAGGAGTGGTTCGTCTTATTGAGGTTAGCTATATTATATCTACCATTATTGTCTGAGGTATGACCGAGGAGTGGTTCGTCTTATTGAGGTTAGCTATATTATCTACCATTATTGTCTGAGGTATGACCGAGGAGTGGTTCGTCTTATTGAGGTTAGCTATATTATCTACCATTATTGTCTGAGGTATGACCGAGGAGTGGTTCGTCTTATTGAGGTTAGCTATATTATATCTACCATTATTGTCTGAGGTATGACCGAGGAGTGGTTCGTCTTATTGATGTTAGCTATATTATATCTACCATTATTGTCTGAGGTATGACCGAGGAGTGGTTCGTCTTATTGAGGTTAGCTATATTATCTACCATTATTGTCTGAGGTATGACCCAGGAGTGGTTCGTCTTATTGAGGTTAGCTATATTATCTACCATTATTTGTCTGAGGTATGACCGAGGAGTGGCTCGTCTTATTGAGGTTAGCTATATTATATCTACCATTATTGTCTGAGGTATGACCGAGGAGTGGTTCGTCTTATTGAGGTTAGCTATATTATCTACCATTATTGTCTGAGGTATGACCGAGGAGTGGTTCGTCTTATTGAGGTTAGCTATATTATCTACCATTATTGTCTGAGGTATGACCGAGGAGTGGTTCGTCTTATTGAGGTTAGCTATATTATCTACCATTATTGTCTGAGGTATGACCCAGGAGTGGTTCGTCTTATTGAGGTTAGCTATATTATCTACCATTATTGTCTGAGGTATGACCGAGGAGTGGTTCGTCTTATTGAGGTTAGCTATATTGTCTACCATTATTGTCTGAGGTATGACCGAGGAGTGGTTCGTCTTATTGAGGTTAGCTATATTATATCTACCATTATTGTCTGAGGTATGACCGAGGAGTGGCTCGTCTTATTGAGGTTAGCTATATTATATCTACCATTATTGTCTGAGGTATGACCGAGGAGTGGTTCGTCTTATTGAGGTTAGCTATATTATCTACCATTATTGTCTGAGGTATGACCCAGGAGTGGTTCGTCTTATTGAGGTTAGCTATATTATCTACCATTATTGTCTGAGGTATGACCGAGGAGTGGTTCGTCTTATTGAGGTTAGCTATATTGTCTACCATTATTGTCTGAGGTATGACCGAGGAGTGGTTCGTCTTATTGAGGTTAGCTATATTATATCTACCATTATTGTCTGAGGTATGACCGAGGAGTGGCTCGTCTTATTGAGGTTAGCTATATTATATCTACCATTATTGTCTGAGGTATGACCGAGGAGTGGTTCGTCTTATTGAGGTTAGCTATATTATATCTACCATTATTGTCTGAGGTATGACCGAGGAGTGGTTCGTCTTATTGAGGTTAGCTATATTATCTACCATTATTGTCTGAGGTATGACCCCGGAGTGGTTCATCTTATTGAGGTTAGCTATATTATCTACCATTATTGTCTGAGGTATGACCCAGGAGTGGTTCGTCTTATTGAGGTTAGCTATATTATATCTACCATTATTGTCTGAGGTATGACCGAGGAGTGGTTCGTCTTATTGAGGTTAGCTATATTATCTACCATTATTGTCTGAGGTATGACCGAGGAGTGGTTCGTCTTATTGAGGTTAGCTATATTATATCTACCATTATTGTCTGAGGTATGACCGAGGAGTGGTTCGTCTTATTGAGGTTAGCTATATTATATCTACCATTATTGTCTGAGGTATGACCGAGGAGTGGTTCGTCTTATTGAGGTTAGCTATATTATCTACCATTATTGTCTGAGGTATGACCCAGGAGTGGTTCGTCTTATTGAGGTTAGCTATATTATCTACCATTATTGTCTGAGGTATGATTGAGGAGTGATTCGTCTTATTGAGGTTAGCTATATTATATCTACCATTATTGTCTGAGGTATGACCGAGGAGTGGTTCGTCTTATTGAGGTTAGCTATATTATCTACCATTATTTGTCTGAGGTATGACCGAGGAGTGGTTCGTCTTATTGAGGTTAGCTATATTATATCTACCATTATTGTCTGAGGTATGACCGGGGAGTGGTTCGTCTTATTGAGGTTAGCTATATTATATTTACCATTATTGTCTGAGGTATGACCGAGGAGTGGTTCGTCTTATTGAGGATAGCTATATTATCTACCATTATTGTCTGAGGTATGACCGAGGAGTGGTTCGTCTTATTGAGGTTAGCTATATTATATCTACCATTATTGTCTGAGGTATGACCGGGGAGTGGTTCGTCTTATTGAGGTTAGCTATATTATATCTACCATTATTGTCTGAGGTATGACCGGGGAGTGGTTCGTCTTATTGAGGTTAGCTATATTATATCTACCATTATTTTCTGAGGTATGACCGAGGAGTGGTTCGTCTTATTGAGGATAGCTATATTATCTACCATTATTGTCTGAGGTATGATCGAGGAGTGGTTCGTCTTATTGAGGTTAGCTATATTATCTACCATTATTGTCTGAGGTATGACCGAGGAGTGGTTCGTCTTATTGAGGTTAGCTACATTATATCTACCATTATTGTCTGAGGTATGACCGAGGAGTGGTTCGTCTTATTGAGGTTAGCTATATTATATCTACCATTATTGTCTGAGGTATGACCCAGGAGTGGTTCGTCTTATTGAGGTTAGCTATATTATCTACCATTATTGTCTGAGGTATGACCCAGGAGTGGTTCGTCTTATTGAGGTTAGCTATATTATCTACCATTATTGTCTGAGGTATGACCGAGGAGTGGTTCGTCTTATTGAGGTTAGCTATATTATATCTACCATTATTGTCTGAGGTATGACCGAGGAGTGGTTCGTCTTATTGAGGTTAGCTATATTATATCTACCATTATTGTCTGAGGTATGACCGAGGAGTGGTTCGTCTTATTGAGGTTAGCTATATTATCTACCATTATTGTCTGAGGTATGACCGAGGAGTGGTTCGTCTTATTGAGGTTAGCTATATTATCTACCATTATTGTCTGAGGTATGACCCAGGAGTGGTTCGTCTTATTGAGGTTAGCTATATTATATCTACCATTATTGTCTGAGGTATGACCGAGGAGTGGTTCGTCTTATTGAGGTTAGCTATATTATCTACCATTATTGTCTGAGGTATGACCCAGGAGTGGCTCGTCTTATTGAGGTTAGCTATATTATCTACCATTATTTGTCTGAGGTATGACCGAGGAGTGGTTCGTCTTATTGAGGTTAGCTATATTATATCTACCATTATTGTCTGAGGTATGACCGAGGAGTGGTTCGTCTTATTGATGTTAGCTATATTATATCTACCATTATTGTCTGAGGTATGACCGAGGAGTGGTTCGTCTTATTGAGGTTAGCTATATTATCTACCATTATTGTCTGAGGTATGACCCAGGAGTGGTTCGTCTTATTGAGGTTAGCTATATTATCTACCATTATTTGTCTGAGGTATGACCGAGGAGTGGCTCGTCTTATTGAGGTTAGCTATATTATATCTACCATTATTGTCTGAGGTATGACCGAGGAGTGGTTCGTCTTATTGAGGTTAGCTATATTATCTACCATTATTGTCTGAGGTATGACCGAGGAGTGGTTCGTCTTATTGAGGTTAGCTAAATTATCTACCATTATTTGTCTGAGGTATGACCGAGGAGTGGTTCGTCTTATTGAGGTTAGCTATATTATATCTACCATTATTGTCTGAGGTATGACCGGGGAGTGGTTCGTCTTATTGAGGTTAGCTATATTATATCTACCATTATTGTCTGAGGTATGACCCAGGAGTGGTTCGTCTTATTGAGGTTAGCTATATTATCTACCATTATTGTCTGAGGTATGACCCAGGAGTGGTTCGTCTTATTGAGGTTAGCTATATTATCTACCATTATTGTCTGAGGTATGACCCAGGAGTGGTTCGTCTTATTGAGGTTAGCTATATTATCTACCATTATTGTCTGAGGTATGACCGAGGAGTGGTTCGTCTTATTGAGGTTAGCTATATTATATCTACCATTATTGTCTGAGGTATGACCGAGGAGTGGTTCGTCTTATTGAGGTTAGCTATATTATATCTACCATTATTGTCTGAGGTATGACCGAGGAGTGGTTCGTCTTATTGAGGTTAGCTATATTATCTACCATTATTGTCTGAGGTATGACCGAGGAGTGGTTCGTCTTATTGAGGTTAGCTATATTATCTACCATTATTGTCTGAGGTATGACCCAGGAGTGGTTCGTCTTATTGAGGTTAGCTATATTATATCTACCATTATTGTCTGAGGTATGACCGAGGAGTGGTTCGTCTTATTGAGGTTAGCTATATTATCTACCATTATTGTCTGAGGTATGACCCAGGAGTGGCTCGTCTTATTGAGGTTAGCTATATTATCTACCATTATTTGTCTGAGGTATGACCGAGGAGTGGTTCGTCTTATTGAGGTTAGCTATATTATATCTACCATTATTGTCTGAGGTATGACCGAGGAGTGGTTCGTCTTATTGATGTTAGCTATATTATATCTACCATTATTGTCTGAGGTATGACCGAGGAGTGGTTCGTCTTATTGAGGTTAGCTATATTATCTACCATTATTGTCTGAGGTATGACCGAGGAGTGGTTCGTCTTATTGAGGTTAGCTATATTATATCTACCATTATTGTCTGAGGTATGACCGAGGAGTGGTTCGTCTTATTGAGGTTAGCTATATTATATCTACCATTATTGTCTGAGGTATGACCGAGGAGTGGTTCGTCTTATTGAGGTTAGCTATATTATCTACCATTATTGTCTGAGGTATGACCCAGGAGTGGTTCGTCTTATTGAGGTTAGCTATATTATCTACCATTATTGTCTGAGGTATGATCTGAGGAGTGATTCGTCTTATTGAGGTTAGCTATATTATATCTACCATTATTGTCTGAGGTATGACCGAGGAGTGGTTCGTCTTATTGAGGTTAGCTATATTATCTACCATTATTTGTCTGAGGTATGACCGAGGAGTAGTTCGTCTTATTGAGGTTAGCTATATTATATCTACCATTATTGTCTGAGGTATGACCGGGGAGTGGTTCGTCTTATTGAGGTTAGCTATATTATATCTACCATTATTGTCTGAGGTATGACCGAGGAGTGGTTCGTCTTATTGAGGATAGCTATATTATCTACCATTATTGTCTGAGGTATGACCGAGGAGTGGTTCGTCTTATTGAGGTTAGCTATATTATCTACCATTATTGTCTGAGGTATGACCCAGGAGTGGTTCGTCTTATTGAGGTTAGCTATATTATCTACCATTATTGTCTGAGGTATGACCGAGGAGTGGTTCGTCTTATTGAGGTTAGCTATATTGTCTACCATTATTGTCTGAGGTATGACCGAGGAGTGGTTCGTCTTATTGAGGTTAGCTATATTATATCTACCATTATTGTCTGATGTATGACCCAGGAGTGGTTCGTCTTATTGAGGTTAGCTATATTATCTACCATTATTGTCTGAGGTATGACCGAGGAGTGGTTCGTCTTATTGAGGTTAGCTATATTATATCTACCATTATTGTCTGAGGTATGACCGAGGAGTGGTTCGTCTTATTGAGGTTAGCTATATTATATCTACCATTATTGTCTGAGGTATGACCGAGGAGTGGTTTGTCTTATTGAGGTTAGCTATATTGTCTACCATTATTGTCTGAGGTATGACAGAGGAGTGGTTCGTCTTATTGAGGTTAGCTATATTATCTACCATTATTGTCTGAGGTATGACCCAGGAGTGGTTCGTCTTATTGAGGTTAGCTATATTATATACCATTATTGTCTGAGGTATGACTGAGGAGTGGTTCGTCTTATTGAGGTTAGCTATATTATCTACCATTATTGTCTGAGGTATGACCGAGGAGTGGTTCGTCTTATTGAGGTTAGCTATATTATCTACCATTATTGTCTGAGGTATGACCGAGGAGTGGTTCGTCTTATTGAGGTTAGCTATATTATCTACCATTATTGTCTGAGGTATGACCGAGGAGTGGTTCGTCTTATTGAGGTTAGCTATATTA